>CM055118.1:85118458-85718458 GCA_029206835.1 Rana muscosa
GCACTCCAAAAATCGCAAAACAGAGGTTCAGGTGCCATTATTTTCAATCCCACCTAGAACGCAGTTTTGCTGCGATTGTCTCGCGATTTATCACACGACAGATCGCATTGCGTGAAGCTTGTTGCCCAAAAAGGGAGCAGGAGCTTCTTTTGAGTGACAAGCTTTACACAATACGATTTGCCATAGAAAATTACACCGCAAAACCGCACCGTGTTTTAGGTGCCATTGAAAATAATGGCATCTGAACCCATGTTTTGCGATTGCAGTGCGTTTTGAGATTGCAGCGATTCTGCCGCGAACCCCGAAACGCCCAGGTGTGAATGAAGCCTTATGGACAAGTGGATGTAAACGGACTACCTCTGAGTAAGTCCAGAAAAAACGGTAAAGGACTGCGTCCTTTTCTGGATGGATCGGAGGTAGCCTGATGTAAACGGACAGTGGAGTCTGTTTATATCCAGCCGCCCATAGAGCCATCATGGGTTTGTCGGTTCCAGACACAAAATGAAATCTGTCCCATTTAGCTCCGATTTTGCTCATGGATCCCCTACTGATCGGAGTGGACCCCACAAGCCCTTAAAGCGGAGTGCCACCCAAAGATGGAACTTCCCCTTTTCGGAACTCTCCCCCCCTCCGGTGTCACATTTGGCACTGTTCAGGGAGAGGGGGGGGGGGGAGCAGATACCTGTCTAATCCAGGTATTTGCTCCCACTTCCGGGCATAGATACTGCGGATATCTACGCCACGTCGGGCGCCTCCTCCCCCCCCCCGTCTTCTGGGAGACACACAGGTCCCAGAAGACAGCAGGGACCATTCAGATCGCGCAGCGCGACTTTTGAATGCCCAGTGGGGAACCAGGAAGTGAAGCCACAAGGCTTTTTTCCCCCCGATTCTCTTACCGAAGATGGCGGTGGCAGCACCCAAGAGACAGATCGGCTTCGGGTGCCGACATCGCGGGCGCCCTGGACAGGTAAGTGTCCTTATTTTAAAAGTCAGGAGCTGCAGTATTTGTAGCTGCTGACTTTAAAAAAAACAAAAAAAAACATTTTGGCGAAACTCCGCTTTAAGCTGGATACACACTATACAACCTTTGCTGTTCGATTTCCTTTAGATTTACCTTTAACTACGTAGTGCAACAGCCTGCCTGATTGCATACAAATTGAAAGTGTTCAGGTTTGACCTCATATTATATGGTTTTGACAAATCGAAAGGAAAAAAATCTGCAGAAAATTGTATAGTGTGTATCCAGCTTTAGGCTAGGCTCACACCTATGTGATTGGTTTGGCCCATGTTTGCACCGGCACAGAAGTCCAATCACTTGAATGATCTGCTATACCTGTGGGAAACACAGGGGAAAAAAAAAAAAAGTCCCTGCGCCTTTTCAAAACCAACGCTGCACGCCATGCATTGTGCTTTTGCACCAAGCAGTTTCCCACACCATAAAATGCGCTGCATTTTTAAAGGTGTTGGAGGTGCCATTAAAAATGAATGCCCCCCCCATCCCACACTTTTTCCCGCAGGTGAAGGAATGAGTGATGCCGCGTACACACGATCGTGATTCACGGCGGTGAAAACACCGCCGTGAATCACGGCATGAAATAAAATGAAAAACGAGGGAACGGCATGTTCCCCCACACACGACCGTTTTTCCCGTCATTTTTTTTCTTTGACGAGAAAAACGACCGTCTGTGGGCTCCGCGGCAGTGTCTCCCTATGGGAAAACTGCCGCGGAAAAAAAATGATGGAAAAAACGATGAGAAAATTTAGAACATGTTCTAATTTTTCTCGTCGTTTTTCCTGCCGTTTTTCTCAACGAGAAAAACGGCATAAAGCCCACAGACGATCGTTTTTCTCGGCGAAAAAAAAAAATGTCATTTTTCCCGACGGGAAAAATGATCGTGTGTACGCGGCATTAGATTTACATGCCTTCCCACACATGTGATCCTAGACATAGAAGCTTTATAAGGACTTCCTGCTTTATCTCTTGGACAGGAAGTTAAAAGGATATCTCTTCATGGGGACAAACGCTGAACAAAAAAATAAAATTAAAAATAAATAAATAATAAATAAAAAAAAAGCCCCAAAACGTTTTACCTTTTCCCTACTCATAACTAAAAAAAAAAAAAAAAAAAAAAAAAACTTTTTTTTTGGCGCACACACTTTAGTTAGCAGCGTAACAAAAGCAGACATTGCGGACCGCTACAAAATAAGCAATGGCAAGACAAATACCTCCTTGGAGGTTGACCGGTGTCACAATGATCCCTTTGGCTTCGGTGACGGGGGAGTCCAGCCCGTAGCGACCACCATCCAGGGCGGGTTTGTTGCCCGGCTCCTGCGCTGTCACATTCACAATGGCATTGTAATAATCCACGCTGGTGGTCTCCGAGGCGCCCCGGACCACCGAGCAAGGCAACAGGACCAGCAAAGGCAAACAGTTCACATAGCGCAGCCACCGGCTCCCAGTCATTGCTTTTTATTTATTCGAAACGCGGCCAATAAAAAAAAAAAAAAGAGAGAACGATCCTTTTGGTACAAAAAATAAAAATAGTGCAACAGTGTAAAAGCTCGATCCCTTATAGGTGACGATCCAGAGCCTGTCCGGGCAATGTTACATCATAGATCAGGGACTGGGGCTAGTCCTGGAGCACAGGATGGGAACACAAGTGACTAAAAGGAGCAGTACAGGACATGGGCAGATGGGAGTTGTAGTCCTGATCCCCCTCCCACCATAGCCCAGGGTGATCACACCACCCCCATCCAGTATATGTATAGAGGATTCTGGGGGAGCTGTCCCTGGTGCTGATGCTGCGGTTGCCCGGGGTGACAGTCCAGATGCCCCCCACAGCTGGCACACAATGGGACTCTTCCTGTGGGTGCCCCAGGCACTTGGAATGCAGCTGAACACAGCACACCGAGCTGGAAGTTTCCTCTGCTGTACAGTGGGCTCCGTATAAGCGTCCGGTGACCGAGGACGGGAGGGGGGACTCCGAGCTGCAAAGCGGAAAGCCCGGAACTGCTGCTGCTGCTGCCGTCGCCGGCGCAAGCAGACTCAAGGAAGAAGGCAGAGCTAGACAGAGGTGATGGGACGGCCCGCCCACACCACGCCCCTTCACGTGATCGGCACCCCGGGCGCCCCGCCCGCTCCTGTCAAGCGCCGGATTTCGCGCATGCGCGCTACTGTGTGACCTGTCAGTGGTAGCAGATGGGGTGTGCAGACTGCAGAGTGCAAAGTGTTTTGTTTTTGTTTTTAAAAAGGAACTGCCGTCTGCTCACACAATATTAAGAAAAAACTTCTTTGCCATTCTGAAGCTTCAGTCCAACCACCTTACATATTATTTTATATATACTGTGATTCTCTACTTGCCAAATATGCTGCACAAATCTCCGTCCACTGAGTCTATCTGCAGCCATTTTAACTGTGGGCTGTTGAAGCTGCTGCCTGTTCACGTCCTGGATTTACACAGACACACCTCCAGCTCTGCAGCTCTCATTGGCCCTCTTATGACTCATCCCTAGGGTTGTCACATCATCCCTTTAATCCAGGACACATATTAATTACACAGGTTCTGTGGCTGATTAAGGTGGTAATTAATCTCACTTGGTGCCTTATCTGCATTTAATCAGCCTCAGAGCCTGTGTAATTCATATGTGTCCTGGATTAAAGGTATAGCCCCCAACTGTCCCTGATTTTGAGGGACTGTCCCTGATTTTGAAAATTGTCCCTCTGTTTCTCCTCATTTGTCCCTCATTTTGGTCTGATCCATATAGTTGTATATAAAATGCACTTTTTATCTTTCAAAAAAAGTTTAACAGTGCTAAACCTTTCATCCAATTTCTACATCGCTGCATTTGTAAATGTTAAAAGCCAATATAAAGGAATAGTAGTGGTTATGGGGTTATTTCTCCTTTAAGGGGGTATGGCAGGGGGCGTGTCCTATGCCTACATACATTTGTTAGTAGGTGTCCCTCATTCCCATCTCAAAATGTTAGGAGGTATGTAAAGGGATCATGTGGCAACCCTACTCATTCCCCCCTCTTTTCCTGGAAAACTCTCATGAGACAGTGCATGATGTCATAAGCCTAGGCTTTTTACCAGACAAGAAACAGGAAGAGGGCTGTATAAGGTGTAGCGCTACCCCCAGTTAAGAGAGCCGCTGAGTTTTGTTTCGGGCCCTGTATACAGCACCGCCAACCCCGGGCAATCTACTCAACCCACACTGGCACAGTTAGTCTAGGGATTGTTACCTCGTAACGGTCTATACCTGATTATACACAATCTGGCAGTATTGATAGATAAGCACTATCTGCAAAGATGACACCAATACCCATGTGATAAAATATAACTGGATTTACTTTGGTATAAGGATTCAAAGTTAAACACATCACATAATATACATGCAGAGCCCTGCAGCAATAAACATATACCTCAGTGATAGTGCAGAGTGATCACCCACCACGTGCAACTATCTTTTTTTTCTATGCGCAATATGGCGCAGCAACAAAGTTTTAACCCCCACCCTGGTCAGGCCTGACCCAGATTAAAACTCAGTCCCTTATGAGAATAATTCTTCGCATGCAACTTGAACGGTGGTGCACTTTCAGGAAACAATATTTGTAATCCAACGGTAGTAAATTAACAAGATGGGCCAAGGCAGTCACTAGGCCTAACAAAGTAAAAGGGTAACGAAGTGAGCAAGTGCTCGCTCATCACTCCGGACACGATCCCAGTCCGGGCTTCCACCACTGTGTATCTGCACACAGTGTCTCCAACGGCCAGGTCTCCGGTCCAGCTGATGTCCGCTAACTCAAACAGAAACAGGTGCCACCCAGGCTCCGCAGTGGGGTGGAAGGCTCTTTGGTCGGTATGCAAGGCCCAGGCTTCAGGCCTTACACAGCAGCAGATCCACACAGGGAGTCCTATTGCTTGCAGCGCCGTGTCCAAAGAGGCCGAGCCTAGCCTCGCCCTCTTCTTATATAGCCCCACCCATGAGTCTTTGCGGTGGCCCAATGCACCCTGGGTGCCGAACGGGGTTCTGGGTAACGTAGTCCAGGGGCCTTAAAGGAGACCCCGCTACAAAGGTATTTAGCAGAATTATTTTTTTTCCTATCCAAAGTTAAAACAACAAGGGCAGAAGATTTAATAAATGGAAAGTTGAAGAAAAATACTAAAGGTAAAGCAGTAATAAACACAAAAGCAAACATGTATTATACTGCAGTTTACCATTTATTACATGTGATGGCTGCATTCATTGTATTTTTTTAGGCTTTCATTCTACTATTTTTATCTGGCAATCCAGCCTGTAATTCTGTTGTTTTTCAAAAGAACAAGCTGTCCTTCAGAATCTATTGGTTACAGGGATGAGACAAACCATTTGCCACTGACAGGGGTGCTTACAATGATCAGCTTTTATTTATTTATGTAAAACTATTACCTCTCTGCAGCTCTCCAGCAGGAGTTCTGGAGAGACAGGAGTGAGCTGCACATTGGAGGAATCTATTGTTATTTATTGTGTGGCTGCTACATGCTGTACTTCAATGGAGGGCGGTCACAGGCGATAGCCCCCCAAACCACCGTCAGTAGGCCGGCCAGCTGGGTCACAGGCGGCAACCCCCTCGGTAGGTGACTCAGTCGGGGCCCCGCATTTACCCCATCTCGCGGGCAGCGTTGCGGGCGGCAGTGGCTTCTCTCCGGGCTGCGGGCTGCTTGTTTGCTGCTCAGTTCCCCTGTGTGCATCTTCTCCCTCCTCTCCTCTTTGCGCTGTGCGTCTCCTGTCGGCCCATCTGATCAGATCTCCTTTCGGCCAATCAGGTGAGGGGTCTCATGACCCGCTTCCTGATTGGCCGGTAGAAGATTCAGTGTGACAATAGCAAATACTCATTCGCTATTGTAACACAACTGGGTGGGCTCGGAGCACAGTACTCCGTGCCATGAGACCACCCTTTTTTAAGACTATTAGAGCCTCTGGCTCTAATCACGTGCTTCAAACCCCCCCCCCCCCCCAATTGGAATCCATGCATCTGGCGCCCCTGCATGTAGATCAGGGGGACAGACACATGGATAGGGGGGCGGCGCCCATACTGATGTACTTGCTGCCTGGGATCTCATGTACATTCAGGCTCCATGCACACTAGCATATTTTTAAGCTAAAAAAACATTGGTAATAGCATTTTTTTTTGAGCGCAAGGCTTCATGTACACTAACCTACATTTACCGTGACCGTGTGAAGCCGAAACAATGCAGCACGTCTTTGGCAGAGTTTTTGTAGCTGTAGCACCCTGGTGTTTAGGCAGGGATGCTCGTAATTTAGTTTGCCAGGCAGTAGTTGCCCTGGTTAATTGTTAGTAGATCCACTGATTCCTCTCTAGTTCTGGACTTGCTGCACCTTCTCTCTTCTGTCGCTAGGTGGCGTTATGCTGGTAACAAGGGCTTAGCAAGGTCAGGTTTTGAATGGATGGGGTGTCTCAGTCCCTTGGCCTGCTGGGAGAGACTATTTATTTGGGTAGAATCAGGTGATCGGCGGTTCTGTGCCACCTAGATGGCTGTCCGGGTAAATGTGTGTTATGCTGCTAGGCCGTAATCCTGAGGCCTATCCCGGAGACATCTGGCTGCTAGGCTGTCTGAGGGCCTATCCAGAAGAGGGAGAAGCAGCGCAGGGTTGGGACTGCAGGATTGGAGTCCAACTGAGAGTAACAGTTCAGCCGGATGGGGAACCAGTTGTGGTCCGAGGTAGAGGGGAAGCTGTTACCACTAAGGGACCATCCACCTTGTTACCAGAGATCATTGTGAATAAGCTGGAGCCAGGACCAGAGCAGTCTTTTCAACAGCCGGGGCGGTGAAGAAGTGGGAAAACGTCAGCAAGTGCCAAGCCAGGGACCCAGCGGGACAGCAAGGGTGACGCTTGAGGAGCATCAGTGAGTGGCAACCCAGGGACCTAGCGGGTCAGCAGGGGTGACACTTGAGGAGTATCTGTGAGTGCCAAGCCAGGGACCCAGCAGGCAAATGGGGGTGACGCTTGAGGAAGATACAGAGTTATGGAAGTGTAATGCCCCCTGTACACACAGTACACACACTGTACTGTACACACAGTCGGAAAAAAACGATCGTTTGTGGGCCCCATCTGACTTTTTTCCATGTTTTAAATTTTTCCGATGGAAAAAAAAAACAATAGGAAATTCGGATCGTCTGTGTGGAACTCCAACGGAGAAAAAACACACGCATGCTCAGAATCAAGTCGACGCATGCTCAGAAGCATTGAACTTAATTTTTCTCGGCTCATCGGAGTGTTTTACGTCACAGCGTATTGGACGGTCGGAATTTTGTCTGATGGTGTGTAGGCAAGACTGATCAAAGTTAGCTTCATCGGAATTCCGACGGAAAATTCCATCGTAAATCCGATCGTGTGTACAGGGCATAAGAGTTTAGGGGATCCAGTGTTACCATTAGTTAAATACAACTACCGTTAATGACTGTTACAAGATTTGTTGCCATAGGAGACAGCGGTCCTACCTATACTGAAGTGGTGTCCGGCTGGAGGCCTTCCACTGTATAGCTGTCTACCTATAGAAGTCTGGAGTCTGCCAATTAGCATTGTATCTGTAGCGGCCTCACCCCCTCCTCACTTCTCAGTGAAACGGCTGGCTTGTCTAGGGGTATGTGGGAGGAGGGTGAGGTTCGCTACGGCCTATGTCCTCTAATGTGCAGAGGTGAAAGCCAACACTTGTTTTACCTTCGGGCCTGTGTTCTGGATGGAGCCTCTGCTTCTCCTGTGGAGGTTTGACTGCCAGTAATAGAGCCCCAATCCATAAAAAGTCCAACACTCCTTTATTCTTCTTGACAAGTGAACAGCATCAGTTGAACTTTTAAATGAACAGACAGGGGTGTGGATACGAGCAGGTCTAGGCACAGTGAACTCTCCTATTCCTTCTAGTGTAAATAGGCTTGCCGCGCGGTCTCTGCCGCCGACCGGGTGAACTGTTGAGGCCCCTGCCACAGGCCTGGGAGCAGGTCTCTGCCACCAACCTAGGTTGATTATGTGGACCGCTGCCACCGGCCGTGAAACATGAACTACCTTCCTTTTGTATTTGGCCCTTGTTAGGGAAAGACATCCATCCGGACGGTCTCCGGAGGCCCACCCGGCACCGGCAATATGCTGCACCAGCTCTACGGGAAGGTCACCTCTCCGGTCCCTTACGCCCTGGATTCAGGCACCCGACACCAGGGGCACCTTAGGACATTCCCTCCCTCGCGGGACCCAGTGGAAGGTACCGGGCCCCAGGCCTTCGGTTAAGTACCTCACCCCAGACTGAAGGTGTCTGGGATGGAACACAAACTCCACATGTCCAGGCCAAAGGCACCTGGACACCGATCACGGATAGCAGCCCTCAGGCTGAAGGTGCCTGGGACTCGGACCTCGTGTGAAGATGTCCGCCCCCTTTTATCCCCTCTTCCAGCAAGCACAGCAGGTTCCCCGCCCCGCTGTACAGCTGCTGCGAGAGGTCACAAAAGGTACGGCACTGCAGTGGTGGTTCGACCCCGGCCCAAAGCGACAGCGCCACCTACTGAGCCGCAGGGAACTGAGCACCCCTGATGTCTTCACACAAATGAAAACAGCCCTAGTCTACCAATTAGTGCATCTGGGTCATACTACCACCCAGATGCTGCCCCTAAATAGTACATACCCGCTACACTCTCCCCCCAGTATTTTGACACTGGTCCCCAGTGTCTGGAACAAGCCATGCCCCAAAGGGAGCCAACATAACCCAATCCAGAGACTAGCTGAGGGAAATTCAAAAGCAAACAAAATTTTGAAAGAGAAAAAAAACTTGACCCTGTGCCTGAACCTGACAAGGAAGGGAAGGGAAAACAAACACATAACAAATTGTCAGCACATCAACATTATTGACATTTTCCCCCGCCCACATCACTAACTAAGACCCGCCCCATTCTCAGCGGTCTTGACGGACGTTCTCCTGCAGAGGGGAAACAAACAAAATTAAGCACACAAATCCCTGACACATATGTTCGTGTGGGAACGAAAAAAACTCCTCCTAAGAGAAATTCTTTCATTCCAGAGTGTGTGTGTGTGAAAAGTGAATGTCGGTGCGTAACACTCTCCCAGCAAGCACAGCAGGTTCCCCGCCCCGCTGTACAGCTGCTGCGAGAGGTCACAAAAGGTACGGCACTGCAGTGGTGGTTCAACCCCGGCCCAAAGCGACAGCGCCACCTACTGAGCCGCAGGGAACTGAGCACCCCTGATGTCTTCACACAAATAAAAACAGCCCTACTCTACCAATTAGTGCATCTGGGTCATACTACCAGCCAGATGCTGCCCCTAAATAGTACATACCCGCTACATATCTATTTAGGGGTGTCCTGGCCAAAACTCTCTCTCCCACAGTTTTTGTTCAAGAGACAATAAATCTCTTTGCATTCAAAAAGTGTCTGGTGCCCATCACTTCAGCTTGTATAACACCCAACATGCCTTGTAACCCACTCTACCAAGAAGGATGTCCGCTGTCCCTAACTCTGGAGGTCACCATTAGGCTTACTACAGAATTTATTCGCACGGCCGATGGTGAAAATGTTCCTATCCTGAACGTGATTCTTCCACAATCAGGAGAGGGAGTTTGAAGCTTACCTAAATTACAGCAGCTCCTAAACTCTGTTAAAAGCCAATGGGGGTTATTTACTCAAGACAAATCCTCTTTGCACTGCAAGTTCACTTGGAAGTGCAGTCGCTGTAGATCTGAAATGAGGGGAAGCTCTGCTAATTTTATCATCCAATCATGTACAAGCTAAAATGCTGTCTTTTATTTTCCTTGCATGTCCCCCTCAGATCTACAGCAACTGCACTTCCTAGTGCGCTTGTAGTGCAAAGTGGATTTGCTTTTAGTAAATAACCCCCATAGGCTTTTATGGAGTTGAGTTTAGAAGCTTTGGCAAAAAGAAGGTCCCAAACCCAACTTTAGGGGCTGCCAGTATAGGCTAGTGTACATAAAGCCTTATGCCGCGTTCACACGATCGGCATTTCCGACAACAAATGTTCGATGTGAGCTTTTGGTCAGATATTCCGACCGTGTGTAGGCTCCATCGGACATTTGCTTTCGGAATTTCCGACAACAAATGTTTGAGAGCAGGTTCTCAATTTTTCCGACAACAAAAGTTCTTGTCGGAAATTCCATTCGTGTGTATCCAATTGTGACGCACATAAATCCTACGCATGCTCGGAATCAATTTGACGCATGCTCAGAATCATTGTACTTAATTTTTGTCGGCACGTTGTAGTGTTGTACGTCTCCGCGTTCTTGACGTTCGGAATTTCCGAGCAACATTTGTGTGACCCTGTGTATGCAAGACAAGTTTGAGCGAAAATCCGACAGGAAAAAAAAACACGGTTTTGTTTTCGGAAATTCCGATCGTGTGTACGCAGGATTAGCGTTTTATTTAATTTTTTTTCAGATCCTTTTAAAAAAAAAAAGCTAAAAAAACGCTATTTATTACGGTTCAGGAGCACTCTTTTTTTTTTTTTTCTGCTGGAAAAACGCTCCATTTTTCTGCTCCTAGAAGCTGTGAATTGGTAATGGGGTACATTGTACCCCTACCATTTCACAAAGAAAGTGTAAAAAATTGTAAAAAAAATATGATGGGGAACTTAACAACCGACTAACAGAAATACATCTCTATTGTTTTAATTAGAGATGCACTCTCAAATTCTACCTTAAGATGGCACTCTGGTATACTACATGCAATAGGTAATATAGTAACTGTTTACTGTAGCTATAGAGACAATAGCCCATTCAAATTGTCAATTGAATACAACTAGAGTTGAGCGGACACCTGGATGTTCGGGTTCGACGGGTTCGACCGAACTTCGGAAAAAAGTTCGAGTTCGGGACCGAAATTGACCCGAACTTGACCCTGAACCCGAACCCAATTGAAGTCAATGGGGACCCGAACTTCTGAGGACTATTCGCGCTTGTTTCCCGTGCTTAGAACTGTCCCTGTACAAAGTGTTATTTCTGAGGGAAAAAAAGTCATTTAAAACTCACTCGCGGCTATAATGAATTGTCGGCTCCTGGCAATACATAGAAAAGTCATTGATAGAAAAAAAAAAAAAAAGCGTGGGGGTTCCCCCAAATTCAATTACCAGGCCCTTCAGGTCTGGTATGGATATTAAGGGGAACCCTGCCGCAAATTTAAAAAAAATGCGTGCGGTTCCCCCAAATATCCATACCAGGCCCTTCAGGTCTGGTATGGATTTTAAGGGGAACTCCACCCCAATTTAAAAAAAAAATGGCATGGAGTACCCCCAAAAATCCAGACCAGACCCTTTATCCGAGCAAGCAACCTGGCAGGCCGCAGGAAAAGAGGGGGGGGACGAGAGAGCGCCCCCCCCTCTTGAATCGTACCAGACCACATGCCCTCAACATGGGGAGGATGTCCCCATGTTGATGGGGACAAGGGCCTCATCCCCACAACCCTTGCCCGGGGGTTGTGGGGGTCTGCGGGCGCAGGGCTTAACGGAATCTGGAAGACCCCTTTAACAAAGGGGACCCCCATATCCCGGCACCCCTATGTGAATTAATAATGGGGTACATTGTACCCCTACCATTTCACAAAGAAAGTGTAAAAAAATTGTAAAAAAATACACAGACACCATTGATGAAATCCAGTGTCCCGCCGCGATCCCGATGTCCAGCGCTGTCCAGACGAAATGTCATTGGCTGAGCCTAAGCGGACCTGATGGGGAACTTCCTCGGCAGTGTATTAAATGAATAGACCCGCCCCTTCTAAAGTTCCCCATCAGGTCCGCTCAGTCAATGACGTAGTGTAAGGCTGAGGACCTGATGCGGAACGTGAGAAGGGCCGGGTCTATTCATGTATTATACTGCGGAGGAAGTTCCCCATCAGGTCCGCTCATCCAATGACGTAGGCGGGGTCTGACATACGAGGGGGCGGACCTGATGGGGAACTTCCTCCACAGTTTAATACATGAATAGACCCGCCCCTTCTCATGTTCTGCGTTAGGTCCTCAGCCTTACACCTACGTCATTGGCTGAGCGTACCTGATGGGGAACTTCAGAAGGGGTGGGTCTATTCATTTATTACTAATAAATGAATACACCCGCCCCTCCTAAAGTTCCCCATCAGGTCCGCTCAGCCAATGACATAGGTGTAAGGCTGAGAACCTGATGCGGAACGTGAGAAGGGGCGGGTCTATTCATGTATTACACTGTGGAGGAAGTTCCCCATTAGGTCCGCCCCCGCCTACGTCATTGGATGAGTGGACCTGATGGGGAACTTCCTCCAGTATAATAAATGAATACACCCGCCCCTCCTAAAGTTCCCCATCAGGTCCGCTCAGCCAATGACATAGGTGTAAGGCTGAGAACCTGATGCGGAACGTGAGAAGGGGCGGGTCTATTCATGTATTACACTGTGGAGGAAGTTCCCCATTAGGTCCGCCCCCGCCTACGTCATTGGATGAGTGGACCTGATGGGGAACTTCCTCCAGTATAATAAATGAATAGACCCGCCCCTTCTCACGTTCCGCATCAGGTCCTCAGCCTTACACTACGTCATTGGCTGAGCGGACCTGATGGGGAACTTTAGAAGGGGCGGGTCTATTCATTTAATACACTGCCGAGGAAGTTCCCCATCATATTTTTTTTACAATTTTTTACACTTTCTTTGTGAAATGGTAGGGGTACAATGTACCCCATTACCAATTCACATAGGGGGCGGGATCTGGGGGTCCCCTTTGTTAAAGGGGTCTTCCAGATTCCGATAAGCCCCCCGCCCGTAGACCCCCACAACCACCGTGCAAGGGTTGTGGGGATGAGGCCCTTGTCCCCATTAACATAAGGACATCCTCCCCATGTTGAGGGCATGTGGCCTGGTACGGTTCAGGAGAGGGGGGCCGCTCTCTCGTCCCCCCCTCTTTTCCTGCGGCCTGCCAGGTTGCGTGCTCGGATAAGGGTCTGGTGTGGATTTTTAGGGGGACTCCACGCCATTTTTTTTTTAATTTGGGGTGGAGTTCCCCTTAAAATCCATACCAGACCTGAAGGGCCTGGTATGGATATTTGGGGGAACCGCACGCATTTTTTTTTTAAATTTGCGGCAGGGTTCCCCTTAATATCCATACCAGACCTGAAGGGCCTGGTAATTGAATTTGGGGGAACCCCCACGCTTTTTTTTTATTTTTTATCAATGACTTTTCTATGTATTGCCGGGAGCCGACAATTCATTACAGCCGCAAGTTAGTTTTAAATGACTTTTTTTCCTTCAGAAATTACACTTTGTGCAGGGACAGTTCTAAGCACGGGAAACAAGCGTGAATAGTCCTCAGAAGTTCGGGTCCCCATTGACTTCAATGGGGTTCGGGTTCGGGGTCAAGTTCGGTCCCGAACTCGAACTTTTTTCCGAAGTTCGGCCAAACCCATCGAACCCGAACATCCAGGTGTCTGCTCAACTCTAGTTGTATTATATTGACAGTTTGAATGGGCTATTGTCTCTATAGCTACAGTAAACAGTTACTATATTACCTATTGCATGTAGTGCCATCTTAAGGTAGAATTTGAGGGTGCATCTCTAATTAAAACAATACAGATGTATTTCTGTTAGTCGGTTGTTAAGGTAAACAAGTTTTTAACCATTGTCAACAAACTGGGACATATAAAAAGGATTGTCAGATATAAGCTGGAGGCCACTCCCCATGCTTTAACACCAAAAGACTCTCATCTGTAATCAGCCAAGAAGAAGGTACCTGATCTCCTAAAGAAGAAGCCTGAGTCCTAGTTGTCAACGAAGATCACGAACACAGTAACTGGAGCTAAGTACATTTTAAGTGTATTTCTACTGTTAAAGACCATAGGCTTTTTATTTGCTAGGCATTTTTCTTGCTATAGATATCTGTCAGTCTTGATTTGTATTCCCAATATTGTAATAGTTTTGTATGTACAGCATTTTTGTTTAGTAAAAGCACATTTACACACTGCAGAGGTCTCAGTTTCCTTGCTTATACCGCAAAGTAACCGTGCTAGATAGATAAAACAATTGGGAGCTCGTCCGGGACCTGTGCTAAAGTTCAACTGAAGCAGACCTGTTTTTCTGTTAATGTGTTGTGTGGCTTGTGCTAGGTAAAAATGCTGCATATGCTGTTTAGGAAAAGCAAGGCTGCAGAGGGTTCTGGTGGCCAGAAGGAAGTGTGCAGCTTACCTATCTTGGCCTGAGACAATGAGTGGGAGCCTCTTGCTAAAGAATTTGTAAAGTATGCTTCTCCCTTAAATAAGACTTGGGGAGATAAAGTCTCAGATCATTTTGTAGATTTTAGCCTTAAGGGGTTAGATTTGAGTAAAGCAGAGAAGAGGAAGATGTCCACAGTGGGTTGGTACTTCCTTCATGCTATTGTAGCGGGGTCCCCTTTAAGACTCCCGGGACTACCTTGCCCAGAATCCCTTTCGGCATGTTTCCACCCCAGAGACTCATGGGAGGGGTTATAAAAGGAGGCGAGGCTGGGCTCGGCCTCTTTGGGACACGAGACTTCAGTGACTGATCCTCCTGTGCGGATGTGCCGGAGTGCAAGGCCTGAAGCCTGAGGCCTTGCGCAGCACCAAAGAGCCTTCCACCCCACTGCGAGCCTGGGTGGCATCTGACTTCGCTTATCTACAGCCTTGGTTGGATCGGGGACCCGATCGCTGGAGACACTGTGTGTGAGGACACAGTCGGTGGAAGTTCCCGGACTGGGATCGCATCGGGAGGGGTGAGCGAGCGTATGCTCAGACCATATACTGTTTGTTGCTGATGTGCCTATAGACTGCCGTGGCCCACAAGTTTATATCTAATACTCTCACTGGAGATCCATATCAGAGCTGAACTCAGAGGTTCCTCAGTAAAGTGTTATTATATTACAATCTTCCCACTGGATTACAAATGTTATTCTGTTATGTGCACCACCTTTAAAGACTTGCCGGTGAAGAAACCATCATTCCCTATAGACTGAGTTTTAGATATCTGAGCCAGGCCTGGCCAGCTAGTTAGTTCATTTAGTTGCTGCGCCACAGGGCGCCTAGTTAACGGTCGCCCACGCGGCGCACCTTTACTATTCCATTAGTGTATAAGTATGTTTATTGCTGCAGGGCTCTGCAACCTATTTTATGTGAACTGTTACCACTGTTAACCTTTTTACCACAAATCTAAAGTAAATTAGATACCCCTTTCATTATTGCCTTGGTGTCTGAGTTTTATCATATAGTATAAGAATTATATTGCTGCCATAACTAACTGTGCCAGTAGGGGGTCGAGTAAATTGCCGGGGGTTGGCAGAGCTGTCTTCAGGGCCCAAACTAAATCTGCGGCCTTCTTAGTTGAAGGTATCGCTACACTATCTATACTGAATCACAAAGAAGTATAAGTAGTGAACCACAAAGAAGGAATAACAAAAACAATGCAATCGTTATCCTTCAAAGGTTGCCACCATCCCAAATTAGTAGGAATAAGCCCTAAAAGGGCATAAGTACCCCCCGGTACAGCGGGATTTTAAGGGCAAATAAAAAAAAATTGTGAAAATATTGTATTTATTAGAAAATAATTGTCATTGTCAGTGCCAGTGCTTTTATATAGGCAAGACTAAATTAGAATTCCACAAAAGAGCAGTTTGCCATATTACAAGTATCAAACAGGCTAACCCGGATCTCCCTCTGGGTCGGCATGCACGTGATAATCATGCAGGTATTCCTCCCCGCTTCCTGTTTACCATCTTAGACCGGGTACACCCGGACAGTAGAGGCGGGGATTGGAATAAAATCCTGCTTCAGAAAGAGCTTCGCTGGATTGCTGACCTCAATGCAACATCATTCCCAGGTTTATACACCCAATTAAGTTTCCGCCCATTTTTGGACGGTTTTAACTCAGGGGGTTGCGAAAAAGAATAATAATTTTGTCTTTGATACTTGACAGAGCTGATTGCTATTTTGTTGACATCGTTTGTATATTAATTTGTTCTTACTGATAACCTGTTTTTGTGCTGCTATGATAACTAATGGATGTTTCCTCTCTTTCCCTGTATCCTGCATGTTAAAAAGATTGATATTAGGATTGGTTGTCTGTGCCCCGGTTTGATGCCCAGCCATTTTTCTTTACATCTTTCAAGTTCCATCAGTCATCTTACATCTGTTTGTCACAGCTAATCACATTCACATACCAACTGCTTTTATTTATTTTTGTTCCCATTTTTTTAAATGGGGACATTATGGTACCTATATGGTCCCATACATGTTTATTCATTTTTCAACTAATCTTTATGTCAAATCAGATTCCAACTGCTTTATGCCTTTATACATTCCCTTGCTCGATTCATCCCTGCCCGATGCACGGGAGCCCGCCTGCCACCTCAGCTCCAAGGTGGTGACGGCGTCTCGTTCTAGTGGCATGCCGTGGCGCCACACTCCCCTGTGGGCTTTGGCCTTTTGCGTCGGTGGGCTTACCCTGCATGACGTTCCCCCATTCTTGTAATGGGGGCACACCGTGCAGTCTTCGCCCTGGAGGTTCCCTTTGAATTCCCTTTATCCTTGTTTCCCAGGATGTTTGGTCCCATCTGGTCTTGGCTTCTTGAAAATGAATATATATGGTGTGACAGCAGGAAGGTAAAGTCACCTGGTTGCATCCAGGGGGGTAGATATATTTCGCCCAGATTCAGGCTTTACGCCGACTTATACAACTAGGTGGAGAGTTGTATAAGCCCAGCTGAGGCTAGTAGGCTCATGGATGACTCATACCTCTAGGGAGAGTGTGGGGCGTCGTGCAGACAGGGAGTTGATGAGACCAGCTGAAGCTTGTCAGCTCATTTAGGCCTCTATAAGAACTCCCAGCTTCATTAGATGTTAGCTCATGCCTGGACCCAGACCTGTGTGGACTGTCTAGGGAGAGTGAACCCCTGTGCGGTGAGACAAAGCCTGTGTGGCTATTTGCTTGGACATTTAAAACCAGGGACTTAGGGACTAGGACAGCACTAGGCTGATCCCAGTTGTTAGTTAGGAAACCTGTATGTTTAGTCAGAGGTCAAGTTGACCAGGATTTATTTTGTTTATGTTTCTTTTTCTTTGCTGTGTTTTGTCACTGTAAATAGAAAATAAACCGCACCTTTTTGATTTTGAAAACCACAACCTCCGTTTGCTGGGCCTGTTTTTGTGTGGGGAGCCCATCTCGGGGGTCACACACACCCGCTGCCGAGCCAACCCCCTCACAGTTGGTGGAGAACCAGTGGCAGTTTTTTTTTAAGCCAGCATGGAGGAGATACTGAAGCAGCTGGCTCTAGCAAATGCCAATCAACAGCAGACAAATGCAGGTTTGCAAAAGAACTTCGCAGCCCAGCAGCAAGCTCATCAACAGAGCCTTGCAGCCCAGCAGCAGACAAACGCAACTTTGCAACAGAGTCTGGAGGCTCAGCAACAAGCCCAGCAGCAATCTGAGGCCCGCTTCATAGACCTGTTGCAGAAGCAAGAGCAGAGACTACAACAACAGATGGAAGCAGTAATGCAGCAACGTCCGCAGACCAGTGAGGAAAGCCGTCCCACTAATACCGCGTCCTTTGGGGTGAGTCGTTTATTGACAAAAATGACTGGAGAGGATGATCCAGAGGTATTTTTGACCACATTTGAAAGGACCGCTGAAAGAGAAAAGTGGCCTGAGGAGCAGTGGGCTGGACTGGTGGCTCCTCTGTTAACTGGTGAATCGCAGAAAGCTTACTATGACCTAGAGCCTAACCAAGCAAAAGACTATGTGATGCTAAAAGCTGAAATATTGGCAAGGCTGGGTGTCACCCAGGCTGTCCGGGCTCAGCGTGTGCATAACTGGACTTTCCAGCTTGGAAAACCCCCCAGGTCTCAAATGTATGATCTCATTCACCTGAGCAGAAAGTGGCTACAGCCAGAGACTTTGTCCGCACCAAAGATTGTGGAACGTGTTGTAATGGATCGGTTTTTGAGAGCTCTTCCTACTGCCATCCAAAAGTGGGTAAGCCATGGAGACCCAGAGACGGCCGATGGTCTTGTGGATCGTGTGGAGAAATACTTGGCTACAGAGAACCTGACGGCCTCTTCCAGAGACACTCGGACTTTCCACCCTAAGACCAGACCATCCCCAGGGGCGGATAAGAGGATTCCAAGGGGTGAGGGTGGAGAGAGTGAGAGGGTGGGAGCTCTACCCCAAGTTTGGCGAGAACAGCCTGGGAAATCAGCGGCTCAAGAGGCCGCAAGAAGGATCGTTTGCTACCGCTGCCGGCAAGCGGGACATATTGCAGCCAATTGCCCGGTTGTGGAGGAACCCATGCAGTGTGACTTTCTGACGGGCAGACGTCAGTCGCTGTGTGCGACAGTCGCATGCACTGCCATTCGAGGAACTGAGAAACATTTATGCAAAATGTGTGTTAATGGTAGAAATGTTGTGGTATTGCTGGATTCAGGTAGCCTTGTGACCCTGATAAAGGCTGAGTTAGTTAAAACAGAGGTCTCTGGGAATAGCAAGGTAGCTGTTATTTGTGTGCATGGGGACACCCGAGAGTATCCAGTGACTACAGTGTGTTTCGAGACCCCCAAAGGTACCCTCTCTCATCCAGTGGGCTTAGTATCTCAGTTACCGCATGACGCCATTGTGGGAAGGGATTTTCCGAAGTTCTGGGAACTGTGGGATGATCCTGAGCCCCCCACTGGTGCCCCTATGTACCAGGAATGTGATAGCCAGAACTCCCCTGAGAGTGGTGAGGACTCTCCGGAATTTCCCTTATCAGTATTGGCAGGGGAGACTCAAGAAACTGGAGAGGAGCCCACCTCCTCAGACGAAAACCTACCGTCTGTGGAGTTTTCTGATCTTGAGGTTCACAGGGAAAACTTTGCCACAGAACAGTTGAAAGACCCCGCCCTAATAAAGGCACGGGAAAACGTAGTGAAAATAGATGGCGAGTTAGTGAACCCAGATAATACCTGCACTTACCCATACTTCAGCGTAGAGAAGGACCTACTGTATCGGGTGGCAAAAAGGGCAGAAGAAACCGTTGAGCAGCTTGTGGTGCCCAAACCTTACAGGAAGTTGGTGTTGGAGTTGGCCCATGGGCACATTCTTGGAGGTCATCTGGGGACAGAGAAAACCCGAGAGAGGGTATTACAGAGATTCTATTGGCCGGGGGTGATGAAGGATATAGAAAATTATTGTTCCTCCTGCCCTGTGTGTCAGAGGTCGGCCCCGATGCCACATTTCCGTAGCCCGCTGGTCCCTCTACCCATCATTGAGGTCCCGTTTGAGAGGATCGCCATGGATTTGGTAGGTCCTATAATCAAGTCCGCTAGGGGGCACCAGTACATATTAGTTATAATGGACTATGCCACCCGTTATCCAGAAGCGATCCCTCTCCGAAATACCTCGGCCAAAACCATAGCCAAAGAGCTATCTCTTGTGTTTAGCCGGGTGGGTATTTGTAAAGAACTGCTTACGGACCAAGGTACACCCTTTATGTCCCGGGTTATGAAGGAGCTGTGTAAATTGTTCAAAGTGACGCAATTACGTACATCTGTGTATCACCCCCAAACCGATGGGCTGGTTGAAAGATTCAACAAAACCCTAAAACAAATGTTGAAGAAAGTGGTGGATAGAGATGGAAAGGATTGGGACTGTCTACTTCCTTATCTGATGTTTGCTATTAGGGAGGTGCCCCAATCCTCTACGGGATTCTCCCCCTTTGAGTTACTGTATGGGAGACACCCAAGAGGGCTGTTGGATATTGCCAAGGAAACTTGGGAAAGTGAGAGTTCTCCCCACAGGAGTGTGATTGAGCATGTCGCCCTGATGCAAGACCGAATTGCACAGGTAATGCCCATCGTGAAGGAACATTTGGCCCAAGCGCAGTTAGCACAGCAGAGAGTGTACAACCGTGGAGCCAAGACCCGTACCTTTTCCCCGGGGGATAGGATACTGGTACTTGTCCCTACGGTTGAAAGTAAATTCCTTGCCAAATGGCAAGGCCCCTACGAGATAATGGAAAAAGTGAGCGAAGTGAATTACAAGGTCAGACAACCAGGAAGGCGAAAGCCCGAACAGATCTATCACGTTAATCTGTTGAAAGCCTGGAGGGATAGAGAGTCCCTAGTCGCAGACACTTGGTCACCAGCTCAAACTGGTTGCGTGATTCCTGAGGTTGGAATAGCAGCCACCTTGTCACAACCCCAACAACAGGAGGTTAAGGAGTTTGTGCTTCGCAACAAGGAGGTATTCTCTGAGCTGCCGGGACAAACATCTGGGGTAGAGCATGACATCATTACCCCGCCCGGTGAAAGGGTGAAGTTAAAACCCTATCGGATCCCAGAGGCCCGACGGGAGGCAATACGGGAGGAAGTACAGAAAATGCTGAACTTAGGGGTGATAGAGGAGTCCCAAAGTGATTGGTCTAGTCCCATTGTGTTGGTGCCTAAACCGGATGGGAGCTGGCGATTTTGTAACGATTTTCGTCAGTTGAACAAAGTTACAAAATTTGACACCTACCCCATGCCACGTACAGATGAGTTGATCGACCGGCTGGGAACAGCCCGATACATGACGACTCTTGACCTCACAAAAGGGTATTGGCAAATCCCCCTGGCCAAGTCGGCCAAAGAGAAAACCGCATTTGTAACCCCAGACGGGGCGTTCCAATATAAAAGAATGCCGTTCGGGTTACAGAATGCGCCGGCCACATTCCAGCGGAAAATGGACCAGATGCTGAGGCCCCATCGGAAGTATGCTGCGGCTTACCTGGATGACGTAATTGTCCATAGCACAGATTGGGCCTCACATCTGCCAAAATTGCAAGCAGTCCTGGACTCTGTTCGGGAAGCGGGGTTTACGGCTAACCCCAAGAAGTGTACCATTGGGCAGGAGGAGGCCAAATATCTTGGGTACACCATTGGGAGGGGAGTAATAAAACCCCAACTCAACAAAGTCGAGGCCATCCAGAGTTGGCCACGTCCCAACAGCAAGAAGCAGGTACGAGCCTTTCTGGGAATCGCTGGGTATTATCGGCGATTCATTCCCCACTTTGCTTCTAAGGCTGTGCCCCTAACCAACCTGACGAAGGGGAAAGGGTCGGTCATGATTAAATGGACCCCCGAGGCTGAGGCAGCATTCCAATTCTTGAAACAAGCCTTATGTAGCCAGCCAGTGTTGTACTCACCCGACTTCTCTAAAGACTTTGTCGTACAAAGTGATGCGTCAGATGTGGGGTTAGGAGCAGTATTGTCCCAGGTCTGGAACGGGGAAGAGCACCCAGTCATTTACCTCAGCAGGAAGTTGAAGTCCCATGAGGTAAATTACGCCACCGTTGAAAAGGAGTGTTTAGCGGTGAAGTGGGCTCTAGATTCCCTTCGGTACTACCTGCTAGGTAGGCACTTTGACTTGGTTACGGATCACGCTCCGTTAAAGTGGATGGCTCAAAACAAGGAAACAAATAGAAGAGTGAATAGGTGGTTCCTGGCCCTCCAGGAATTCAACTTCACAGTAAAGCATCGCCCTGGCGTTCAAATGGGGAATGTGGATGCTTTGTCTCGAGTACATGAATGCCTGATTGCTGGTGTTCCAACCCCGAGGTTAAAACAAGAGGGGGGGGGGTATGTGACAGCAGGAAGGTAAAGTCACCTGGTTGCATCCAGGGGGGTAGATATATTTCGCCCAGATTCAGGCTTTACGCCGACTTATACAACTAGGTGGAGAGTTGTATAAGCCCAGCTGAGGCTAGTAGGCTCATGGATGACTCATACCTCTAGGGAGAGTGTGGGGCGTCGTGCAGACAGGGAGTTGATGAGACCAGCTGAAGCTTGTCAGCTCATTTAGGCCTCTATAAGAACTCCCAGCTTCATTAGATGTTAGCTCATGCCTGGACCCAGACCTGTGTGGACTGTCTAGGGAGAGTGAACCCCTGTGCGGTGAGACAAAGCCTGTGTGGCTATTTGCTTGGACATTTAAAACCAGGGACTTAGGGACTAGGACAGCACTAGGCTGATCCCAGTTGTTAGTTAGGAAACCTGTATGTTTAGTCAGAGGTCAAGTTGACCAGGATTTATTTTGTTTATGTTTCTTTTTCTTTGCTGTGTTTTGTCACTGTAAATAGAAAATAAACCGCACCTTTTTGATTTTGAAAACCACAACCTCCGTTTGCTGGGCCTGTTTTTGTGTGGGGAGCCCATCTCGGGGGGTCACACACACCCGCTGCCGAGCCAACCCCCTCACAATGGTTTCTGTGTGCCTGCGCTGCCATTCCCAGCTCTTATTTAGTTGGATATAGAATGATGAATCCTCTGGTTGTGCGGGCCCTTATCAATATATTAGGTGTCTGCTTCACTGTTAGGGACCAATGCAGTGATCTTGCTGTATCTATTTTATTTTTATTATTATCTTTTCTGGGACCCTTTGAATAAATTTTTCCACTGTCCTGCCTATTTTTTACCAGCTGGGGGCGGGGGTTTTCAGGTATAAGTCGTTCGCTCTGTATGACCTCTAAGTACCAGCAGAGGGCGCGGGCATCGTCTATGACGCCTTGCTCTGACTATATGCTATTTGCTCTGTCCGTCCCCACTGTCAAATACATCCATACCACTAGGCGAGCTAGCATATTGCTGACTGTTGAACGGTGGGATTCGCATGACCAAATACACACTGTCACGTCGTCTGTTCTGACGACACAAGTGTATGACGTCATCGGCCGTCAAACATCAGCACGCATATACGGGCGTCCTTGCTAGGATGCCTGGGATTAAACAGCAAGATTCATGAAGCCACTACCCTAAGTCAGTTGGGTGAGCTAGGAGACTAAAACAAAACCTGTAAGGGCAGTAGATAAGGTCAAGGCCAGGCAGGAAGAATACAAGCAGAAAAGAACAGAGAAGAAAGGGAATGGGGTAGAGAAGACAGGAGGTATAGAGAAAACCAGGCTAGTTATTTCTAGGAGAGAAATGTGGGTGGACCTATTAAAGGCAGGAGTACCTAAAGATGAGATAGATGGGATTTCTACTGCAGAGGTGAAAACATTTAGTGGGGAAAACTGTCAGGGTTAGGAACACTACTCATAGTGAAGATAATAGCAGCTTAGATTTAGAGAAAAAAAAACAGATCCCTCCTGTTAGCCCCAAACCAATTCCCAAAACTGAACATGAACCCAAATCCCTTTATTCTGGGGAGGAGTTACAGAGAATCAGAAAAGGGGATTGGGAGGTTCCTTATCCTTTATGAAGGGAAGGGGAGTCGTCTGTAATAGCAGTGAGGTCAGTGACAGCAGGAGACCGACTCCCATATGCACCTGTCCCTGTAAGGTGGGGGAAGTCATCTTCTCCTACACATGTAATGGCTTTAGTTGATACCGGAGCTGAAGTTACACTTTTGCAAAGAGATCGTTCCCATCACAAAGGAGAATGGATTTATGTAGAAGGTTTGGGAGGGCAAACCACGCCAGCAGTTAGGATATAGGTGAAATTGGCCATTGGCAAAGGATCAGGATTTATGACAAAGGTTTTGGTATTAGAATTACCCGAAAATATTCTTGGGATGGATGTACTTCAAGGTCAGGCAATTCAGACTGAAAGGGGTATCCTGATAAAGCATATCTGGTTAGGGGTAAAGGCTGTGATCAGAGGTCATGCAAAATGGACCCCTGTCTACATTCCTCCACCAGAGAAGCCAGTCTGTCTCAAGCAGTAAAGACTTCCTGGAGGCCACAAAGAAATTGGGGAGACTATTCAAGGACTGTTGAGAGTAGGGATCCTTAGACCTTCTGTAAGTCCTTTCTTGTCACCGGTGTTCCCAGTAAAGAAACCTGATGGGACATACCGTATTGAATGACTGTGGATTTCAGAGGTCTAAACAAAGTGGCCCCTCCATTGAAGTCAGCTGTATCGGATATGATCTCAATTGTTGAGAAAATCGCTAAAGAGGCAGGAGAATATCATGCTGTGATAGACCTAGCTAATGCTTTCTTTTCAATTTTGATAGACCCAGAGTGTCAAGACCAGTTTGCTATGGTGTGGAACAGCTGCCAGTACACTTTCACAGTCCTTCCGCAAGGCTATCTTCATTCTCCAACGATTTATCATGGACTGATTGCCCGAGATTTAAGTACCCTGAATTCGAAAGTAGCTGTGTTTCACTACATTGGTGACATCATGATCTCTGGGACCAAAGAAGATGTAACTGAAGCACTTCACTTGCTGATTCAACACTTGGAGAACAGAGGGAGGCTATCAACAGAGACAAAGTCCAAAGACCTGCCATAGAGGTGAAATTCCTAGGAATGATGTGGACTGGGCCACAGAGGAAAATTCCAGAGACAGTTGTGCAAACTATCCAGACGCTGTCGCCCCCTACTACCAAAAAGGAGGCACATAAGTTCATTGAAGTTGTGGGATTCTGGAGATTGTTCATCCCACATCTTGGATTGAATCTGAGGCCTATATACAATGTTACCAGGAAAAAGACGAAGTTCTCATGGGGTTCAGAGCAGCGGACAGCATTCCTTGCTGCTAAAGAAGACATTTTGCAGCATCAGGGATTGGGACCCATGAGACAAGAAGTACCATTTCAGCTGGATGTAGTGTACCATATCTTGGAGTCTGAAAAGAAAGGCCACCTGAGAGCAATACCCATTGGATTTTGGTCCAAAAAACTGACAGGGGCACAGAAGAGATACACGCCCATAGAGAAGTACCTGTTTGGGGACTACACAGCACTTCAACATGTAGAGACCATTACAGGAAAGGACACAGTCACCATACATACTGCATTGCCAATAGCAGGATGGGTGAGAGATAATGGACTGACCACTAGGGCAGCTGTTGCCCAGAACCAGACACTGATGAAATGGAAGTGGTACCTTCAAGAAAGAGGGGATATTGCAGCTGGGGATGTCAGAGACATTTCAAAACAGTTGGCAGGGCTTGTTACTTTTACCAGCACCCAGCCAGAAGAAGAAATTCCTGTGCTGCAGTCATCCCCCATTCAAGAGGCTCCACCCTTTGAGTCTCTGTCGGAAAACATGATAGAGTCAGTTTGGTTTACTGAGGGTTGCGCCATAGTTACCTCGTCTGGGTGCCAATGGACAGCAGCATCCTACAACTCAAGTACAGACACAGTCCTGCAGGAGACCGGAATTGGAGGATCAAGTCATATGCAGAGTTGAAAGCGGTAGTGATGACTCTTCAGGAGAATCCTTCTTCCCATGTCACTATCTACACTAACAGCTGGTCATTTTTTAAGGACTGACAACTTGGATGCCCACGTGGAAGTCCAATCTCTCCACGGAGTCCCGGCTTTGATTGGATAGGTTGATAGCAGTGCAGCCATTGGCTCCCGCTGCTGTCAACCAAAGCCAATGACACGGAGGCCAGGGGGTGGGGCTGAGTCATATGACTCAGGAGCGAGCTTCCCAGAGGGGCTTATTTAATGCGGGGAGGAGCCGCAAGAGCTGCTGTGGGACCCCAGAACAGGTGAATCGGGGCCACTCTGTGCAAAACAAACTGCACAGTGGAGGAAAGTAGGATATGTTTGTTATTTTAAAAAAACCTTTAGTGTCACTTTAATGTTTAGAATGAGTTTAGTAATGAAGAGATTTTCTGTGTGTAGTCTGATAGAAAAAATCAAGGGCGGAATGTGTTGCGGTTCATATAAAATATGATTTTTCTATAAGTCTGCCATAGCATTCTGGTTTCACAGACACAGAACTTCTCAAACAAATGCTGTTGGATGCAATGGGAACATAGATATCATTGTTGCATTCAATTGACAGTTTGAATAGGCTATTGTCTCTATAGCTACAATAAACTGTTAATATTCTACCTTTGGCATGTATTATACCAGAGTGCCATCTTGAGGTAGAATTTGAGAGTGCATCTCTAATAAAAACAATAAAGATGTCTTTCTGTTAGTCGGTTGTTAAGGTAAACAAGCTTTTAACCATTGTCAACAAACTGGGACATATATAGGATTGTCCGGTATAAGCTGGAGGCCACTCATCATGCTTTAAGGATGAGCCGAACACCCTCCGGTTCGATTCGCACCAGAACTTCCAAACAGGCAAAAAATTTGTTCGAACACGCGAACACCATTAAAGTCTATGGGACATGAACATGAAAAACCAAAAATGCAAATTTTAAAGGCTTATATGCATGGTAATGTAATAAAAAGTGTTCGGGGACCTGGGTCCTGTCCCAGGGGACATGTATTAATGCAAAAAAAAAGTTTTAAAACTGCAGTTTTTTCGGGAGCAGTGATTTTAATAAAGCTTAAAGTGAAACAATAAAAGTGAAATATTCCTTTAAATTTCATACCTGGGGGGTGTCTATAGTATGCCTCTAAAGTGGTGCATTTTTCCCATGTTTAGAACAGTCCCGCAGCAAAATGAAATTTCTAAAGGAAAAAAAAGTCATTTAAAACTGATCGCGACTGTAATGAATTGTCGGGTCTTGGGAATACAGATAAAAGTCATTGAAAAAAAACGGCATGGGTTCCCCCCCAGTCCATTACCAGGCCCTTTGGGTCTGGTGTGAATATTAAGGGAACCCAAACCAAAATAAAAAAAAATTGCGTGGGGGTCCCCCCAAATTCGTAGGGGTCCCCACAAAAATCCATACCAGACCCTTATCCGAGCATGCAACCTGGCAGGCCACAGGAAAAGAGGGGGGACAAGAGAGCGCCCCCCCTCCTGAACCGTACCGGGCCAAATGCCCTCAACATGAGGAGGAGGATTTGGGACCCCAAAGCACCTTGTCCCCATGTTGATGGGGACAAGGGCCTCATCCCTACAACCCTTGCCCGGTGGTTGTTGGGGTCTTTGGGCAGAGGACTTATCAGAATCTGGAAGCCCCCTTTAACAAGGGTACCCCCAGATCCCGGTCCCCCCTATGTGAATTGGTAATGGGGTACATTGTACCCCTACCATTTCACCCAAAAAAGTGTCAAAAATGGTAAAAAAGACAGGAGACACTTCAGGACAAGTCCTTTATTTAAAAAAAAAAAAAATGTCCAGCGATGTCCATTCATCTTCTATTTTGGCGCCGCCTGAAAAAAATAAAAAATAAAGCTGCAATGCTTCTCCCGCTGTGACAGCTGTTATATAGCACACAGTTGGGAGGGGAGAAAAAAAAGCAACCATTTTAAACAAAGCACCAGAGGCAGAAGCAGATGGAGCATAAAGGGTGAGGCTAGATTTATGCTTATTTTAGATGAAGGATAGATGTTAATTTTGACTTATACTCAAAATATGATGCTAATCTATTCTGCCAAACCCAACCCAGAAGATAATTAAATGATCATTAAAAGACCTGAAACTACGTACCTGTTCTGCAAAATAGTTCTGACAGGTGTTATTTTAATTGAATATGCTGAGGCATTGGTGATGTAATCTCTGCTGAAATTGAGAGTTTGGCAGAATTAGTGATTTGTTGGCTCATTTTAAAGTGGTTGCAAACCCTTACAGACCACTTTTACCTACAGGTAAGCCTAGATTAAGGCGTACCTGTAGGTGCAAGAAATATCTCCTGAACCTACACGTTTAGGAGATATTTGCAAAAGACAGACACCGATGTCTACGGCGCATGTGCCGTAGACAATGGTGCGCAGGCGCACTGAGCGTGCTGTTTCTAATGGCGATTGTGCCGTTAGTGGCAGCTCCCGCGCACATGCGCGGGAGTGACGTCATCGCGGCTCCGGCCAGTCACAGCGCCGAAGCCGCGATACCCAGAAGTCACTCCGGGAGAGATGTCGGCGACGGAGGAGGGGAACGAGGACCGCTGCGGGGGCTTCGATCTCAGGTAAGTAATTCACAATGAGCTAGTATGCTATGCTTTGGGTTTACTTCCTTTTTAAATATCTGATTCTTTTCAGGCCCTTCAAAAAAATATTACATTACTAGTACACTAAGATTTTATTACCTGACCAGTACCACAGAGGATCTGGAGCAATAATTTCTGACAGGAATTATTTCAGCCTTCTTTTACTATTTAACCACTTAACGACCGCTCACTGTATATATACGTTGGCACAATGGCACCGACAGGCACAATCACGTACAGTGTACGTGATTGCCTTTGTACAGTTGGGGGGTCCAATCGGACCCCCCTTCTGTACAGTGAGCGGTCGGAATTCGTTGGGGAGCGATCCGACATGAGGGGACGGCCGTTCGATTCCGGCCACCCCCCCGCGATCGCTCCCGGCGAATGGAAATGCCCCCTCTGTCTGTGGAATGTACACACAGGCAGAGGAAGCAGGAGGAAGTGATGTCATCTCTTGTGCGGCGCTCACATATACCGAGCGCCGTACAAGAGAAGACATCAAGGTTAGTGCACAAACACTACACTAACACCAGCACACATAGGCACATAAATCGCCCCCCCAGATCACCCCCCAGCCCCCAGTCACAGTGTCACTGATTGCAGTGACCATTTATTTACTGATCACTGCAATCAGTGACATTTGTGACTGTAAAAGTGTCACTACATTTAGTTTTAGGTCCAGTGTAGCCCCCTAACCCCCCCTAATAAAGGTTTAACCCCTTGATCACCCACCAGATAACCCTTTCACCCCCTAGCACCGCCGTCGCTAAGCGATCATTTTTCTGATCGCTGTCTTAGCGTCGGTGATGCAGATCGGTAGCCAGTAATTTTTTTTAGGTTCGCCGCAGGTTTTTATAGCGTCAGGTACTCCCATAAATTATCTAATAAAGGTTTAACCCCCTTGATCGCCCCCCAGGTAACCCTTTCACCCCCTATCACCACTGTCGCTAAGCGATAATTTTTCTGATCGCTGTCTTAGCGTCGGTGATGCAGATCAGTAGCCAGTATTTTTTTTTTAGGTTCGCCGCAGGTTTTTATAGCGTCAGGTACCCCCATAAATTATCTAATAAAGGTTTAACCCCCTTGATCGCCCCCCAGGTAACCCTTTCACCCCCTATCACCACTGTCGCTAAGCGATAATTTTTCTGATCGCTGTCTTAGCGTCGGTGATGCAGATCGGTAGCCAGTCATTTTTTTTAGGTTCGCCGCAGGTTTTTATAGCGTCAGGTACCCCCATATATTATCTAATAAAGGTTTTAACCCCCTAATTGCCCCTAGTTAACCCTTTCACCAGTGATCATCATATAAGTGTTACGGGTGACGCTGGTTAGTTAGTTTGCTTTTTATAGTGTCAGGGCACCCGCCGTATATAACCCAATAAAGGTTTAACCCCCTGATCGCCCGGCAGGTGATATCAATTAGGTTTTAGCGTCAGAGAGGGTCTGCGTCACACCCCAGGCAGCGTCAGGTTAGTGCCAGTAACGCTAACACCCACGCGTGAAGCATACACCTCCCTTAGTGGTAAAGTATCTGAACAGATCAATATCTGATCTGATCAGATCTATACTAGCGTCCCCAGCAGTTTAGGGTTCCCAAAAACGCAGTGTTAGCGGGATCAGCCCAGATACCTGCTAGCACCTGCGTTTTGCCCCTCCGTCCAGCCCAGGCCACCCAAGTGCAGTATCGATCGATCACTTACAAAACACAACACACATAACTGCAGCGTTCGCAGAGACAGGCCTGATCCCTGCGACTCCAGTGCTGTAGGAGGTGATTTCACCACCACAGTTATAAAAAAAAAGAAAATATGCCGAAGCATTGGGGCAGCAGGGGTGGAGGAGTGATTTTGCTCCTAATGCCGCGTACATATGGTCGAAATTCCGACGGAGGCTTGCCCGTGGAAAAGTCCGACCATGTGTGTGCGGCATAACTTTTTTGCGGGAGGATGCCCCCATGCTTCGGCATATATAAATGGTGCATGTATGCCCATCATTAGAAGTGGGTGGATGAAGGGCGGTATTCTAATGGTGGGCATACCCACCGATCAATCTCTTTTTTCGTTCAGCCACCTGGCTGCATGAAAAAAAAAGATTACAATACATGTTCAACAAGGACCAGCAACGTACTGGTATGTTGCTGGACTTTGAATGGTTATACCAGATTGATGCCTGCGGGTTTAGGTATCATCTTGGTATCATTCTTTTCAGCCAGCGGCCGGCTTTCATGTAAAAGCAATCCTAGTGGCTAATTAGCCTCTGGACTGCTTTTACAAGCAGTGGGAGGGAATGTCCCCCCCCCGGATATAAAAAGCGCCATTGGGAAATTGGGAAAGCATTTTATCACACCGATCTTGGTGTGGTCAGATGCTTTGAGGGCAGAGGAAAGATCTAGGGTCTAGACCCCAGTTTTTTCAAAAAAAGAGTACCTGTCACTACCTATTGCTATCATAGGGGATATTTACATTCCCTGAGATAACAATAAAAATGATAAAAATAAATAAATATGGAAGGAACAATTTAAAAATAAAATAAAAAAGCAAAATTAATAATAAAAAAAAAAAAAAAAAAGCACCCCTGTCCTGCCCTGCTCTTGCCCAATGGCGAACGCAAGCGTCGGTCTGGCGTCATATGTAAACAGCAATTGCACCATGCATGTGAGGTATCACCGCGAAGGTCAGATCGAGGGCAGTAATTTTAGCAGTAGACCTCCTCTGTAAATCTAACGGGGTAACCTGTAAAGGCTTTTAAAAATGTATGTAGTTTGTCGCCAATGCGCGTTTGTGCGAAATTTTAAAGCATGTCGTGTTTGGTATCTATGTACTCGGCCTAAGATCATCTTTTTTATTTCATCAAACATTTGGGCAATATAGTGTGTTTTAGTGCATTAAAATTAAAAAAAGTGTATTTTTTCCCCAAAAAAATGCGTTTGAAAAATCGCTGCGCAAATACTGTGTAGAAAAAAAAAATGCAACACCCACCATTTTATTCTGTAGGGCCTTTGCTTTAAAAATATATATAATGTTTGGGGGTTCAACATAATTTTCTTGCAAAAAAAAAAATGTTTTCATGTAAACAAAAAGTGTCAAAAAGGGCTTTGTCTTCAAGTGGTTAGAAGAGTGGATGTAAGCTTCCTAATGTTGTGTATAAAATGCCAGAACAGTTCAAAACCCCCCCAAATGACCTCATTTTGGAAAGTAGACACCCCAAGCTATATACTGAGAGGCATGTCGAGTCCATGGAATATTTTATATGTTGACACAAGTTGCGGAAAAAAGACAATTTATTTTTTATTTTTTTTGCACAGAGTTGTCACTAAATGATATATTGCTCAAACATGCCATGGGCATATGTGGAATTACACCCCAAAATACATTCTGTTGCTTCTCCTGAGTACGGGGATACCACATGTGTGAGACTTTTTGGGAGCCTAGCTGCGTACGGGAACCCAAAAACCAATCACCGCCTTCAGGCTTTCTAAGGGTGTAAATTTTTGATTTCACTTCTCACTGCCTATCACAGTTTCGGAGGCCATGGAATGCCCAGATGGCACAAAACCCCCCCAAATGACCCCATTTTGGAAAGTAGACACCCCAAGCTATTTGCTGAGAGGTATTGTGAGTATTTTGCAGATCTCGCTTTTTGTCACAAAGTTTTGAAAATTTAAAAAAAAAAAGAAAAAAAAAATGTCTTTCTTAATTTTCAAAAAAAAATAAGAGCTGTAAAATACTCACCATGCCTCTCAGCAAACAGCTTGGGGTGTCTACTTTCCAAAATGGGGTCATTTGGGGGGGGGTTTTGTGCTATTTTGGCATTTTATGGCCTTCGAAACTGTGATAGGTAGTGAGGAGTCAAATCAAAAATTTGTGCCTAGAAATCCTGAAGGCGGTGATTGGTTTTCGGGGTCCCGTACGCGGCTAGGCTCCTAAAAAGTCCCACACATGTGGTATCCCCGTACTCAGGAGAAGCAGCAAAATGTATATTGGGGTGCAATTCCACATATAACCATGGCATGTGTGAGCAATATATCATTTAGTGACAACTTTTTGTAATTTTTTTTTTTTTGTCATTATTCAATCACTTGGGACAAAAAAAAAATATTCAATGGGCTCAACAGGCCTCTCAGCAATTTCCTTGGGGTGTCTACTTTCTAAAATGGGGTCATTTGGGGGGGTTTTGTGCTATTTTGGCATTTTATGGCCTTCAAAACTGTGATAGGTAGTGAGGAGTGAAATCAAAAATTTGCGCCCTTAGAAATCCTGAAGGCGGTGCTTGGTTTCCGGGGTCCCGTACGTGGCTAGGCTCCTAAAAAGTCCCACACATGTGGTATCCCCGTACTCAGGAGAAGCAGCAGAATGTATTTTGGGGTGCAATTCCACATATAACCATGGCATGTGTGAGCAATATATCATTTAGTGACAACTTTTTGTAATTTTTTTTTTTTTGTCATTATTCAATCACTTGGGACAAAAAAAAAAATATTCAATGGGCTCAACATGCCTCTCAGCAATTTCCTTGGGGTGTCTACTTTCCAAAATGGGGTCATTTGGGGGGGGGTTTGTACTGCCCTGCCATTTTAGCACCTCAAGAAATGAGATAGGCAGTCATAAATTTAAAGCTGTGTAAATTCCAGAAAATGTACCCTAGTTTGTAAACGCTATAACTTTTGCGCAAACCAATACATATACACTTATTGACATTTTTTTACTAAAGACATGTGGCTGAATACATTTTGGCCTAAATGTATGACTAAAATTGAGTTTATTCGATTTTTCTTATAACAAAAAGTAGAAAATATCATTTTTTTTTCAAAATTTTCGGTCTTTTTCCGTTTATATCGCAAAAAATAAAAATCGCAGAGGCAATCAAATACCATTAAAAGAAAGCTCTATTTGTGGGAAGAAAAGGACGCAAATTTCGTTTGGGCACATTGCATGTCCGCACAATTTACAGTTAAAGCAGCGCAGTGCAAAATTCTGAATTCACCTCTGGTCCTTTAGCTACCAAATGGTCCGGGGCTTAAGTGGTTAATGGTTGGATGGACTGTGTTTGGCAGCTTACCTGGGCATCAACATTTTAGAAAAATTCCTTCATACAAAATGATCTGGCCACAGTGTTCTCTTAATCAAAAGGCACATACACTATATTGTCTAAAGTATTGGGACGCCTGCCTTTACACATACATGAACTTTAATGGCACCCAAGTTTAAGGCCTCATACACACGGTACGATTGTTGGCCAACCGAGCATCTGATTTTTGTCAAAAGGGCATGAATTTCAGCTCTTGAGCGCCACCCTTTGGGCCCCTTCTGCTAATTTGATGTTTGGTGAACATTGATTCCGAGCATGCGTGTTTGTACTTTTGACTTTTGTGTGACGGATTTGTGTACTGACCATACGAAAATCTGACGTCAAATCGTTGTTCGCCGAAAATTTACTAGCCTGTCATCCAACATTTGTTGGCGGAAAATTGGTCAACAATTGTCAAAAGGAGCGTACTAACGGTAAGATTTTAGGACAACAGTCTGTCAGACAATCCCCTGCCAACAATCAAACCATGTGTATGAGGCTTTAGTCCTTAGGGTTCAATATTGAGTTGGCCTACCCTTTGCAGCTATAACAGCTTCAACTCCTCTGGGAAGGCTGTTCACTAGGTTTAGGAGTGTGTCTATCGGAATGTTTGTCCATTCTTCCAGAAGCACATTTGTGGGGTCAGGCACTGATATCAGATGAGAAGGCCTGGCTTGCAGTCTCTGCTCTAATTCATTCCAAAGTTGTTCTATCGGGTTGAAGTCAGGACCCTGTGCAGGCAAGTCAAGTTCCTCCACCCCAAACTCGCACATCCATGTCTATATGGACCTCGCTTTCCCCGTGGCCCTCACATTTTTGTAAATATTCTATTATATCTTTTAATGTGACAACACTGAAGAAATTACACTTTTCTACAATGTAAAGTAGTGAGTGTACAGCTTGTATAACAGTGGAAATTTGCTGTCCCCTCAAAATAACTCAACAGACAGCCAATAATGTCTAAACTGCTGGGAACAAAAGTGAGTACACCCCTAAGTGAAAATGTCCAAATTGGGCCCAAGTATCAATATTTTGTGTGGCTACCATTATTTTCCAGCACTGCCTTAACCCTCTTGGGTAAGGAGTTCGCCAGAATTTCACAAGGTGCCACTGGAGTCCTCTTCTACTCCTCCATGATGACATCACGGAGTTGGCGGATGTTGGAGACCTTGCACTCCTCCACCTTCCATTTTAAGGATGCCCCACAGATGCTCAATAGGGTTTAGGTCTGGAGGCATGCTTGGCCAGTCCATCACCTTTACCCTCAGCTTCTTTAGCAAGGCAGTGGTTGTCTTGGAGGTGTGTTTCGGGTTGTTATAATGTTGGAATACTGCCCTGTGGCCCAGTCTCCGAAGGGAGGGGATCATGCTCTGCTTCAGTTTGTCACAGTACATGTTGGCATTCATGGCTCCCTCAATGAACTGTAGCTCCCCAGTGCCGGCAGCACTCATGCAGCCAGACCATGACACTCCCACCACCATGCTTGACTGTAGGCAAGACACACTTGTCTTTGTACTCCTCATCTGGTTGCCGCCACACACGCTTGACACCTAAACCAAATAAGTCTCATCAGACCACAGGACATGGTTCCAGTAATCCATGTCCTTAGTCCACCTGTCTTCAGCAAACTGTTTGCGGGCTTTCTTGTGCATAATCTTTTACTTTTTTCTAAATCAAGAAACAAGTTTATTGAGATGTCATCCTTAGTTACAAACATTCAATACAAATAAAGCACATTGACTCTTACCCAGATAGTCAGAGCCAATCAAATTAACACTTAATCTTACAGATAGTATGAAGTGTACCCACCAACCATTGTTCTTCCACCTATGCAAACCCTTACATTACCAATCATAAACAGCATAATACAGGAGACACCCTCCAACCTATCACAGGAGCACTCTTTCCATAAGTAAATAAGTTAAAGCTAGACCCGGTGTATTTAACCAGCTTCCCCATACCTTCTCGAATTAAAAGGGACTATCTCTGTGTTGGTATATACGTTTTTCAAATCTTAACATAGTGCCCACCTGTTCTAGCCACATTTTAGCTGTGGGGGAATCCGGAGAGATCCATTGCATAAGTATGAGCCTACGGGCCTGAAATAGCACCCTCGCTGCTGCCTCCTTCAAATATATATCTGCATTGACACTCTCAAGCATGCCCAAAACACATTGATTAGGTTCCATCTGAATTGAGCCCTGCAGGGCAGTATTAATTGCTACCACTACTGACCCCCAATAACGGTGGAGCTTTGGACATTGCCACATGAGGTGGATTAAATCACCCACGTCCCTCTCACATATACCACAAAGCCAAGTTGGATGTAGTTTTATGCGGTGGATCTTAAGCGGGGTGTGGTGTGTCTGCAATAGGATGTAAAGCTGGGACATTCGCTGTAATACATTCAATGAGCTTATCCGAACATTTTCTAGGGCCTCCTCCCACAGTTCCCCCGGTATCTCTCCGACATCCATTACCCATCTATCATAGGCTGAGCTAGGATATTTCTCCAGGTACATTCCCAGTAGGGAGGCGTAGCAACTGGAAATAAAGCCTTTGGTGAAGGAGGCCTGCTGCAAAACTGCGAAAACAGGCGTGGGCGAAAGTGCAAGATTATCCATCGACCTCTGGGCTTTAATAGCATGTTTCAGCTGCATATAATAAAATAGCATATTCTGCAGAATTTTTAATCTAGACTGTAGTTGAGCAAATAAGAGCAATACACCATTGTCAAAAATGTGTTTTAGATTTGTTATACCCTCCGAGCGCCATTTTTTAGCATGTTTTAACTTTAGAAGTTCAGGATATGTGTGGCTGTCCCAAATTGGGCTATAACTGGTGTAACCCTGCACCACTTGTAATTGTTTAATTTTCTCCCATCGTTCTTGAAGTAAGATGGGATCAGTTTTTTAGGTTTGCAAAATAATTGTGCCTGCAATCCCTCCGCCAATGAAGGAGCCCCACTAAACTGCAGCATTATGACTAGGGTAGAGTTACCTGGCATCTCCGACAGTCCCCCTGCCATTTGTTGGAGCTGGGCGGTCAAATAGTATACCCATGGGTTCGGAAGTGCCAACCCCCCTACATCTTTCGGTTTTTGTAACTGCTCCAGTTTAATCCTGGCTGCCCCCCCCTTTCCAGAGCAGGGACCGAAAAATAGAGTTGACTATCCAAAATACTTTTAGAAGAACTACTATCGGGGAGTTATGAAGATGGTATAATAATTGGGGCATTAATACCATTTTAATCAGGTTTGTTCTGCCCGCGACAGAGAGCCACACTTTGTTCCATATTTTAACCTTATCCGTAAACTTTACCAGTAATGGATGGATATTGAGACGAAAGAAGTCCAGTGGTTGGAGAGATATGACTACTCCTAGGTATTTAAATGACGTAACTATGGGGACCGGACAGTAAGTGTCTAATTGTGAGTGTGATCCAGGGGCAGAAGCGCGGATTTGGACCAATTGATTGTGAGGCCGGAAAATCTACCAAAATCTGTTATAATGGACATCACTATTCATAATTATATATCCGTGTCCCCCAACAAGAGAAGCATATTGTCTGCATAAAGAAGAATCTTCTCTTGTATGGTGCCATATCTGAACCCCACTATACTTTCATGGGCCCTAATACGTGCTGCCAGTGGCTCTATTGCCAGAGAAAATAGCAGTGGGGAAAGGGGGCATCCCTGCCTGGTGCCCCTCCCTAAATGAAAGCTATCAGAAACTGAGCCACCCTCTCTAATGGATGCTTGCGGTTGATGATACATCAAGCTGATCCACGATATAAAAATGCCCCCGAACCCAAACTTTTCTAGGATAGCCCAGAGGTATCCCCACTCAACGCTGTCAAATGCCTTATTGGCGTCCAATGACAGCAGAGCCCTGGCTCCCTCATTGTCAGCAGGAGTTTGTATTTTACCATACAGTCGCCTGAGGTTTATTTGTTGTTAGGCATAAATCCCGCCTGATCCTTGTGTATATGAGGTCTGAAATAACAGTATTAACTCTCCTGGCAAGCACCTTTTGCTAATATTTTTTTATGTCCGTTTGAAAAAAGGAAATAGGTCTATAAGAATTGGGCTCTGTAGCTGGCTTACCTGGTTTGAGAAGCGGGACAATACTGGCCCGTGTCTCAGAGAGTTATTTGCCATGAGGTGCCATGTTGAACTTCCAGTGAGCGATAACACCACATTTAACACACCTGCTCCCCATTCACACCTGAGACCTTGTAACACTAACGAGTCACATGACTCCGGGGAGGTAAAATGGCTAAATGGCCCCAATTTGGTAATTTTCCCTTTGGGGTGTACTCACTTTTGTTGCCAGCGGTTTAAACATTAATGGCTGTGTGAGTTATTTTGAGGGGACAGCAAATTTACACATTTATACAAGCTGTATACTCACTACTTTACTTTGTAGCAAAGTATCATCTCTACAGTGTTGTTACATGAAAATATATAATAAAATATTTACAAAAATGTGAGGGGTGTACTCACTTTTGTGAGATACTGTATATAAAATGCACTATTTATTTTTCCAGTGCTAAACCTTTCATCCAATTTCTAAATTGCTGCATTTGTACATTTCAAAAGAAAGTATAAAGGAACAGTAGTGGTAAAAACAAAAAATACTTGTAGGTTTAACTAATCTATTTTTTTTTTTATATAATTCTCCTTTAAGGGGGTGTGGCAGGGGGTGTGCCCTATGTCTACATACTTTTGCTAATTTGTGTCCCTCGTTCCTATCTAAAGTTGGGTGGTGTGCCTATGGTCTATTTCTTCTGTGGGGCTACAGCTCTAGCGTAGTTAACTCCTTTCTAAAGGTAACCAATTTGTTGGCCTGTAGTGCACTTTTGGTAGGTATGGTGGTGGCTAACGCAAATCAAATTGACTTTTTGCTCACTCTGGGGAAGTGCCAGTAAACTTTGCCTTGTAGTTAATAGCCCTCTGTCCCTCATTAGTAACATTTAATAGCCCTCTGTCCCCCATTCTCCTCTGGCCAGCAGGGGAAGCAGAGCGCTGAGAATCTTGGGAGTTGTAGTTTGGGATGGTAGATATATAATGGGGCCAATCATCTGCCTGATCACAATAGGCACTGTGCAGTAGGAGTAGGAGGAGTGAGAGATGTTTGTTATTAAACTGCCTGGGAAAGTACTTCCTTCCAGAGCACCTTCCTTCCAGAGAGAGCACCTCTGTCTGAATATTTGCCTGCCAGCAGGAGACCATACCAGCAGAGATCCGAGCCTGAGACTGGGACACAGAACCTGCACCGCTGCCTCAGGGAGATTGGAGCATCTACTCATCCTCTGCTTCCCACTGCTGGTCATGGCCTTCAGGGAGAATTGAGGTTAGTAATAATCAGTGCTATCTATTACATTAGGGATCAGTCATAGGCGTGTGCAGCCTATTGCATTAGGGTGTGCACCTCAAACCAAAGCTCAAAAACACGTGCATCTGTGTGTGTATATGTATGTATACATGTATGTATATATATATATATATATATATATGTCAGGGTCACCTGTGGCCAGGTGACAGATGCACACCGTAGGGGGACAGGAGTGCACCGCGAGGTAGTGAACCCTATGGCTGGCTTCTGCGGATAGGAAACTGGGTGGTTGTGGAAAGCGGGACCAGAGGAGCACAACCGGGATCCCAACGGAAGCGAGAGTCAAGATTCCCCAGGGCGCGGAGTCTAAGACCCAGCTGGTCTTCTCCAGGGCCTCTAGTGGTGAGGATGTTACGCTGCAGGCTGGGACCAGGTCGCGGCCCCTGGAGTTTCCTAGCTCACGCCCCGTAGGATAAGGGGAAGCAGCAGCACACGATAGAGAGAACCGAATAACAAGCTGAAGGTCAGGGGCCACAAGCAGACAAGGATAACGAAGAACGAGCCGAAGGTCAAGGGTCACGAGCAGACAGGAATAGTCGGGGACAAGCCAATAACGTAACAGAGAGACAGACGTAGCACACGGCAGGCAGGAACCCAAACACACAATGCCTAACAAACACGTTGATCAGCCAAGCAGGCTTGCAGTGCACAGGTTAATATAGTGTTCTGTGATAGGGCCTGGGGTGGAGTCTGGCTGGGAGGAGATTATAAAGGAAGCCAGGTGAAAGGGCTCAGGCCTCTAAGATGAACACATGGGAAGGAAGGTAAGCTGACAGACAAACACTACTGCATATCCATGACAGTACCCTCCCTCTTATGGGCCCTCCCCCGCCTGGGCCCAGGCTTAAAGGGAAATCTCTGATGAAACCTTCTCAACAGATGAGGTGCAGCGACATCAGATGCAGCGATCCAAGACGCTTCCTCAGGACCAAAACCTCTCCAATGCACAAGGTACTGAAGAATGCCTCTGCAGAGCCGAGAATCCAGAACTTGTCTAACCTCGTACTTAAGATTATCCTCAGAGACCGAAAACGAGGTAGGGAGATGACAAGAAGATCTATTGAGGACCAAAGGCTCTCTAGGAATAAGCAAGGGCATGAGAGGATCAACAGGAATCTGAGGAGGGTCCCCTAGACCCTTAAAGGGGAACTGGTCATCTTGCACAGGACCATCAGACTGGGCAGATGTCAGTGGAACCCTGAAGTCAGGTTGGTTAGAAGGTGACATGTTGCCGGAGTCAAACTGAATAGCTGAAGGACAAGCAGAATGTCCCGAACAAGAAAAAGTAGGAGGCTCACTGGGCATGGGCTGGACTGGCATAACTAGTACAGAGGCAGAGTGAATAGCTGAGTCAGGTGTAGCGACTACCTGAATCGCATCGCAAGACGTAGCGACTGCAGGACTTGTATACAAGCTAGCCTGGCTGTGCGTCCAAGGGTGGTTAGGGACAGAGAAACGTAAATGGTTATGCAACCTGGAATGAATGACCGGCTCAGATTCACAGGGGGCAACCTTGGGTAGGCAGGACGAGGAACAGGAGGGACCCCAAGCCAGGATCTGTCCAGTAGTCCAGTCCACATGAGGAGAATGGAGCTGTAACCATGGGAGACCCAAAATTATAGGCGTTGAGGTCTTGGGTAAGATAAGGAAGGATATCCACTCCTGGTGGAGTGTCCCTACCGACATCTTAACAGGGAGGGTCTGGAAGCGGATAGGTCCCCCTGGGAGAACAGTACCATCAATCGCCAAGACCACCAATGGTGTGGTGAGGGGCAAAAGAGTAAGTCTCATGGACGATGCGATTTCCCAGTCCATAAAATTACCAGCGGCTCCGGAATCCAGATATGCTGAGACCGAATGAGAAGAAGCACCAACATGAAGGAACACAGAAAGCAGAAGACGAGAAGGGGAAGGTGATATTTCTGGGTCCAATACTCCACTTTCCAGATGAAGTGGACCCGAACGTTTTTCTGGACAAAGAGAGCAAGTGTCACGAAAATGACCTTTGCCCCCACAGTAAAGACACAGACCAAGAGTTCTGCGCCTAGCACGTTCCTCGGGGGATAGCCTGGTCCGACCCAGCTGCATGGGTTCCTCAGCTGGTAGGAGATGCTCTACGGGTCGAAGAGAGGGGAGCTCAGGCTGACTAAGAACCAAGGAGTGCTGGCGTTGCTTTTCTAAGGTCCTCTCCTGAAAGCGAATATCGATCTGGTTACACAAGGAGATAACGCCGGCCAGATCAGTGGGGATGGTTCTTCCTGCTAATTCATCCTTCACTCTATCAGACAGGCCATGCAAAAAGGTTGCGACTAAGGCCTCATTGTTCCAGCTCAACTCAGCCTACAGTATGCGGAAATGAAGGGCATACTGTCCCACAGAAGCAGACTCTTGGCGGAGACGTAAAAGGGCGCTGGCCGCTGAAGAGACACGAGCCGGTTCTTCGAAGATATTCCGAAAAAGTTTCAAGAAGCCAGACAGGCTAGAAACCACTGGATCATTCAGTTCCCACAGAGGGGCTGCCCAGGCTAAAGCTTCACCAGAGAGGAGGGAAATGATATAGGCTACCGTAGCCCGATCAGACAGGAAGTTTTGGGGCTGGAGCTCAAAATGAATTGTGCATTGGCTAAGGAACCCCCTGCAAGCCTTGGAGTCCCCAGAGAAACGGGACGGAGCTGTCAGTTGTAGTGAGTGTGTGGCTGCGACTGGTGCAATAGGTGCAGCCGCTGGTTGTATTTGAGGTTGCGGATTCAGGGTTCCCAAGGAGGCCTGAAGCTGCTCAAAGCGAGAAGCCAGATCCTGGAGGAATCGCATCACCTGAGTCTGATTCGATTCCTGGGTTTCAAGTCTGCAAACTATGCCCTGCAACGGATCATCCACGGGTAACGGGATGTCAGCCGGGTTCATGGCTGATCAAACTGTCAGGGTCACCTGTGGCCAGGTGACAGATGCACACCGTAGGGGGACAGGAGTGCACCGCGAGGTAGTGAACCCTATGGCTGGCTTCTGCGGATAGGAAACTGGGTGGTTGTGGAAAGCGGGACCAGAGGAGCACAACCGGGATCCCAACGGAAGCGAGAGCCAAGATTCCCCAGGGCGCGGAGTCTAAGACCCAGCTGGTCTTCTCCAGGGCCTCTAGTGGTGAGGATGTTACGCTGCAGGCTGGGACCAGGTCGCGGCCCCTGGAGTTTCCTAGCTCACGCCCCGTAGGATAAGGGGAAGCAGCAGCACACGATAGAGAGAACCGAATAACAAGCTGAAGGTCAGGGGCCACAAGCAGACAAGGATAACGAAGAACGAGCCGAAGGTCAAGGGTCACGAGCAGACAGGAATAGTCGGGGACAAGCCAATAACGTAACAGAGAGACAGACGTAGCACACGGCAGGCAGGAACCCAAACACACAATGCCTAACAAACACGTTGATCAGCCAAGCAGGCTTGCAGTGCACAGGTTAATATAGTGTTCTGTGATAGGGCCTGGGGTGGAGTCTGGCTGGGAGGAGATTATAAAGGAAGCCAGGTGAAAGGGCTCAGGCCTCTATAATGAACACATGGGAAGGAAGGTAAGCTGACAGACAAACACTACTGCATATCCATGACAATATATATATATATATATACACACACACACTCTTATAAATAAATGTTAACAAACATTTTAAAATGTATTAAAACATTAATCAAAAAAACATTTATCAATGTAAACAAACATAATTTTTATAACTTATTAATTAAGTAATCTTTTAACATACACAACGTTTTTAAATACATCTCTAAATCAAATAAGCAATTTTAAAAACTGAACGGTAAGTAGGATTTTTTTTAAATAAGTGTCATGTTTTGTTATCCTGAATTGTATTTACTGCTTTAAATAAATTTGTTAGATTTCCCCAGCAATAATATATTCCCTTAGCAACAATAGATCCCCCAAGAACAAGACATCTCCAAGCAACAATAGATCCCTAATGGCAACTATAGCTTCACTAGCAACAATAGATCCCTCCCAGCAACAATAGACACCCCCCCAGGAACAATAGATCCCCCCCATTAACAATAGATCTCCCCCACAACAATAGATCACCCCCAGCAACAATAGATCACTCCACAATAAAATACCCCGCAGCAACAATAGATCTCATAAGGCCAATGCCAAATCTGGGTAATATCAGCACACTGGCGGCAATTGATGGGCACAGTGGCAGCAATTGATGGGCACACTGGCAGCAATTGATGGGTACAGTAGCTGCGTTTGATGGCACAGTGGCGGCAATTTATGGGTACAGTGGCTGCGTTTTATGGGCACAGTGGCTGCATTTGATGGCGCAGTGGCTGTGTTTGATGGGCACAGTGGCTGTGTTTGATGGGCACAGTGGCTGTGTTTGATGGGCACAGTGGCTGCGTTTGATGGGCACAGTGGCTGCGTTTAATGGGCACAGTCGCGGCAATTGATGGGCACAGTAGCTGCGTTTGATGGGCACAGTGGCTTTTTTTTTTCAGCTTGTTTGCGCCCCCCCCCCCAAAAAAAAATTTGAGCACCAGCCACCATTGCTCCAATGTGGGCTGACGTACAGGTACGTTAACCCACATTTGGCACTGCTTTCCGTCCGCCATATATTGGGGCTGTGGGCTTATGGGAAGTGGTTAATATACACTTGGGATATTTTTTTTTATACCAAAGTCATGTAGTATATATATATATATATATATATATATATATATTGTGACAGCAGGAAGGTAAAGTCACCTGGTTGCATCCAGGGGGGTAGATATATTTCTCCCAGATTCAGGCTTTATGCCGACTTATACAACTAGGGAGTTGATGAAGCCCAGCTGAGGCTAGTGGGCTCATGAATGACTCATACCTCTAGGGAGAGTGCTGGGCGTCGTGAGGCAGGGAGTTGATGAGACCAGCTGAAGCCTGTCAGTTCGTTTAAGGCCTCTATAAAAACTCCCAGATTCATTAGGTGTTTGCTCATGCCTGGAACCAGACCTGTGTGGACTGTCTAGGGAGAGTGAACCCCTGTGCGGTGAGGCAAAGCCTGTGTGGCTATTTGTTTGGACTTTTACTAAACCAGGGACTTAGGGACTAGGACAGCACCAGGCTGATCCCAGTTGTTAGTTTAGGAAACCTGCATGTTTAGTCAGAGGTCAAACTGACCAGGATTTATTTTGTTTGTTTCTTTTTGGCTTTGCTGTGTTTTGTCACTGTACATAGAGAAATAAACCGCACCTTTTGATTTTGAAAACCACAACCTCCGTCTGCTGGCCCTGTTTTTGTGTGGGGAGCCCAACCAGGGGGTCACACACACCCGCTACCGAGTTAACCCCCTCACAGTTGGTGGAGAATGCGGGCAGTTTTTTTTAAGCCAGCATGGAGGAGATACTGAAACAGCTGGCTCTAGCAAATGCCAATCAACAGCAGACAAATGCAGGTTTGCAAAGGAGCCTTGCAGCCCAGCAGCAAGCTCATCAACAAGCCCAGCAGCAATCTGAGGCCCGCTTCATAGACCTGTTACAGAAGCAAGAGCAGAGACTACAACAAATGGAAGCAGTAATGCAGCAACGTCCGCAGACCAGTGAGGAAAGCCGTCCCACTAATACCGCGTCCTTTGGGGTGAGTCATTTATTGACAAAAATGACTGGAGAGGATGATCCAGAGGTATTTTTGACCACATTTGAAAGGACTGCTGAAAGAGAAAAGTGGCCTGAGGAGCAGTGGGCTGGACTGGTGGCTCCTCTGTTAACTGGTGAATCGCAGAAGGCTTACTATGACCTAGAGCCTGACCAAGCAAAAGACTATGTGATGCTAAAAGCTGAAATATTGGCAAGGCTGGGTGTCACCCTGGCTGTCCGGGCTCAGCGTGTGCATAACTGGACTTTCCAGCTTGGAAAACCCCCCAGGTCTCAAATGTATGATCTCATTCACCTGAGCAGGAAGTGGCTACAGCCAGAGACTTTGTCCGCACCGGAGATTGTGGAACGTGTTGTGATGGATCGTTTCTTGAGAGCTCTTCCTACCGCCATTCAAAAGTGGGTAAGCCATGGAGACCCAGAAACGGCCGGTAAACTTGTGGATCGTGTAGAGAGATACTTGGCTACAGAGAACCTGACGGCCTCTTCCAGAGACTCTCGGACTTTCCACCCTAAGACCAGACCATCCCCAGGGGCGGATAAGAGGATTCCAAGGGGTGAGGGTGGAGAGAGTGAGAGGGTGGGAGCTCTACCCCAAGTTTGGCGAGAACAGCCTGGGAAATCAGCGGCTCAAGAGGCCGCAAGAAGGATCGTTTGCTACCGCTGCCGGCAAGCGGGACATATTGCAGCAAATTGCCCGGTTGTGGAGGAACCCATGCAATGTGACTTTCTGATGGACAGACGTCAGTCGCTGTGTGCGACAGTCGCATGCACTGCCATTCGGGGAACTGAGAAACATTTATGCAAAATGTGTATTAATGGTAGAAATGTTGTGGTATTACTGGATTCAGGTAGCCTTGTGACCCTGATAAAGGCTGAATTAGTTAAAACAGAGGTCTCTGGGAATAGCAAGGTAGCTGTTATTTGTGTGCATGGGGACACCCGAGAGTATCCAGTGACTACAGTGTGTTTCGAGACCCCCAAAGGTACCCTCTCTCATCCAGTGGGGTTAGTATCTCAATTACCGCATGATGCCATTGTGGGAAGGGATTTTCCGAAGTTCTGGGAACTGTGGGATGATCCTGAGCCCCCCACTGGTGCCCCTATGTACCAGGAATGTGATAGCCAGAACTCCTCTGAGAGTGGTGAGGACTCTCCAGAATTTCCCTTGTCAGTATTGGCAGGGGAGACTCAAGAAACTGGAGAGGAGCCCACCTCCTCAGACGAAAACCTACCGTCTGTGGAGTTTTCTGATCTGGAGGTTCACAGGGAAAATTTTGCCACAGAACAGTTAAAAGACCCCGCCCTAATAAAGGCACGGGAAAACGTAGTGGAAATAGATGGCGAGTTAGTGAACCCAGATAATACCTGCACTTACCCATACTTCAGCGTAGAGAAGGACCTACTGTATCGGGTGGCAAAAAGGGCAGAAGAAACCGTTGAGCAGCTGGTGGTGCCCAAACCTTACAGGAAGTTGGTGTTGGAGTTGGCCCATGGGCACATTCTTGGAGGTCATCTGGGGACAGAGAAAACCCGAGAGAGGGTATTACAGAGATTCTATTGGCCTGGGGTGATGAAGGACATAGAAAATTATTGTTCCTCCTGCCCTGTGTGTCAGAGGTCGGCCCCGATGCCACATTTCCGTAGCCCGCTGGTCCCTCTACCCATCATTGAGGTCCCGTTTGAGAGAATCGCAATGGATTTGGTAGGTCCTATAATCAAGTCCGCTAGGGGGCACCAGTACATATTGGTTATAATGGACTATGCCACCCGTTATCCAGAAGCGATCCCTCTCAGAAATACCTCGGCCAAAACCATAGCCAAAGAGCTATCTCTTGTTTTTAGCTGGGTGGGTATTTGTAAAGAACTGCTTACGGACCAAGGTACACCCTTTATGTCCCGGGTTATGAAAGAGCTGTGTAAATTGTTCAAAGTGACGCAATTGCGTACATCTGTGTATCACCCCCAAACCGATGGGCTGGTTGAAAGATTCAACAAAACCCTAAAACAAATGTTGAAGAAAGTGGTGGATAGAGATGGAAAGGATTGGGACTGTCTACTTCCTTATTTGATGTTTGCTATTAGGGAGGTGCCCCAATCCTCTACGGGATTCTCCCCCTTTGAGTTACTGTATGGGAGACACCCAAGAGGGCTGTTGGATATTGCCAAGGAAACTTGGGAAAGTGAGAGTTCTCCCCACAGGAGTGTGATTGAGCATGTCGCCCTGATGCAAGATCGAATTGCACAGGTAATGCCCATCGTGAAGGAACATTTGGCCCAAGCGCAGTTGGCACAGCAGAGAGTGTACAACCGTGGAGCAAAGACCCGTACCTTTTCCCCGGGGGATAGGATATTGGTACTTGTCCCTACGGTTGAAAGTAAATTCCTTGCCAAATGGCAAGGCCCCTACGAGATAATGGAAAAAGTGAGCGAAGTGAATTACAAGGTCAGACAACCAGGAAGGCGAAAGCCCGAACAGATATATCACGTTAATCTGTTGAAAGCCTGGAGGGATAGAGAGTCCCTAGTCGCAGAAACTTGGTCACCAGCTCAAACTGGTTGCGTGATTCCGGAGGTTGGAATAGCAGCCACCTTGTCACAACCCCAACAACAGGAGGTTAAGGAGTTTGTGCTTCGCAACAAGGAGGTGTTCTCTGAGCTGCCGGGACAAACATCTGGGGTAGAGCATGATATTATTACCCCGCCCGGTGAAAGGGTGACGTTAAAACCCTATCGGATCCCAAAGGCCCGACGGGAGGCAATACGGGAGGAAGTACAGAAAATGCTGAACTTAGGGGTGATAGAGGAGTCCCAAAGTGATTGGTCTAGTCCCATTGTGTTGGTGCCTAAACCGGATGGGAGCTGGCGATTTTGTAACGATTTTCGTCAGTTGAACAAAGTTACAAAATTTGACACCTACCCCATGCCACGTATAGATGAGTTGATCGACCGGCTGGGAACAGCCCGATACATGACGACTCTTGACCTCACAAAAGGGTATTGGCAAATTCCCCTGGCCAAGTCGGCCAAAGAGAAAACCGCATTTGTAACCCCAGACGGGGCGTTCCAATATAAGAGAATGCCGTTCGGGTTACAGAATGCGCCGGCCACATTCCAGCGGAAAATGGACCAGATGCTGAGGCCCCATCGGAAGTATGCTGCGGCTTACCTGGATGACGTAATTGTCCATAGCACAGATTGGGCCTCACATCTGCCAAAAGTGCAAGCAGTCCTGGACTCTGTTCGGGAAGCGGGGTTTACGGCTAACCCCAAGAAGTGTACCATTGGGCAGGAGGAGGCCAAATATCTTGGGTACACCATTGGCAGGGGAGTAATAAAACCCCAACTCAACAAAGTCGAGGCCATCCAGAGTTGGCCACGTCCCAACAGCAAGAAGCAGGTACGAGCCTTTCTGGGAATCGCGGGTTATTATCGGCGCTTCATTCCCCACTTTGCTTCTAAGGCTGTGCCCCTAACCAACCTGACGAAAGGGAAAGGGTCGGTCATGATTAAATGGACCCCCGAGGCTGAGGCAGCATTCCAATTCTTGAAACAAGCCTTATGTAGCCAGCCAGTGTTGTACTCACCCGACTTCTCTAAAGACTTTGTCGTACAAAGTGATGCGTCAGATGTGGGGTTAGGAGCAGTATTGTCCCAGGTCTGGAACGGGGAAGAGCACCCAGTCATTTACCTCAGCAGGAAGTTGAAGTCCCATGAGGTAAATTACGCCACGGTTGAAAAGGAGTGTTTAGCGGTGAAGTGGGCTCTAGATTCCCTTCGGTACTATCTGCTAGGTAGGCACTTTGACATGGTTACGGATCACGCTCCGTTAAAGTGGATGGCTCAAAACAAGGAGACAAATAGAAGAGTGAATAGGTGGTTCCTGGCCCTACAGGAATTCAACTTCACAGTAAAGCATCGCCCTGGCGTTCAAATGGGGAATGTGGATGCTTTGTCTCGAGTACATGAATGCCTGATTGCTGGTGTTCCAACCCCAAGGTTAAAACAAGAGGGGGGGGGGTATGTGACAGCAGGAAGATAAAGTCACCTGGTTGCATCCAGGGGGGTAGATATATTTCTCCCAGATTCAGGCTTTATGCCGACTTATACAACTAGGGAGTTGATGAAGCCCAGCTGAGGCTAGTGGGCTCATGAATGACTCATACCTCTAGGGAGAGTGCTGGGCGTCGTGAGGCAGGGAGTTGATGAGACCAGCTGAAGCCTGTCAGTTCGTTTAAGGCCTCTATAAAAACTCCCAGATTCATTAGGTGTTTGCTCATGCCTGGAACCAGACCTGTGTGGACTGTCTAGGGAGAGTGAACCCCTGTGCGGTGAGGCAAAGCCTGTGTGGCTATTTGTTTGGACTTTTACTAAACCAGGGACTTAGGGACTAGGACAGCACCAGGCTGATCCCAGTTGTTAGTTTAGGAAACCTGCATGTTTAGTCAGAGGTCAAACTGACCAGGATTTATTTTGTTTGTTTCTTTTTGGCTTTGCTGTGTTTTGTCACTGTACATAGAGAAATAAACCGCACCTTTTGATTTTGAAAACCACAACCTCCATCTGCTGGCCCTGTTTTTGTGTGGGGAGCCCAACCAGGGGGTCACACACACCCGCTACCGAGTTAACCCCCTCACAATATATATATATATATACACACTTTTTGCTGACAAGCCAGGGGATTTATTTTTTTATACCAAAGACATGTAGATATATAATAATATATATATAATATATATGCACTTTTTTGCTGAAAAAGCCAGGGTTCATATAGTTTTAATTGTATATGTAATATATTATTATATTATTATTATTATTGTAATATAATATTATGTAAAAATAAATATAATTTATGTAAAAATAAATATATATATTATTAAATATACAATTAAAACTATATGAACCCTGGCTTGTCAGCAAAAAAGTATGAAATAAATAAATATATATATATATATATATATATATATATTGTGAGGGGGTTAGCTCGGCAGCGGGTGTGTGTGACCCCCGGGATGGGCTCCCCACACAAAACAGGCCCAGCAAACGAAGGTTGTGGTTTTCAAAATCAAAAAGGTGCGGTTTATTTTCTATTTACAGTGACAAAACACAGCAAAGCAAAAGAAACATAACCAAAATAAATCCTGGTCAAGTTGACCTCTGACTAAACATACAGGTTTCCTAACTAACAACTGGGATCAGCCTAGTGCTGTCCTAGTCCCTAAGTCCCTGGTTTTAAATGTCCAAGCAAATAGCCACACAGGCTTTGTCTCACCGCACAGGGGTTCACTCTCCCTAGACAGTCCACACAGGTCTGGTTCCAGGCATGAGCTAACATCTAATGAAGCTGGGAGTTCTTATAGAGGCCTAAATGAGCTGACAAGCTTCAGCTGGTCTCATCAACTCCCTGTCTCACGACGCCCAGCACTCTCCCTAGAGGTATGAGTCATTCATGAGCCCACTAGCCTCAGCTGGGCTTCATCAACTCCCTAGTTGTATAAGTCGGCATAAAGCCTGAATCTGGGAGAAATATATCTACCCCCCTGGATGCAACCAGGTGACTTTACCTTCCTGCTGTCACATACCCCCCCCTCTTGTTTTAACCTTGGGGTTGGAACACCAGCATTCAGGCATTCATGTACTCGAGACAAAGCATCCACATTCCCCATTTGAACGCCAGGGCGATGCTTTACTGTGAAGTTGAATTCCTGTAGGGCCAGGAACCACCTATTCACTCTTCTATTTGTCTCCTTGTTTTGAGCCATCCACTTTAACGGAGCGTGATCCGTAACCATGTCAAAGTGCCTACCTAGCAGATAGTACCGAAGGGAATCTAGAGCCCACTTCACCGCTAAACACTCCTTTTCAACCGTGGCGTAATTTACCTCATGGGACTTCAACTTCCTGCTGAGGTAAATGACTGGGTGCTCTTCCCCGTTCCAGACCTGGGACAATACTGCTCCTAACCCCACATCTGACGCATCACTTTGTACGACAAAGTCTTTAGAGAAGTCGGGTGAGTACAACACTGGCTGGCTACATAAGGCTTGTTTCAAGAATTGGAATGCTGCCTCAGCCTCGGGGGTCCATTTAATCATGACCGACCCTTTCCCCTTCGTCAGGTTGGTTAGGGGCACAGCCTTAGAAGCAAAGTGGGGAATGAATCGCCGATAATACCCAGCGATTCCCAGAAAGGCTCGTACCTGCTTCTTGCTGTTGGGACGTGGCCAACTCTGGATGGCCTCGACTTTGTTGAGTTGGGGTTTTATTACCCCCCTCCCAATGGTGTACCCAAGATATTTGGCCTCCTCCTGCCCAATGGTACACTTCTTGGGGTTAGCCGTAAACCCCGCTTCCCGAACAGAGTCCAGGACTGCTTGCACTTTTGGCAGATGTGAGGCCCAATCTGTGCTATGGACAATTACGTCATCCAGGTAAGCCGCAGCATACTTCCGATGGGGCCTCAGCATCTGGTCCATTTTCCGCTGGAATGTGGCCGGCGCATTCTGTAACCCGAACGGCATTCTTTTATATTGGAACGCCCCGTCTGGGGTTACAAATGCGGTTTTCTCTTTGGCCGACTTGGCCAGGGGGATTTGCCAATACCCTTTTGTGAGGTCAAGAGTCGTCATGTATCGGGCTGTTCCCAGCCGGTCGATCAACTCATCTATACGTGGCATGGGGTAGGTGTCAAATTTTGTAACTTTGTTCAACTGACGAAAATCGTTACAAAATCGCCAGCTCCCATCCGGTTTAGGCACCAACACGATGGGACTAGACCAATCACTTTGGGACTCCTCTATCACCCCTAAGTTCAGCATTTTCTGTACTTCCTCCCGTATTGCCTCCCGTCGAGCCTCTGGGATTCGATAGGGTTTTAACTTCACCCTTTCACCGGGCGGGGTAATGATGTCATGCTCTACCCCCGATGTTTGTCCTGGCAGCTCAGAGAATACCTCCTTGTTGCGAAGCACAAACTCCTTAACCTCCTGTTGTTGGGGTTGTGACAAGGTGGCTGCTATTCCAACCTCAGGAATCACGCAACCAGTTTGAGCTGGTGACCAAGTGTCTGCGACTAGGGACTCTCTATCCCTCCAGGCTTTCAACAGATTAACGTGATAGATCTGTTCGGGCTTTCGCCTTCCTGGTTGTCTGACCTTGTAATTCACTTCGCTCACTTTTTCCATTATCTCGTAGGGGCCTTGCCATTTGGCAAGGAATTTACTTTCAACCGTAGGGACAAGTACCAATATCCTATCCCCCGGGGAAAAGGTACGGGTCTTGGCTCCACGGTTGTACACTCTCTGCTGTGCCAACTGCGCTTGGGCCAAATGTTCCTTCACGATGGGCATTACCTGTGCAATTCGATCTTGCATCAGGGCGACATGCTCAATCACACTCCTGTGGGGAGAACTCTCACTTTCCCAAGTTTCCTTGGCAATATCCAACAGCCCTCTTGGGTGTCTCCCATACAGTAACTCAAAGGGGGAGAATCCCGTAGAGGATTGGGGCACCTCCCTAATAGCAAACATCAAATAAGGAAGTAAACAGTCCCAATCCTTTCCATCTCTATCCACCACTTTCTTCAACATTTGTTTTAGGGTTTTGTTGAATCTTTCAACCAGCCCATCGGTTTGGGGGTGATACACAGACGTACGCAATTGCGTCACTTTGAACAATTTACACAGCTCTTTCATAACCCGGGACATAAAGGGTGTACCTTGGTCCGTAAGCAGTTCTTTACAAATACCCACCCAGCTAAAAACAAGAGATAGCTCTTTGGCTATGGTTTTGGCCGAGGTATTTCGGAGAGGGATCGCTTCTGGATAACGGGTGGCATAGTCCATTATAACTAATATGTACTGGTGCCCCCTAGCGGACTTGATTATAGGACCTACCAAATCCATGGCGATCCTCTCAAACGGGACCTCAATGATGGGTAGAGGGACCAGCGGGCTACGGAAATGTGGCATCGGGGCCAACCTCTGACACACAGGGCAGGAGGAACAATAATTTTCTACGTCCTTCATCACCCCCGGCCAATAGAATCTCTGTAATACCCTCTCTCGGGTTTTCTCTGTCCCCAGATGACCTCCAAGAATGTGCCCATGGGCCAACTCCAACACCAACTTCCTGTAAGGTTTGGGCACCACAAGCTGCTCAACGGTTTCTTCTGCCCTTTTTGCCACCCGATACAGTAGGTCCTTCTCTACGCTGAAGTATGGGTAAGTGCAGGTATTATCTGGGTTCACTAACTCGCCATCTATTTTCACTACGTTTTCCCGTGCCTTTATTAGGGCGGGGTCTTTCAACTGTTCTGTGGCAAAGTTTTCCCTGTGAACCTCAAGATCAGAAAACTCCACAGACGGTAGGTTTTCGTCTGAGGAGGTGGGCTCCTCTCCAGTTTCTTGAGTCTCCCCTGCCAATACTGATAAGGGAAATTCCGGATAGTCCTCACCACTCTCAGGGGAGTTCTGGCTATCACATTCCTGGTACATAGGGGCACCAGTGAGGGGCTCAGGATCATCCCACAGTTCCCAGAACTTCGGAAAATCCCTTCCCACAATGGCGTCATGCGGTAACTGAGATACTAAGCCCACTGGATGAGAGAGGGTACCTTTGGGGGTCTCGAAACACACTGTAGTCACTGGATACTCTCGGGTGTCCCCATGCACACAAATAACAGCTACCTTGCTATTCCCAGAGACCTCTGTTTTAACTAACTCAGCCTTTATCAGGGTCACAAGGCTACCTGAATCCAGCAATACCACAACATTTCTACCATTAACACACATTTTGCATAAATGTTTCTCAGTTCCTCGAATGGCAGTGCATGCGACTGTCGCACACAGCGACTGACGTCTGCCCGTCAGAAAGTCACACTGCATGGGTTCCTCCACAACCGGGCAATTGGCTGCAATATGTCCCGCTTGCCGGCAGCGGTAGCAAACGATCCTTCTTGCCGCCTCTTGAGCCGCTGATTTCCCAGGCTGTTCTCGCCAAACTTGGGGTAGAGCTCCCACCCTCTCACTCTCTCCACCCTCACCCCTTGGAATCCTCTTATCCGCCCCTGGGGATGGTCTGGTCTTAGGGTGGAAAGTCCGAGTGTCTCTGGAAGAGGCCGTCAGGTTCTCTGTAGCCAAGTATTTCTCCACACGATCCACAAGACCATCGGCCGTCTCTGGGTCTCCATGGCTTACCCACTTTTGGATGGCAGTAGGAAGAGCTCTCAAAAACCGATCCATTACAACACGTTCCACAATCTTTGGTGCGGACAAAGTCTCTGGCTGTAGCCACTTTCTGCTCAGGTGAATGAGATCATACATTTGAGACCTGGGGGGTTTTCCAAGCTGGAAAGTCCAGTTATGCACACGCTGAGCCCGGACAGCCTGGGTGACACCCAGCCTTGCCAATATTTCAGCTTTTAGCATCACATAGTCTTTTGCTTGGTCAGGCTCTAGGTCATAGTAAGCCTTCTGCGATTCACCAGTTAACAGAGGAGCCACCAGTCCAGCCCACTGCTCCTCAGGCCACTTTTCTCTTTCAGCAGTCCTTTCAAATGTGGTCAAAAATACCTCTGGATCATCCTCTCCAGTCATTTTTGTCAATAAACGACTCACCCCAAAGGACGCGGTATTAGTGGGACGGCTTTCCTCACTGGTCTGCGGACGTTGCTGCATTACTGCTTCCATTTGTTGTAGTCTCTGCTCTTGCTTCTGTAACAGGTCTATGAAGCGGGCCTCAGATTGCTGCTGGGCTTGTTGATGAGCTTGCTGCTGGGCTGCAAGGCTCCTTTGCAAACCTGCATTTGTCTGCTGTTGATTGGCATTTGCTAGAGCCAGCTGTTTCAGTATCTCCTCCATGCTGGCTTAAAAAAACTGCCCGCATTCTCCACCAACTGTGAGGGGGTTAGCTCGGCAGCGGGTGTGTGTGACCCCCGGGATGGGCTCCCCACACAAAACAGGCCCAGCAAACGGAGGTTGTGGTTTTCAAAATCAAAAAGGTGCGGTTTATTTTCTATTTACAGTGACAAAACACAGCAAAGCAAAAGAAACATAACCAAAATAAATCCTGGTCAAGTTGACCTCTGACTAAACATACAGGTTTCCTAACTAACAACTGGGATCAGCCTAGTGCTGTCCTAGTCCCTAAGTCCCTGGTTTTAAATGTCCAAGCAAATAGCCACACAGGCTTTGTCTCACCGCACAGGGGTTCACTCTCCCTAGACAGTCCACACAGGTCTGGTTCCAGGCATGAGCTAACATCTAATGAAGCTGGGAGTTCTTATAGAGGCCTAAATGAGCTGACAAGCTTCAGCTGGTCTCATCAACTCCCTGTCTCACGACGCCCAGCACTCTCCCTAGAGGTATGAGTCATTCATGAGCCCACTAGCCTCAGCTGGGCTTCATCAACTCCCTAGTTGTATAAGTCGGCATAAAGCCTGAATCTGGGAGAAATATATCTACCCCCCTGGATGCAACCAGGTGACTTTACCTTCCTGCTGTCACAATATATATATATATATATATATATATATATATATAAAACATACTTATTTACACTATATATATATATATATATATATATATATATATATATATATATATATATATAAAGAGAGAGGTATATAGTTAGTGACACAAGCCAGGGTAAGGCAATTGTTTGGTTATTTTTTTTTCTTCTACTCAGTGCTGTCTGTCTCTCTCACACTCGCTCACTCACCTACCTTGATTAAACAGGCTGCCTAAAATCCCCCCACTCGCCTGCCGCTGCCGCTAACCAGGCTACTTCCGCGGCTTCTAATGGAGGAGAGAAAAGCCAGGGGGGGGGGGCGGAGTGCAGATTTAGATTACTCCGCCGGCGCCTGCTTCACCTGCAGCCGGAACTATAGGAACTGCATCGGCAAATGCGGCTCTAGGATGGGTTCCTCTGCGCGGCTAGTTCCCTCCCTGCTCGTTCCTCCCACTCGGCACACAGCTGTATTTGTCAGCCGGAGGCCGGACATTACCCCCAGGCAGTGACTGAGTGACTGACACACAAGGGCACACATGTACATAATTGCAGTCAGTGCAGATTGCAGAACAAGAGAGCACAGGTTAGATTAGGGTGTGCCTGGGCACAACCGGCACACCCCGTGGGCACGCCTATGGGATCAGTGCTCCCTCCTATGTTAATGATCATTGCCCCCTCTTACATCAGTGGTCAGTCTTCCCTCTTATGTAAGTGGTCAGTGCTCCCTCTTACATTAGTGATCAGTGCTCCCTCTTACATTGTGTCCCTGCCCCTTTTATTGATAGCATGCCCCCCTTTGTTAATGGGCAGTTTTCTCCATTACAAACATGAGAGAATACATGCTCCATTTCCCTAGCTGTCACCCTCCACACATTAGATGCATAGACATACATACTAGGCAAACTGAGCATGTGTTATTTGAGCTGCTTGTTTACTTCATGGGCACCTGTACATATAGGGGCGAGCTTGGGAGCAAGAGTACTGCCTGCATCAGGAAGCTGGGTCTGCCCATAGTCATTATGACAGGAAGAGGATCCAGGCTGCTAACTGTGTATCTCTTCTCCGAGGTGCCCAGGGTGGCTGCTTTAGGATTTTTTGGGGTGCTAAAGAACACCTAAGCACCCCCCTGGCCCCTGATTACAAGAATATTCTTCCAGCAGCAGACAGGAGCAATCAATAACCACATTTAGGGAAAGACCTGAGCAGACCTACAAAATAAATTGAAGTTTAACTAACTACAGCAAAGCCACATGCTAATGTATCCACGTGCTGCCTACAGCAAAGCCATATACTATGTAGCCAGGTGCTTGGCTAGAGACAGAGAGCGATTTTGGACATTGGGCTGCAGTGCCTTCTGTCATCCCAATGGACTTCAGCTGAATAAGTTAACACTATCTTGCCTCAAGATACCAGAAGGAGCTGATAAGCAGAAGGAGCTCAAGAGACTTGACGGTTGACAGCACTAAATTTTTGGAGATGAAGTTCCAGAAATAAATTTTACTATGGCAGTCTATGGATTATTGGATTACAATTTCCTATGCGAGCTGGGTATAAGGGGAGAGAGAGCACTGTATTTTCACAGGCTGAATACCAAGGAATTTTCATTTGGCTGGAGGAGACCGAGGTGTGAACATTGCTGCTCCTGTGTGCACATCAACCTGCTACAAGCCTGCGGCCATGTGCTGAGTTGTTCCAGACAGATTCAGAAGTGAACTGACATCTGAACAGTGGGACCCCTGTTGCTGTAGCGTTGGGACTGGTGAGAGGACACTGCTGCTGGTAAACTGTTGATGCTAGCAGAGACTGAGCACGTAAGGACTGATCATCTAACTAGCAGCATTATTTACTATATGTTGACTCTACTGGGACTGTACTCATGTGCACCACTGTAAAGACTGGGCCCCAGCGCTAGCTGGCTCAAGAACTAGCTAAAGACTGCTCATTCAGATAGCTGCTTTACGAGAACTTTGCCTATTGTTCATCCTCTTTAAGGAATCTTACATTTAATCACTGCTATTCATATAGAGTGCACTCTAAAGTGGATATAGCCTACTGTATACAGAGGAGTAATTGCAGTATTGATTATCATTGCTGTTACTGTTTCTAATGCCATTACTTATTGCTGATTCTGTGGATTACCAGAGTTACTAAAAATTTTCTCCATTCTATGCTGCTATAGCCTAAAGAACATATTGTCTAGTGAATTGTGAATAATCGAATCCTTTACTTACTAACTTTTGTGCATACTGCTATTTACTGCAACTCGTGACAATACATTGGGTTTATTTATCCCTAACCAATATGATGTTTGCTTTTTGGTAATGAAAATTAATTGTGTACAGGATATCTATATCTGTGCTCCCGGTAGCAGTGCAGTATCTATTTGCTTAATCTGGTGCCTTGTTACGTTGTGCGTTGTGTTAGGACAGCCTATTCATTTAAAAAGGACTGCCAATGCACCCCAGCACAGCTAAAACTGCTCCTGACCCACTTTTAGGAAGGCAACAAATATTAGTGCGCTGCCAAGTGCTGCAGCGCAAGTGTGTTGTCTTACTACGTTGGGGTGAAATTCAAATGAAACTCACTGCAGCGCACCAACACACTTAACATATGTTACTGCAATGCGGTACCTGACATACACTACAAATGATTATTCATATTCAGCAGATCTTTTTTCACATGCATTAGAAAAAAAAGACAATTCTTCTTTAAGAAGTCTTTTTTTATGAAAATACAGACATTTTTAGTTGTAGGAACTTGTTACTGCATATTATCAGCAACACACAGCTACATGTTCCAGTGTTAGACAGCCACTGGTGCTCTTATCAGCATTAAGACACAGCCAGGCACAGTTCTAGTATCATAGGAACATCTGGTATTGATTAAGCACAGGACATTAGCCACCATCCCACTGAGACTAATGCCGCGTACACACGATCATTTTTCCCGTCGGGAAAAATGAATTTTTTTTTTTCGCCGAGAAAAACGATCGTCTGTGGGCTTTATGTCGTTTTTCTCGTTGAGAAAAACGGCAGAAAAAACGACGAGAAAATTTAGAACATGTTCTAAATTTTCTCATCGTTTTTTCCATCATTTTTTTCCGCGGCAGTTTTCCCATAGGGAGACACTGCCGCGGAGCCCACAGACGGTCGTTTTTCTCGACAAAGAAAAAAATGACGGGAAAAACGGTCGTGTGTGGGGGAAAATGCCGTTCCCTCGTTTTTCATTTTATTTCATGTCGTGATTCACGGCGGTGTTTTCACCGCCGTGAATCACGATCGTGTGTACGCGGCATAAGTAGGTGTAATAATATGTGTTATTTGTTGTGGAAGAGAGTTTGCTCTTTTAAAAACTACAAAATTGTGTTTACCTTAGGTGTACAATTACAGTATCATACAATATAAAGGATCCTCCTTTAACATAAATGCTAAGTCATCTTTTAAAATGGGTGCATTCCACTTTAAACAGTTTAAACAATTTGATTGACTTCTTCCTAATTTGCTGCTTTGTGGTTGTTAGCTGAGATAATACCAATAAGAAGAAGAACAAACAAGTTATACTTATCTACTCTGTGCAAGGGTTTTGCACAGAGCGGCCCCATTTCTGCTCTTCTGGGGTGCCCCAGCGGCGCTCCTGGCTCCTCCTCTTCTCGAGTGCCCCCACGGGGAGAGCAGGGGCGGATCCAAAGTCTAGTCTCGGGAGGGGCACTGCCAGAAAATATGTTTTTTTGCAGGCAATTTATTGGGGAAATGGCTGGTGTTGCCGCTTCAATCATCATGGCACCATGGTTGTTATGGTGTCAGGATGATTGAAGCGCATTATTTCTATTATTACATTGGAATATAAAATAAAATAGTTCAACTCACCCTATTGCAGTATCAGTGGGAGCCCCGAGTGTGTCACTTGCCACATTGTCTGCCACCAAATGCTGATCGTCACTTGCCACGTCACCTGCCACTAGATGCTGATTGTCACGTCACCTGCCATCAGATGCTGATTGTCACATGACCTGCCACCAGATGCTGTCACTTGCCACATCACCTGCCGCAAGTTGCAGATTGTCCCTTGCAGATTGTCACCTGCAGATTGTCACTTGCCACGTCACCCACCACAAGTTGCGGATTGTCACTTGCTGTGTCACTTGCCTGCTACAATGTGTGGCTTGTCACTTGCCACGTCACCTGCCACACATTGCGGATTGTCACTTGCCACATAACCTGCCACCAGATGCAGATTGTCACTTGCCATGTCAACTGCCATAAGTTCCGGATTGTCATTTGCCACTTCACTTGAGGGCAGGAGAGCGGTGATGCTGGGCGGGCAGTGAGAGATGATGTCATCTCTCTGCTCCCCTGCCTGCCCACTCACCTGCCGACTGGCCTGTTCGGCCGCTCACCCGCCAGTACACTTACTGATCTGCCGACCTGCTAACTGACCCGCTGGCCCGCTAACTGATCCGCCCACTGGCCCGCTAACTGATCCGCCCGCTGGCCCGCTAAATGATCCACCCGCTGGCCCGCTAAATGATCCGCCCACTGGCCCGCTAAATGATCCACCCGCTGGCCCTCTAACTGATCCACCTGCTCACCCGCCAGCCTGCTGACTGATCCACCCGCCTGCCTTTCACTAATTTCTAGAGGGGGCAATTGCCCCGTTGCCCCCCGTATCCGCCCCTGACGGAGACCCGCTTCCATGGGGTCACTCGTGTGGGCGCGTTTCCGAGTCCTGCTGCTGCATTCATTGACACAGACAGCAGGACTCGGCTTCGCCCCTAGCTCCGGTGTGACTGGATTTGATTGACAGCAGCGGGACCCAATGGCTCATGCTGCTATTAATCTATCCAATGAGGAACGTCACAGCGGCTGGAGCTGCTGTACTCGTCCCCATCGCTGGAACAATCGGGTTCAGGTAAGTAAAAGGGGGGCTGTGGGGGGCTGCTGCACTACAAAAGGTTTTTCACCCAAATGCATAAAATGCATTAGGGTGAAAAACCTTGAGGGATTACAACCCCTTTAATGTTGAACTCCAGGCACAAAAACTTTTGTTTAAATATATTCCTCAGTAGCCACAAAGGATAAAAAACAACTTTGCGTGCATCAAATGCCTTTGCAAGCCCTGTTATTACCTTTGTGGTGACATCATGACTGTGCTGTACATAGCCTATAAAGAGAGCCGAGCTGTGGAAGTCTCCACCCACTACAGACTGCCTGCAGAAAATTACAGAAGGGGGCGAATACAAGACCAGTCACCATACACAAAGAGAGAATGCAGCAGGGATTGGTCTTAATATAGGAAGGTCCTGGAGAGATGTAACATTTTACACTGGATTGCTGCACAGATCTGAAATATATAAACAAAGCACACCAAGATTTAAGTTAGAATGCTTATTACTCCTGAATTAAGACAAAATTTGCTTATCCTGGAGTTCAGCTTTACTGGGAAGCAAGGCAAATTTGCAGCTAGTGTATCATAAGAACATCGGCCATTTATTAAAGGCAAAACGGTAGTAGATGCAGCAACATTGATCTTATGATCAGTATGCATTTACTACTTTTTTGAATATAAGCCTAAAAAGCATTGCACCTGTATTTAGTGCAATGCACAGGCTCTTGCAGTGTTTAGCCCCAGCCCCAGGTCCAGACAGAGGTACAGCCCTTCAGTTTTTATGGGGTAAGAAGATGCAGGGGTATCAAACTCGTGACCCTCCAGCTGTTGCGGAACTTCAAGTCCCATTGTGCCTCTGCCTGTGGGAGTCATGCTTGTAACTGTCAGCCTTGCAATGCCTCATGGGACTTGTAGTTCTGCAACAGCTGGAGGGTTCTGTAGTTCTGCAACAGTTTGACACCTGTGGGCTAGAGGAAGTGCGGCCACACTACAATTGAAGTGGTGCAACTGCCCTGTTGTCAGCACTCTGCCGAGTCCCTCTCCACAGTAGGAGATGGGATTTGCAATTCTGGTGGTAAACTTTGGATGGCGTGGTTGTGTGGTTGGTGCCACGCACAGCCATGCTAAAATTAAAACATAACTGGATTCTTCACTATGATGCACCCTTAAATTCATATTAAAGCGTTTGTAACCCTAAAAAAAAAAAAAAAAAAATGATTCCTTTAAATAATGTTATACAGAGCAGTGCTTGGTTCTGCCCTCCCCCTGTAAATTGACACGGTTTATCGTAGCTCCTGAGCCCTGACACCGTGGTCAGTGTACGTGCCTCCATCATCCGCAGCTCTGTTCTCCTCTCCCCCTCCCTCCCTGACTGTCAGCTGCCATAGCTCCCTGGCCCTCCCTTCCTGCTGATAAAATAACTGAGCGTGTATGCTACAATCCCCTCTTTTATATTAAAGTGGTTGTAAACCCACTTATCCAACTTGCACCTACAGGTAAGCCTAGATTAAGGCTTACCTGTAGGTGCACAAAATATCTCCTAAACCTACACGGTTTAGGAGATATTTGCAAAAAATGACATGCATCGGTGTCTACGGCGCATGCGCGCCGTAGACAACGGCGCATTCACAGGGTTAATCCCATTCACAAATCCGGCTTAGCCGGATTTGACGGCTCCCGCGCGCATGCGCGGAGTGACGTCTTCGCCGCTCCGGCCAATCACAGCGCCGGAGCACACAAACCCTTTTTTCCCTGCCTACCTTCACTTGCAGGGGTAAAGGCACACCATGCCACATGCCTGTATCCTCCTGGTATAAGAGATGGAGCGGTGTTCTTGCAATTTTGGGTCCTGAAGCGAGTTACCTCCCCTCTGTTGGTTCTCGTCCCTAGAATGTAGGGAAAAGTCTATTCTTTCCCCGAAAGAAGCAAATGTCCAGTCAATATTTAAACTCCAACAGACGAGTTTATTTTCTTTTGCTTGAAAGAAATTTTGGGAAAAGGTTGAAAAAGCAATAGGGTTTGGTAGGAAAATAGGTTCAGGCACGCGGCACCCAGTCACCCTATTCTCCACTCAAGCCTGAATGGGTATTGCTCACCCGGATAGATCCCTCTCACAGTTCTAGCAGCCGGAGTGTAGCACAAACATAACACTTTAGTTTTAGTCCCCTTCACGGACAAGTTCAGGAGATCCTCTGCCACAGAATCCTTTAGGTCCTGAATTTAGAACATTCCCAACGCCTGTAGATTATAGAGACCATAGGTGCCAATAGGGCACACTACAGGAGCTATCTTGCAACACGCCCTCTTATAGGCAACCAGGCCTCCCTGAGACTGTGACTTCCCTCACCGATCCATCGGACAGGTCCTCCCCCGGTTTCAGAGCGGACCACCCTCCCTCGGGTTCCCTGGGACTCCAGTGGTTGGTTTTGTAGACCCAGTTGAAGGTACTGGGCCTACCTGGAACTCTGCAGCCTCGGGCTAAAGGTGCCCCGAGACTCCACGACCAGTTCACGCACCCCCCGGCCAGCAGGGCCAAAGGGCACGACTTCGCCACCAGGGGTCCTCCTTGGAATCCCCCCGGCACACCACACAGATTATGGTGTCTGCCCTTTATGTACCCTCTCCCGGCATGCACAGCAGGCAAAACCCGCCCACCGCACAGCAGCCGAGAGAGGACACCCAATCACATCACAACACCACCTGTGGTTCTCCTCAAGACCTGGGCAACAGCGCCACCTGCAGGTCAAGGGGAACTATACTCCAGGCAACATTAGAGCAGAGCAGAGTCAAAACTAAGCAGAATTGAAGAACCTGAACTAAACTATTGCTCAGGCTGCCCTTAAATTTAGAGCATAGCGACCCCAATTTTGGGGGTCCGCTACACATACCCCCCCCCCTTGAAAAGCCACTGTCCCCAGTGGCTGGAAGAGATCAGAAAGACCCCTCAATCCTGAGTGGGTTCTGGTCTTTTCCTACTATGTACAATACTTGTTTTAAGATGGTGCCTGAACCAACAATTTGGGAATAGAGTAGGAAGAGAAAGAAAGAGACCATGTAAAATATACATCACAGTTTGTATAAAACACACAATATCACAATATCACAAATTCCAATCCCACCCCTCCTAACATATCTACTCCACCCATTCTCCGATAGAGTTGATTGCAGGTCACCTGCAGAGGGAGAGAAAAGAAAACACAATGTACCGCCAGGCCAATCTGAGGGGGGGTCACTGATCTAAGTAGGGGAGTGAATACAATAATGTAAGGGGGCACTGATATAAAGGTTCCCCCCCTATATTAGTAACCCTCCCTTACCTTGAAAAGGATAGACCACCATTCAAAGTCATGTAGCATTGCCACCATCCCTAATATATGAATAAGGAAAATGTACCTAAAAAAAATGGGATTTTAAGGGCAATGAAATATAAATATAGAATATATATGGGAAATGTTTGGATATTGTCCAGATACAGATACTGTAGCATCTCCCAATCCCACATGGAAAATATAAGAAAAACAAAAAGAGAGACAAGCTCTCACTCCCGTTAGTGAGAGCTTGTCTCTCTTTTTGTTTTTGAAATATAAATATAGAAAAATACAAAAATATATAGAAACATTAAATAAAATATAGAAATTTATTGAATATAGACATAAATCCCCACAGGTGATAAGGAAACATAAACTCAAATAATAAACCATGCAAAATACATGAAGGTGACTGTAAGGAGCCCAAAAAATTGGGGTCCTGAATATGAATAGAGTTGCTGAATCCAACGCGTTTCGAAATAATACAAAGTAGAATCTTCTTCAGGGATAGCAAATTCTCTATAATTCAAAATACAGAATCAGTACAGTGCATGGTAAACAGACACATAATACAACATTGAATAATAACCATAATGAACAGACATGACTCACATGTGTGCATCCTCAATCAAGTACAATAGTCACCAGCAAAGCTCCAAACTCCCGATTAAATGGTCCAACAAAGCCACTAGTGCATGAAGGATTCCATACACCACAAGGGTACAGATAAACTGCCAAAAAGAAGTGTCCACATAGACTCCTCACCCAAGGGGAAGGGATTGGTTCCTATGGGAAAGGGTCGTTTAGCTGTGGATATTGGTAGCGAGTGGATGTGTGTCTAGGAGAGGGAACATCGTAAACGGCATTTTACCCCTTTATATTGGGGTGCCGTTACAATATCCAAGAGGGAATAGATGCATTAGAAAAAAGAAAATATATTATCATCAGGCCAGCCGATGGAAGAGGAGTTGTGATACTACCCAAAGAAGTGTAACATGCACAAATCACAGAGATGCTAGCCGACCAAATCACCTACAAGGCCTTGGATGGTGACCCAACACAATCCTATAGGGACCAGTTAACCATACTGGTGGGAATGGGCACCAAATCAGGGGTACTAACAGATAAAGAAAGACAGTATCTGGTACCGGCCAGCAGTAAAATTCCAACGATTTACACGCTACCTAAAATTCACAAAGACTCCACCAATCCACCGCCTAGGCCCATTGTAAATGGTATAGACTCTATCGCATCAAGAATGGGACAATATCTAGACACCTTTCTGCAAAAAAGTGTCACAACCACACAAGCGTATCTGAAGGACACAAAGGACTTTCTCAATTGCCTACAAACTGTCACAATAACTGATGAACAAGACATTCTACTAGTAACACTAGATGTAGCCTCTCTTTACTCCATCATTCAACATGAAGACGCCTTATTAGTCTTGAATTGGGCTTTGAGTAAAAGAGAAGATCTACCTCACAACCAAAAAGTGTTCATTGGCCATGCCCTTGATTATTGTCTCACACATAACTATTTTTGGTACGCCAATAAATTTTATTTACAACAAAGGGGCTTTGCAATGGGGGCTAAATTTGCCCCCAGCATCGCAAATCTTTTTATGGCGGAGTGGGAGGACAAAGTGATTTTTAAAGACAGAAGAGCGAAGCTCATTTTTTATAAACGTTTTATAGATGATCTGTTTTTAATTTGGGCTGGTACAGTAGAATCGCTGCAGGAGTTTTTAAATGTTTTAAATATAAACGTGAAGAACATCAGATTAACCTCAGAATGGCACAAAGATACAATAAATTTCCTGGATGTCACGGTGTATCGCCAAAACTCGAAGTTCGGAACTAAGGTTTTCTTTAAACAAACGGATAGGAACAGCTATCTCCCAACCACGAGCGGCCATCACCCACAATGGCTAAGAAACATACCAAAAGGCCAAATAATGCGAGTAAAACGGAATTGCTCAGAAAAAGACAACTTCCACGCACAAGCAAGAATTCTGACTGACAGGTTTGCGGCAAAAGGATATGCCCCCAAAGCCCTACAAAAAATTGTGGAAGAAGTGGTATTAATACCAAGAGAAACATGCTTGGAAACAAAACCCAAACCAGAAAAGAGCAGAGCCAACTCAAAGGAATGGGGGTTTATTTCACAATTCCACACTCAGTACAAGGAAGTAGAGGCTATTTTTAATGAACACTGGCACATACTACTATTGGACAAGAAATTGGGCCCGGTCCTACCCTTGAAACCACAGTTTGTATATCGAAAAGCTCCGAGTTATGGAGATCGAGTAGTGAAGAAAATCCTAGACCCTCCAAGCAAACCCCCAACATTCTGGAATCAAAATGGCTTTTTTTCCTGTAGGAGGTGCAAAGCGTGCAGGGAAGTGTCACAACCAATAAGAGGTCTAGAGAGTTTTGTGTCTCCTTCCAATCATCAACAATTCAATATCGAACAGTTCATTACATGTAACACCAGCTTTGTTGTATATGCTCTGAAATGTCCTTGCGATCTCCTATACATAGGACGCACTAAAAGGCTCTTAAGAATAAGAATAGCAGAACACATTCACAATATTCAGATCGGGTATAAAGACCACAATGTGTCGCTACATTTTAAACTCAAGCACAATCAGGATGCCTCAGGTCTCCAATTCTGGGGCATAGAATGTCTGGAGAACAATTGGAGGGGTTCACATAAAGTAAGGGAGTTATCCAAGAAAGAAACTAAGTGGATTTTTTTAACAGATGTTCTAGTACCTAAAGGACTCAACGTAGAACTGGACATCAACTGCTTTATAAGCAACTCGTAATAAGTTAAATATAAGAAGCCCCAACAGCTCCAACATTAGCACCAGAATAGAGCATTACGCACAAATCAGTGTCTATACACTCTGGGGAGCAATCATTAATTCGAGATATATGTATGTCTAATACATATATATATTTTTAAACAATATATTTTATTATATTAGATTGATCTAGGGGATTACAGGGTTATTTCATGATAGTTTATGCTATTTTACGGTGTCTTGATATTTTACGGGGTCAGTATATGCCAATTTTATGCAATATTTTATGTAATTTTTATTTAAACTTTTATTTAAAATTGTTTATCTAAAATATTTTTTTATATTTTACTTAATGCGTAACATTTTACGGGATTTTACATTATATTACTTTGCATATTTTAAACAGTATCTGGCATACAGGCAGATCCAGAAACGGCACTGTCCATTCATATTATATTTATTTATTTATTTATTTATTGTTGCATCTGTATATATATGGTTGTACACTCGTACACTTAAAGGTCCACAGGTGGCCAACATATTAACATTTTGTGTCAGAAGTACTTTATATACACTTCTCAGTGATACAATCTGAATGCAGTTCGGTCTATTACATAACAGATTGAGTTTATCTTTATATACAGGGCATCATAGATTGAATCCTGTATTAATTATAGTGACTAGTAGTTCTTCTAGGACCGCTGCACCAGATTCACTGGGAGATGTATATTCAATTGCTCAGGTCCGCGGGCAGGACCAACAATGCTTATAGTGCTAATTATGCAGTATGTTTTGCCCATTATTCATTATGTGGCTTCAATGAAAGTACTGCTTACTAGGCTTGTGCAATTCGTTTCGTAACGAATCGAAATTCGTCCGAATTTAGCAACTTTCGGACATTCGGAAGCATTCGAATTTCCGAACAGAGCAATTACGAATAAAACCGAATCCGAAATAAATTATACCGCAAAATAGCGAATGCCCGAAGGTCTTCGGCATAATTCGTTATGAAAAAAGTTACGAATGTACGAATCCATACGAAGCACAATAACACTCACTCTGCTCTGCTCTCTGCTTCTCCCTCACCATGCTGAACTCCCTCTCAAAATGGTGTACAGGGGGCGGAGGCTATAGCCGCATGAAAAAACGAAAGTAAAATACGAGATTTCGAATCCATTCGAAGCACAATAACACTCACTCTGCTCTGCTCTCTGCTTCTCCCTCACCGTGCTGAACCCTCTCAAAATGGTGTACAGGGGCGGAGCCTATAGCCGCATGTAAAAAACGAAAGTAAAATACGAGATTTCGAATCGTTACAAATAACCGCTATGTATTTAGAAAAGTACAAATCCATTCGAAGCACATTAGGCATAATAGGCAGCGTCGTTGTGAGAGACACAGAAAATTACGAATCAACGAACCCAAAAAAAGTTACGAAAGTAGGAGTTGTGTCCAGAATCAACGAAAAACAACGTACTCTACCGAAAGTCCGAATTATAAAGCAACAAAAAATTCAACGAAAAATGTCGCTTGCAAAAATACGAATGAGTCCGAACACGAAAAATCCCGTCTAGCAAAATTACGAATGATTACGAATCAACAGGACCGGAAAGAAACGAACCGAAACGGAACGAATTTTTCCGTTGTGCACAAGCCTACTGCTTACCGTATTTTTCGGACCATAAGGCGCACTTAAAATCCTTTTTCTTTCTCAAAAATCGCCAGTGCGCCTTATACTGCGGTGCGCCTAATGTATGGATGGATTCGTAGTTGGGAGGTACGGCCATCGTAGTCGGGAGGTACGGCCATCGTAGTCAGGAGGTACGGCCATCATAGTCAGGAGGTGTGTGTAGAGGTGTGCACATTCATTCGTTAATTTTCTATACCCGCTGCCCCAAAAATGGCTCCTGGTAAGAGACATGCTTACGAAGCGGATTTCAAACTCAACGCTGTCAGTCACGCAGTACAACATGGAAATAGAGCAGCTGCGAGAGAATTCAACATTAATGAATCTATGGTACGGAAGTGGAGGAAGCAAGAAGACGCCCTGCGCCAGGTAAAGAAGACCAAACTGAGTTTCCGAGGGCACAAAGCGAGGTGGCCACAGTTGGAGGACAAAATCAAACAGTCGGTTATTGAACAGAGAACCGCAGGTAGAAGCGTCTCTACTGTCTCTATTCGACTCAAAGCAACAGCGATAGCAAGCGACATAAGGATCAATGACTTTCGAGGAGGTCCTTCTTGGTGCTTCCGTTTTATGAAAAGGCGTAATCTCTCCATCCGCACAAGAACTACTGTCTCGCAGCAACTGCCAAAGGATTACAAAGAAAAGCTGGCCATTTTCCGCACCTACTGCACGAACAAGATCAACGAAAAGAAGATTCGGCCAGAACACATCACCAACATGGACGAGGTCCCCCTCACGTTTGATATGCCTGTAAACCGTACTGTCGAGAAAACAGGGACCAGTACGGTATCTATTCGCACTACAGGAAACGAGAAGTCGTCCTTCACTTTCGTTCTCGGTTGCCAGGCTAATGGCCAGAAACTGCCACCCATGGTCATTTTCAAGAGGAAGACTTTGCCAAAAGAAAAGTTTCCGGTTGGCGTCATCATTAAGGCTAACCCAAAGGGCTGGATGGACGAGGAGAAGATGAGTGAGTGGCTTAGAGAGGTTTACGTCAAGCGACCGAATGGCTTTTTCCACCAATCTCCGTCCCTATTGATCTACGACTCCATGCGCGCCCATCTGACCGATTCTGTCAAAGCCCAAGTGAAGAAAACAAATTTGTTGCTTGCCGTCATTCCGGGTGGATTAACCAAAGAACTCCAGCCACTAGATATTGGTGTCAACAGGTCGTTTAAAGTTAAATTGCGAGCTGCGTGGGAGCATTGGATGACAGAAGGCGAACACACATTCACCAAGACAGGAAGGCAACGCCGGGCGAGTTACGCCACTATCTGCCAGTGGATCGTGGATGCCTGGGCGAAGGTATCAGTCTCCAGTGTCATCCGAGCTTTCAGGAAGGCCGGAATCATCACCGAACAGCTAGGTAACAGCAACGAGACTGACTCGGATAATAATAACGATGATAACGACGAGAGGGATCCGGGCATGCTTGATGCCGAAATCGCCCAACTGTTAAACTCAGACACCGAAGATGAAGAATTTGATGGATTTGAGGTAGAGGAATAAACTGAAAAAGTGAGTGTATTGTTTTGTATTTTATATAACTGAACAATGTTGAGAGTTATTGTTATTGTGAAAGAGTTGAATAAAGTTTGACTTATCAGACTTATCAGAGTTTGGTTTCATTTAATGCGCCTTATAACCCGGTGCGTCTTATGTACGAACATAAACCCGTTACCAGTCGATCATTGTTGTTGCGCCTTATAACCCGGTGCGCCTTATGGTCCGAAAAATACGGTAGTTATGTTCCTTGTTTATTATGGTGATACACATCGACCTATCAGGCTGCAGACCGGACAAATGCACCAATCAGGAAGGTGCATATCGGAACTGCCGTGATACGTTTAACTTCCGCCCTCAATAGGGCTCGGACGTGGACGCTGTAGTGCGCATGCGTGCGGACTCAGGCGCATTCAGAGCGCCCTTACGTCAACAAGTGGGCGGGAGCATTGTGTATATAAAATCCGGTTGCTGGGGAGACTGGTCACGCCCTCGGAAGAAGTCAGGAAGTGACGAAACGTCAGGGCGTGACCAGCTAACCAAGCAAACCGGAAGTGACGCTTATGCGCTCCAGGACCAGCCGAACCAGGAAGTGCAGAGGAAACACACAGCAGCGCTCATCAGGGGCAAGTTCCTAGCGCTGAAGCGCTCAATTTTTATCATTGCCTGATTATTTTCATTTTGTGGTACGCATATATGTAACCAAGGGGATATCTGGGGATTATTATTACAATAAATTGTTAAACAGTACTACCCTATGTACGGTAGATTGTCCTTTTTCCTCATATATGTCAGCGGCACCATTGATCTAGTATTGTGGATAAGAAGACAGGACACATTAAAGGAGGATGTCTTATTTATGCCCATATTAATTCAACATCTGGTGAGTGCATCCCCATTAGGGGACTTTCAATCCCCCCACTTGGTGACACACTTGGTGAAAGGAGCACTGGAATTAAGATTTGAATCCATCATTACCAGATCCACCATCCACTATCTACACTACCTGTATGATTGAAAATTATATAGAAGACGCACAACTGAACATTTGTTCGTAGCGCTGCTACAGTTTTATTTTTGAACTTTTAATTAAGTTTTTTTTTTTGATTACTGTTTTATTCCATATATATATATATATATATATATATATATATATATATATATATTGTGACAGCAGGAAGGTAAAGTCACCTGGTTGCATCCAGGGGGGTAGATATATTTCGCCCAGATTCAGGCTTTACGCCGACTTATACAACTAGGTGGAGAGTTGTATAAGCCCAGCTGAGGCTAGTGGATGACTCATACCTCTAGGGAGAGTGTGGGGCGTCGTGCAGACAGGGAGTTGATGAGACCAGCTGAAGCTTGTCAGCTCATTTAGGCCTCTATAAGAACTCCCAGATTCATTAGGTGTTAGCTCATGCCTGGAAGCAGACCTGTGTGGACTTCCTGGAGAGAGTGAACCCTTGTGCGGTGAGACAAAGCCTGTGTGGCTATTTGCTTGGACATTTAAACCCAGGGACTTAGGGACTAGGACAGCACTAGGCTGATCCCAGTTGTTAGTTAGGAAACCTGTATGTTTAGTCAGAGGTCAAGTTGACCAGGATTTATTTTGTTTATGTTTCTTTTGCTTTGCTGTGTTTTGTCACTGTAAATAGAAAATAAACCGCACCTTTTTGATTTTGAAAACCACAAGCTCCGTCTGCTGGGCCTGTTTTTGTGTGGGGAGCCCATCCCGGGGGTCACACACACCCGCTGCCGAGCTAACCCCCTCACAGTTGGTGGAGAACCAGTGGCAGTTTTTTTTTAAGCCAGCATGGAGGAGATACTGAAGCAGCTGGCTCTAGCAAATGCCAATCAACAGCAGACAAATGCAGGTTTGCAAAAGAGCCTTGCAGCTCATCAACAGAGCCTTGCAGCTCAACAACAGAACTTCGCAGCCCAGCAGCAAGCTCATCAACAGAGCCTTGCAGCCCAGCAGCAGACAAACGCAACTTTGCAACAGAGTCTGGAGGCTCAGCAACGAGCCCAGCAGCAATCTGAGGCCCGCTTCATAGACCTGTTGCAGAAGCAAGAGCAGAGACTACAACAACAGATGGAAGCAGTAATGCAGCAACGTCCGCAGACCAGTGAGGAAAGCCATCCCACTAATACCGCGTCCTTTGGGGTGAGTCGTTTATTGACAAAAATGACTGGAGAGGATGATCCAGAGGTATTTTTGACCACATTTGAAAGGACCGCTGAAAGAGAAAAGTGGCCTGAGGAGCAGTGGGCTGGACTGGTGGCTCCTCTGTTAACTGGTGAATCGCAGAAAGCTTACTATGACCTAGAGCCTAACCAAGCAAAAGACTATGTGATGCTAAAAGCTGAAATATTGGCAAGGCTGGGTGTCACCCAGGCTGTCCGGGCTCAGCGTGTGCATAACTGGACTTTCCAGCTTGGAAAACCCCCCAGGTCTCAAATGTATGATCTCATTCACCTGAGCAGAAAGTGGCTACAGCCAGAGACTTTGTCCGCACCAAAGATTGTGGAACGTGTTGTAATGGATCGGTTTTTGAGAGCTCTTCCTACTGCCATCCAAAAGTGGGTAAGCCATGGAGACCCAGAGACGGCCGATGGTCTTGTGGATCGTGTGGAGAAATACTTGGCTACAGAGAACCTGACGGCCTCTTCCAGAGACACTCGGACTTTCCACCCTAAGACCAGACCATCCCCAGGGGCGGATAAGAGGATTCCAAGGGGTGAGGGTGGAGAGAGTGAGAGGGTGGGAGCTCTACCCCAAGTTTGGCGAGAACAGCCTGGGAAATCAGCGGCTCAAGAGGCGGCAAGAAGGATCGTTTGCTACCGCTGCCGGCAAGCGGGACATATTGCAGCCAATTGCCCGGTTGTGGAGGAACCCATGCAGTGTGACTTTCTGACGGGCAGACGTCAGTCGCTGTGTGCGACAGTCGCATGCACTGCCATTCGAGGAACTGAGAAACATTTATGCAAAATGTGTGTTAATGGTAGAAATGTTGTGGTATTGCTGGATTCAGGTAGCCTTGTGACCCTGATAAAGGCTGAGTTAGTTAAAACAGAGGTCTCTAGGAATAGCAAGGTAGCTGTTATTTGTGTGCATGGGGACACCCGAGAGTATCCAGTGACTACAGTGTGTTTCGAGACCCCCAAAGGTACCCTCTCTCATCCAGTGGGCTTAGTATCTCAGTTACCGCATGACGCCATTGTGGGAAGGGATTTTCCGAAGTTCTGGGAACTGTGGGATGATCCTGAGCCCCTCACTGGTGCCCCTATGTACCAGGAATGTGATAGCCAGAACTCCCCTGAGAGTGGTGAGGACTCTCCGGAATTTCCCTTATCAGTATTGGCAGGGGAGACTCAAGAAACTGGAGAGGAGCCCACCTCCTCAGACGAAAACCTACCGTCTGTGGAGTTTTCTGATCTTGAGGTTCACAGGGAAAACTTTGCCACAGAACAGTTGAAAGACCCCGCCCTAATAAAGGCACGGGAACACGTAGTGAAAATAGATGGCGAGTTAGTGAACCCAGATAATACCTGCACTTACCCATACTTCAGCGTAGAAAAGGACCTACTGTATCGGGTGGCAAAAAGGGCAGAAGAAACCGTTGAGCAGCTTGTGGTGCCCAAACCTTACAGGAAGTTGGTGTTGGAGTTGGCCCATGGGCACATTCTTGGAGGTCATCTGGGGACAGAGAAAACCCGAGAGAGGGTATTACAGAGATTCTATTGGCCGGGGGTGATGAAGGACATAGAAAATTATTGTTCCTCCTGCCCTGTGTGTCAGAGGTCGGCCCCGATGCCACATTTTCGTAGCCCGCTGGTCCCTCTACCCATCATTGAGGTCCCGTTTGAGAGGATCGCCATGGATTTGGTAGGTCCTATAATCAAGTCCGCTAGGGGGCACCAGTACATATTAGTTATAATGGACTATGCCACCCGTTATCCAGAAGCGATCCCTCTCCGAAATACCTCGGCCAAAACCATAGCCAAAGAGCTATCTCTTGTGTTTAGCCGGGTGGGTATTTGTAAAGAACTGCTTACGGACCAAGGTACACCCTTTATGTCCCGGGTTATGAAGGAGCTGTGTAAATTGTTCAAAGTGACGCAATTACGTACATCTGTGTATCACCCCCAAACCGATGGGCTGGTTGAAAGATTCAACAAAACCCTAAAACAAATGTTGAAGAAAGTGGTGGATAGAGATGGAAAGGATTGGGACTGTCTACTTCCTTATCTGATGTTTGCTATTAGGGAGGTGCCCCAATCCTCTACGGGATTCTCCCCCTTTGAGTTACTGTATGGGAGACACCCAAGAGGGCTGTTGGATATTGCCAAGGAAACTTGGGAAAGTGAGAGTTCTCCCCACAGGAGTGTGATTGAGCATGTCGCCCTGATGCAAGACCGAATTGCACAGGTAATGCCCATCGTGAAGGAACATTTGGCCCAAGCGCAGTTAGCACAGCAGAGAGTGTACAACCGTGGAGCCAAGACCCGTACCTTTTCCCCGGGGGATAGGATACTGGTACTTGTCCCTACGGTTGAAAGTAAATTCCTTGCCAAATGGCAAGGCCCCTATGAGATAATGGAAAAAGTGAGCGAAGTGAATTACAAGGTCAGACAACCAGGAAGGCGAAAGCCCGAACAGATCTATCACGTTAATCTGTTGAAAGCCTGGAGGGATAGAGAGTCCCTAGTCGCAGACACTTGGTCACCAGCTCAAACTGGTTGCGTGATTCCTGAGGTTGGAATAGCAGCCACCTTGTCACAACCCCAACAACAGGAGGTTAAGGAGTTTGTGCTTCGCAACAAGGAGGTATTCTCTGAGCTGCCGGGACAAACATCTGGGGTAGAGCATGACATCATTACCCCGCCCGGTGAAAGGGTGAAGTTAAAACCCTATCGGATCCCAGAGGCCCGACGGGAGGCAATACGGGAGGAAGTACAGAAAATGCTGAACTTAGGGGTGATAGAGGAGTCCCAAAGTGATTGGTCTAGTCCCATTGTGTTGGTGCCTAAACCGGATGGGAGCAGGCGATTTTGTAATGATTTTCGTCAGTTGAACAAAGTTACAAAATTTGACACCTACCCCATGCCACGTATAGATGAGTTGATCGACCGGCTGGGAACAGCCCGATACATGACGACTCTTGACCTCACAAAAGGGTATTGGCAAATCCCCCTGGCCAAGTCGGCCAAAGAGAAAACCGCATTTGTAACCCCAGATGGGGCGTTCCAATATAAAAGAATGCCGTTCGGGTTACAGAATGCGCCGGCCACATTCCAGCGGAAAATGGACCAGATGCTGAGGCCCCATCGGAAGTATGCTGCAGCTTACCTGGATGACGTAATTGTCCATAGCACAGATTGGGCCTCACATCTGCCAAAAGTGCAAGCAGTCCTGGACTCTGTTCGGGAAGCGGGGTTTACGGCTAACCCCAAGAAGTGTACCATTGGGCAGGAGGAGGCCAAATATCTTGGGTACACCATTGGGAGGGGAGTAATAAAACCCCAACTCAACAAAGTCGAGGCCATCCAGAGTTGGCCACGTCCCAACAGCAAGAAGCAGGTACGAGCCTTTCTGGGAATCGCTGGGTATTATCGGCGATTCATTCCCCACTTTGCTTCTAAGGCTGTGCCCCTAACCAACCTGACGAAGGGGAAAAGGGTCGGTCATGATTAAATGGACCCCCGAGGCTGAGGCAGCATTCCAATTCTTGAAACAAGCCTTATGTAGCCAGCCAGTGTTGTACTCACCCGACTTCTCTAAAGACTTTGTCGTACAAAGTGATGCGTCAGATGTGGGGTTAGGAGCAGTATTGTCCCAGGTCTGGAACGGGGAAGAGCACCCAGTCATTTACCTCAGCAGGAAGTTGAAGTCCCATGAGGTAAATTACGCCACCGTTGAAAAGGAGTGTTTAGCGGTGAAGTGGGCTCTAGATTCCCTTCGGTACTACCTGCTAGGTAGGCACTTTGACATGGTTATGGATCACGCTCCGTTAAAGTGGATGGCTCAAAACAAGGAGACAAATAGAAGAGTAAATAGGTGGTTCCTGGCCCTACAGGAATTCAACTTCACAGTAAAGCATCGCCCTGGCGTTCAAATGGGGAATGTGGATGCTTTGTCTCGAGTACATGAATGCCTGATTGCTGGTGTTCCAACCCCAAGGTTAAAACAAGAGGGGGGGGGGGTATGTGACAGCAGGAAGGTAAAGTCACCTGGTTGCATCCAGGGGGGTAGATATATTTCTCCCAGATTCAGGCTTTACGCCGACTTATACAACTAGGTGGAGAGTTGTATAAGCCCAGCTGAGGCTAGTGGATGACCCATACCTCTAGGGAGAGTGTGGGGCGTCGTGCAGACAGGGAGTTGATGAGACCAGCTGAAGCTTGTCAGCTCATTTAGGCCTCTATAAGAACTCCCAGATTCATTAGGTGTTAGCTCATGCCTGGAAGCAGACCTGTGTGGACTTCCTGGAGAGAGTGAACCCTTGTGCGGTGAGACAAAGCCTGTGTGGCTATTTGCTTGGACATTTAAACCCAGGGACTTAGGGACTAGGACAGCACTAGGCTGATCCCAGTTGTTAGTTAGGAAACCTGTATGTTTAGTCAGAGGTCAAGTTGACCAGGATTTATTTTGTTTATGTTTCTTTTGCTTTGCTGTGTTTTGTCACTGTAAATAGAAAATAAACCGCACCTTTTTGATTTTGAAAACCACAAGCTCCGTCTGCTGGGCCTGTTTTTGTGTGGGGAGCCCATCCCGGGGGTCACACACACCCGCTGCCGAGCTAACCCCCTCACAATATATATATATATTTTTTTTTTTAATTCTTAATTTTAATTTTTTAATTTATATATGATACTTGCCCTGGTAGATTGAGCTTCAATAGGCCACTCCGATCACCAATCCAAAAACAACAACTAAAAGTGCCATGGAGTGGTGTAAAGAAGGGAACCACAGATTGCAGAAATTTAACCCCCGATACCAGGAAAGAACAAAGGAAAATTTATTTCTTGGAAAAGAGGACCTAAAACAAAAAAAAGCCAGAAAAAATACTAAGTATCTAAATAAAATATATAACTTGATTCAGGAGTCATAGTAAAAACACCCTAGAATACTTACTCAAGTAACCAAAAGGCACAGATGAACAGAGTAAGCAGGAAGACAGAGAGCAGAGGTCCGAGACCATATCCTTCCACTGCAGTGTCCAGAGGGAGACTGGCAGTAAAAGAAGCCTGGCCTCAACCTTATAAAGCCCAAAGCCACACCCAGCGATGATGTCGATGGGCGGGACAGACATCGGGGGTGGGCCGGAGTACTGTGTGGCACTCTGAAGCCTCTCAGACGGTTTCCGGCTTCTGAAGAGGGGACAAGAATCCCCGCATACAGGAAGCCAGTTTGTAAAGAACCGGAAGCGCAGAGCGCACAAGATGAAAAAAAAACCATAAGGAGCTAGAAAGACAGTCTGCACTGCAGACCGAAAAACTGGGACAGCTGCCAGGCAGAGGGAAGGGCTGATTGGCAGATGAGCCGGACTTAAAATAAGGAGGCGCTGAAACCCCGCAAAAAGAGGGGTGCCTCAGTTGTCCGAAAACAGAAACCCAAATGCCATGAGGTAAAAAAGACCCCTGGCACATAAACGCATGACACTGATGAAGGCAAAAAGAAATTGCCACAGCGGGTCATGCAAAAACCCCATCAAGCAGATGGGTTACATGTGCCAGGCATGCAATAGTGGCCAAGACCTGACAAGGAAAATGGAGCAGAGACAGGTGAAAACCCGATGAGGAGGGGCACAAATGAGTCATTGCAAACGTCAAAATAACATAATAAGCATAAATTGGAAAAAATAATCAAAAACAACAACAAATAATTGGAATATACAAATATATAAATACTTAGATAAATAAACCCTCTCTATCATTTCTCAGTGGGTGTCCCTATATACATGTCTACGGCATAGGAGAAAGAAAGAGGAGAAAAAAGAAAGATGAACAAAATCCAGCCCCAGGGCTATTAGATGATAATTTGGCAACAATGAACCAAGGGAGGCAATCAATCCGTTTTGCCCGAATTGAAGCCTTCCAGAAAGGGTCGGAAGCTTTCTGCTTCGTTCAACCCCAGAGGGGTGGTGGCCTCCAGATGTTTGATCCACCTCATCTCTCTCTGTAAAAGAGTTTTGTTCCAATCACCCCCCCGCCGGGGAATATGTACCCGATCAATGACAGTAACATGGACTTTTGGCATTCTGTAGCCATGACATTTGGCTACATGTCTGCCCAAGGGCAGATACAGATTGCACATTTCCATGCTGGCCAGATGTTTACTGATACGCTGACCCAGCTCTTGTCGTGTCTTCCCCACATAAAAACCACCACATTGACAGACCAAAAGATATACTACGCCTTGCGTTTTGCAGTTAGCAAAATGTCTAAGATGGAACAGTTCCCCATTGGGTAATGAAAAGGATGTACATTTACTAATAACTCCACATAAGGAGCAAGCACCACAAGGATAAGTGCCCCAAGTGGTACACAGATCCTTCCTCTGATCTCCCCGATATTCGCTCTGCGTGAGCAATTGACCGAGGGAACCTGCTCGTCTGTAGGTGATCTGTGGTCTTTCCATCACCAGTCCAGCCAAAGAAGGTTCTTCTGTCAAAATGGTCCAATGCTTAGCTAGAATCTGCTGGTGTTCATTGGAGTAGCGAAGAATAACTCTTAAATCTTCATCACTTTTTTTCTGCAAGTACTTCTTTTTGTTATGGATGAGGTCATGCCTATCCAGAGCCTTGACCTTATTGAATGCTTTTCTCAATGATGATTTAGTATAACCCCTCACCAGCAGCCTTTGGGTCAGTAAGTCTGCATCCAACTGGAAGTCTTCCATAGATGTACAATTACTCTTACCTTAGTGTATTCACTCTGCGGAAGGTGGTCTCTATTCACCAGAGCCCCTCCCCCACATCAAAGTTCCCCTTACATCTTGATCTGCAGCGTTCACCTTTACATAAGAGTTCCCTTGCACTGTAAGGGAGAATCCTGCAGACTCTGATGTAAGGGGGAACTCTGTGCTGGCTGGGTTATAGTAACCTGACCTTCATGTATATTGAGAAATATGTTTTTTTACTTTTGTTTAACTTAAACACATTGATAATAGCATTAGATATGTGTTTATAGTTAAAATATTGATATTTGCACTGTTTAGCACTAAAAACAGTAATCGTAGGTACTTTTTTGCAGTGTCAGTAAAAAATAGAGATCTGTCAGTAAATGTCATGTGTGTTTTGGTTGCCGTTTGTAAATTTTGTCGCTCTGCCAGTAATTTTCACACTGGCCCTGACTAGACTACCCCATAGTTCAGTAGAGAAGGGAAAAAAAATACAATTTATTTTCTTTGCGGAGCTGAGGAGAGAGAAAAAAAACAACAACTCTCCAATTCCTTAGTTGAGTAGTTTCCCCTGTTGCAAAGGATAAAGTCATAAGTGAGTTCAGGGCAGGCTATTTTTGTGAAACAGAATAAAGAAAATAAAACACAAGTTCCATTTCACAAGTAGTACTAAGGATCCGGGAGAACAAGAGTCTTCCATTGTTTATCTAGGGTCTCTATAGAGTACACGGTATCTTTCTCCTTGCAGAAAATTACCACAGGATCCGCATGGATGTGCCGACCATAACTCCAGTCCTTACGGCACCCCTTGTAACGATCTGCCATGATAGCAGAACATTTTAGATACCTGCGGCCTCTGTGCACCTCCAAATGATCCCAAATGAAGTCCGCGTACCACCGTTCCCTGTAGGCCTCAATCTCAAAAAGCAACTCTTTGGGCACGTAGGGGTATTCCCACGCGTATTCCGCAGCAATTTTCCAATTTAGGAGCCACTGTAACCGGGCTATAGGTGGCATGGTCGCCCAATCTCCTGCTCCAGGAAGAACGATAACATCCGGGGACCTTGTTATTTGAACTGGCTCCAACTGTGGCAAGCGTGGCCACAACGGCGGACATCCCTCCGTAGCAGTAGGTGTGGACAATGCTGGTGCAGGCAGAGCGGGTGTGGGAATGACTTCTTCCTTTAGGGCAGGGGCTTCCACTCTAGGTGTATTTTCCCCAGAGTTCATTGGCGAGATCTCTCTAAGGCTGCGGGGTGAAGTCACTGGAACTTTGTCCCATCCCTTTTTAATGTAAACTTCATCAATCTCGTAGTCATCCCCCACATCGGACGACGATTCCAGGTCTGAGGTGTCATACACCTCTGCCGGCAGATAGTTAGTGGTGGACACAGACACATTGTCTCCAAAAATAGAATGTTTCCGCGGGCTGGCTGTCCACGTATCCCCAGTAATGTGGGGTATGAGCTTCTTTCCCTTCCCCGGCAAACTCAATGTCACAGTTCCGCCAGCCTCCTTACCGTCCCCTGACGTGGATCTCCTGGAGGTCCCTCCGGCTTGGAGTTTCAGTTCAGGCAGGCGCTGGGGCAGGCTTCGACCGCGACTGCGGGAGGACTTAACGTAGCCCACCTTTCGTTTGGCGGGCGGAATGGAGGTCTCGGGTGTGGCGGAGACAGCATCCGCTCCAGTATCCACCGATGGCTCTACAGCAGCTGAGTAATCTCCATCGGCCACGTCCATGGCAGCCAACGCGGTGCGCATGGGCTCAACCGTGGGAGCACAGGTTTCCTCCTCAGAAGTGATGACACCTGTGATGTAGTTGATCTGGTAGACCCGGGGTTTCTCAGTGGATTGGTCTACCTCGAAGAGGAACTCTCCACAGGCTGCACACCTTCAAAAAGGCCATAGCTGCACCGCTAGTCCTTGATATCTGGGACAGAGCATGCCCAGGGCCTCCGCATCTCGGCAGACATAGAGGGCGAAGCGGCCCCTAGGCTTCAGCCGGATCCCTGTGTCCGTCAGGGGGGCAGTGAGGGAAGCAATGTCCATGGTTGGAGTGGTTTGGAACATCCGAGGTCCCGATGTAACAGAAGTCCATGGAGCAGCGGCCATCTTTCTTCTCCTCCAATGATCCAGCTCGTACTGTCCCTTTGGCACCAATGCGCCACATGCAACACACAAGTTGGCGGGGCTCCTCCCCCTTTTCTATTGCTGCACGTAGCTCGCAAGCTTTTCTATATTTGAGGCACGCCCATGAACTACACAGTTAGAAAAATCCAGTACAGGCCTTTAACTCCATTTTTCACACAAATGACGCAGTTCAACTTTTCCCAAATGGCCGATCTTTCACAGAACCACATCATACACGGAGAAAAACACAGTCCAACATCCAGGGGGGGGGCAGCTGCAAAACATTCCGGACTCGAGCCCCCACGTGTAGCACACGGACACTTTTTTCCCTGCCTACCTTCACTTGCAGGGGTAAAGACACACCATGCCACATGCCTGTATCCTCCTGGTATAAGGGGTTGAGCGGTGTTCTTGCAATTTTGGGTCCTGCAACGAGTTACCTCCCCTCCGTGTGTTCTCGTCCCTAGAATGTAGGCAAAAGTCTATTCTTTCCTCGAAAGTAGCAAATGTCCAGTCAATATTTAAACTTCAACAGACAAGTTTATTTTCTTTTGCTTGAAAGAAATTTGGGGAAAAGGTTGAAAAAGCAATAGGGTTTGGTAGGGAAATAGGTTCAGGCACGCGGCACCCAGTCACCCTATTCTCCACTCAAGCCTGAGTGAGTATTGCTCACCCGGATAGATCCCTCTCACAGTTCTAGCAGCCGGAGTGTAGCACGAACATAACACTTTAGTTTTAGTCCCCTTCACGGACAAGTCCAGGAGATCCTCTGCCACAGAATCCTTTAGGTCCTGAATTTAGAACATTCCCAACGCCTGTAGATTATAGAGACTATAGGTGCCAATGAGGCACGCTACAGGATCTATCTTGCAACTCACGAATCCTTCCCTCTGATAGGCAACCAGGCCTCCCTGAGACCGTGACTTCCCTCACCGATCCATCGGACAGGTCCTCCCCCGGTTTCCTCTGTTTCAGAGTGGGCCACCCTCCCTCGGGTTCCCTGGGACTCCAGTGGTTGGTTTTGTAGACCCAGTTGAAGGTACTGGGCCTACCTGGAACTCTGCAGCCTCGGGCTAAAGGTGCCCCGAGACTCCTCGACCAGTTCACGCACCCCCCGGCCAGCAGGGCCAAAGGGCACGACTTCGCCACCAGGGGTCCTCCTTGGAATCCCCCCGGCACACACAGATCATGGCGTCTGCCCTTTATGTACCCTCTCCCGGCATGCACAGCAGGCAAAACCCACCCACCGCACGGCAGCCGAGAGAGGACACCCAATCACACCACAACGCCACCTGTGATTCTCCTCAAGACCTGGGCAACAGCGCCACCTGCAGGTCAAGGGGAACTATACTCCAGGCAACATTAGAGCAGACCAGAGTCCAAACTAAGCAGAATTGAAGAACCTGAGCTAAACTATTGCTCAGGCTGCCCTTAAATTTAGAGCATAGTGACCCCAATTTTGGGGGTCCGCTACATATGTTCTTTTGAAAAAATACGCCACTATATATACCTTATTTCAGAGCGGCGCTCACGTGACCGATCGCCTCTCTGCTCCTGGCTAACATCAGTGGGGGATCAGTGGGGGATCAGTGGGGGATTCTCTCTCCTCTCCAGGTCTGACAGCTGTAGCTGTCAGACCTGGAGAGGAGAGAGGCGGTCGGTCACGTGAGCGCCGAGCGGCACTCTGAAATAAGGTATAGAGCAACGTATTTTTTTTGTAAACATACACACACTGGGGCACACAGCTCCTGGATGGCTGTGGAGCAAATTGCACAGGAGTCCTGTGCGTCTTCTGGTCCGTTTCAGGTCCAAATTCAGCGATTTTTGTATACCAAAATCAGACCTAAAATGGTGATCGGGGGCGCCCTGGGCTCCAGCCATGAACCGCTCTGCCACGGAGGTGTGAACCCAGCCAATAACACATTTTTTTTTCAGGAACACTATGCACTTTTTGTGCACACATAGTCTATTGGATCAGGCTGTGACCACTGTGTCATGCTCTGGGTGCTGTTCTTCGTCCTTGGAGGGTTCCCCCGTCTCAACCCCGGGGGAGACATCATGCCTGTCACCCCCATCTTCCCTGGCGGACACCGGGCCTGGCCTTGGGGCTGTGTAGTGAGTATCCCAGATTGTCCCTACTTTTTTTGGGACACATTCTCACTGTCCTCCCTTATTCCAAGAGTATCATTTTTAATCCTTGTCCCCTTCCTTTCCAGTATATTATGTTACAACACTCCTGATGAATGGCTGTAATGCCAGGAAACGCGTTGAGTGCCCCTAGATGCCCCAAGTCATCTGTCCCTACAATGTTTTTTAACCCATCTACCTTATTATGTACAGTTACTATGTTTAATTTCTATTTGTATTGCATGCTATATAGCAGCATATTTAGTGTAAGTCATGTGACTACCTATTTATTTGACATAATATTTTTTACAATGTAACAATAAATTATGTACTGTAAATTTTATGTTTCTGTTTATATCTGACATGGCGGTAGCCTCACTCAAAGTCCCACAGCTCTCCTTTTCTACAAGCCAATAACAGAGGGCATACACGCTGGGTGGCTTAACAACCATTTTTAAGGGATGGGGTGGTTGAAGGTTTGGGTATGCTATATGCATCTGTAGCACAGATACAGGACTGGTCTGGCTGTTTGGTCCCAGGTTCCATTCCCTGATATACACCCACCAAGCACACAGTAGTTCATAGTCACTCAAGTCAGAGAACAGGCTGCACATGTCTTTATGTGTTTTTTTTATTTTGTTGGAGAACTGGGATAGGGTGAGGGTTAGCCTTGGGATACTATAAAAAACATCAAACAAATTGTAGTAGAGGACACAAAAATCTATCTATTCCTTCCGGGTGAGGGCACCCCCTTTAAAGTGAAGGTGAACTGGTAATAAACAGGGACTTCTCAACAGAAATATAGTCCTAAATTTACAAAGAATAAGCTATCCCAAATGAGGCCAAATAAAGTCTCTAAAGCCCCATACACACTATCAGTTTTCTTGCAGGTTTTTCTCTTCAGGTTTACCAAAACCATGTAGTGCAAGGGCCTGCCTGATTGCATACGAATTGAAACTCTTAAGGTTTGACCTCATATTAGATGGTTTTGGTAAACCTGAAGAGAAAAACCTGCAAGAAAACTGATAGTGTGTATGGGGCTTTAGTCTAGTAGGCTGGTACTCACTGGGGCTGATTTACCAAACGTTTGCGCCATGAGTATTGGCGCATCTGCGTGCACAATGGCTGTTTTGGTATTTACAAAACATTAGCGCCTGTAGCACAGCCCTATTTCCCATTTACTATAGTGTTGTCGGCGGATGGGAGGAGGCGCTCAGTGCGCCACTATGGACCTGGCGCACGGCATGTTAAACTCTAAATATAAAGAAGCTGGAAGTGAAAATATAATGGGGGTGACATGGGGTGATGTGAGGAAGTGTAGGGACACCTGCCCAAATAACTAATATGCCCAAAATAGTGTGAAAAAGTAACTTTTTCAAAACCAGCCCGCTGCGCCGGCAAGTACGATTCGAGCTGCGGGAGGTTTTTTTGAGCTCAGCGCGGGAATTTCAATGGTTTAAATGCGCCGGGACACTGCGCCGGCAAAATCTTAGTAAATGTCAAGTCACGTAAACTAATTTGCATAAGTTGAACAGGCGCAGCTCTGAACTTCCCAGTGCGCCAGCAAAATTACATTTCTAAAGGAAAAAAAAGGCATTTAAAAGCAGCCGCGGCTGTAATGAATTGTCGGATCCCGGCAATATAGAGAAAAGTCATTGAAAGTGTTTGCTAACCAAAAAAAAAAAGCGTGGGGGTCCCCCCAAATTCCATAACCAGGCCCTTCAGGTCTGGAATGGATATTAAGGGGAACCCCACTGCAATTTTTTTTTAAAAATGACGTGCGTCTTCCCCCCAAATATCCAAACCAGGCCCTTTAGATCTGGCATGGATTTTAAGGGGAACTCCACCCCAAATTTTCTAAAAAAATGGCGTGGAGTTCCCACAAAAATCCACACCAGACCCTTATCCGAGCACATAACCTGGCCGGCCGCAGGGGAAGAGGGGGGGACGAGAGAGGCCCCCCTCCCTCCTGAACCGTACCAGGCCACATGCCCTCAACATGGGGAGGATGTCCCCATGTTGATGGGGACAAGGGCCTCATCCCCACAACCCTTGCCCGGTGGTTGTGGGGGTCTGCGGGCGGGGGGCTTATCGGAATCTGGAAAACCCCTTTAACAAAGGGGACCCCCAGATCCCGGCCCCCCCTGTGTGAAATGGTAATGGGGTACAAATGTACCCCTACCATTTCACAAGTAAAGTGTCAAAAATGTAAAAAATGACAAGAGCCGGTTTTTGACAATTCCTTTATTAATGTCTTCTCTTTTCTTCCTTCTTCTTCTTTCTTCTTCCATCTTCTTCCTTCTTTTTCCATCTTCTTCTTCCATCTTCTTCTTTTCTCCATTCGGGTTTCTTCCTCCATCTTCATCTTCCTCTTCATCTTTATCTTCATCTTCCTTCTTCCTTCGGTCTTCTCGTCCGCATCTTGCTCCGGCATCTTCCCTTCTTCTTTCTTCTCCGGCCGCTCCGTTTGAATTGGAGTTTCCCGCTGTGCGACGCTTCAGTTCTCCACTTGGTCTGCTACCGCCCAGTGGCTCCGCCCCCCTCTGTCACCATGGGGAAATTCCCCGTGAAATCCATGTGCGTCAGAGGGGGGCGGGGTCACCGGGTGTAAGCGGACCCAGAGGCGAACTGAAGCGTCGCACAGCGGGAACCTCCAATTCAAACGGAGCGGCGGAGAAGAAAGAAGAAGGGAAGACGCCGAGGCAAGATTCGGACGAGAACACCGAAGGAAGACGGAAGATGAAGATGAAGATGAAGATGGAGGAAGAAACCCGAATGGAGAAAAGAAGAAGATGGAAGAAGAAGATGGAAGAAGAAGATGGAAGAAGAAGATGGAAGAAAGGAAAAGACATTAATAAAGGAATTGTCAAAAACCGGCTCTTGTCATTTTTTACATTTTTGACACTTTCCTTGTGAAATGGTAGGGGTACATTTGTACTCCATTACCATTTCACACAGCTGGGGGGCCGGGATCTGGGGGTCCCCTTTGTTAAAGGGGTTTTCCAGATTCCGATAAGCCATTTTTTTTTTAATTTGGGGTGGAGTTCCCCTTAAAATCCATGCCAGATCTGAAGGGCCTGGTATGGATATTTGGGGGAACCCCAAGTCATTTTTGTAAAAAATTTGCAGCGGGGTTCCCCTTAATATCCATTCCAGACCTGAAGGGCCTGGTTATGGAATTTGGGGGACCCCCACGCATTTTTTTTTGGGTTAGCAAAGACTTTCAATGACTTTTATCTGTATTGACAGGAACCAGCAATTCATTACAGCCGCAAGGACTTTTAAATGACTATTATTTTACTTTAGAAATGTCATTTTGCTCTCCAACTGTTATAAACATGGAAAACATGTGCTACTTTACAGGCATACTATAGACACCCCCCGGGGATGATATTTAGGGCCAGTTCACACCGGATGCAGTGCAGTGCGTTTTTTTGATGCCTGAAAAACGCAAAGAAAGTTGATCACATTAATGCCAATGGCATAGTTCACACCACTGCAGTCCGTTCCAGTGCATTTCAGAAAGCCAAAAAATAATTGGTCATGCTGCATTTTTTAGGTACAAAACTGTACTGGACCCCAGTAAAACACATCAAAAACGCAACGGAACGTACCAAAAATGCACTGGAATGCACCGCAACGCACCTAAATGCACCAAAGACGCACTGCAACACACTTGTCCTAAGTGAAAAGAGGGGGAACAAAACACTGGACTGCATCAAAAACGCCTCAAAAATGCACTGGAATGTGTCAAAAACGCGCATGCAGAAAAGCACCCGGAACGCACCCAGACTGCGTTTCTATAGTGTGAACTAGGGCCAGTTCACACCATAGAAACACAATCCGGATGCGTTCCAGGTGCTTTTCTGCATGCACGTTTTTCATGCGTTCCAGTGCATTTTTGGGAAGTTTTTGATGCAGTCCAGTGCTTTTTTTTCACCCCTCTTTTTTATTAACCATAGATAAGGACAAGTGTGTTCCAGTGCGTTTTTGGTGCATTTAGGTGTGTTCCTGTGCGTTCCAGTGCGTTTATGATGCGTTTTGATGCGTTCCAGTACAGTCCAGTGCAAGTAAAATGCAGCATGTTCTACTTTTTTGGTGGAACTGGAACGCACTGGAACAAACACTGCCATTTAGAACCATATAACCAACTTTCCATGCATTTTGGATGCATAAAAAACACAATGCACTGCATGTGGTGTGAAATGGCCCTTAAGCAATTTGGCATATTTAAAGGCACTTCTCCTTGTTTTGTTTTTGGTGTTTTCCAAATTGGTGACATTGATATATGTCCCTTAGGGTGGGACCTGGGCCCCCATTTTAAGGCCAATAACTAGAAGATAAGCCAGCCAAGTGGGGACTAGCAAAATTAACAAGTCAGTTCCCATAGACTGCAATGGGATTTGTTGGTGAGGGGGAGGGGTGATTGTCCCATCTCTAATTTTGTAGCATGCTGGATGATGTGCTTAATTTTGGACGGGGGGAGGGGGGGGGGGTTATTTTTTGCTAGCTGCATTGGTGTTGTTCTGCACATGCCCAGCCAGTTATTTTTTTTTGCCATGCTTTTTGTGTGTGAACAGCGCTTGGATATTTCTGGGCATGCTCACTCAGAGAGTGTTTTTATGGGTTAGAAATTGAAGGACATCCTTAACAGGTGTACCCACTTTGAATTTCAGTCTCCACATTGAGTGAACTTGCATTTTGGGTGTTCCATGGACTGTGCATGTGTTTTCAATTGCCTCATTAGCACACAAACATATGTTATATAAAGCTCACAGAGCATTCGGTCGCTTGCCTTGAGAAGAGGCAAGTGTGTGGGGGGCAAAATGTACATGTTGGCGTCCTTATCGAGTTTGTAACACATGTATTTTATTTGTTATGTCTTTGCAAAACAGGTGATTGGTTAACTTTTGTGGATTGTATATTTTTGGTGTGGGGGAGATATGTTCCCCTGAAATAATTCTAATGTTGTTAATGTGTGTTGTTTGTTCACTTTGATTTAATTGTCTGCTGCATATTTTTGCCCAAAAATTGCTCAAGATGTTGAGTCTGTAACTGTTTCAAATTGACCATGTTTTTTATTTTGCCTTCCCTTTTTGTTTTGTTGAACAATAAAATTAGATGCAAAGTTTTGATGTTTGTTTTGTGTTTTCTTCAACAAATGTGACAGCTGATTGGCATGTCAAAACAAAACTGGTGTGATTTGTCTACCCTGGTGCCTTCATGGTAGTATATGCATGGATTGTGTGCTGCCATGGAGTGTCACCAGGAAATGAAAAATGCAGAGCGGTAAGTATTCAATTTTCCTTTTTTTACTGCAGTGGTTCTCAGCCTCAGTCCTCAAGTACCCCCAACAGGACCTGTTTTGTGAATTTATCTTATCGAGAATTGCTGTCCAAAAATCAAAACCATTGACTGTGATTTAAAGCACATGTGCAAGATGAAGGAAAACCTGCAAACATGGCCTGTTGGGGGTACTTGAGAAGCACTGATTTAGAGCACTGCACTTAAAAATAGCTCAAGGCCATACAATTCTAATTGTGGGCATTTTGAGGGAAACAAAGTAAGTGTTAGAACCCCTGCGTGTGTGTTTTTTTTTTTTTTTTAGAACTTTTTTTTTTTTTTGTAGTTTGGCCTTTGTCTCCTTTTCTTAACATTGGCTTCACTTCCTGTCACACAGCTAAACAGGAAGTGAAGGTAAAACCCTACCAATGGCTTTTCTTGGGGACACACATCAATCTAACTAGTGTCCCCATTAAGCAAATTGCACTCTAGCACTTTGTTGTGTACACCCCAAATCATTGGGTAGTTTGGGGTTTAGTAAAGACAAATCCACTCTGCAGTAAAAGTGTAGCTGCTGAAAATCTGAGGGAAAGTACTGGTGATTGGATGTTACAATCATGTAAAAGCAAAGATGTTTTTTTTTTTTGGCTTGCATGTCCCCTTCAGATATACAGCAAGTGCACTTGTAGTGCAAAGTATATTTGCCTTTAGTAAATAAACCCCACAGTCCAAACTACCTAATAAATTGTGGTGTACCCCGCAATATGCTGGAGTGCAATGTGCATAATGGGGAAAGTATTTAGACTGACCTGTGTGTCCCCAAGGAAAGACATTGTTAGGGATTTCCCCTCACTTCCTGTGTGGCTATGTGACAGGAAGTGAATTATTTGGAAGGATAAAGTGGCCAAATTATTTAGTTTAACTTTTCAAAGACTCATTCCTAAATTGAATTGTGATGCATGTCAATGGCCCATTTAGACCCTCTTTAATCACTTGAGATCAGCGCTATAACTGATCGACGGCCACAGCATGGTCCTCAATTGCCGGGAGTCCGTCAATAAACGTCCTCCCCTTCGCGCGCGTGCGCTGTGGTCACCGAGTCACTGAGACTGAGACTCGGGTGATGACAGATCAAAGTAAGGGGCCGATACCTGCCCTTTACCATGTGATCAGCTGTCAGCCAATGACAGCTGATCACGTGATGTAAACAAAAGCTGGGTAATGGTTTTTGTTTTCTCCTTGTGCTGACAGCCTGAGCATAAAAAAAGGCAATCACCGGCTTATGTGCAAGGGACATGGGGCCCGAAGAGGAAGAGGCAATTCTGCATCATCTGTGACAATTAGTAGCCCCTGCCAGTGCCACCTATCAATGCCCACCACTGGTGCCAATCAGTGGCACATAGCATTGCTGCCTATCAGTGCCCATCACTGCCAACTATCATTGCCACCTAGCAGTGCCACTTCTCACTGCCCACCAGTGCCAAATAGCAATGCCACCTCTCAGTGCCCACCCTTGCCACCTTATCGGTGCCCATCAGTGCAGTCTCATCAGTGTACATCAATGAAGAAGAAAAATTACCTTTTTTAAAAATATTAACCAGTTTCCTACCGCCCACCGTCAAATGACATCCTTGGCTTTGGGCGGTGACATCTGAATGATGCCTGCAGTTGCAGGCATCATTTCGATATCATTCTTTTCAGCCGGCGATTCTGTGCACAATAAAAACGATCATAGTGGCAGTTCCGCAGCTTGATCGTTCTTATAGGTGGGGGGAGGGGACGTCCCCCCCTCTTGCCGCCATCCGGTGCTTCTCCGGGCTCTCCCGTGCCATCTGGGGCTCGGAGAATGATTTGGAGATGACTGGTGACCAGATGGTCATCAGTCATCTCTATGACCGTCGGAGGCGCGGGCACGACGTTATGACATCACGCCGTGTTCCCGTATGTTAACCAAGCCGTGATCTCGGCTGTCAGCATGAGATTGGTGATTTTTTTGGAACAATATCATGCTTTCCAGCCTGGAGGAGAGATGCGGGGTCTTATTGACCCTGCATCTCTCCATAAAGAGGACCTGTCACACCTATTACAAGGGATGTTTACATTCCTTATAATAGGAATAAAAGTGATCCCCAAAAATGTAAAATAATAAAAAAAGAGTAAGAAATACAAAAAAGTAAAAAAAAAACAAAGAAAAAAAAAACAAAACGCCCATGTCCCCGGTAGCTCGCGCTCAGAAGCGAACACACGCGTAAGTCCCGCCCACATATGTAAACGCCGTTCAAACCACACATGTGAGTTATTGCTGCGTGCGTTAGAACGAGTGCAACAATTCTAGCACTAGACCTCCTCTGTAATGCCAAAATGGTAACGTGTAAAAAAAAATTAAGCATCGCCTAGGGAGATTTTTAATTACTGAAGTTTGGTGTCATGCCATGTGTGTGCGCAATTTTAAAGCGTGACGTGTTAGGTATCTTTTTACTCAGCATAACAACATCTTTCACATTATACCAAAAAATTGGCCGTAACTTTACTGTTTTGTAATATTTTTAGCAAACAAAAGGCGTTTGAAAATTTATTGCGCAAATACCGAGCGAGATAAAAATTTGCAATGACCGCCATCTTATTCCCTAGGGTGTCTGCTCCAAAAAATATATAATGTTTGGTGTTTTGAAGTAATTTTATAGCCATAAATTTATGATTTTTACATGAAGGAGAGAAGTGCCAGAATAGGCCCAGTGCTGAAGTGGGTAAAATATCCATTTATTTATTTTTTAAACTCGGTCTTTTGTATTTATAGAAAAAAAATAAAACTAAAACACAAAGGTGATCAAATAGCACCAAAAGCAAGCTCTATTTGTGTGCCAACAAATAAAACATTTTCATTGGGTTACAGTGTTGTATGAGCGCGCAATTGTCATTAAAAGTGCATCAGCGCTGAAATGTGAAACTTGGTCTGGGCAGTGCGCAAGTCGTTAATATAAGGCTACATGCACACGGACGTTTTTCCAGCCGCTTGTTTGAGCGTTTTTTGCAGCTTAAAAACATCTCTCCATGTTAGCCTATGGCCTCATGGCCACCATGGCGTTTTTGAGCTGTAAATTGTATAGGCGTTTTTAGGCCCCATGTAGACGGGACGCTGGTGCAAAGTGTTCAGAAGTAAGGTTGAAAGTGGCGTTTAGAAAGGCGCGCTTTGTGGCGTTTGCATGCCGTGTTTTACCACATTTGCGTGTATATGATAAGGAGCCGCCCTAAGCTCCAAAAACAGTATTATTTACGATTTTAGCTATTTAGTGAGACCAGAGTGATATCAGCAGCTGAGAGCAGCAGTGTAGTTGTATTTAGCGTGTCACTTGCCACATCACTTGCCACAAGTTGTGGATTGTCCACTTGCCACGTCAGCTGCCCCAAGTTGTGGATTGTCCACAATGCAATGGAAGCAATTTCTTTTATATATATATTGTGGCAGCAGGAAGGTAAAGTCACCTGGTTGCATCCAGGGGGGTAGATATATTTCGCCCAGATTCAGGCTTTACGCCGACTTATACAACTAGGTGGAGAGTTGTATAAGGCTAGTGGGCTCATGGATGACTCATACCTCTAGGGAGAGGGCTGGGCGTCGTACAGACAGGGAGTTGATGAGGCCAGCTGAAGCTTGTCAGCTCATTTAGGCCTCTATAAGAACTCCCAGCTTCATTAGATGTTAGCTCATGCCTGGAACCAGACCTGTGTGGACTGTCTAGGGAGAGTGAACCCCTGTGCGGTGAGGCAAAGCCTGTGTGGCTATTTGTTTGGACTTTTACTAAACCAGGGACTTAGGGACTAGGACAGCACTAGGCTGATCCCAGTTGTTAGTTAGGAAACCTGTATGTTTAGTCAGAGGTCAACTTGACCAGGATTTATTTTTGGTTATGTTTCTTTTGCTTTGCTGTGTTTTGTCACTGTAAATAGAAAATAAACCGCACCTTTTTTGATTTTGAAAACCACAACCTCCGTTTGCTGGGCCTGTTTTGTGTGGGGAGCCCATCCCGGGGGTCACACACACCCGCTGCCGAGCTAACCCCCTCACAGTTGGTGGAGAACCAGTGGCAGTTTTTTTTAAGCCAGCATGGAGGAGATACTGAAGCAGCTGGCTCTAGCAAATGCCAATCAACAGCAGACAAATGCAGGTTTGCAAAAGAGCCTTGCAGCTCAACAACAGAACTTCGCAGCCCAGCAGCAAGCTCATCAACAGAGCCTTGCAGCCCAGCAGCAAGCTCACCAACAGAGTCTGGAGGCTCAGCAACAAGCCCAGCAGCAATCTGAGGCCCGCTTCATAGACCTGTTACAGAAGCAAGAGCAGAGACTACAACAAATGGAAGCAGTAATGCAGCAACGTCCGCAGACCAGTGAGGAAAGCCGTCCCACTAATACCGCGTCCTTTGGGGTGAGTCGTTTATTGACAAAAATGACTGGAGAGGATGATCCAGAGGTATTTTTGACCACATTTGAAAGGACTGCTGAAAGAGAAAAGTGGCCTGAGGAGCAGTGGGCTGGTGGCTCCTCTGTTAACTGGTGAATCGCAGAAGGCTTACTATGACCTAGAGCCTGACCAAGCAAAAGACTATGTGATGCTAAAAGCTGAGATATTGGCAAGGCTGGGTGTCACCCAGGCTGTCCGGGCTCAGCGTGTGCATAACTGGACTTTCCAGCTTGGAAAACCCCCCAGGTCTCAAATGTATGATCTCATTCACCTGAGCAGAAAGTGGCTACAGCCAGAGACTTTGTCCGCACCAAAGATTGTGGAACGTGTTGTAATGGATCGGTTTTTGAGAGCTCTTCCTACTGCCATCCAAAAGTGGGTAAGCCATGGAGACCCAGAGACGGCCGATGGTCTTGTGGATCGTGTGGAGAAATACTTGGCTACAGAGAACCTGACGGCCTCTTCCAGAGACACTCGGACTTTCCACCCTAAGACCAGACCATCCCCAGGGGCGGATAAGAGGATTCCAAGGGGTAAGGGTGGAGAGAGTGAGAGGGTGGGAGCTCTACCCCAAGTTTGGCGAGAACAGCCTGGGAAATCAGCGGCTCAAGAGGCGGCAAGAAGGATCGTTTGCTACCGCTGCCGGCAAGCGGGACATATTGCAGCCAATTGCCCGGTTGTGGAGGAACCCATGCAGTGTGACTTTCTGACGGGCAGACGTCAGTCGCTGTGTGCGACAGTCGCATGCACTGCCATTCGAGGAATTGAGAAACATTTATGCAAAATGTGTGTTAATGGTAGAAATGTTGTGGTATTGCTGGATTCAGGTAGCCTTGTGACCCTGATAAAGGCTGAGTTAGTTAAAACAGAGGTCTCTGGGAATAGCAAGGTAGCTGTTATTTGTGTGCATGGGGACACCCGAGAGTATCCAGTGACTACAGTGTGTTTCGAGACCCCCAAAGGTACCCTCTCTCATCCAGTGGGCTTAGTATCTCAGTTACCGTATGACGCCATTGTGGGAAGGGATTTTCCGAAGTTCTGGGAACTGTGGGATGATCCTGAGCCCCCCACTGGTGCCCCTATGTACCAGGAATGTGATAGCCAGAACTCCCCTGAGAGTGGTGAGGACTCTCCGGAATTTCCCTTATCAGTATTGGCAGGGGAGACTCAAGAAACTGGAGAGGAGCCCACCTCCTCAGACGAAAACCTACCGTCTGTGGAGTTTTCTGATCTGGAGGTTCACAGGGAAAACTTTGCCACAGAACAGTTGAAAGACCCCGCCCTAATAAAGGCACGCGAAAACGTAGTGAAAATAGATGGCGAGTTAGTGAACCCAGATAATACCTGCACTTACCCATACTTCAGCGTAGAGAAGGACCTACTGTATCGGGTGGCAAAAAGGGCAGAAGAAACCGTTGAGCAGCTTGTGGTGCCCAAACCTTACAGGAAGTTGGTGTTGGAGTTGGCCCATGGGCACATTCTTGGAGGTCATCTGGGGACAGAGAAAACCCGAGAGAGGGTATTACAGAGATTCTATTGGCCGGGGGTGATGAAGGACATAGAAAATTATTGTTCCTCCTGCCCTGTGTGTCAGAGGTCGGCCCCGATGCCACATTTCCGTAGCCCGCTGGTCCCTCTACCCATCATTGAGGTCCCGTTTGAGAGGATCGCCATGGATTTGGTAGGTCCTATAATCAAGTCCGCTAGGGGGCACCAGTACATATTAGTTATAATGGACTATGCCACCCGTTATCCAGAAGCGATCCCTCTCCGAAATACCTCGGCCAAAACCATAGCCAAAGAGCTATCTCTTGTGTTTAGCCGGGTGGGTATTTGTAAAGAACTGCTTACGGACCAAGGTACACCCTTTATGTCCCGGGTTATGAAGGAGCTGTGTAAATTGTTCAAAGTGACGCAATTACGTACATCTGTGTATCACCCCCAAACCGATGGGCTGGTTGAAAGATTCAACAAAACCCTAAAACAAATGTTGAAGAAAGTGGTGGATAGAGATGGAAAGGATTGGGACTGTCTACTTCCTTATCTGATGTTTGCTATTAGGGAGGTGCCCCAATCCTCTACGGGATTCTCCCCCTTTGAGTTACTGTATGGGAGACACCCAAGAGGGCTGTTGGATATTGCCAAGGAAACTTGGGAAAGTGAGAGTTCTCCCCACAGGAGTGTGATTGAGCATGTCGCCCTGATGCAAGACCGAATTGCACAGGTAATGCCCATCGTGAAGGAACATTTGGCCCAAGCGCAGTTAGCACAGCAGAGAGTGTACAACCGTGGAGCCAAGACCCGTACCTTTTCCCCGGGGGATAGGATACTGGTACTTGTCCCTACGGTTGAAAGTAAATTCCTTGCCAAATGGCAAGGCCCCTACGAGATAATGGAAAAAGTGAGCGAAGTGAATTACAAGGTCAGACAACCAGGAAGGCGAAAGCCCGAACAGATCTATCACGTTAATCTGTTGAAAGCCTGGAGGGATAGAGAGTCCCTAGTCGCAGACACTTGGTCACCAGCTCAAACTGGTTGCGTGATTCCTGAGGTTGGAATAGCAGCCACCTTGTCACAACCCCAACAACAGGAGGTTAAGGAGTTTGTGCTTCGCAACAAGGAGGTATTCTCTGAGCTGCCGGGACAAACATTTGGGGTAGAGCATGACATCATTACCCCGCCCGGTGAAAGGGTGAAGTTAAAACCCTATCGGATCCCAGAGGCCCGACGGGAGGCAATACGGGAGGAAGTACAGAAAATGCTGAACTTAGGGGTGATAGAGCAGTCCCAAAGTGATTGGTCTAGTCCCATTGTGTTGGTGCCTAAACCGGATGGGAGCTGGCGATTTTGTAACGATTTTCGTCAGTTGAACAAAGTTACAAAATTTGACACCTACCCCATGCCACGTATAGATGAGTTGATCGACCGGCTGGGAACAGCCCGATACATGACGACTCTTGACCTCACAAAAGGGTATTGGCAAATCCCCCTGGCCAAATTGGCCAAAGAGAAAACCGCATTTGTAACCCCAGACGGGGCGTTCCAATATAAAAGAATGCCGTTCGGGTTACAGAATGCGCCGGCCACATTCCAGCGGAAAATGGACCAGATGCTGAGGCCCCATCGGAAGTATGCTGCGGCTTACCTGGATGACGTAATTGTCCATAGCACAGATTGGGCCTCACATCTGCCAAAAGTGCAAGCAGTCCTGGACTCTGTTCGGGAAGCGGGGTTTACGGCTAACCCCAAGAAGTGTACCATTGGGCAGGAGGAGGCCAAATATCTTGGGTACACCATTGGGAGGGGAGTAATAAAACCCCAACTCAACAAAGTCGAGGCCATCCAGAGTTGGCCACGTCCCAACAGCAAGAAGCAGGTACGAGCCTTTCTGGGAATCGCTGGGTATTATCGGCGATTCATTCCCCACTTTGCTTCTAAGGCTGTGCCCCTAACCAACCTAACGAAGGGGAAAGGGTCGGTCATGATCAAATGGACCCCCGAGGCTGAGGCAGCATTCCAATTCTTGAAACAAGCCTTATGTAGCCAGCCAGTGTTGTACTCACCCGACTTCTCTAAAGACTTTGTCGTACAAAGTGATGCGTCAGATGTGGGGTTAGGAGCAGTATTGTCCCAGGTCTGGAACAGGGAAGAGCACCCAGTCATTTACCTCAGCAGGAAGTTGAAGTCCCATGAGGTAAATTACGCCACCGTTGAAAAGGAGTGTTTAGCGGTGAAGTGGGCTCTAGATTCCCTTCGGTACTACCTGCTAGGTAGGCACTTTGACATGGTTACGGATCACGCTCCGTTAAAGTGGATGGCTCAAAACAAGGAAACAAATAGAAGAGTGAATAGGTGGTTCCTGGCCCTCCAGGAATTCAACTTCACAGTAAAGCATCGCCCTGGCGTTCAAATGGGGAATGTGGATGCTTTGTCTCGAGTACATGAATGCCTGATTGCTGGTGTTCCAACCCCGAGGTTAAAACAAGAGGGGGGGGTATGTGACAGCAGGAAGGTAAAGTCACCTGGTTGCATCCAGGGGGGTAGATATATTTCGCCCAGATTCAGGCTTTACGCCGACTTATACAACTAGGTGGAGAGTTGTATAAGGCTAGTGGGCTCATGGATGACTCATACCTCTAGGGAGAGGGCTGGGCGTCGTACAGACAGGGAGTTGATGAGGCCAGCTGAAGCTTGTCAGCTCATTTAGGCCTCTATAAGAACTCCCAGCTTCATTAGATGTTAGCTCATGCCTGGAACCAGACCTGTGTGGACTGTCTAGGGAGAGTGAACCCCTGTGCGGTGAGGCAAAGCCTGTGTGGCTATTTGTTTGGACTTTTACTAAACCAGGGACTTAGGGACTAGGACAGCACTAGGCTGATCCCAGTTGTTAGTTAGGAAACCTGTATGTTTAGTCAGAGGTCAACTTGACCAGGATTTATTTTTGGTTATGTTTCTTTTGCTTTGCTGTGTTTTGTCACTGTAAATAGAAAATAAACCGCACCTTTTTTGATTTTGAAAACCACAACCTCCGTTTGCTGGGCCTGTTTTGTGTGGGGAGCCCATCCCGGGGGTCACACACACCCGCTGCCGAGCTAACCCCCTCACAATATATATATATATATATATATATATATATATATATATTGTGACAGCAGGAAGGTAAAGTCACCTGGTTGCATCCAGGGGGGTAGATATATTTCGCCCAGATTCAGGCTTTACGCCGACTTATACAACTAGGTGGAGAGTTGTATAAGCCCAGCTGAGGCTAGTAGGCTCATGGATGACTCATACCTCTAGGGAGAGTGCTGGGCGTCGTGCAGACAGGGAGTTGATGAGACCAGCTGAAGCTTGTCAGCTCATTTAGGCCTCTATAAGAACTCCCAGCTTCATTAGATGTTAGCTCATGCCTGGACCCAGACCTGTGTGGACTGTCTAGGGAGAGTGAACCCCTGTGCGGTGAGACAAAGCCTGTGTGGCTATTTGCTTGGACATTTAAAACCAGGGACTTAGGGACTAGGACAGCACTAGGCTGATCCCAGTTGTTAGTTAGGAAACCTGTATGTTTAGTCAGAGGTCAAGTTGACCAGGATTTATTTTGTTTATGTTTCTTTTGCTTTGCTGTGTTTTGTCACTGTAAATAGAAAATAAACCGCACCTTTTTGATTTTGAAAACCACAACCTCCGTTTGCTGGGCCTGTTTTTGTGTGGGGAGCCCATCTCGGGGGTCACACACACCCGCTGCCGAGCTAACCCCCTCACAGTTGGTGGAGAATGCGGGCAGTTTTTTTTTAAGCCAGCATGGAGGAGATACTGAAGCAGCTGGCTCTAGCAAATGCCAATCAACAGCAGACAAATGCAGGTTTGCAAAAGAGCCTTGCAGCTCAACAACAGAACTTCGCAGCCCAGCAGCAAGCTCATCAACAGAGCCTTGCAGCCCAGCAGCAGACAAACGCAACTTTGCAACAGAGTCTGGAGGCTCAGCAACAAGCCCAGCAGCAATCTGAGGCCCGCTTCATAGACCTGTTGCAGAAGCAAGAGCAGAGACTACAACAACAGATGGAAGCAGCAATGCAGCAACGTCCGCAGACCAGTGAGGAAAGCCGTCCCACTAATACCGCGTCCTTTGGGGTGAGTCGTTTATTGACAAAAATGACTGGAGAGGATGATCCAGAGGTATTTTTGACCACATTTGAAAGGACCGCTGAAAGAGAAAAGTGGCCTGAGGAGCAGTGGGCTGGACTGGTGGCTCCTCTGTTAACTGGTGAATCGCAGAAAGCTTACTATGACCTAGAGCCTAACCAAGCAAAAGACTATGTGATGCTAAAAGCTGAAATATTGGCAAGGCTGGGTGTCACCCAGGCTGTCCGGGCTCAGCGTGTGCATAACTGGACTTTCCAGCTTGGAAAACCCCCCAGGTCTCAAATGTATGATCTCATTCACCTGAGCAGAAAGTGGCTACAGCCAGAGACTTTGTCCGCACCAAAGATTGTGGAACGTGTTGTAATGGATCGGTTTTTGAGAGCTCTTCCTACTGCCATCCAAAAGTGGGTAAGCCATGGAGACCCAGAGACGGCCGATGGTCTTGTGGATCGTGTGGAGAAATACTTGGCTACAGAGAACCTGACGGCCTCTTCCAGAGACACTCGGACTTTCCACCCTAAGACCAGACCATCCCCAGGGGCGGATAAGAGGATTCCAAGGGGTGAGGGTGGAGAGAGTGAGAGGGTGGGAGCTCTACCCCAAGTTTGGCGAGAACAGCCTGGGAAATCAGCGGCTCAAGAGGCCGCAAGAAGGATCGTTTGCTACCGCTGCCGGCAAGCGGGACATATTGCAGCCAATTGCCCGGTTGTGGAGGAACCCATGCAGTGTGACTTTCTGACGGGCAGACGTCAGTCGCTGTGTGCGACAGTCGCATGCACTGCCATTCGAGGAACTGAGAAACATTTATGCAAAATGTGTGTTAATGGTAGAAATGTTGTGGTATTGCTGGATTCAGGTAGCCTTGTGACCCTGATAAAGGCTGAGTTAGTTAAAACAGAGGTCTCTGGGAATAGCAAGGTAGCTGTTATTTGTGTGCATGGGGACACCCGAGAGTATCCAGTGACTACAGTGTGTTTCGAGACCCCCAAAGGTACCCTCTCTCATCCAGTGGGCTTAGTATCTCAGTTACCGCATGACGCCATTGTGGGAAGGGATTTTCCGAAGTTCTGGGAACTGTGGGATGATCCTGAGCCCCCCACTGGTGCCCCTATGTACCAGGAATGTGATAGCCAGAACTCCCCTGAGAGTGGTGAGGACTCTCCGGAATTTCCCTTATCAGTATTGGCAGGGGAGACTCAAGAAACTGGAGAGGAGCCCACCTCCTCAGACGAAAACCTACCGTCTGTGGAGTTTTCTGATCTGGAGGTTCACAGGGAAAATTTTGCCACAGAACAGTTAAAAGACCCCGCCCTAATAAAGGCACGGGAAAACGTAGTGGAAATAGATGGCGAGTTAGTGAACCCAGATAATACCTGCACTTACCCATACTTCAGCGTAGAGAAGGACCTACTGTATCGGGTGGCAAAAAGGGCAGAAGAAACCGTTGAGCAGCTTGTGGTGCCCAAACCTTACAGGAAGTTGGTGTTGGAGTTGGCCCATGGGCACATTCTTGGAGGTCATCTGGGGACAGAGAAAACCCGAGAGAGGGTATTACAGAGATTCTATTGGCCGGGGGTGATGAAGGACATAGAAAATTATTGTTCCTCCTGCCCTGTGTGTCAGAGGTCGGCCCCGATGCCACATTTCCGTAGCCCGCTGGTCCCTCTACCCATCATTGAGGTCCCGTTTGAGAGGATCGCCATGGATTTGGTAGGTCCTATAATCAAGTCCGCTAGGGGGCACCAGTACATATTAGTTATAATGGACTATGCCACCCGTTATCCAGAAGCGATCCCTCTCCGAAATACCTCGGCCAAAACCATAGCCAAAGAGCTATCTCTTGTGTTTAGCCGGGTGGGTATTTGTAAAGAACTGCTTACGGACCAAGGTACACCCTTTATGTCCCGGGTTATGAAGGAGCTGTGTAAATTGTTCAAAGTGACGCAATTACGTACATCTGTGTATCACCCCCAAACCGATGGGCTGGTTGAAAGGTTCAACAAAACCCTAAAACAAATGTTGAAGAAAGTGGTGGATAGAGATGGAAAGGATTGGGACTGTCTACTTCCTTATCTGATGTTTGCTATTAGGGAGGTGCCCCAATCCTCTACGGGATTCTCCCCCTTTGAGTTACTGTATGGGAGACACCCAAGAGGGCTGTTGGATATTGCCAAGGAAACTTGGGAAAGTGAGAGTTCTCCCCACAGGAGTGTGATTGAGCATGTCGCCCTGATGCAAGACCAAATTGCACAGGTAATGCCCATCGTGAAGGAACATTTGGCCCAAGCGCAGTTAGCACAGCAGAGAGTGTACAACCGTGGAGCCAAGACCCGTACCTTTTCCCCGGGGGATAGGATACTGGTACTTGTCCCTACGGTTGAAAGTAAATTCCTTGCCAAATGGCAAGGCCCCTACGAGATAATGGAAAAAGTGAGCGAAGTGAATTACAAGGTCAGACAACCAGGAAGGCGAAAGCCCGAACAGATCTATCACGTTAATCTGTTGAAAGCCTGGAGGGATAGAGAGTCCCTAGTCGCAGACACTTGGTCACCAGCTCAAACTGGTTGCGTGATTCCTGAGGTTGGAGTAGCAGCCACCTTGTCACAACCCCAACAACAGGAGGTTAAGGAGTTTGTGCTTCGCAACAAGGAGGTATTCTCTGAGCTGCCGGGACAAACATCTGGGGTAGAGCATGACATCATTACCCCGCCCGGTGAAAGGGTGAAGTTAAAACCCTATCGGATCCCAGAGGCCCGACGGGAGGCAATACGGGAGGAAGTACAGAAAATGCTGAACTTAGGGGTGATAGAGGAGTCCCAAAGTGATTGGTCTAGTCCCATTGTGTTGGTGCCTAAACCGGATGGGAGCTGGCGATTTTGTAACGATTTTCGTCAGTTGAACAAAGTTACAAAATTTGACACCTACCCCATGCCACGTATAGATGAGTTGATCGACCGGCTGGGAACAGCCCGATACATGACGACTCTTGACCTCACAAAAGGGTATTGGCAAATCCCCCTGGCCAAGTCGGCCAAAGAGAAAACCGCATTTGTAACCCCAGACGGGGCGTTCCAATATAAAAGAATGCCGTTCGGGTTACAGAATGCGCCGGCCACATTCCAGCGGAAAATGGACCAGATGCTGAGGCCCCATCGGAAGTATGCTGCGGCTTACCTGGATGACATAATTGTCCATAGCACAGATTGGGCCTCACATCTGCCAAAAGTGCAAGCAGTCCTGGACTCTGTTCGGGAAGCGGGGTTTACGGCTAACCCCAAGAAGTGTACCATTGGGCAGGAGGAGGCCAAATATCTTGGGTACACCATTGGGAGGGGAGTAATAAAACCCCAACTCAACAAAGTCGAGGCCATCCAGAGTTGGCCACGTCCCAACAGCAAGAAGCAGGTACGAGCCTTTCTGGGAATCGCTGGGTATTATCGGCGATTCATTCCCCACTTTGCTTCTAAGGCTGTGCCCCTAACCAACCTGACGAAGGGGAAAGGGTCGGTCATGATTAAATGGACCCCCGAGGCTGAGGCAGCATTCCAATTCTTGAAACAAGCCTTATGTAGCCAGCCAGTGTTGTACTCACCCGACTTCTCTAAAGACTTTGTCGTACAAAGTGATGCGTCAGATGTGGGGTTAGGAGCAGTATTGTCCCAGGTCTGGAACGGGGAAGAGCACCCAGTCATTTACCTCAGCAGGAAGTTGAAGTCCCATGAGGTAAATTACGCCACCGTTGAAAAGGAGTGTTTAGCGGTGAAGTGGGCTCTAGATTCCCTTCGGTACTACCTGCTAGGTAGGCACTTTGACATGGTTACGGATCACGCTCCGTTAAAGTGGATGGCTCAAAACAAGGAAACAAATAGAAGAGTGAATAGGTGGTTCCTGGCCCTCCAGGAATTCAACTTCACAGTAAAGCATCGCCCTGGCGTTCAAATGGGGAATGTGGATGCTTTGTCTCGAGTACATGAATGCCTGATTGCTGGTGTTCCAACCCCGAGGTTAAAACAAGAGGGGGGGTATGTGACAGCAGGAAGGTAAAGTCACCTGGTTGCATCCAGGGGGGTAGATATATTTCGCCCAGATTCAGGCTTTACGCCGACTTATACAACTAGGTGGAGAGTTGTATAAGCCCAGCTGAGGCTAGTAGGCTCATGGATGACTCATACCTCTAGGGAGAGTGCTGGGCGTCGTGCAGACAGGGAGTTGATGAGACCAGCTGAAGCTTGTCAGCTCATTTAGGCCTCTATAAGAACTCCCAGCTTCATTAGATGTTAGCTCATGCCTGGACCCAGACCTGTGTGGACTGTCTAGGGAGAGTGAACCCCTGTGCGGTGAGACAAAGCCTGTGTGGCTATTTGCTTGGACATTTAAAACCAGGGACTTAGGGACTAGGACAGCACTAGGCTGATCCCAGTTGTTAGTTAGGAAACCTGTATGTTTAGTCAGAGGTCAAGTTGACCAGGATTTATTTTGTTTATGTTTCTTTTGCTTTGCTGTGTTTTGTCACTGTAAATAGAAAATAAACCGCACCTTTTTGATTTTGAAAACCACAACCTCCGTTTGCTGGGCCTGTTTTTGTGTGGGGAGCCCATCTCGGGGGTCACACACACCCGCTGCCGAGCTAACCCCCTCACAATATATATATATATATATATTATGGTTTTTCCTCATTTGCCATAAATTTGGAGTTTATCAATGTAATGTAAAAAAATAGGTCACCTTTAAAAACGCTTCTAAGCTAAAATGCGGGTAAACGCTGGTACCGCGTCTGAAACGTGGAAATCTTTGGCGTCTGAAGGCATTTTGAGGGTTTGTGAAAAACGATTTTAAACGCAACTGCAGATTTTTTTTGCCAGGACAAAAACAGTGTTTTGGATGTAATAGAATTCAATGGACCCGCATCCAAAACGCAAGTACCGCAATTTTGCTGCGATTTTTTGTTTGACCTGTTTATAGCTGGTGGTTAAAGGAAATGTAGGCCCTTGGGTCTAGTATGGATTCAAAGGGGACCCTCCCCAAAAAAAATGAAAAAAAAAATGGCGTGGGGGTCCCCCCAGAATCCATACCAGGCCCTTCAGGTCTGGCATGTATTTTAAGGGGAACCCCGCGCCAAAAACAAAAAAAAATTGCGTGGGGTCCCCTTAGAATACACACCAGACCCTTTATCCGAGCACTCAACCTGGCAGGCCGCAGGGGCAAAGGGGGGGACGAGAGAGCGGTCCCTCCTGAACCGTACCAGGCCGCGTGCCCTCAACATGGGAAGTTTGGTGCTTCGGGGCAGGGGGGGGCGACCTGCGGCCCTCCCCACCCCAAAGCACCCTGCCCCCATGCTGATGGGGACAAGGGCCTCTTCCAGACAACCCTGGCCGTTGGTTGTCGGGGTCTGCGGGCGGGGGGCTTATCGGAATCCGGGAGCCCCCTTTAATAAGGGGGACCCCAGATACCTGCCCCCACCCTATGTGAATGAGTATGGGGTACATCGTACCCCTACCCATTCACATGGTGGCAAAATAAGTCAATAAAAAAAGACAACACAGGTTTGAAAAGTAATTTATTGGGCAGCTCCGGGGGTCTTTCTGCCGGGCCCCCGCTATCTTCTGCTAGCTCTTTTGCTAGCGGGGGTCCCGGGCTTCCTCGCCATCTTCTTCTGACTTCGGGGGTCTTTCTGCCGGGCCCCCGCTATCTTCTGCTAGCTCTTTTGCTAGCGGGGGTCCCGGGCTTCCTCGCCGTCTTCTTCTGACTCCCGGGTGATGCTCCAGAGTATATATCATTCTGTCTATCAAAGACTATTTAAGGCATTCCTTTTTTTCATCACAAGCGTGCCAGCATTTGATGCAGGTTCCATCTCGGATGCCCATTGATGAATACCTCAGGGTCAGATAATACTGAACCCTGTGAACTCTATATACACCTACCTGTGACTGTTTTTTTATTATAACAGCTGTTTGGTTTTGATGTAATCACCATTGTGGGTTACTCCATGATATATATATATTTCCTTCTGATTACATGTACATTCCCTATAGGATCACATGATCACTTTATATTATAATATTGTTTTGATTGATCTATCTTAGTTTTGATCACATGTGTGCTTCTACTCCCAGTATGATTGGATGATATCATTTCACTACACGTTTTGATATTCTTTACATATCACCATTTGACACACAAGCTGGCACATGCACAGTTCATTGTGTGGTATTTCCAATAAGTTAACATCTTAAATAGGATACCCTACTCCTATTTCTATTCACTCACAGCGCCACACTTTATATATTTATATTCTTTATAATCCTGTCTGATTGTTTGTGTTGGCTGCTCTTACACATTATTCTAGGTTGGCGCAGTATTATCTTTATTATTGTATATCTGTACTTAAATTGCCTGTGTCCTGGATCCCTAGGTGAGCTCTCTGCAGAAATTCAGGAGGTTAGGCCAGAGGTCCCCAGCCAAGGCAGAAGCTGGGACCCCAAACCGGATTCCTTCAGCTGCAGGTAAACTCCCGGGGATGCCACAGCCCTCAGGCTGGGTCTTCCTCCCCCAAGAACAAGAGACCTCTGTTCTGGATCCCAGCCTATTCACAGTGCCTTGAAAAAGTATTTATACCCCTTGAAATTTTCCACATTTTATCATATTACAACCAAAAATGTGAATGTATTTTTGGGGGATTTTATGTGATAGACCAACACAACGTGGCACATAATTTTGAAGTGGAAGGAAAATGATAAATGGTTTTCAAATATAAATATGTGAAAAGTGTGGCGTGCATTTGTATTCAGCCTTAATACTCTGTATAACCACCCTCCGCTGCAATTACAGCTGCATGTCTTTTTGGGTATGTTCCAGCTTTGCACATCTAGAGAGTGACATTTTTCCCATTCGTCTTTGCAAAATAGCTCAAGCTCTGTCAGATTGGATAGAGAGCGTCTGTGAACAGCAATTTTTTAATCTTGCCACAAATTCTCAATTGGATTTAGGGCGACACTTTGACCAGGTCATTCTAACAGATGAATTTGCTTTGATCTAAACCATTCCATTGTAGCTCTGGCTATATGTTTAGGGTCGCTGTCCTGCTGGAAGATGACCCTCCGCCCCAGTCTCAAGTCTTTTGCAGACTCTAACAGGTTTTCTTCTAAAATTGCCCTGTATTTGGCTCAATCCATCTTCCTATCAACTCTGATACATGATTCTGCCACCACCATGTTTCACGGTTGGGATGATGTGTTCAGGGTAATTTGCAGTGTTAGTTTTCTGCCACACATAGCGTTTTGGTTCTAGGCCAAAAAGTTAAATTTTTATCTTATCTGACCAGAGCACCAATTTTTTGGGGAAAGAAACTGTTTCATGAATAAAAATAAAATAAAAAAACCACTAAAGTTAGCCTGATTTTTTGGTTTACTAAGAAGGATGATGTTACGGTGGGTAAATAGCTACTAACATGTCACACTTTAACCACTTGAGACCCGCGCTATAGCCGAAAGACGGCTGCAGCGCGGCTCTCAAGTGCCGAGAGGACGTCCCCAGGACGTCCTTCTCTGTTTACATCCCGCTGCGCGCCGCCGAGGGCGTGCGGCGGGGAACAGCTGTGCGGCGCGCATCACGTGATGCCGAGGAGCGTGCCTGGCGGCCGCGATGTCCGCCAGGTACATTCGATCGGCAGTTACAGAAGCAGGATGTGGATCTCTGTGTGTAAACACAGAGATCCATGTCCTGTCAGGGAGAGAGGAGACCGATGCTGTGTCCCTTGTTCATAGGGACACAGATCGGTCTCCTCCCCCAATTAGTCCCCTCCCCCCACAGTAAGAATCACAAATAGGGAACATAGTTAACCCCTTCCCCGCCCCCTAGTGTTAACCCCTTCCCTGCCAGTCACATTTATACAGTAATCAGTGCATTTTTATAGAACTGTTCGCTGTATAAATGTGAATGGTCCCAAAATGGTGTCAAAAGTGTCCGATGTGTCCGCCATAATGTCGCAGTCACGATAAAAATCGCTGATCGCCGCCATTACTAGTAAAAAAAAAAATATTAATAAAAATGCTATAAAACTATCCCCTATTTTGTAGACGCTATAACTTTTGCGCAAACCAATCAATAAACGCTTATTGCGATTTTTTTTTGACCAAAAATATGTAGAAGAGTACGTATCGGACTAAACTGAGAAAAAAAAACTTTTAAAAAAAAAAATTGGGATATTTATTATAGCAAAAAGTAATAAATATTGTTTTTTTTTCAAAATCGTCGCTCTTTTTTTGTTTATAGCGCAAAAAATAAAAACCGCAGAGGTGATCAAATACCACCAAAAGAAAGCTCTATTTGTGGGAAAAAAAGGACGTCAATTTTGTTTGGGAGCCACGTCGCACGACCGCGCAATTGTCATTCAAAGCGACGCAGTGCCGGAAGCTGAAATTTCGCCTGGGCAGGAAGGGGGTTATGTGCCCAGTAAGCAAGTGGTTAAAATTGTGCACACTGGTGGAATGGCGCCAAACTTTAGTACTTAAAACTCTCCATAGGCCCTTGAACTTCGGTATAATATACTATACAGGGAGGTGAATATGACTGAGGTGCGGGTGGAATATTAAGCATCCTATCGTAGGGCAGTTGTCCACTCCGGAAGGGGGACTTATTATCCTCCTATTGACTTCATATCGCTACGGCTGGGGGGGAGGCTGGGCCATACTTTACGCTTTAGCCTTTATCCGGTATCATGGCCCAGAGTGCCAGAAATCTCAAGTGCTGTGTCATCAGGTGCCTACCTCCAGTTTTGGGTCCAGCATTGAATGTATATGTCTAGGCAAAAGTTCTACTGTTTTGGGGGGAGGTGGCGGGATTTAATTTTAGTTTGGACTGTTGTTTTTGTCTGCTGATATATTTTTTCTTTTTGTTTGTAACCATATTCCGGTAACTGTGTTATGGCTGGTGGTTGTTGCCACACCTTGTGGCCTGCTGTTGTATCTATGTCTTAAAAACTGAATAAAAATAATAAAAAAAAAAAAAATCTCCATAGGCGACGCTTTAATTTTTTTTACAGGTTACATGTTTAGAGTTACAGAGGAGGTCTAGTGCTAGAATTATTGTTCTCGCTACAATGTTTTCAGCGTATTTAACCTGTGTGTATCTAACGCTGATACTAGTCAATGCCTCACCAGCCACTGACCTCACCACACATCCCTGTTACATACTCCAGACCCCTCCTGCACTCTATGTGTTGTGCTCTCCTGACCCCTGCACTCTTTGCATTATGTACCCCTGCATTACACACTCTTGACCCCAGAACTATGTGCATTACACACTCCTGACCCCTCCTACACTCTGTGTGTTATACTCTCCTTGACACTGCACTCTGTGTGTTATGTATCTCTGCGTTATTCAATCCTGACCCCTGTACTCTGTGCGTTTCACACCCCTGATCCTGTACTGTGACCTACAATTTGCTGCAGTGTGCCACCTTAATTTTCTCCTCTGGGTGCCTGAAACCTCCCCCAGAAAGAGAAATTATCTATGGCTCTGATTCTATGGTTAACCTTTACCTTGATTTCTTCTTGCCTTTGATAGGCCACTACCTTACTAACTGTCTACTTACAAAAATGAATATATATGAGAAAATTGATTTGTGATTCACTGCAAAATAAGATAATCAGATAATTTGCGGTCAACTTTCGCTTGCAATATCTGCTAAATATGTGCATTCCAATTTAACCCTACTGTAGAAGATTGTGCAATTTACCAGAACTTGCTTGGGTAGTATAGTTTTCTACAGTAATTTTCTCATATATTATTCCCAAATTAAGTTGATGCAATAATCTAGACCCTTGCTGGGTTCATGCTGGGTCCCAACTACAAAAAAGCCTCAAAGGAGCAATGGGCCTTTTGGTAAGCGTTCCCTGTTTGGTGACATTTACTGTACTGTGCTGTGGCTAGGCATGTACTTTATTTATATAGTATTGTTATAATGATTGTATACCATATCAGTACAGTGCAGGTGCTATTTGTGCATATTAACTATAATAAGCTATTCATCAAACTACTCATCTGTGGTTAACTCATCATAGATTTCATTAAGGCTACGTCTCAGCGGAAAATTTATCACTTTCCATTTACTGCTTTTACTGTTTCAAAGTTCATCTACTACTTGTCAAGAATATAAACTGTTTTTTTAAAATAATTTTTCTTTTTTTTTCTTTTGCAGATAACTAATATTTTCAGAAGGTTACTGGTACCTAATGTTATTCAACAACTTGAATAAAATCAGGACTCTGTTGCAGACATCCCGGAAGAAAGTAGATGGCGATCTCTTTAGCATGTACTTGCCACACTAGCTTTACGGTGGATGGTATTTCAGTGGGCATTTGACAAGCGGCGAGGAAGTGTTATATCGCTGCCCATTTTAACCCCCAAAATCCTGCACCACCACTGCAGGCAATATGGGATGGTTACAACGCTGCACTATTTAATTAAATGTGTAACAATAGGCAGGTTGTACTGTCCATCAAACATGATTGGGGTGTGGGACATAATCTTTGCCAAACTAAAATAAAGCAAACAATATTAAAGGACAGAAAACAAATGCATAGAATAAAAAAATTGGAGTCGCGCATACCACTGTATGACTGCCTTTGCAGCTTTTTTGCATCCTTGAGGCTGGGGGTAGTGGTGGTAAAAATGTGTCTCAAATATAAATGAAGCCTAACTTTTCTTACGACTAAATACGGCATTACAGGTGGAGTTCTGTTAGATGGGTTTGCAAGCTACTATTTTTTTAAATCATTTTAATCAGCAAGTCTTTGATTACATGTGTATGATGAATATGACTTAGGAGAGCGCCTATTACACATTTAATGCCATACCACCATCTAGTGGTACAAACAGAACATGCAACTATAGTATGAAGATGCAGACCAGTCTGTCCTTTACTTGGACACTTAGTTCCTAACTCAGACAACATCATATCTTATCATCATTTTTTTTTTTTTATGTTTTAATAAAGGAAGCTGATATAATACATTATATATTGTAATAATCATTTAATAAGCTAAACATGCCAATATAAATCTCTATAAATAGATAAATGATGCTTCCTTTTGAAAGCAATGCCTTGCTTTTTATTACAGGGATACTTTTCCTCCGGAGAAGACAGAGAGAAAAGTAACACGGCAGTTTGTAATGCTAGTGACATTATTGATCCTGTTAGCTTGGTCACTAACTACCGACAGTCGTGTCTGTTGAGGTATTTTAACCACTTAACCTCCAAAGGTTCCACCCCCTTCCTAAAAAGATAATTTTTTGCAATTTGGCACTGCGCTGCTTTAACTGGTAATTGCGCATTCGTGCAAGGCTGTACCCAAACAAAATTTATATAATTTTTTCTCCTACAAATAGAGCTTTCTTTTGGTGGTATTTGATCACCACTGGGATTTTTATTTTTTCCGATATAAAGGAAAAAAGATATTTAAAATTTTTTTTGGTTATAAACAGAATCATGTCCAAAGGCGATCTATCCACTATGTCACCTATGGAAAATATGTGCCACCAATATGACAAACTTTGAGGTCACGTATCGGCAATATACACTATTTTAACATATGTCTCCGAAAAACTGACATATATGGCCCAATGGGAACAAGATATTCAGGAGCCCCTGGAGCTTGAGGAATGGCACTCGATGGCATTGGCAGCTTCTAGGTCAATAGTAGAAGTGAATTATAAGGTTTTAATGAGGTGGCATTTGGTGCCGACTAGACTGGCCGCTTTTGTTCCAGGGGCTTCTGCAAAGTGCTTTCGGGGCTGTGGGCAGGAAGGGACGGCCTACCATATATGGTGGCAATGCCCCAAGGTACGAAGATTTTGGATCAGGGTCTATACTTCATCTATACCCTCACTCAGGTTAACCTTCTGGGAGGCAAGGTAGGAGAGGGCTCCAAAGCCCAGAGATGGCTCCTTACGTTCATATTTATATCGGCCAAAATCACAATCGCTAGGAGCTGGAAGTCAGCAGCCATACCATTTGATCTACTTAAACATAAGCTTTCTTGGCTTATGTTAAACTAAAGACTGACGGCAATAGTGCAGGATAAAGTGCAACAGTTTAATAGAATATTGTTGCAAAGTACGATTGATAGGTGCAGCGGAGTCAGTTCAGATCAGACATTGTGTAGTAACAGGAACTGGCTTCTTTATTGGAACATAACCACACTAGCAAAGATGTCACTTCACATTGTAAGAAGAATCACAGACAGGAAAAAGAAAAACAACAAGTACATCACAGTATACAGGAAATACAACACATCATAGAGAAATACATAGGATAGCATATCACTGAGCATTAGCGACATCTTGTGTCCTTTTTCTAAACTGCAGTCAAATCCAGTAAGCTAAGCTGAAAGTTTGTTGCATCTCCAACATCCCTTCTCAACAACTAAGGCTTAGTCTGTTAAACTCATCTTCTTTGTAAGCCTTGAATGTCTTTCAGCAGTCAGAGGCTTTGTAAGGATATCTGCTGTCATATCCTCGGTTGGGCAATAAAGTAACTCAAGAAGACCTTGCTCTTGAAGATCCCTAAGAAAGTGGAACTTCACATCAATGTGCTTGGTTCTTGAATTAACTCCTTCCATGTGTGCAAGTACAATGCATCCTTTATTGTCATCATAGATTTCAGTTGGTCCCAACTGTGGTTGACCTAAGTCTGTTAATAGCTGTCTCAGCCATATAACTTCTTGGCTTGCCTGTGCTGCAGCAACGTATTCTGCTTCAGTAGACGACAGTGAAACAGAGAGTTGCTTTTTACTAGTCCAACTGATGGCACCTCCTGACAGAAAAAATAAGTAGCCACTGGTAGATTTTCTGTCACTGGTGTCTCCTGCCCAGTCAGCATCCACATATCCTGTTAAGGTGCTTTCATCACTTGGTGGTAACTTTAGCTTGTAGTGCGAAGTCCCTTTAAGATAGCGAATGATTCGCTTTACAGCATTCCAGTCCTTTTGACTTGGCATCGAAACCTTTCTGCATAGGATTCCGACAGTTGCCACAATGTCCGGCCTTGTAGCGGTGGTAAGGTACAGCAATTTCCCTATTGCTTTCCTGTATTGAGTATTAGTAGGTAATGGGTTATCTTGACAATTCATCTCCTTTAGGTAGTTGGTTTCCATGGGAGATTTTACTGGTTTGGCGTCTTCCATTCCAAATGTTTCAATTATTTCTTGTATTTTGTGTCTTTGGTTCAGAAGAAAGCTGCCATTTTCCTCTCTCTCGATTTGGATGCCGAGGTAATTCTTTATGTTGCCAAGATCTTTGGTGTCAAAGTGCTGATTTAGTTTTTCCAGTATTTCTGCTTCATCCCCTTCTTGCTCAAAGCAAATCAGGATATCATCCACATAGATAAGCATATAGACCCATCTGTTTGCCAATTTCTTTGTGTATAAGCAGGGGTCTGCTTTACTCCTTTGAAAGTTTTGATGTGTAAGCACTTCATTTATTTTTATATTCCACGCTCTGGTTGCTTGCTTTAGACCATATATACTCCTGTGAAATTTGCACACTAGGTCTGACCTTTGTTCATCTTTGAATCCTGACGGTTGTTCCATGTAAATTTCTTCTGTTAAATCGCCATGTAGAAACGCGGTTTTCACATCAAAATGTTTCACTTGCATTTTGCTTGTGACGGCTACTGTCAGTAAAGTCCGTATTGTAGTGTGCTTGACTACTGGTGCAAACGTCTCATCATAGTCCTCTCCGTATTTTTGAGAATAGCCCTTGGCTACTAGTCTTGCTTTGTACCGTTCAACTGTGCCATCTGCATTGTATTTCACTTTAAAAGTCCATTTACAGCCTATGGCTTTCCTTCTGGGTGGTAGTTCTGTAAGTGTCCATGTTTTAGTGTCATGCATGGATTTTATCTCTTCCTCAGCAGCCTTTATCCATTTAGTTGCTTCTTGTTCTGAAAGTTGAGATATGTCTTCCCAGTTTGCAGGTTCGTTGATACTGGCAGTACTTGCTTTGTATGAAAGACGTATAGGTGGTTTACCTTTGTTTTCTCTTGTTCAATGTCTCGTTTTTGTGTCTGAGCCTTCTTGTGTCTGCTCTTCAGTACTGGTTGAGTCTACACTCACTTCAACTGTTTGTTCGGAAGTTACAGAGATGGGCTGGTCAATGTCAGTTTTCTCTTCTATTCTTGCTTCTACTGTTGTCATTACATTGTCTCTTAAATCTTCAACAAAAGTTATGCTGTTGCTAATGGTAACCTTGTCTGTTTTGGGATTTAGGATTCTGTAACCCTTGACATTGTCACTGTATCCAACAAAGATACCTTCAAACGCTCTGTTTTGGAGTTTAGTGCGTTTTTCTTCAGGTATGTAGGTGAATGCTTTGCATCCAAAAACTCTTAGGTGTTTTACACTTGGCTTCTCATTGTGCCATAGTTCATATGGGGTTTTCTCCACTGTTCTGGAAAAAAGTCTGTTCTGCAAATATGTAGCTGTCATAGCTGCCTCACCCCAGTATTTTTGTGGTAGTCCAGAGTCTGTCAGCATACATCTGATCATTTCAGTCAGAGTTCTATTCTTTCTTTCAGCTACTCCATTTTGTTCTGGTGTATACGGGACTGTCTTTTGATGGTCTATTCCATTCTGTTTTAGGTACTCTTGTATCTTACCTCCTGTGAATTCACCTCCATTATCGCTCCGAAGTATGAGAGGCTTCCTCTGAAACTTGTTACTTGTCTTTATTATATAGTCTTTTAATTTGTCAAAAACTTCACTCTTGTGTTGCATTAGGTAGGTGACTGTGTATCTTGAATAGTCGTCTATGAAAGTCACTATGTACCTGTTGCCTCCAGGTGTTGGTGGGTTTAGAGGACCACACACGTCACTGTGAACTAAGTCAAGTGGTCTTGAAGCTCTCTTCTGACTGACTTTGTGAAGTGTTGCTCTTGTAGCTTTGGATTTAATGCAACATTCACATTTAACTGTGATTGGACAAGGGGATCCTATCAGATCCCTTGTCAGCTTCCTCCTCTGTAGTTCCTGTATACATTCTGGGGGTCTGTGACCTAGAAGTCTGTGCCATATATGTATACAGTCATTGTGCTTGTGTGTACATAGTCTCACCTTTTCCTTCACTGTGTCCAGGTGATATAGATGATCATCCAGCTTGGCACTTGCTATTGTCTGTTTTCCGTTTAGAATGGAACACTTGTCACCTTGGAATTTTACAGTGAGTCCTCTGGCTGTTAGACACTTCACAGATAAGAGTCCTCCTTCTAGATTAGGAACATAAAGCACATCTTTCACTGGTATGGCTAAATTGTGTCCGGACATACAAGGGTTCCATGCCCATATCCTTCTGCATGTATTTTGCTTCCATCTGCAAGATAAATAGTTTCTTTGTTGCTCAGATCAAGTTCTATGAAGAAACTTCTATCACTCGTCATGTGACTGGTTGCCCCCGAATCGATGCACCAGCCTTGGCATTTATTGTTGCCTGTCGCTTTAAATGTGACATTCCAGTTACCTTCCCTTGGATCATTGATTGTGTTTTTGACCTTTTGTTTAGTATAAGAGGGACGCTGTCTCATTTGCTCTGCTTTCCATATAGTACAGTCTTTCTTTATGTGTCCCTGTTTGTGGCATCTGAAACACACTCTGGTCTCTTTCCTGTGTAATCTTGTGTCTGTAGCTTTAAGAGCGGTGCTGGTGTCGGTTTCTGTGGAGTCATGCACTAATTCCTTTCTTCTCTGATACTCATCTATGAGCCTGGTTTTTACAAATGCTAGCGTCAGATCTGTCTCAGGTCGTGTCTCCAGTGCATTGATTAGTGCAGTATACAGTCATGCTCGAAATTGTTGGCACCCCAGAAATTTTTCCAGAAAATCAAGTATTTCTCACAGAAAAGTATTGCAGTAACACATGTTTTGCTATACACATGTTTATTCCCTTTGTGTGTATTGGAACAAATCAAAAAAAGGGAGGAAAAAAAGCAAATTGGACATAATGTCACACAAAACTTCAAAAATGGGCTGCTCAAAATTCTTGGCACCCTTTAAAAATTGTGGATAAATAAGATTGTTTCAAGCATGTGATGCTCCTTTAAACTCACCTGGGGCAAGTAACAGGTGTGGGCAATATAAAAAAAACACCTGAAAGCAGATAAAAAGAAGAGAAGTTCACTTAGTCTTTGCATTGTGTGTCTGTGTGTGCCACACTAAGCATGGACAACAGAAAGAGAAAAAGAGAACTGTCTGAGGACTTGAGAACCAAAATTGTGAAAACATATCAACAATCTCAAGGTTACAAGTCCATCTCCAGAGATCTAGATTTGCCTTTGTCCACAGTGCGCAACATTATCAAGAAGTTTGCAACCCATGGCACTGTAGCTAATCTCTCTGGGTGTGGACGGAAGAGAAAAAATTGATGAAAGGTTGCAACGCAGGATAGTCCGGATGGTGGATAAGCAGCCCCAAACAAGTTCCAAAGAAGTTCAAGCTGTCCTGCAGGCTCAGGGAACATCAGTGTCAGCGCGAACTATCCATCGACATTTAAATGAAATGAAAGGCTATGGCAGGATACCCAGGAGGACCCCACTACTGACACAGAGACATAAAAAAGTAAGACTACAGTTTGCCAAAATGTACTTGAGTAAGCCAAAATCCTTCTGGGAAAACGTCTTGTGGACAGATGAGACCAAGATAGAGCTTTTTGGTAAAGCACATCATTCTACTGTTTACCAAAAACGGAATGAGGCCTACAAAGAAAAGAACACAGTACCTACTGAGAAATATGGTGGAGGTTCATTGAAGATTTGGGGTTGTTTTGCTGACTCTGGCACTGGGTGCCTTGAATGTGTGCAAGGCATCATGAAATCTGAGGATTAATAAAGGATTTTGGGTCGCACTGTAGAGCCCAGTGTCAGAAAGCTGTGTTTGCGTCCGAGATCTTGGGTCTTCCAGCAGGAAAATGACCCCAAACATATGTCAAAAAGCACCCAGAAATGGATGGCAACAAAGCGATGGAGAGCTCTAAAGTGGCCAGCAATGAGTCCAGATCTAAATCCCATTGAACACCTGTGGAGAGATCTTAAAATTGCTGTTGGGAAAAGGCGCTCTTCCAATAAGAGAGACCTGGAGCAGTTTGCAAAGGAAGAGTGGTCCAAAATTCCGGGTGAGAGGTGTAAGAAGCTTATTGATGGTTATAGGAAGCGACTGATTTCAGTTATTTTTTCCAAAGGGTGTGCAACCAAATATTAAGTTAAGGGTGCCAAGAATTTTGAGCAGCCCATTTTTGAAGTTTTGTGTGACATTATGTCCAATTTGCTTTTTTTCCTCCCTTTTTTTGATTTGTTCCAATACACACAAAGGGTATAAACATGTGTATAGCAAAACATGTGTTACTGCAATACTTTTCTGTGAGAAATACTTGATTTTCTGGAAAAAATTCTGGGGTGCCAACAATTTCGAGCATGACCGTATGTATCGGGCAAACTGCATAACAACATGGCTGCAATGTGACTGTCTGTTATATTCTCCCCGATCGATCTGAGTTGCGCAATCACTTCCAGCATTGCGTTTATAAGCTCCTGCATGTCCTGTTCTCTGCCAAGTCTCATTTTGTAAAGTTTCCGCAGCAGAAAGAGCTTGTTGTTTAAACTGGATCTTTCATGCAGTCTTTTCAGTACATCCCACATGCCTTTCGCTGTGTCCTCATTGCGTATATGAATGAGCTGATCATCCTCCACTAGTAGGCTTACGGTGGCCCGTGCCTTTCTGTTTTTCTTGTCCCAGTCCTGATTATTATCCTGTGGCCTTTCTGTAGTGGTAACCTCCCACAAGTCATCTTTGGATAATAGCATTTCCACTTTAAACTTCCATAGCTGATAATTGCATTGTTCAGCTTGGCCACTGAGAGTTTAAGCTCAGAGTTTCCGGCCATTTTATCCCTCCCTTATATATAAACAGTCTTACGTGTCTATAGGAGATGTCGCTGGAAAGCTTCCTTATGTCGATCTCCGCATCAGCCACACTGTCTTCCATTCGAGGCTTTTTTCTGCCTGGGCCGCACCTGGTCATAAGTCTTTATCCGGATACTGGGCCCATAACCTGTTGGAAAGTACGATTGATAGGTGCAGCGGAGTCAGTTCAGATCAGACATTGTGTAGTAACAGGAACTGGCTTCTTTATTGGAACATAACCACACTAGCAAAGATGTCACTTCACATTGTAAGAAGAATCACAGACAGGAAAAAGCAAACAACAAGTACATCACAGTATACAGGAAATACAACACATCATAGAGAAATACATAGCATAGCATATCACTGAGCATTAGCAACATCTTGTGTCCTTTTTCTAAACTGCAGTCAAATACAGTAAGCTAAGCTGAAAGTTTGTTGTATCTCCAACAAATATGGGACCTTTGGATTCGATATTTGTCCAATGACCCCCAGACAATTCCGGATGAAGGATATTTCTAAGAGGAATAGCACAGAGCGTGGAGTCCTCACTTCCTCTACCCCCCTCTCTTCTTACACCCCCTCCTGTCTCCTACATTTCTTGAACCCCTTTTCCTCTCTTTTCTTTTTCCTTTCTTCGAGACCCTGGTGTTGTCGGGCCGGGGTTCGCCCTCCGTGGTTTGGGGGGGTGGGATACTTGTTGGGGTGCCCTGTGCCCCTGGTGCGGGGGGCGGGCCCTGGAACCCATACCATGGAATCATTATAAAGATGCAGGATATAATTAGAAGCCTAACACGGTTCGTCTACTGTATAACGTAATTAATGACATCGAGACCACGTTATCAGATGAGGACAGAAATTCAATAGAGGTTTATACTCTGCCTCAACTGAGTGGGAGGCGGATTGTTTGGGTTTGAACTGTAGGCTGCACTGTCTAAGTAAACTATGTACTATTAACAGTCAATGCCATGGTCCTTTTTCTGTACTGTGAAAACTTGAATAAAAACTATTGAAACATAAACAGTATCATGTCTTTGGTAAAAAAAATTCTATAAGCGTATATTTATTAGACATGTGCACACTGAAATATTTCGTTTCGGAATTTCGTTTTCGTTAGAAAAATAAATGTATTTAGTTACTCCCGAAATTCGTTTTTATTTATTTCGTTTTTCGTTAGAAATTGCATTCGTCCGAAAATCTGAATTAATTAAGGTCGAATCTGTCATTGAAGGCTTATGGTGTCTGTCGAATGTTCAAAGAAGATTCGACGGAGCAGCGAAACTGTACGACGCTGCAATCGTACATTTCTGGTCGAATGTTCCGCCTACAAGCTATAGATGAATTCTATTGTATGACTAGTAATAATTATATTTTTTAATTACTATTACTAGTCAACAGGGATGAGCCGAACACCCCCCTGTTCGGTTCGCACCAGAACCTGCGAACAGACAAAATGTTAGTGTGAACTTTAGAACCCTATTAAATACAATGGACTCGAACGTTCGAAATCTAAAGTGTTAATTATAAAGGCTAATATGCAAGTTATTGTCCTAAAAAGTGTTTGGGGACCTGGGTCCTGCCCCAGGGGACATGTATCAATGCAAAAAAAAGTTTTAAAAACGGCCGTTTTTTCGGGAGCAGTGATTTTAATAATGCTTAAAATGAAAAAATAAAAGTGAAATATTCCTTTAAATTTCGTACCTGGGGGGTGTGTATGATATGCATGTAAAGTGGCGCATGTTTCCCGTGCTTAGAACTGTCCCTGCAAAAAATGTAATTTTTGAAAGAAAAAAAGTCATTTAAAACTGACTCGCGGCTATTAATGAATTGTTGGCTCCCGGCAATACATACAAAAGTCATTGATAAAAAAAAAAAAAAAAAAGCGTGAGGGTTCCCCAGAATTCAATTACCAGGCCCTTCAGGTCTGGAATGGATATTAAGGGGAACCCCGCCGCAAATTAAAAAAAAATGGCGTGGAGTCCCCCTAAAAATCCATACTAGACCCCTTATCCGAGCACGCAACCTGGCCGGCCGCAGGGGAAGAGGGGGGACGAGAGAGCGGCCCCCCTTCCCTCCTGAACCGTACCAGGCCACATGCCCTCAACATGGGGAGGATGTCCCCATGTTGATGGGGACAAGGGCCTCATCCCCACAACCCTTGCCCGGTGGTTTTGGGGGTCTGCGGGCGGGGGGCTTATCGGAATCTGGAAGACCCCTTTAACAAAGGGGACCCCCAGATCCCGGCCCCCCCTATGTGAATTGGTAAGGGGTACATTGTACCCCTACCATTTCACGAAGAAAGCGTAATTTTTTTTTAAAAAAAACACACAAACACCTTGAAAAAGTCCTTTATTTAAAAAAAAAAAAGCGGACCAGATGCGGAACATGAGAAGGGGCGGGTCTATACATGTATTACCAAAGTGAGAGCAGTTCCCCATCAGGCCTGCCCCCTCGGTATGTCCGACCCGCCTACGTCATTGGCTTGAGCGGGGAACTTCCTTCACTATGTAAATTTAAATTACACAGTGAAGGAAGTTCCCCGCTCAAGCCAATGACGTAGGCGGGTCCGACATACCGAGGGGGCGGACCTGATGGGGAACTGCTCTCACTTTGGTAATACATGTATAGACCCGCCCCTTCTCATGTTCCGCATCTGGTCCGCTGAGCGGACCTGATGGGGAACTTTAGAAGGGGCGGGTCTATACATTTAAAATACTGAGAGGGAGTTCCCCATCAGGTCCGCTCAGGCACAACCAATGAAGGACAGTGCTGGACATCGGGATCGCCGCGGGACACTGGATTTCACCGCTGGAATGTTTTTTTTTTTTTTTTAAAATAAAGGACTTTTTCAAGGTGTTTGTGTGTTTTTTTAAACATTTTTTTACGCTTTCTTCGTGAAATGGTAGGGGTACAATGTACCCCTTACCAATTCACATAGGGGGGGGCCGGGATCTGGGGGTCCCCTTTGTTAAAGGGGTCTTCCAGATTCCGATAAGCCCCCCGCCCGCAGACCCCCACAACCACCGGGCAAGGGTTGTGGGGATGAGGCCCTTGTCCCCATCAACATGGGGACATCCTCCCCATGTTGAGGGCATGTGGCCTGGTACAGTTCAGGAGGGAGGGGGCCGCTCTCTCGTCCCCCCCTTTTCCCCTGCGGCCGGCCAGGTTGCGTGCTCGGATAAGGGGTCTGGTATGGATTTTTAGGGGGACTCCACGCCATTTTTTTAAATTTGGGGTGGAGTTCCCCTTAAAATGCATGCCAGATCTGAAAGGCCTGGAATGGATATTTAGGGGAACCCCACGTCAATTTTTTTTTAAATTTGCGGCGGGGTTCCCCTTAATATCCATTCCAGACCTGAAGGGCCTGGTAATGGAATTCTGGGGAACCCCCACGCTTTTTTTTTTTTTTTTTATCAATGACTTTTGTATGTATTGCCGGGAGCCGACAGTTCATTAATAGCCGCGAATGAGTTTTAAATGACTTTTTTTCTTTCAAAAATGACATTTTTTGCAGGGACAGTTCTAAGCACGGGAAACATGCGCCACTTCACATGCATATCATACACACCCCCCAGGTACGAAATTTAAAGGAATATTTCACTTTTATTTTTTCATTTTAAGCATTATTAAAATCACTGCTCCCGAAAAAACGGCTGTTTTTAAAACTTATTTTTGCATTGATACATGTCCCCTGGGACAGGACCCGGGTCCCCAAACACTTTTTAGGACAATAACTTGCATATAAGCCTTTATAATTAGCACTTTAGATTTCTCCCATAGATTTTTCGAATTTGCCGCGAACACCCCAATTTGTTCGCTGTTCGGCGAATGGGCGAACAGGCAATGTTCGAGTCGAACATGAGTTCGACTCGAACTCGAAGCTCATCCCTACTAGTCAACCAACATTAGAATTCTTCTATAGCCTATGGGCCGAGCATTTGACCGGAAATGTATGATTGCAGCGTTGTACAGTTTATCTGCTCCGTAGAATCTTCTTAGAACTTTCAACAGACACCATAAGCCTTCAATGACAGATTCGACGTTTGTATGTTTTTCAATGCTTCGTTGAATCTTCGTCGTTCATGTCGAATTGTCAAGTTAGTTCTAGCTATTTTACTGCTCCTCCTCTTTGGTTACAATCAGCCAATAACATTCATCATCATAATTTTTTTATTTTACTTCCCCCACCCAATTCCAGCAGTGATCTTTTCTCTCTATAATGTCAAATCTTTTCTCTCTATAATGTCGAATCTTTTCTCTCTATAATGTCAAATCTTTTCTCTCTATGTCGAATCTTTTCTCTCTATAATGTCGAATCTTTTCTCTCTATGTAGAATAATCTTGGACTAATAGAGTTAAGGTTAGGCACATTCGACCACAGGTTCGATGGACACAGATTGTTATTGTCAGCCTCATGTCGAATCTCCTATCTATATCGAACTGTTGTTGCTACGAAAACGAAAATTAAGCATTTGTTTATGTCGGATCGTTCGGTTTTCGGATTCTGCATTTTCGTTTTCGTTTGTTAAAACGATAACGAAAATACCTGAAATTCGGACGAAAATGCATTCGGACGAAAACGAATGCACATGTCTAATATTTATTGGTTTGCGCAAAAGTTATAGCGTCTACAAACTAGGGTACATTTACTAGAAGCTTTTACTTTCTGACTGCCCATCTCATTTCTTGAGGTGCTAAAATGGCAGGGCATTACAAAAGCCCCAAAAAGTACCCCTTTTTGGAAAGTAGACACCCCAAGGAAATTGCTGAGAGGCATGTTGAGCCCATTGAATATTTTAAGTGATTGAAAAAAAAAAAAAAAAAGTTTACACAAAGTTGTCACTGAAATGATATATTGCTGACAAATGCCATGGTTATATGTGAACATCCACCTTAAAATACATTCTGCTGGTTCTCCTGAGTATGGGGATACCACATTGGTGATACTTTTTGGAAGCCCAGCTGCGTACGGGTGCCGCCTTCAGGATTTCAAAGGGCGTGAATTGCTCATTTCACTTCCTTATTACCTATCACAGTTTTGGAGGCCCTGAAATGTCAAGATAGCACCAAACGCCCCCCCCCCCACATTACTCCTTTTTGGAAACTTGTGGCAAAACAAAATATTCCATGGACTCAACGTGCTTCTCATCCACTAGCTTGGGGTGTCTTCTTTCCGAAAAGGGGTCATTTGTGGGGGGGGGGGGGGTTGTGCTATCTTGGCATTTCAGGGCCTCCAGAACTGTGATAGGCAGTGAGGAAGTGAAATGAGCAACTTACGCCCTTAGAAAGCCTGAAAGCGGTGATTGGTTTTCGGGCTCCTGTACATTGCTGGACTGCCAAATAGTCTCTTATATGTGGTATCCCCATACTCAGGAGAAGCAGCAGAAAGTATGTTTGGGTGTAATTCTCCATACACCCATGGCATGTGTGAGCAATATATCATTTAAGTGACAACTTTGTTAAAAAAATAAATAAAAAATGTTTTGTAATTTTCCAGAAACTTGTGGCAAAACATAAAATATTCCATGGATTCGACATGCCCCTCTACAAATAGCTTGGGGTGTCTGCTTTCCAAAAAGGGGTCATTTGGGGGGTATATGAAATGTCTTGGCATTTCATTATATATATATATATATATTGCTCAATTGTTTGGTAAGATATAAAAGATGATCTTGTGCCGAGATAACAAACTCGACATGCTTTAAAATTGCGCACTACGTACATACAGAGAAATAAACAATTTCATTAATCATATAAGCTCCAACGAGTCCATTCAAAATCCAGTTAACAGCATTACTCCTATCTTAAATACATCCACAAAAAAAAAAAGAAAACAATAACTAGTTATTTGAGATAGTCCCCATTCTATCTTCCATTAGACCTGCTTCTCTTGTATGCCCTGACAACATACTTTACTAAGAAGAAAAATCTCTACCTATCTGAAGAGGCAAAAGGAGAAAGTAAGAAGCCCCATGAGGGAAAGCATTGCTAAAAAAAAAAAAAAAAAAAAGGAAAAAGATAGAAAGAGAAAAGAAGAGAGAAAAAAAAAAGGAGGAAGAAAACACTGATAGGGGAAGGGGAGTAGGAGTTGGAGGGGAAAATGTACAGAGGCAAAGGTGAGTTTACTATACCATCATCCAGGGAAGTTAGGGCACCCCCAAGGCCCCCCACCCCGCTCTTTTTCAAAGAGGGAACTCCCTTCCTCAGAGAATTTAAATGTGTTCCATTGGCCCCAAGTTTCTAAATATGTCTCCTTTCGATTTTGAGCCGATAATAACAGATCCTCCATCCTATTAACCCCTTCAATTCGTGTGACCCATGTAAGAATTGTGGGAGGGCTCGTATCTCTCCACTGCCGTACGATACATGATCTAGCAGCGTTAATAAGATGGCGCAAAATTAATTTACTATATGTTTTCCCTGGTATGTTTGAGACATGTAACAAAAATAAGGCTGGATCTTCTGGGAGATTATACTCAGTACATTTCTGTGCTATCAGCCGTATCTCCCTGCAGAAGTACTCCAGTTTTGGGCAGGACCAGAGAACATGAAGTAGAGTCCCTCTTTCCTCCTGACACCTCCAACATTTGTCCGGGATCCCCAGAGAGAATTTATTAAGTAATGAGGGTGTACGGTACCATCTTGACATTATTTAAAAATTTGTTTCTTGGATTCTTGTAGATATTGAAGATTTCAATGCAAGATTTACTATCTGCCTATGTTGTGCCTGGGTGAACGTCCTGTCTAATGTCATTTCCCACTTCCTTATATATGGAGGGACATAATCCTCTTGGTGGGCAACCAATAGTGCATACATTTGCGAGATTAAGTGAGAGCAAAGCCCCGTCCCCTCACATAGTTGTTCTAAGGGTGGCAATGTTCGTTGAAATCTATCCGGAGGTGGGAGAGTGTTAAGGAAATGTCGCAACTTAGCTCCACTCCAGAAATCAAGACAGAAACGGTCATTGGATTAGGTTAGTTCAGGTAATGAGGGCCATGTCCCGGTCGCTATTTGTATAAAATGCGAGGCCTGAAAACACTGGGAGTGTGAACGTTTCCTGAAGGGTCCCTCCTGTAGTCCCGGAGGGAAACGAGGATTCCTTACAATAGGGTACGTACATTTTTAAAAGCCTTTAAGGTTACCAATTTAGATTTACAGAGGAGGTCTACTGCTAGAATTACTGATCTCGGTGTGACGTTCACGGTGATACCTCACATGCATGGTGCAATTGCTGTTTACATATACGTGCGAGCACGGGAGGACATTGGTGCTTTGATTTTTTTTTTATTATTATTTATTTTGCTTTTTTATTTTATTTTTACACTGTTCCTTTCATTTTCTTTTTAATCACTGTTATTGTAATCGCAGGAAATGTAAATATCTGCTACGATAGTATTAGGTAGTGACAGGTACTCTTTTTTTTTAAACATTTGGCGTCTATTAGACTCTAGATCTCTCCTCTGCCCTTAAAGCATCTGACCACACCAAGATCGGTGTGATAAGATGCTTTTCCAATTTAAAAATGGCGCTGTTTATATCCGGCGAAACCCAAGTGCATCATTCCAGTATAACCACTCAAAGTCCAGCGACATACCAGTACGTTTCTGGTCCTTGTTGGGCATATATTGTAATGTTCTTTTTTTCATGCAGCCTGTGGGCTGAATGAAAAAAAAAGAACCTGACAGATCCCTCTATTCACATCGATTGATGTGGATGAAAAAATCTCTTGCAAGAAAAGTAAAAAAAAATATGCAGAAGCATAGGAGTGATCCGTTCTCTGTCCAACCCGGCCCCTATGCTTCGGCATATAGCCTCTCTTTTTTAATGCGGTGGTGAAATCACCTCCTACAGCACTATAGTCACTGATTTACGTATGCGGAAAGCAAACCCTGTTGCTATCAGAATAAACAGATCAGTGCTGCAGCTGAATGGCATACCTGCAAAGCAAACAACGGTTACCAATAAAACAGTAATAATGAAACATTAACTCAATAAAACAACAACTCTTTATTTTTTATTGCAATCTGTGCCCAAAAAAATTGTAAAAAATATATGGCAAAGCATAGGGGCGATCCACCCTCTTTCCACCCCAGCCCCTATGTTTCCCCATATATGCTCTGGAGTCACTGATTTACATATTGTGAGAGCAAACCCTGTTGCTGTCAGAATAAAAAGATCAGTGCTGCAGCTGAATGGTGTACCTGCAAGGCAAACAATGGTTAACAATAAAACACAGTAACAATAATACATTACAATATCCACTATCGGACCGCCCACCGTGGATATGCGTTGGTATTTTGATGTTATATACTATTGTTATGGCAGCAGATAACTGCCATAACCCCAGTATTTTTCTCCAAGTGGTTTCTGTGGCGGATTGACCGCAAGATCACGTTTATGGGTGGCAGGAGTGGTGCACCCCTGTCACCCCTGTGTCCAGCGTTGACTCTTCCCACTGAGCTATCTGGGATGCTGGACAACTCCCTGCCTGATCTATTGGACAATCCTATCTGATTCATTGGACAACCCTGCCTTGTGTCTTGATTGCTGTTGAACCTTGAACTCCTTGCTCCTCCCATGAATTTCCTATTTAAGCCTCGTCTCAGCACTTCCTCTTTGCCAGGTTATTGTGCCTTTTCAGCCAGTGCCTTGCTCTTGTCTTTCCTGCTGCCGTCTGTATTTTGTTACCACTCGTGATCGACCCTTGGCTTGTTCCTTGACTACTCTACTGCCTGATCCCAACCTGCAACTACTCGTTACCAACCTTTTGGCTTGTTTATTGACCACGCTGCTGTTGATCCTTATCTGCTCATCCGCTACTGTAGCAAACCTTAGGACCGCGACCTGGTACTAGCAAGCAGCTAAATCCATCTCCACCATCAGGAGCTCTGGTGAACACGGGCTAGTACTTAGACTCTGCACCTCCTGTGTCATCTGCCAGGGTTACTGCCTGTGCACCTTTCCTGCTGGTCGGTGGTAGTCCTGCAAATGCTATAGCAACTGGTCTTCAAGCCTGACGCCTAATCGTGACCACCCCCTTCTGCCACGTCCCGGTGGTCTCTGCCGCTTAACGGAGCTGTTGGAAGCGGCGGAGATGATACGGTCCTGTGCCCTGATGGGCAGGAAGTCCAGTGAGGGCATGATGGCCCCCACTCGACTCTATGCCCTTGGAGGATCGAAGCAACGTCAAACGTCACTTCCGCCCAACGGCCTTAAAGGGACAATTTTTATTATTGAAAAACATTTTTTTTTTATTGCTTTTAAGTGTAAATGTGAGATCTGAGGTATTTTGACCCCAGATCTCACATTAACCACTTGCCGACCAGCCGCCTTCATTATACTGTGGCAGGTTGGCTCATTCCCGTGAATCGCCGCACTAGTATGTCGGCTCCTTTAAGAGCCATAGCAGGCATGCCCGCTGCATAGGGGGGATCTAATGCGCGTGGCCGCGATGTCCACCAGCCACCTGCGATCACAGGAAAGAGAGCCAGAATGGGGATCTGTCAATGTAAACAGACATATCCCCATTCTGACAAGGGAGGAGAGAGAGAGATCTGCTGTTCCTAGTGATTAGGAACAGCCATCTCTCTTCTCCTCCAATCAGTCCCATCCCCCACAGTTAGAGACACCTCCCAGGGAACACATTTACCCCTTTGTTGCCCCTATTGTTATCCCCTTCCTTGCCAGTGACATTTACACAGCAATCAGTGCATTTTTATAGCACTGATCACTGTATAAATGTCAATGGTCCCAAGAGAGTGTCAAAAGTATCCGATCTGTATGTCCCAGTTCCGCCAAAAATTGCTGATCACCACCATTACTAGTAAAAAATAAATAAATAATAAGAATGCCATAAATCTATTCCCTAGTTTGGAGACGCTATAACTTTTGCGCAAACCATTCAATATACGCTTATTGTGATTTTTTTTTTAACCAAAAATATGTAAAAGAATACATATTGGCCTAAACTGAGGAAGAATTATTATTTTTCTTTTTAAATTGGCATATTTATTATAGTAAAAGTAAAAAATCTAGTTATTTTTTTCAAAATTGTCGCTCTTTTTTTGTTTATAGCACCAAAAAAAACGCAGAGGTGATCAAATACCACCAAAAGAAAGCTCTATTTGTGGGAAAAAGAGGCCATCAATTTTGTTTGGGTACAACGTCGCACGACTACGAAATTGTCAGTTAAAGCGAAGCAGTGCCGTATCACAAAAAATGGCCTGATCATTAAGGGGAAAATCTACTGCATACGTAAGTCGCGCCCACATATGTAAATGGTGTTCAAACCACACATGTGAGGCATCCACGATCGTTAGAGCGAGAGCAATAATTCTAGCTAAAGACCTCCTCTGAAACTCAAAACTGGTAACAAAACTGGTAACAAGAACAATTAAATAAAACAACAACTATTTTTGATTTTATTTTTATTAATTTTTTTGGGGGGTTTTTTTCACACTTTTTTGTAACTATAAAAAACTTTAAACGTTCCAGGCTAGGGTCTCTCAAAATGCGGTAGCCATATAACATCTTTTGATACCCTGTGTGAATGTGTGCCCTAGACTGTGGGGTGCTGAGCCCTATACCAAAAATCCACTAGTGTGTGATAGTGACAGAAACAGTCCTGGATACAGAGACCAGGTTGGCAAGGACAGGAGGGACAAAAATAGCAGGTGTCATGCCTATATCCATGTTTCCACAGACACAACATCATTTTTGGGGTGCTCTTTGGGTCGGGGTGCCAGGGAGGACATCCGGAAAATGCCTCTCATGCAGCCGGCTCACTGCATCTGGATTTTTAAATTGAGCCACAGCACCTTCTGGATGCAAAAGGGCTATAGTACATAAGCGTTGAACAGAGCCAATTGGAATAAATATACAGATATTTTTTTGTACTAGCGTCTGGCCTTATGGGCAACTAATTACGGCCCCATCATCTGGTCGTTGAAGTCCACCCCTCCCATTTTAAGGTTGTAGTTGTGGACACAGAGGGGCTTCTCAACAACACCAGTCGCCATTACAGTTTGGACTGCCGTATATACGAGAATGGAAGACAGAACGAAAACGTTCTGTTTGTCCCTCCACCTCACTGCAAGCAATTCATTACACCTCAAGCAGGCTCTCCTGTCTACGTGGGGCATTTACAAGTCCTTGGGGGAAGCCCGGCGATTAGATCACACGGTGCCATAATCTAGGCAGTTGTGTTTAGAAAAGGGTGACCAGACATCCCCGGTTTCCGGGGACAGTCCCCGGATTGAGGACACTGTTCCCGGACCAAATCTGTCCCCGGTTTTGTCCCCGGATTGGATTTGAACAGGGGCTGGGGCAATTTTAAAGACAGTCAGTGCAGAATTAAAAAAAAAAACGGAATTACACACCGCCGCTCCTACTAGATTAGGGGGGGATGTATTTTTTCCATTATCTGTGCTCCTTTCTGATGATCATGTGCTGGTCGGAGCGGAGGGAATATTTCTTCAGTTTCGGGTGCCCATTCAGCTCCGCTTGCATGTTCTTCTGCCTTGGCTCAAGTCCCGGCCAGCCGCCTGCTTATCTCCTTGCCTTCCCTGACGGAGTGATCTTCCTCCGCTCCCCACCCAGTAGAGGTCGGGGCCCGGGAAGTAAGAATTGACAGGTTGTGAGGCGGGCGGTGGCGGCGACGGGCAGAGAGTCGCTAATTGCCGCCATTACTAGTAAAAAAAAAAATATGTCCCCGGATTTCATTTAAAAAATCTGGTCACCTTACCATATGCGCCAATTCCAAATTCAAAGAGGTGTCTAAAAAGTGTCACGCTTGTGTAATAATTGTCCACATACAAGTGGTAGCCCTTTCGGAATAAGGGTGACACCAAGTTCCAAACAATCTTGCTGCTGCTCCCTATGTAGTCGGGGCAGTTGGAGGGCTCCACACTGCTATCTTTTCCCTAACCAGACCTAACTGTAAACCAGAAAACTATATGTATAGCCTGTGGCCCTCTCACAGAACTTATACATTTTGACCCCATATCTGGCACGCTTGCTGGGGAGAAACTGTTTGAAAGCAAGGCGGCCAGAAAACGTAATCAGGGACTCATCTACGCAGACAGCTTGTTGGAGCGTATACAAGGCTGCAAATTTTTGGTTCAAGTGATTTACCCAAGGATGACAGAGTTCATTGTCACTGAAGTTCATAAACCGCAATATTTGCTCGTATCTAGTCCTGGCCATGGCAGCAGAGAACACGGGCATATGACCAATATAACCACAAATTCTTTTTAGTAATTCCCATTTTGAGGGATAGGCCCAGAAAAATTTTAAATTCCAAAACCGTGATAGGTTGCCTTGCAAATTGTCTGGCAAGGGTCAAATTTTGGTTTGTGGTGATATATTGATTTGCTTATAAATTGCTTTGGTCCACAATAGATCTGTACAGATCTTCCTTGAAAAACAGCTAAAAAAAAAACAAGGGGAGTTAAATCTGCTGTTTCCATCTGAATTCCGGGTTGGCCAGTGAATGGGGGAAGTACGGGCGCTGCAGAATCTGTGGGCTGCCAATCAGGATTTGTAAGCGCATCAGGAAGGGCACTATGGGCTCTATGGGCCTATGTTTGAATTCTTGGTGGCTGCATTGGTTTGACCAATGCATTTTCTAAGCTAATTTCTGTTTGTTTGGAAGGAGCAGTGCACTGTTCTATGCATGCGACAAATCCCATAGCCCATAGTCTTTCTCCAGAGCAAGCAAAAGAGAGTGGATATGTTCCTACATACAGTGGGACAATGGAGAATGAACATAGCCACCCTCTACAGTAAATCCAGCACTGGGCCGAGTCCCACACCATTGGATTACAAACACAAGCCCATATGATGAGAATGCATATGGTTCCATCCTCTATTGATTTGGCTGGTATGACAATCTGCAATAGCCACTGATATTTTTGGCCTCTTTGCTTGCGTATACATCCTGATGATTATGGATACAGATTTTATTGTTGCTTAAATAAATACTTTTATTCGATGCTTGGACATATACTCTCATTGATACAGGGTGCTGTAGAACAATTTATACTCTTTAGCACCATCTTGTGGTCATTTATCCTAAATGCGCTTTGTGGTCTCAAGTATACATTTATCAGCTTTCTATCCTAAGTGGATTTGTGAGAGCCACAGGGATATCAGCCTGCTATTTCTCTGGCTACAACATTTTATTCTTCATAGACTTCAGTGCGCAGAAGTTGGTTTCTTCTTAGTGTAAAAAATAATAAAATGCAAATTTTTTTCCCTGCAAAGACATGTGCATTTATTTTTATTTTTTTTCAAAAAGGTGAAATTAGCTGTTTATGTCACCTTAAATGGTTAATGCTTTTGTTACATTGTATATGATTTTATTGGATAGTTTATATTTGAACCAATGATGTGTTTCCTGTCTCTCAGTATTTAAAAGATTTACTAGTAATTGCCTACACTTTTGAACTTGAGAAAGAGTGGGGATGCCTCAAAGTATTGTTCCATCATTTGTTCATGGTGTATCTCTAAGGCTGTCCATAGACAGAGCAATTTTCTTTTCTGCAACCACGAGTAAGTGTTGATGGGGAAGCCATTGTTTTCTCCCGGTTGGGGTGGGGGGTGGTTAGCCGCCCCCCGCCGGGAGAACACAGTGATTACTGCTACCAGCTATAACAGCCACCAACAATAATCATGTTTAAAATCCGACAGGCTGGTTGTACCAAAGCTGATCGATCGATCAACTATGGTACATTCAGCCCACCCGTACATAGTTCGAATCACGTCCGGTTTCTGAGATCCAAGCTGTCTATGGCTGGCTTAAGAGATGTCCTCAGATACTTTCGTCCCCCATGATTAGTACTGACCTGCTTTTTATTATTTGATATTGATTAATTCAGTATACTGTAGGAGAGTAAGTGCTCCAGAACCGACCGGGTGGGGGGTGTAACTGTTTACCACTGGCCGCCACTGATTATTAGGAAAAACTAACCCCCTTTTTCTCACCTTGCCAGCACTTGCTCAGGGACCAGGCTATATCTGTGCCACAAAAACTAATATATTGGTTACACATAATCAGAAAACACCCTAAAATGATGCAAAATGCTACATAATGTTTTAAAATGCTGTTCTTATTGTTTTTTGATGTTCATTTACAAACATTCGCATAGGACCATAATGATTTATTTTTTACATCTCTTATCACATGTACTATTGTCACATACAGTACACTCCTTTTTTAGCTTTGATGGAAGCCATGATTTAGAAATACCCCAAGCCTAATTTACAAGTGGTGATAGCTTTTATTGTATGCCTTACGCTAGCCTCGCTAGCTATTGCATAATAATATTGCTTTATCAAAGAGGAAAAAGTTTTAGGCATTATCAATTTTAGTGCCTGCTTCACAAAGCTTTTCCACTGGGTGAAAGCGATAGTTTCAGCCATTTAGATCATTTTGCTTTATTTTATGCCCCATGGAGATAAAAGCCCATGCTATAAAATCAGGCAGTGCTTCTGTCATGTTGTCGGGGAAATTTTTGAACATTTTTGTTTAAAGAAGGCTAAAAGTATGTAAAAGTATGTATGTGTGTATATATATATATATGTATGTATATGTGTATATATATATATACAGTCAGGTCCATAAATATTGGGACATTGACACAATTCTAATCTTTTTGCCTCTATACACCACAACAATGGATTTGAAATGAAACGAACAAGATGTGCTTTAACTGCAGAATTTCAGCTTTAATTTGAGGGTATTTGCATCCAAATCAGGTGAACGGTGTAGGAATTACAACAGTTTGTATATGTGCCTCCCACTTTTTAAGGGACCAAAAGTAATGGGACAATTGGCTGCTCAGCTGTTCCATGGCCAGGTGTGTGTTATTCCCTCATTATCCCATTTACAAGGAGCAGATAAAAGGTCCAGAGTTCATTTCAAGTGTGCTATTTGCATTTGGAGTTTGTTGCTGTCAACTCTCAATATGAGATCCAAAGAGCTGTCACTATCAGTGAAGCAAGCCATCATTAGGCTGAAAAACAAAACAAACCCATCAGAGATATAGCAAAAACATTAGGTGTGGCCAAATCAACTGTTTCGAACATCCTTAAAAAGAAAGAACGCACCGGAGAGCTCAGAAACACCAAAAGACCCGGAAGACCATGGAAAACAACTGTGGTGGATGATCGAAGAATTTTTTCCCTGGTGAAGAAAACACCCTTCACAACAGTTGGCCAGATCAAGAACACACTCCAGGAGGTAGGTGTATGTGTGTCAAAGTCAACAATCAAGAGAAGACTGAGTGAATACAGAGGGTTCACCACAAGATATAAACCATTGGTGAGCCTCAAAAACAGGAAGGCCAGATTAGAGTTTGCCAAACAACATCTAAAAAAAACTTCACAGTTCTGGAACAACATCCTATGGACAGATGAGACCAAGATCAACTTGTACCAGAGTGATGGGAAGAGAAGAGTATGGAGAAGGAAAGGAACTGCTCATGATCCAAAGCATACCACCTCATCAGTGAAGCATGGTGGTGGTATTGTCATGGCGTGGGCATGTATGGCTGCCAATGGAACTGGTTCTCTTGTATTTATTGATGATGTGACTGCTGACAAAAGCAGCAGGATGAATTCTGAAGTGTTTCGGGCAATATTATCTGATCATATTCAGCCAAATGCTTCAGAACTCATTGGACGGCGCTACACAGTGCAGATGGACAATGACCCGAAGCATACTGCGAAAGCAACCAAAGAGTTTTTTAAGGGAAAGAAGTGGAATGTTATGCAATGGCCAAGTCAATCACCTGACCTGAATCCGATTGAGCATGCATTTCACTTGCTGAAGACAAAACTGAAGGGAAAATGCCCCAAGAACAAAGCAGGAACTGAAGACAGTTGCAGTAGAGGCCTGGCAGAGCATCACCAGGGATGAAACCCAGCGTCTGGTGATGTCTTTGCATTCCAGACTTCAGGCTGTAATTGACTGCAAAGGATTTGCAACCAAGTATTAAAAAGTGAAAGTTTGATTTATGATTGTTAATCTGTCCCATTACTTTTGGTCCCTTAAAAAGTGGGAGGCACATATACAAACTGTTGTAATTCCTACACCGTTCACCTGATTTGGATGTAAATACCCTCAAATTATAGCTGAAAGTCTGCAGTTAAAGCACATCTTGTTTGTTTCATTTCAAATCCATTGTGTTGGTGTATAGAGCCAAAAAGATTAGAATTGTGTCGATGTCCCAATATTTATGGACCTGACTGCTCAACCTGTCAACAGGTGTATGATGTTGTTGGGCGCCAGAGTTTTCCACACCCTCAGTGCCCAATACTGATTGGAGCTAGAGTTTTCCACTGCTGAGTGGCTAATGCTGACTGGAGCCAGGGTTTTCCACCCTTCAGTAGCTATTGCTGATTGGAACCAAGTGTTTTCATACCCGCAGTGTCTAACGCTAAGAGGAACCAGGCTTTTCCACCCCATCAGTGCCTGTCTGCCTGATGCTGATTGGAGCCAGACTTTTCCACACCCTCAGTACCTAATACTAATTGGAGCCAGGGTTTTTAATACCCTTAGTGGCTGATGCTGATAGAAGCAAGACTTTTCCACAACCTAGTGCCTGATGCTGATTGGAACCAAGCTTTTTTACACCCCGAATGTTGAATGGTACTATAATTTTATGTACCCTTTTGTGTAGAAGGTAATGTCAGCCTAAGAAATTTATGTGCAACATGTGGCAAGTGGCTTGTGTACTCCTCTCCTGGGTGGACCTATGAAGGGTTCGCCTGAGCCCATACCCATTTTCAAGTGCACAAATCTTTAAAATAAAGAGTTTATTAGCCAATGTTTTACTAAAATACTCCAGTTTTCATCTTCTGTCTTCCAAGACCTGCCTCAGGTCTGCTGTTAAGGAGAATTCTGGTTAAGATCCCAAGAAAGGATTCCCGTTTCACACCCCTCAGCCTTCTGCAGATGAGTGTGAAGCTTTCAGCACCCATAGAGACTTCCCAGGGTTCTCATTGACTTTAGTTGTTTTAACACTGTGACATGAGTGACTTTGGGTCGGGGATTGGTGCGGCTCAGCTTGCCCTGGAGAGTTCTAGAGGCTCCTTGTCCAGGTTCCCCAGGCCCTCTTATGTGTAGATCACCCTGTGTCTCTAATAGGGGCACTGGGTGAATGAGAACCCCGCTATGATCTGTGCTAGTCAGACTCTCTTAACCACAGTAGGTCCAAAGGAAGGCAAAAACCCCAGCAATCAGCAGCAAGGTCCATAAAGACATGGATGTGCGGGTTTGGGGTGGAGGAACTTTACTGGCCTGCAGAGAGTCCTGACCTCAACCCGATAGAACACCTTTGGGATGATTTAGAGTGGAGACTGCGAGCCAGGCCTTCTCGTCCAATATCAGTGCCTGACCTCACAAATGCGCTTCTGGAAGAATGGTCAAACTTTCCGATAGACACACTCCTAAACCTTGTGGACAGCCTTCCAAGAAGAGTTGACGCTGTTATAACTGGAAAGGGTGGGCCTACGGACTAATACTGCATACACGCAGTCGTAATTTCCGACAACAAATGTTCAATTGGAGCTTGTTGTCGGAAATTCCGACCGCGTGTAGGCTCTGTCGAACATTTGCTGCCGGAATTTCCGACAACAAAAATTTGAGAGCTGGTTCTCAAATTTTCGGTCAACAAAGCTTGTTGTCGGAAATTCCGACCGTGTGTACACAATTTCGATGCACAAAAGTCTACGCATGCTCGGAATCAAGCAGAAGAGCCGCACTGGCTATCGAAAATCTTTTTTCTCGGCTCGACGAACATGTTGTACGTCACCGCGTTCTTGACGTTTGGAATTTTCGACAACGTTTGTGTGACCGTGTGTATGCAAGACAAGTTTGAGCAAACGTTTGTCGGAAAAAAAATCCACAGTTTTGTTGTCGGAATGTCCGATCATGTGTACGCGGCATAAGACTGGGATGCTGTTAAATTTCATGTGCGTGTAAAGGCAGGTGTCCCAATACTTTTGACAATATAGTGTATATCAGTAAGTAACATAAGCAGCTTTAACCATGCATACCTCAAATATCATGTTTACATTGCATTAAGGTTTAAATACTACCAACAACTACATCCTTTTTTTGATTGAATGTGAAACTGATAATGCCTTTGTCAGGTGTTTGTGTCATGTTGGGGAGATTTACCCTTACTTCCTGGGCCCCTATAATTGGACATAACCATTATAACAGTAAAGCCCTGTACACACGATCGGATTTCCTATGGATTCAAATCCGATGGATTTTTCCATCGGAATTCCGATGAAGCTGACTTCCATCAGTCTTGCCTACACACCATCAGTCAAAAATCCGACCGTCCATAACACCGTGACGTAAAACACTCAGACGAGCCGAGAAAAATTAAGTTCAATGCTTCTGAGCATGCGTCGACTTGATTGCGTGGGTTTTTTCTCCGATAGAGTTCCACACAGACGATCGGAATTTGCTATCGTTTTTTTCTCCATCGGATAAATTTAAAACATGTTCTATTTTTTCTCACCGATGGAAAAAAAGACCGATGGGGCCCATACACGATCGGTTTGTACAATGAAAAAAGTCCATTGTGTGTACAGGGCATAACAGAGGCGCAAACAAATATAAACACCTTTTTAGTAGAGTAGAGAATGAGTAAATCTTCTGCCATGTTTTTATAGCTGTCCTTGTTCCTAGGGTAGGGGACTGTAGAGATAATAGACCCTCACTTGCTGTCCTGGTGACACCCTGTGTCAGGAGAACATTAAGCAATGGGCAATCAATTGAACAGGGACAATGCCAACAATACAAACTTGACAAAGGCTCTAACTTCTATCTACTCTATAGAAGGTAATGGCTGGAGCTGGGCTTTAATATCTTATCCAGGCTCACACACACTTTGATCATAGAAATTGAAAGGCACAAAGAACATGGGAAAACAACAGGACATTATGTTGTATACTAATATATATTTTTATATAAAGGTATATATTATATCAAAACAGAACAAGTATCAGTTTTGCATAGTACATAGGAGTAACAGTCCATGGTCAGAAGACTTTACTTTGGAAAGGGCTCAGTTGGTGCACAAAGTAGGTAGATGGCACAGTATTGTATAGTTTGTCTTTAAGGGATGGATGACAGTAATGTGACATGGTCCACCATTCATATTCCTTACAACAGAGTATCCAAGTCCACCGTTGTGGTCTTCTAAAACAATGGTATTGTACAATAACGGCTAAGACAATTCTGAGCCTTCTTTTCGGGCTCTTTTATTGCATTTACAGGCAGTACTCTTTGGTCTTCTGTTAATGAAACAATGTCCATTATTTATTTTAATTTCACCTTGAATGAAGTGGAGTAAACATAAATCCAGGCTTTACTTTATGTCTGATTAGGAGATGAGATTTTGCAAATCTTCCTCTTGACCGCAGTTTACAGTGAAGTATTGGGAGATCTGTGGAAACGGTGCTCTGTACTGTACACATAGGGAAACCACGGCTTTTCAGTGACAGGTCACCTGCCCATTGCAGTTAGGTGTCCTGAATAGACAAGATTATGACACGCTCCTATACATTTCACACCTTCCTAATTATACAGGATCCAACATTACTGGGACATAAATGAATGTTCGACATAACTAAACTGTATTACCATCATTTAGTCCAGTGTTTCTCAACTCCAGTCTTCAAGGCGCCCCAACAGGTCATGTTTTCAGGATTTCCCTCAGATGAAACAGCTGTGGTAATTACTAAGGCAGTGAAACTGATCAAATCACCTGTGCAAAATAATGGAAAGCCTGAAAACATGACCTGTTGGGGCGCCTTGAGGACTGGAGTTGAGAAACACTGATTTAGTCTATATGCGTCTTTCAATGTTCAATGGGTTGTAAAGACAAATTTCTTACTTGCGCTAAAGATGTGCAAAAAAACTTTTTTAGACAGTCTATAACCCCTCCCTACTCTATCCACATTAAATAAAACGTTTTGGCTTAGGTTTGGATTTAATAATATTCTCAGGGCCCTCCTACTGATCTGTCCTTACTAAAAATTGCATTATTTTTTCAGGTTTCAAAAAGTACCTCTATTATAAAAGTCATGGCAGTGTTAGCTGTGTGTTTATTGAAGGATTGCACATACTGAAAGACATTTATCAATCTTGTGCATTCAGAAAACGTAAAAACCTATGTGCTTTCCTAAAATGATTACTTTTGTTATTGACCTTACAAAGTGGTAAAAAGTTTACAATGTTGCTTGTTGGTAATAGATATCTCAGAAGGGAAATACAGGCAGGACTAAAATTGTGCAAACAACACAAGATCTGTGAATGTCCCCCACTGTACGGGCTATCAGTATCCATTACTTACTTTATTCAATTATTATTTTAGTAATATTATCATCCAATGTACAATTGAAATACAATAAATCACTAGACATTTCCACTTTGACAGTTATTGGGATTTTTATTTAACAAAGTATACTTTTAATTTTTTTAACTACCTTTTCTTCTTTTAGAACATTTTGCCCTCTATGCTGTTAAAGGAGAAGTACCAACTTAATACTGAAACTGTGTTTGTGCAGGACATGCAAACAATCGATACTTTTAAGTTAGGTTTGCACTGCTGCAAACAGATTTTGATCTTTCAGTGTGATTATGTGATGCAACTTGGAACCTACGTGGTTGAGGTTTGCATATTCAACGGGGCCAGAATCATGCTGGAATTGCACCAAAGTAGCACAGGACTCGTTTCCAAGAAAGTGCTGTGCTGCATTGATGTGAACATGCACCATTGAAAATAATGTGATTTCCATTGTCGTGCGATTCTGTGCAACTCAAGTCACCTGAATCTGAAAAGTCAAGTCATCCGAAATCGTGCTAGTGTGAACCAGGCCTTATAAATAAACAGATGCGTCAACCTTCCTGAATTGGAAGAGAGATTCCCATTTAGGTAAAACATATAAAAAATAAAATAAAAATTCAATACATTGAGGCGTAACCACTTAAGGATTGGAAGATTTTCCTCCTTAATGACCTGGCCATTTTTTGCGATACGGCACTGCGTCGATTTAACTGACAATTGCGCGATCATGCAATGCTGCACCCAAAAAAAAAAAAAACGTCCTTTTTTACCACAAATAGAGCATTCTTTTGGTGGTAATTGATCACCTCTGCGGTTTTTATTTTTTGTGCTATAAACAAAAAAGAGCAACAAATTTTGAAAGAAAAACTATATTTTTTACTTTTTGCTATAATAAATATCCCCCAAAAAAATAAAAATAAACAAATTTCTTCATCAGTTTAGGCCAATATGTATTCTTCTACATATTTTTGGTAAAAAAAATTGCACGCGCGTGCCCACAATTCGCCATGTACGAGCCGACGTACAATGATGGCGATTGAGCCACATTGCCGCAGTACAACTGCAGCGGCTGGTCCTTAAGCAGTTAATGAAGTGCTGCATTCATTTTCTTTTTTCATTTTTTTCCTTTTGTCTTCACCTGGTCATCCTACCAAAAACTTCCTGTCACTTTGTAACATTGGGGGTTATTTACTGAAAATAAAGAGTGCAAAATCTCGTGCAGCTAGTTGGAAACTAATTGGCTACTATGCACAGCTGCACTAGATTCTGAGTGCTCCAGCTTTAGTAAATCAACCCCATTGTGGCTACACTCATTTCTCTATTGTATCAATGGAAAGACCAATAGTTGTCACAAAGGCTGGACTTCAAATATTTGTTTTGCCTTTGTTCATCTCCTTCACATGGTGAATTGATGGGGCTAGCAGTTTACACCAGTGTTTCTCAACTCCAGTCCTCAAGGCGCCCCAACAGGTCATGTTTTCAGGATTTCCCTCAGATGAAACGGCCGTGGTAATTACTAAGGCAGTGAAACTGATCAAATCACCAGTGCAAAATAATGAAAAGCCTGAAAACATGACTTGTTGGGGCGCCTTGAGGACTGGAGTGGAGAAGCACTGGTTTACACAATGAAGATAAAGATGTTTGTGGTTTCTTTTTTAGCTCACAGGATGAGACAAGGACACTGCATTTCTGGCAAGATCAACTGGGATTTTATTTACTTGCTAAAAATATTCCTAGCCTGAAAATTATAATAAATGCGGCCTAGGAACCAGTAAGCTGAAATATATAAAATTTTAAATTTTAGGTTTAAGTATGCTTCAATGAACATGAACTTTCTCCTTCCCAAGAGTATATTCTCAGCTTCTCCCATCCCAAGTTGGTCTAAACCAGGGGTAGGCAAACTGGGGCCCTCTAGCTGTTAGCAGAACTACAAGTCCCATCATGCCTCTCGGACTAATTGTAACTGCCAGCCTTGCAATGCCTCATGGGAAATGTAGTTCCACAACAGCTGGAGGCCCCCAGGTTGCCCACCCCTGGTCTAAACAATCCAGTAGAGAAATGATTGGTCACCCAATACTGATTGGTACTTATGGAGGTAAGGGAACTACCATTTTGCCAAACACAAACAATAAGTGGTTAATAAAAAATTTCTTCTAATATTTTATCTTTGTTTCCCTGCATATGATCAGAAATTTGCCTGAAGTTATGGATATTGTTTGTACAAAAGTAGCCGTGTATAGGCACTTCATCTGCCATTGTAGGCTGGTTTCTTTTTATATTATTAAGAACGCAGCAAAGATTCATGTGCTTGCCTTCATAATGGAAGTGATAGGTGCAGAGCCAGGACATCCAGTTGGGGGATCCTGAGTCACTGAAGTTTGGATCTAGGGAAGAAGTGAGTGAAAAAACAAGTGAGAAGAGAGTTTAATCTCTTGGTTCATCCTTTGGGGCTCTGCTGTAAAAGGAGCTGGGGCTTTGTATAAAGTAAACCTTTTGGCACAGAAATATGGGGGTTGCCACTTCTGATCTCTAGGTGCCTGGCTATTATATTGACCATTTGGCTTTAATACCTTTTGAGTCCCTGGACTGGAGCAATTATGGAGATCAAGAAATTCAAGCAAAGTCAGTGGTGTGTGCTGAAAAAAATAATGGCATGCAGTACTTTTTTCAGCGCATCGTGGTGCAGCACAATACATGGCATGACTGCTCTGAGGCCAATAGACCTTAAGTTCTAACATTGACATGGTTTCCTCCCAGAGCACATCAGCATCCGTGCGCTCAGTGTGGCTGCTGGTGTAAAAAGGCCCTTACTGGCTTCCTAGTTCTGGATCTCCGATTATTGAAGGTCAGTATGACAGCCAGGCAGCTTTGCAAAATGAATAGTCTGTAATGGCAGCATTAATGTTTCTCTCTGGAAAGGCTTCTTTGAAATATAGCAGTTTTTATGCAAGGTAAAGGATCAGCGTTGGACCTATTTTTGAGTGATGATAGATGTTTGTGGCTTAATAAGTCCATTTTAGAACAAACTACACATCAGACATTATACAGAAAAGTTGAAGATTAAACCTCATTGTGTTTTCCTTGGAGAATCCTGGAAAATCCGTAACAAGAGGACAAGTATTACAGTCTCCTATTGGTTTAAATTGTGATCATTTGTCTATAGTTTAGGTTTTGTTATAGTTCAGTCTCCAGTTTCTGTTCCTTGGTAACAAAAGTAGAATTGTCCAGACATCTGTGGCCTTTATAGGGCAAACAGTCATCCATTTTGTTTTCCTTCCATGTGTATTTAGTGTTTACTGTTGAGTATGATGAGGAGAAAAAGGCCTCTGAGGAGATTCAGTTTTCATCGGAGAAGAAGGAGACATGGAGGATCCTGGGACTGGCAGAGTCTCCAGGGGGAGTGAAGCTGTCCCCTTCTGAGTGTTCTGACAGCTCTCCATATTCACTGTTATAAAATGTCTGCCCTCCACTATAAGATGGGTATGAGGGGTGACTCCGGTTCTGGGGGGATGAACAGCCTGAAGCTATATCCTTGTTTCCACGGGAGCTTTTACTGCTGGAAAAAAAAAAGGAAAAAAAAGAAGTTGAAGAAAGTGTAAAAATTATATCTATTTCACTACACTGAATAAGACTATATTTCATGAGGCTAAGCTTCGCAGTGCCGCATAAAGAAATGTACCCTTACCAAATATTCAACTTTAGCAGCCATCTTTTGTTTAGACCAGTGCTCTCCAAACTGCGACCCAGGGGCCAGATGTGTCCCTTTGGTTGCTTTTAATCAGTCCTTTGGGGACTATTTCATCCACTGATACCAACAGTGGGGCATAATTCCCCTCACTGACACCAATGATGGGGCACAATTCTTCCCAATGACACCAATGACTGGACACAATCTTCCAATGACACCAACAATGGGGCCCAATTTCTCCCAATGACACCAACAATGGGACACAATTCCTCCAACTGACACCAAAGATGGGGCATTGTTTTCTCACACTGATGTGGCCCCCCTAAAATCTGAAGGACAGTAAACTAGTCCTATGTTAAGAAAGTTTGGAGACCCCTTGTTTAGACAATAAATGCCAGTAATTACAGTATTATTTTTTAATCTTCATCACATTTAAAAAAAAGCCTAACTCTTGGCATTTTTTTAAAAGTTTTGGATAAAGTGAGAAATTTAACATTTTGTCAGGTTTTCACTAATCGGTGTCTAAATGGTAAAGGCCACATCGTACCACCGTACCATCGTACCACCAGCCCAATAAATGTTGATATCACTGGCCCAGGGAGCAAATGCCACCCTGTCCTCCACCAGTTAATATTTTATGCTGGGTGATATTTCAACAGGGTGACATTCATTAACTGAATACAATTTATGAATATATCATTATCCAAAAATGCACTAGCATGATCTGGGTGACATTGTGTGTACCAAATACCTGAATCCACCTTCTGTCCTGTGTCTATTCTCTATCCTCTCCAGTTCCTCTGAAGCCAGTACCATCCCACTGTCAGTCTGATTATCCTGTTTAAATAAATAACATGAAAAGAACATGATGTAAAATAGGTTAATATTTATTAGACTACAAAGCTAGCTAGCGTTCTTAAGTGTTAGAACTGACTCACCTTTGAATGGATTCTGTTACAGTCTGATACGTGGTACATGAAAGCAGACATATTTTATTGTTATATAGACAGTCATGGGAAATAGTAAGAACGCCCCATACAAATTGTTGCCTTTTTCAACATATTTGAACAGACAAACATTAGGTCTTCATTTAGTCTTTATAGATAAAGGTGGCATACTTATACCAGTGACACATTACATTGGTATGATTTATTCACTTTCGTAATTAAAGAAAATACAGATTTGTCATAGGAAAAAATATGTGCACCCCCACCTTTAGCACCACTTCAAATGAAACTAGAATCATGTGTTACAGATTAGGTAACAATGATTGCAACCTCCTTAGGGAATATCCAGGTGGAAACTCAGATAATCTAGGGCACAGGTGTCTAACACAAGGCCCGCAGGCCGAATACGGCCCTTCAGGCCATTTCATGTGGCCCTCGCACCTCTCCTGCAGCTGCAGCGACCCCCTCGTCTCTGCCCACACCTTGTCTCAGCAGTCAACAGCAGAGAGGCGGACAGAACTCCTCTCTCAGATCCTGAACTTCTCTTTGCAGCCACAGAGAGAACCATGTCTGCCCCCCCCTTCTCTCCTTCCCCATCTCAACAGTCAGCAGCAGAGAGGAGGACAGAACTCCTCTGCCAGATCCTGCACTTCTCTTTGCAGCTGCAGAGAGAACTATCTCTGCCCCCCCTTCCCCCCTCCCCTTCCCCATCTCAACAGTCAGCAGCGGAGAGGAGTACAGAACTCCTTCTAGAGATTCTGCTCCTCTCTGTACAACCTCAGCACCCCCTCACCTCCGCCTCCCCTGGTTTCAGTATTCTGCTGACTCCAGGCCTCCTCTGGTCCTCCTAATGTATCGTGCACTTTCTGCCTCCCAGCTCTTCCTCCAGCTTCTTCCCAGCAGCAACACAAGGTTAGGGGGCTGCACTGTGATGTAAGGGAGGGTGGGGACTTTTGACTTCTGATGGTGGTGGTGCTCTGGACATCTAGTCTTACAGATACAACAGGCCTTTTCAGGGCAACTATAATGCTAATGCGGCCCTGACGAAATTGAATTTGACACCCCTGATCTAGGGTCTGGTGTTCTATATGCACTTGACATGTGTGGTATCATCATGCCAAGAATGAAGGAAAAATAATCTATGAGTGGCATAGATTTCAAGCAACTGCTAATTTGTCCAGGACTAGCTGGGCCTGAAAATTAAACCCTGGAATTTACCATCTGATGCTAAAAGAAGACTCCAAGAACCCCAAAATGGAATCACAGAATATACAGGTAACTCTTACAATAGTTGGTGTCAAAGTGCTTGTATCTTAAATCAGAAAGAGATTGCATCAATTTAACCCATGTGAAGGGTGAGCCAAAGATCAGGCCTTCTGGAAAAATGTGCTGTGGGCAGATAAATCAAAGACTGAGATGTTTGGCACAAACCAAAGACAGCATTTCAGAAGAACCTCATACTGTGTGTCTTACATATGTAGCACCCTCTACCATAGGTAGGTGCTAGAGGTGTAGTGTTTGGTAGATTCTGTCAGTACAGGTAAATTAAAGCAGGCTTATGCTGCAAGCTAGGCCTGTTTGTTTTTGATCTGGGGGCAGGGAGTGGTTAGTGTAGCAGTGGGTGTAACTGACATGTGCTTCAGCTCTTAGGCGCCTCCCCTACTTACAGTGAGAATGTTCTGGTAGAGGGGCAGGGCTGAGAGCTGGAGTGACAAGGAGTACATGTGAGGAGCCCTGACCAATCCCCAACTAGGATTGGCAGGGGGCAGGCCTCCTACATATACTCACAGTCAGCTTGCTGGGGAGTTGTTGTCGGCTCAGTCGATGGATCAGTAGTCCATCGTCAAGTATGCTTTATTATTAAATGTTCAGGGCCATCAAGAAAGGGTACTGCTGGCCTATTATTCATCAAGTGACGTTTCAGCTAGGAATTATTCTGAGTGAGGCTCAGCCTGTTCAAGATGGTGGGACAGGATGTCTAATGCTGTGACAGGGAAGTGTTGCGCAGGAGGTGAAGAGTCTGCAGGGAGAGTGCAGAGGCGGGAGAAGTTCTCAGGTGAAAAGTCTGTCCAGATTAGAGTCCACCATTTTTGTTCCGTGAAGATAATGAGTAACCATTTGCCAATGTGGAGCCGGATCAGCTCCAGCATTGCAAATACCAATTGTTCTATGGGCATCCCATATCCCTTTCCCCCAACCAAGTTAAATCCCCCAAATAAAACAACAAAACAAATCAGAAGACTTTTCATTGTCTACAAGTGTGACGTATGGATGTCTGGCAGCAGAGTGAATATGCGTGGATGTTAGTAACTAGTGGAAACACACCGCTACACATACTACTACTCCTGTGCTGTGTCTCCCCAGAGCTCCACATGCCTGAAACACCTCCCTTCTCTGGACTTCATTAGGGGATACTTGCTAGCTGGATTCCAGTCCACATCTGATACTCCTGAAGACCACAGGTACTCTTTCCTTTACCCTTGCTCAGTTTCTTGTGCCACTGGCCAGAAACTATAGCTTTCTGTATTAAGCCTGGGGCAACCAAGTACTAGTAGACCTGCTTGCCTTAAGGGAATGGGGCTGTTATAGGTGAGGGCACACTTTCCAGCTATAGTTTCAGACCTCTGTTACTGGGGTGTTACACATACTAATTGTGATGCATGATTGTGGAAATGTTATGGGTTGGGGTCACTTTGCTGCTTGAGACCATGGAAAGCTTGCATCATTGTTTCAGCTATGACATCTGCATCACATCAAAGTGTGCTTGAGGAGAATATGAGGCCATATGTCCAACAGTTGAACCAGAAATGTTTTTTTCAATACGATAATGATACAAAATACACTAACAAATCCACCAAAAAATACCACAAAAATAACTAATGGAGGGTTATGGACTGGCCTATTCAGAGCTCTGATTTTATTTCCATTGAAATGTTGTGGGCGAATTTCAAATGGGCAGTTTATGCAAGGAAACATCTTGCAGCTTAAAGAATTGTGTCAGACTAGCGGGCAGTTCTGCAAAATGCCTTCAAGAAGTCATTTATTCTAAAGGGGGAAATACCAGCTACCGAGTTTCAAAAGCACAGTATTGTGAGGGTGATTATTTTTAGTGAATTTATTTGGTAAAGTGATTTGGGAAAGTGGAAGTACCTTATATAAAGATTGCACTTTACTGCTCCTATGATTTCTCTGCAGGTCTAGGAGACACCTCAAACCAGTAATGAATAATTATCACAATAATGCCCTACCATGGCTTATTCTAAAACTGGTTTATTCTCAGTAGTCCTTCAGCAATAGTACCAAATGTAGCTGTACTGTTTGACATAATACAGGTAAGCACTACATAACCTTTATTAAAATATGATACACAATACAATTGTTGTATCAACAGTTACTTTCAATTCATTAAACAAATCATCCTATTAACCACTTCCATACAGGGCTTTTTATACCACTTCAATACCGGGCCTATTCTGGCACTTCTCTCCTACATGTACAAATCATCATTGTTTTGCTAGAAAATTACTCAGAACCCCAAAACATTATATATGTTTTTTTTAGCAGACACCCTAGGGAATAAAATGACGGTCGTTGCAACTTTTTATCTTGCACGGTATTTGCGCAATAATTTTTCAAACGCCTTTTTTTGGGGAAAAAATGGTTTCATGAATTAAAAAATAACAAAACAGTAAAGTTAGCCCAATTTTTTTGTAAAATATGAAAGCTTATGTTACGCCGAGTAAAAAGATACCTAACATGTCACGCTTTAAAATTGCGCACACTCATGGAATGGCGCCAAATTTCGGTAATTAAACATCTCCATAGGCGACGCTTTGAAATTTTTTACAGGTTACCAGGTTAGAGTTACAGAGGAGGTCTAGTGCTAGAATTGTTGCACGCGCTCTAACGCACGCGGCGATACCTCACATGTGTGGTTTGAACGGCGTTTACATATGCGGGTGGGACTTACGTGTGCTTTCGCTTCTAAGCCCGAGCTATTGGGGACGGGCGTTGTAAAAAAAAAACATTTTTTTTATTTTTTATATTACTTATTTATTTATTTTTTACTTTTTTTTTTTTTTACACTTTTTTTTTTTTTACACTTTTATTCCTATTACAAGGAATGTAAACATCCCTTGTAATAGGAATGTGTGTGACAGGTCCTCTTTATGGAGAGATGCGGGGTCAATAAGACCCCACATCTCTCCTCCAGGCTGGAAAGCATGAGATCAGTGAAAAAAATTCACGATCTCATACTTACAGCCGCAATGGCGGCTTTGTTTAAATTTGAGGACCCGGGCGTGACGTCATCACATCGCGCCCGGGCCTCCGACGATCATAGAGATGACTGGTGACCATCTGGTCACCAGTCATCTCTATGATCATCACGTGACCCACCACTGGCGCCGACGATTCTCTCTGGGTCCCCGATCGCACGGGAGAGCCCGGAGAAGCACCGGATGGCGGCGGGGGGGATGTCGCTATGATCGTTCTTATGGTGCGCAGGATCGCCGGCTGCAAACAAGGATATCTGAATGATGCCTCTAGCTGCAGGCATCATTCAGATATCCCCCCTCAAAGCGGAGGACGTCATATGACGTCCACCCGGAGGGAGAGAGGGTTCCTGCCGGCGTCATTTTGCTATGGCCCGGTATGGAAGGGGTTAAAGACCATTTCTAAAGTCCTATATCAAGCACTATGCCCATGGTTTGGACTAAATGAACTCAGACTAAACTTACCGGGTGCCCTTTGTGTGCCATGTGTGTCATTGGAAATTCTTCAAATGTTTTCAGTCTTGACGGGCAGCGGATCTGGTTGCCCCCAGTAAAGCAGCCGGGAAAGGAAACACAGTTGTAATATCTGTGTAGACAAAATACAAATGAAGCAATGTTGTGTCAGAGAATGACTATACAGTACAGTAAGATGCAACAATGCAGTGATAAAACTTCAAAGTAATCTGCATCATAGACAAGCGCCACGATCTATTCTGCAGTCATAATTATCATAAAGGAGTAGACTGAGCAAAATCTAATCTCATTTTTCTAAAAACATGTTCTACATTTAAGGAATGAAGCTGGCCATACCGTACATTCCCCCATCCACACATTTGAGGTGGACGCAGGAAACCTCCCTGCTGTGTCATTGCATTCTGACAGCAGAGGAGGCAGCTGGACTTCTCTGCTGTCAGAATACACTGATCAATGCAGCAGGCTATTGACTGTTATTTCTCTCTCTCCCCATCCTTTATTTTGTCATGGGATTCTTTGCTCTTGGGCACAAGAACATTTTTTGTTGTGTAACTTGGCCCATTAAGGACAGGGCCTATTTTTAGGAAAGGGGGGGGGGGGTAGAATTCTAGGTAAATTTGTTTTTTGGTTGCTTCTGTAATCACGGGAGCAGCGATTGTTTGTTTTGGTCTCTTTAGAGTTTCACAGGCTGGGAGTTTAATTGCTCCCCCCTGCCCCTAGAAGAGGTTTCTAGAGCTTAGGAAGAAAAAAAGTGTGATTATTGATAAGGGTCTAGCCCAGGGGTGCCCAACCCTTTGAAGAGCGAGGGCCACTGAAGCGTCTTGGTAACCAGTCGCGGGCCAAAATGAGTGGAGTGGGCAGATGACATGTCCACGCCACATATGCTGAACGGACACGGACACAGCCCATGCTACTCTATGGGCCCTCCAATTCAATCCGCCAGACGAAATAGGGCGGATCGCCTTCTGTTTTTTTTTTTTGCGGATCGGATTGGAGGTAAGGGGGGGGGGGGTAAATGGACATAGAGGTGAATGGAGGGTCAGATTGGGTCCTAAGGCTGCTTTCACACTGATGTACCACATGCACCTGTGGCTTTCCTGCAGGTTAGCTGCACTTTGCCATAGACTTCTATTATATCCTGCAGGTGTGGTGCACTTTCTGAAAGTGCACCAAATCCGCAGGTAATAACAGAAGTCTATGGCTTAGTGCAGGTAACCTTCAGGTGCACTGCACTGCACCTGCGGATTAGTTTGAAAGCAGCCCAGTAACAACTCCAAAACAGATATGCCCATATATACACTGTAATTTCAGTAATAAATTTACCTTTAATAACAGCCTTCCATTCAGTTTTCCCCGGCTGCTGCTCTCCCAGGCAGAGTGCATTTGGTATCGATTGTGACAGGAGCTGGTGCTATACAGGAAGCATCAGCTTATGTGGCTCTGCTCTGCAGCTGCTTGCTTTCTCTACTGCCGGCTTCATTCACAATACTGATGCTCTGGGATGACGGGTCAGCAACCTGCTAACTTGGCTTGCCAAACCACCATCCCAGAGCAGGAGGTCGCGGGCCACATCAGAAGGCTCCTCGGTGCCACACTGGTTGGGCACCCCTGGTCTAGCTAATCCCTGGGGAGGTGTGCTGAGATTGTCCGGGAAGCTGATAAGTAGTCCGGAGTCCTGGCGAGATTGTGTTTCCCCAGGGAGGAGAGTTCTAAGCCTCAGGGAGCTATTTCACCTAAGGTAGCCTGTGGAGTGTGCTGCTGTTCTGTGAGGTCTCAGCGTTAGCAGAGCTGGGACCTGGAGGTGACCTGGAAATTACTGCAGGACTTCACCAACAATATCTGGTCTAGAGAAGGACTGTGTCGCTGACTGAGTTGTGTCCAGAGGAAGGTGGCAGCTGTCCTGGGGACTTGTGAGCATGGACCCTGAATTAATTCCTTGTGCCTGTATGATTTTGGGATATAAGTCCCAGAAGTTGCTTGGACTGATACAGCTCTCATAAACTGGTCATGTCCCATGTCCCTGTCCTCAGCAATGTCTTGGACTGTGAGCTTAGAGAAGCGTGCCCTCTATGCAGCGCTCTTCAGATGTCACTGGGTACCAGTAAGATTGTTGTTCAGCATTTGCAAACTGGAGCTGAATGGTACTTTAAAAGCTTTAACAAAGCTTGCTGAAAGCTCTGCAAATGCTTTGTAAAAACTTTCTGTTCACACTGCTCTTATACAAGCTGAAGCCTGTGTGAAATAGGCCTTAGGCACACTAGACATCCCATGTGCAATCTACATCTGTGCCTTAAAGTGAAAATTGTGCCTTGAAGAGAAAATTGTTTCAGATGTTCTGGTTACCCTGCATCTATCAACTGTCCTCTTATCTTTACATTATTGGAGAATTTAATGATAGGATATCACTGGATGCTATAGAGGGAAACCTTTCTTCAAAATACATTGTTAATGAACGACCAATTTTTGCTGTAACAGGCTCACCTTACAGCCAGGTTATGACAGTGCAGTCTCATGTCACACTCTTCCTCATCAGAATTGTGTTGTGGGCAGATAGGAGCTTGCGATGAGTCCATCTCTTCTAAACTCTGTGAGTCGTTGAGAGGGATGTAGTCCTTTCCTTCCTTTGGGAGGCAGTTAGGAACCATTAGTATGCCTTCTATACAATATTTACTCTTTTTTTTTTTTTACTATACCTTTATTGGTTTACAAATGTGGTTAAAACTGAACTCCAAGCAAATAGCTAAATACACAGCTGAAATACATATACTGTAGCTGTCTGAACTGCAGGAGGATTTGTGTTTCTGTCCATCAATTCCTGAGACTTACACAGCCAGACTACAGACTTGACTTTTCTCTGCTGCAGCAAACCAGAACTAAACTGTGTCTAAGCACCACAAACTGAAAACACTATTTTGTTGAGAAATTACTTTGAAAAACACCCCCTAGCATTTTTAGCTGTGGCCATGTTGAGTAAGGGCAGATGATTCATGTAGCATTTACAGTACTTCCTGGAATCTATATGCCCTTAGCTCAGGCATGCAGTGATGTGTGTTTAGCCGAGAAAGCCCCTCCTCCAAGTGAAAAAAAAAATGTCAATGAAGACTCCTGGAAAAGCAACTAAAAAAGTCTAAAAAAGTTTTAAACAAGTAAATAAAATATACCTTTCTATCACTTTACTAATATCTAATATTATTAATGAATAAACAATTGTTCTTTCAATGGTGGAGGCAGAGATTGCATAGATGGACAGCTCCTGTAACATTCTTCAGTACGGGGTGAGGGAGGAGCTGTCATTCCACATGCTGGAGCCTCCCCACAAACTGACCAAAATAGTCACCTTGGGTGGCTTCCAGGAGGTAAATGAGGACCACTCAGGGTGATGGGGAACAGGTGCAATAAGAGTTGCAATGCACCAGCCAGAGGATCAGCTGTGATTGCCACAGACAAAGGGGAAGCCCATTGATATGGCAGGGTGACTATTAAAGGGTGTGCAGTATAGGCCACTGGCTACCAATGTATTATGATGAATACCACAGAAAAAAAAAGTTAATGGGCAAACAAGATCGGGGTCCCACCAACATTTTAATATGGGGTCCTGTGATTTGTTGTTACCTTAAAGTGGATGTAAACCCACTCTCATCCTTTCTAAACTACTGCCATAGTGCTGATCTATAAGGATATAGATGCCTCCTGCATGTATCCTTATCTGTTAAATGTCTCCCCTCTGTCTGTTATAAGAACTGAAAAACTGCAGATTCTGTGGGTGGATCTGTTGTCTGGAGCTCAGTGGGTGGAGTCGTGATGTCAGTAGACTCCCCGCCCACCTCTACACTCCCCTTGTCAACATGCAATTTCTCCTGAGTATTCCTTCTGCTATGATCACTAACATCCAGTCAAAATCCAGAAAAGTAACCACATGACTTCAGAAAAGGAGTGGGGGTGGGAATGAAAAAATAATGCCTGTCTAAAGCTAGTGCATGAGATATGTAAATAACCTGTCACTCAAAGCAAGGGGGCGGAACGGACAAAGGTGTTTCTCTGTTTGTCCGTTTTATTTCACTGAACAATAAAAGAGGATTGCTCAGAGCTGGATTAACTCTGTGTGGCAAGACCTGACACAAATGATAGGAAATCTTATACTCTACATTGTGACAGCAAAAAAAAAAATCAAATTTACATTCACTTTAAACTGGAATGTGGGGGAGACAGACAAGTGTACACCCAGTTTAAACATACCTGCTGGACATTCTCTTGCAGCAGGTCACCCAGGATTTCCACTAAGTCAGTAAAAATTGGCCTTTCCTTAGGATCCCCATACCAGCAACTCAACATGATACGATAACTGTATGAAACACAAATGCAGATATTTACATAAGAACATCTTGGAAAGGCTCCTGATTCAACAAATGAAATGCTCTGGATGCAATATTTATGTAATAGTCAACATCAGCATATGTGCAGTGCTATTCACCAAGAAAACTAGAAATATAAATAAAAAACCTTTATTTCAGACACATAGGGGTTTATTTACTAAAGGAAAATCAGCTGTGCACTTTGAAGTGCAGTTGCTGTAGATCCGAGGGGGACATGCAAGGAAAATAAAAAACAGCATTTTTGCTTGCACATGATTGGATGACAGAAATCAGCAGAGCTTCCCCTCATTTTAGATCTTCCCCTCAGATACACCGACTGCACTTCCAAGTGCAAAGAGGATTTGCCTTTCATAAATGACCACCATAACTTCTTATAAAATCAAAATAGTAAAACAACAACAACAAGTCTTTTAAATAGGTCTTGTAAATTACTAAAGCAGCGCTAATTGTTACTCCTCTAACGTGACCAACCTTTCTTATAATAATTCATAAGAGGAATATATGGAGGATAGAAGATGTGTCAGAGTCCAGGTAAACCCACAGGTGCTTCTAGATTACGATGTGCTCTCCACTGCAAGTTGCTCCCACCGTGTGAGACACACCCCTTTCGGGTTTGTACTCACCAAAAGGTTGAGTTTATCAGACACTGACAAACTGATTCATTCAAACGTCCTCCATATCCTGGATGTACTCGATCCCAAGAACAATCTCCCAATATCCTCAGGTTAAAAGGGAAGAAAAGACTCACAATAGTGTGATCCCATTTCACCTTTTTATTCAAAAGTCCTTGGTAATATCCATAAATTTAATCAAATTCATAAAAGATTATTCAGCATGCACTTTTCAAAAAACGCGCCGTCCTTAGCACCAATAGGCAGTGTGTGTGTGCTGATCTCGTCCACCGCTACAAGAATCACACTACTTCCCTACTATGGAACGCATATGGAACGCACATCCTCACTTCCTACTGCCGCAAGGTCACACCCTGACGTTTCGTCCTTACGGCTTCCTCTGAAACGTCAGGGCGTGACCTTGCGGCAGTAGGAAGTGAAGATGTGCGTTCCATATGCGTTCCATAGTAGGGAAGTAGTGTGATGCTGGTAGCGATGGACGAGATCAGCACTCACACACTGCCTATTGGTGCTAAGGACGGCGCGTTTTTTGAAAAGTGCATGCTGAATAATCTTTTATGAATTTGATTAAATTTATGGATGTTACCAAGGACTTTTAAATAAAAAGGTGAAATGGGATCACACTATTGTGAGTCTTTTCTTCCCTTTTAACCTGAGGATATTGGGAGATTGTTCTTGGGATCGAGTACATCCAGGATATGGAGGACGATCGGATGAATCAGTTTGTCAGTGTCTGATAAACTCAACCTTTTGGTGAGTACAAACCCGAAAGGGGTGTGTGACACACGGTGGGAGCAACTTGCAGTGGAGAGCACATCGTAATCTAGAAGCACCTGTGGGTTTACCTGGACTCTGACACATCTTCTATCCTCCATATATTCCTCTTATGAATTATTATAAGAAAGGTTGGTCACGTTAGAGGAGTGACAATTAGCGCTGCTTTAGTAATTTACAAGACATATTTAAAGGACTTGTTGTTTTACTATTTTGGTTTTATGAAATGTGCATTTATGGCTTTTAAAGCGGCTGCTGAATTTTAAATGTGGGACAATTTTAAATGATAATGGTAACATTATGTTCATTTAATAATCTGTTATAAGAGGTCTGTGGATTCCGTGGCGCCGAGATAGTGAAAGAAGGCCAGGGGACGTCACTATTTTTGTACATAACTTCTTATGTGTACAAGTCATGCAGCAGTCATGTACTGTAATTTACCTGTAACTATGTGACACTATACTGTGTCCTGGTACACGGAGTCATGTACAGGTACTTACTAAAATTAGGGGACTTTTTCACAAAACCATATACATGCTTTATGCAATAAATTGCTATTATTTTTTTTAACTGGTTAAGCACCTATGGATCAAAGTAATTTTTACATTTTAGCTAGGGGCCTACTGATTTTTGGTAGCCGGTCATGTGCCCTGTATCTCCTGTGCAGTGCTTACAGTGTCTTGAAAAAGTATTCATACCCCTTGGAATTTTCCACATTTTGTCACGTTACAACCAAAAACGTAAATGTATTTTATTGGGATTTTATGTGATAGACCAACACAAAGGGGCACATAATTGTGAAGAGGAAGGAACATGATAAATATATATATATTTTTTTTTTACAAAAGAATATGTGAAAAGTGTGGCGTGCATTTGTATTCATCCCCCCTGAGTCAATACTTTGTAGAACCCCCTTTCACTGCAATTACAGCTGCAAGTCTTTTTGGGGATGTCTCTACCAGCTTTGCACATCTAGAGAGTGACATTTTTGACTTTTCTTCTACGCAAAATAGCTCAAGCTCTGTCAAATTGGATGGAGAGTGTCTGTGAACAGCAATTTTCAAGTCTTGTCACAGTTTCTCAATTGTATTTAGGCCTGGACTTCGACTGGGCCATTCTTTGATCTAAACCATTCCATTGGAGCTCTGGCTGTAAGTTTAAGGTCGTTGTCCTGCTGGAATATGAACCTCCACCCCAGTCTCAAGTCTTTTGCAGACTCTTATGCCCTGTACACACGATCAGAATTCCGATGGGCTAAAATCCGATGGAATTTTTTGTCGGAATTAGGTTCAAAGCTGTCTTGCATACACACCATCAGACAAAATTCAGACCGTCCAAAACGCGGTGACGTACAACACGTACAACGTCACTATGAAGGGGAAGTTCAAATCCAATGGCGCCACCCTTTGGGCTGCTTTTGCTGATTTCGTGTTACCATGTGTTAGTAAAAGTTTGGTGAGAGACGATTCGAGCTTTTCAGTCTCCGTGCTTTTCAGTTCGTTACAGCATGACGAATGTGCTATCTCCATTACGAACGCTAGTTTTACCAGAACGAGCGCTCCCGTCTCCTAATTTAGTCTGAGCATGCGTGGATTTTTCTCCGATGGAGTTCCACACAGACGATCAGAATTTCCTATCGGTTTTCATTCCATCGGAAAAATTTAAAACATGTTCTACTTTTTTACACCGATGGAAAAAAAGTCTGATGGGGCCCATACACGTTCGGGATTTCCGATGAAACAAGTCCAAGTCCAAGTTGGAAATTACGATTGTGTGTACAGGGCATAACAGGTTTGCATCCATACTGTGACTGCCTGCCACTACAGCAGCTGGCATCTCTCACTGCTTCTACCCATCACAACAATAGATGCCAGAGACAAAGGAAGCTGCCTTTAGGCTCCTCCAAAGCTCTGACATGACACAAGACAAGGGGTGGCTTGAATAACATACTCTGGCCCTCTGCTTAGGGAATTTGGAGTTTTTTTTTTTGTAAAATCTTTATGCACAATTTAGAGTATAAAACAAGTACAGTGCAAAACAAATGATGACATACTAGCATGCAGCTTTTATAGCAGTGGTAAAATGTAGTGGTTAGGAGAATCAGATGGCAAGGAGTGTTGTTGTGAAAATGGCCCTGCCCAACAACAAAAACCTCAGCGTTAGCGGTGCATGGGTTGTGTACCTACTGCATAAAATAACATTAGGGTGGGAGCACAGGAACGCTGATGTGCGTTGGAGTTTGGATGTGTATGGATAGAACGGTCAAGTCAAAATCATCAGAAAAGGAGGTGGTAGAGGGGAGATGGGTAGGTTAGAGAGATTAGAGGTTAGAGAGATTCAGGGGGTATGAGGGGAACGGTCAAGGGCACAGAGGATGAGGGAGAAAACAATGAGAAAATAATGAAGTAGTAAGAAAGATACTGGGATCTACTAGGAAAAGTGGGCAGCAGGAAGTTTAAGTGAAGAAACAGGTGTCCCCTGGTTCTGCAGTCAGAGGAGAGAAGGTAAAGTCATTCCAGTAAAACCACATTTAAATATACTATTCAAATTTGTTTTGTGAAGATAATATGAGGTCCTCCACATTCCTGATCTCCTCCACCTTATGCCACAAAGGTATTATAGGTGGAGAGTGAATTTTCCATTTTGCGAAGATGCAAGCCTTTGCTGCATTCAGAAGGTGCCGATCTGCGATAAGATTTGATGAAAATACAGAAGCTATGTCAAAGGAAGAAGGCAGGTTCCTCTGGGATCCAGTAGTCTGTGAATTTTCAAGATATGGTGTCAACAATGTTCCAGAAGGTCTTTAGTGTCGAGTATGACCAGAATATATGATAAAGAGTACCTCGCTCTGAGTAACAGCACCACCATATCTCTGGGACAGTAGGGTATTGGTTATGTAGAATGGACAGGGTCCCGTATCAAATGGTTAGGATTTTGAAATTAATCTATTGAAGATTAGTACAGATTGAGGTTTTCAGCGAGAGATCTAAAATCCTCTGACACTGTTACATAAAGGAGACACCTAAGTCACGTTTCCAAAGGGTCGGGTATGGGGTTTGTAGTCTTCGGTCGTTACACAATTTGGGGGTAGAGTATGGCGAAAGAATGTCTGAGTGGGCATATACCGATGCAAAGCTGTTCAAAGGGGCTCACTGGTCAGTCGGGGGGGGGGGGAGGGTGGGTAGAGTGGAATGGAATTAAGTTGGGGCACCTTCCAAAGGTCTAGGCCATAGTAGTCATCAATTTTCATGAGATCTTCTTTAGTACGCAGGTGATTTTTGCTGAGATGGTAAAGTGGAGAGAATAATACTTGCACTCTCTTGACCCCTACAATCTGTGTGTTACACAACCCTGACTCCTTGTTTTGTACTCCTGCCTCCTGCATCCTATGCATTTTATACTCCTGATCCCTGCACTCTGTTATACATTGAATACCTCTGATCAAAGTGTTAATTTTCTCAACAGTTGGTAGGTAGTTGCTGAGCAATCCCAGACTAATTTAATGACATAATGTTTTTAAGATAGGCTTAGATGAAGTGTTAGCTCTGGGGTTTTTTCAGTGTGCAGAAAAGCATCTGTAATGGAAAAGTTTCTATTTTTGAAAATGATTGTGCTGAGGTTTATACATGTTTGTGAGACTTTGCTTGTGGCACAGCAATCAAAGCTCACTTTATGGACACAAGTAGGCTTTAGTTTTTTTAACCTTGTGCCTTTAAGTTCTTCCCACTGTTAATGCAATTTGGCAACACCCAGTGTGCGCAGTGGCACACTAGATGTACCGCATTATTGATCTTGAATTAATCAGTCCTAACAACACCCCTGATCTAACTGTAACTTTTTCACACAGTATGCAACAAGTTAAAAAAAAAAATGTTCCTACCAATAAAAAGTATTGTATACCATGTGTTCTATATTTTTATTTCCTGTACTGTATATTAAGACATAAACAATTTGTTTCTATTACATAGCATAGCAAAATTATCTAAAAATGTAATTAATGGTTTTTTTTAGGGTTGCACCGACACCATTTATTACTGGCGAGTACGAGTACCGATACTTTCGGTCAAGTACTCGCCGATATCGAGAACCGATACCATTGCGGTGCGATTTGAGCCCATACAAAAAGAATGGTCTCAAATCACACTACAAAGAACTGCATGCGATTTTAACAGGAACATGGTGTGATTCCTGTCCAAATTGCATTTAGTTACCCCCACCGCTCCGGTTTGAAGCCTGGGTTCACACTGGAGCGGTGGGGGAAACCTCATGCGATTCGGACAGGAATCACACTGCATTTCTGATCACATGCGATTCTTTGCAGTTTGATTTGATTGACAGTGCAGCCCTAGTTTTTTTAATTGCGTTTTTTTGAAACATGTCACGAAATTTAATTGGAGAACAAATGAATAAAAAAAAAGATCAGTAGTGGTAAAAAATAAATAAAAAAATTGACAGATAAAAAAAGTTATAGTTAAGGAGAGAAGGGGAAGAAGGCATTAATTACTGTAGGCAGAGGAAGAGGGATTGGGTGCATTGGAATTTGATTACGTTTTTTTTGGGTGTACAATTGTACATAGCATGTCTAATGCCCATACATGGGGGAACATGGGATCAATTAGAATTCACTTTGCTTAAAGTTTTTGTTACCCCAAAATGTCATATTCCTGATATGGGCCTGCTGTACCATGTACTTGTGTGAGAAAAGTATCCTGTTGTCTTTGTATTGCTTTCTTTGTGTGAAATCCCTGGTGTTCCTGCCAGTCCCTTTGCTTTCCAATTAAAAACTGACCACACTTAGCATGAGAACAGACCGTGGTCAGTTCTCTAGCTATGCTGGGAACTCAGAGTGCTCTCCTCTAATGATCAGAGTTGTCCTGACACGCTCCTGCTGCACAGCCATTTACTGGAAAGCTCAGTGTGCTGCTGCTTCTTCTGCCCCAACTCTTACGCAGCTGAGAACAGAAGGAACAGAGGGAATGTGATCACTTATAAAAAAGGAAAAAAAAGGTATTTATAATATAATTTTTTATATCTGTACAAAAATGTTTTGCCTTTAATTTCAATTTAAACTGAATGGGTTGTTTTACAAGGTGATCGTTTACAATCACTTTAAGACAGACCAGTTTGAGATCAAGTCCTATAGGTTACTTAAAGTCTATCTCTGTGCAAAATTAGTTTAGAGAGGCCTTTAATCTTTCATTAGCAATATTTTAGGCTGCATGCTGAGACTTTTAGTTCAATGACTGCTAAAAAAAAAGTACCCAAGGATTGGCTTTTTTACAAAGATCCTGGCTTCATTGCTCAGACTAATATCAAACATCAGGACCTCTTTATTGTCAAAAGAAAAACAGAATTTCTTTCTTTTTCCAGATGTAGATTTTTCCCAGGAAATGAGTGCTGGCTAGCACTATGAAAAGTGTCTGCCGGGGATGTCTATCTCCAAAGTGTCCTGTGTGATAAGGAACCTCCCAGCCCAGAGTATTATAAAGCAGCAGGATTGGCATGACAACAGCTTATTTTAACCCGATTCCTGGTCACCAAGGGGGTTCTTTGAATGCTGGCCAGGAACACTACAAATACTTCTGTGGCATGTTTTTTAGCTGTCAATTGTCTCAAACGTTGCCAACTGAAAACAAATTTGATTGTTATCAAGAGGAAAATATTTCTGACCAGCGGCAAAAAGATGTGAAAGTAGAAACTGCCTTTTTAAATAAATTTTTGTTTTACTGGAAACAGCATCACCCAGTTATTGTAGATAAAACTTTAGGGGTACATTCACAGAAAAATTGAAGCTCTCTCTCCCATACATAACAGAACACAAAGGTATGCATCGAAGATTCCTATGTATGTAAACATTGATTCCACTATGTAAGTTACATATTGCCACACACGCCGGAGTGAGATCAATAATTCCAAGACCATTATTCACAGCTAACTCTAAATTGATGACCTGTAATGCCGCGTACACACGACCGTTTTTCATGACTGCAACTGACACACATTGTGTGGGCATGGTCCACGTTGTCCCTTTAGGCCGGTGCACATTACCTGCATGGTAAAATGCCATGTTTTACCACGCAGAAAGTCCTCATGCCGCGTACACACAACCGTTTTTCATGACGAGAAAAATTCCATTTTTTTATTTGGTCATTAAAAACGATCGTGTGTGGGCTCCAGAGCATTTTTCACGACGTGAAAAATGGGCATTAAAAATTTGGAACATGATCTAATTTTTCTCGTCTTTTTTCACGTCGTCGTTTTTCTCGTCATGAAAAACGGCCGTGTGTAGGCTTTAACGATGTGAAAAAAACGCGCATGCTCAGAAGCAAGTTATGAGGCGGGAGCGCTTGTTCTGGTAAAACTAGCGTTCATAATGGAGATAGCACATTCGTCACGCTGTAACGGACTGAAGAGCACGAGGCTGAAAAGCGCGAATCGTCTCTCACCAAACTTTACTAACTCAAGGATCAGCAAAAGCAGCCCAAAGGGTGGCGCCATCCGAATGGAACTTCCCCTTTATAGTGCCGTCGTACATTTCCTACGTCACCGCGCTTTGCTCGAGCATTTTTTTTCATGATAGTGTGTAGGCAAGGCAGGCTTGAGAAGAATCACGTTGAGAAAAACTTAGTTTTTTTCAATGACATTAAAAACGGTTGTGTGTACGCGGCATGAGAGTTTTGAAAGCAATGCCTATAGCAAAGTCACCAGTATGGCACTGCTTCACAGGCGCTCGCAATTTTTTGACTTGACTTGCTTGGAATCTATATAATTGATGCAACTTCACCTTTTACATTGTACCAAACTTGCATTGCAACTTACTAGACGTAGTGGTGGCTGTATTCGTTTTTTTTTTTTTTTTTCAAGCTTTTGTCCCCTTATTTTTTTTTTTTTTCTGGAGATCCTGCTACTGTGTTTCTCCGAAAATAAGACCAGGTCTTATATTATTTTGTCTACAAAAAACACACTAGGGCTTATTTTCAGGGTAGGGCTATTTATATATGGTATGCACAATGACAATCTTAAAGTAGTTGTAACCATAAAAAAAATCCTGTTCCTTTTAAAGCACAGTGCTTGTGCTGTGTCATTTACCCCTCTCTACAGTATGTTCTAAAAATCCTGGAACAAAACAATAAAATATATTTTTTAAAGTTCCTGTGTCCCCTGTGTTCTCTCTCTCTCCCCACCTCCCCCTGTCAGGTCAGGAGTACATTTTCAACACCGTTTAGAAAACATCTTGGTTAAAGTCCGTTTAAAATGTATGTGTAGCGGGGTCTCCTTTAAGGCCCCGGGACTACGTTACCCAGAACCCCGTTTGGCACCCAGGGTGCATTTAGCCACCGCAGAGACTCATGGGAGGGGCTATATAAGAAGAGGGCGAGGCTGAGCTCGGCCTCTTCGGACACCGCGCTGCAATCAACAGGTCTTCCTGTGCGGATCTGCTGCAGTGCAGGGCCTGAAGCCAGGGCCTTGCACAACTTCTAGAGAGCCTTCCATCCCACTGCGGAGCCTGGGTGGCACCTGACTTTATCGAGTTTGGACATCAGTTGGACCGGAGACCCGGCCGTTGCAGACACTGTGTGCGGAGACACAGTAGGTGGAAGTCCCGGACTGGGATCGCGTCCGGAGTGGTGAGCGAGCACCTGCTCATTCATATAAACAGTACTTTGACTAGGCCTAGAGACTGCCTTGGCCCTCCTGGTTCCATTTTTCCTGTCTCACAGGAGACTAGTGGTGGAACTGAGTGAGTAGTCTCCTGTGAGTGGTTCATTCTGTCCTTTTTATTTTCCTACCCATTTGGATTACACATAACTGTTCCTGTTGTGCACCACCAGTCAAGTTGCATGCGAAGAAACTGTTCTTCTAGAGACTGAGTTCGAAAATCTGGATCAGGCCTGATCTGTAGTCAGGGCTTAAGTTGCTGCGCCATAAGGGCGCATAGATAGAGATAGTAGTACTTGGCGGGTAATCGCCTGTGTTAGATTTCTGCTGCAGTGCTCTGCAGATATATATATGTGCTATGTGTTAACCTTATGCCTTTTACTCAAAGTAAAGAAACGTTATATCTTATCTCTTGCTATCAGTGTGTTGCCTTTATGCAAAGAGGTTACCCATGCAATACAGATAGATTGTGTGCATACACTGTTAGATTGTGATACCAGAGAAACCCCTAGACTAACTGTGCCAGAGTGGGTCGAGTAAATTGCCGGGGGTTGGCGGTGCTGTAGACAGGGCCCGAACTAAAATCCAGTGGCTCTCTTAACTGGGGGTAGTGCTACATATGTAATCAGTTTTATAAAAGGATCACACTGGTATAAGGTGCAGTGTGTCTCCCATTGCAAATGTCTTATGGAGAATACCTTTTTACAGCTCCCCTGGTCGCTCACTTGATCTGCTCTTCTCCTTTCTGAGATCCCTGCTGACGTCAGCCCGCTCCGTGCACTGAAGAGGGAGGGGCCGCAGACGTCAGCTGGGAGGAGAAGAGAAGGGAGAAGACCCAAGATCCCTGCTGACGTCAGCCCGCTCCGTTCATTGAAGAGGGAGGGGCCGCAGATGTCAGCGAGGAGAAGAGAAGAAAAGCTCCGGCGGGTCAGCGGCGGCTGCTAATAAAGTATTTTCTACCGTAATACAGTCACAAGGGGAGACACACTGCACTCCATACCAGTACGATCGTCCTACAAAACAGACCACAGTTTTTTCATGTACTTTACTAGGGCTTATTTTCGGGGTAGGGCTTATATTGCAGACCTCCCCAATAATCACGCTAGGTCTTATATTCGGGGTAGGGCTTATTTTCGGGGAAACACAGTAGTATTATTCTCACTCCCCAACTGTATCTGTGGTGGAAGTTGTGGTTGCCACCTAGGCTGGACTACAAACCTGTCTTCTTCTTTTTATCTCCACTACATGGGTGATGAGTAGGGATGAGCTTCGTGTTCGAGTCGAACATACGTTCGACTCGAACATCGGCTGTTCGATCGTTCGACGAAGATCGAACGATTTGGGCCGTTCGCGCCAAATTCGAGTGACGCGAACGGCCCACAATGCACTACGCCATCGCAGTGTCATCCAGGCGCTGTAATTGGCCAAGCATGCACTGTGACCCCGCATGCTTGGCCAATCACAGCGCCGGCAGCGAGGAGAGCAATGATTGGCCACAGGCAGGATGCCTGTGGCCAATTATTGCTGAGGGGGTTTAGTACACGCCCCACACTATAAAAGGCAGCCAGCACGGCGGCCTTGTGTAGTGTGTTCCGGAGCAGGGAAAGAGAAGCATAGGCAGGGACAGTGTCATTTTTTTCCTTTACTAATCCTGGATTCCTTGTGTTTAGGGACAGAGAAGGATAGGTAGGGAGAGTGTCAGTGTGTCATTCTGTGCTAAACCTTGTTTGTAGGGACAGAGAAGGACAGTGAGGGAAAGTGTCAGTGTGCTATTCTGTGCTAATCCTTGTTTGTAGGGACAGAGAAGGACAGTGAGGGAAACTGTCAGTGTGCTATTCTGTTCTAAACCAATCTTGCTGAACCGTATTTGAAATCCTTGAGTTTAGGGACAGAGAAGGACACTCGTGGAAACTATCAGTGTGCTATTCTGTGCTAAATCTTGTTTGTAGGGACAGAGAAGGACAGTGAGGGAAACTATCAGTGTGCTATTCTGTGCTAAATCTTGTTTGTAGGGACAGAGAAGGACAGTGAGGGAAAGTGTCAGTGTGCTATTCTGTCCTAAACCAATCTTGCTGAACCATATTTGAAATCCTTGAGTTTAGGGACAGAGAAGGACACTCGGGGAAACTGTCAGTGTGCTATTCTGTTCTAAACCAATCTTGCTGAACCATATTTCAAATCCTTGAGTTTAGGGACAGAGAAGGACACTCATGGAAACTATCAGTGTGCTATTCTGTGCTAAATCTTGTTTGTAGGGACAGAGAAGGACAGTGAGGGAAACTGTCAGTGTGCTATTCTGTTCTAAACCAATCTTGCTGAACCATATTTGAAATCCTTGAGTTTAGGGACAGAGAAGGACACTCAGGGAAACTATCAGTGTGCTATTCTGTGCTAAATCTTGTTTGTAGGAACAGAGAAGGACAGTGAGGGAAACTGTCAGTGTGCTATTCTGTTCTAAACCAATCTTGCTGAACCATATTTGAAATCCTTGAGTTTAGGGACAGAGAAGGACACTCAGGGAAACTGTCAGTGTGCTATTCTGTTCTAAACCAATCTTGCTGAACCATATTTGAAATCCTTGAGTTTAGGGACAGAGAAGGACACTCGTGGAAACTATCAGTGTGCTATTCTGTGCTAAATCTTGTTTGTAGGGACAGAGAAGGACAGTGAGGGAAACTATCAGTGTGCTATTCTGTGCTAAACCAATCTTGCTGAAGCATATTGCAAATCCTTGTGTTTAGGGACAGAGAAGGATAGGCAGGGGACAGTGTCAGTGTCTTTGTTGCTAAGCCTCCTGCACAGTATACACCTGAAGGTAGCCCTTATTGCTGTTTTTCCCATCTCCCTGCAGGCCATCCATTAAAATGTCTGCAAGGCAAACAAGGAGAGGCAGACAGTCAGGAGGCAAAAAAAGAGGGCAAGCAGGCTCTGTGTCTGGGGGCAACAGTGCTGGTCGTGGACGTGGTGCATTGTCATCAGCACGTGGCCATGGGACACGCTTGTCCTTCTTTTCGGCAGCTGGACATGTTGAGCCACATCATGCCAAAGACTTGGTAGAGTGGATGACCAAGCCCACCTCATCCTCCTCATCCTCTCTCACCCAGGCTCAGGGTACTGGCAAAGCAGCTGCCAAAGCGTCCTCTTCTCTGGTATCAATGTCATCATTAGTCACTCCTTCCCTAGACCCACCATGTCCTCCTCCTGAGGAGTCCCCCGAACTGTTTGAGCACAGTGTTGGGTACATGCTCCAGGAGGATGCCCAGCGTTTCGAAGGATCTGATGATGATACCCAGCTAGAGGAAGGCAGTAGCGTGAGAGCAGAGAGAGGGGATGCTCAAGAAGGACACCAATCTGGCAGTCATGCTCCAGCAGCTGCAGCATACTGCCAGATTGGCTCCAGTGATGAGGAGGGAGGGGATGATGAGGTCACTGACTCCACGTGGGTGCCTAATAGGAGAGAGGAGGAGGAGGAGGATGAGAAGGAGGCACATCTCCAACGAGGCAGGATGCCCTTGGGTGGCCAGCGTATGGGCAGCACACCGACGGAATCACACCGCAGAGCTCCGCCTGTGCAGGGCGCTGCCTCTGCCCGTCATTCAAAAAGTTCTTTGGTGTGGGCCTTTTTTGAGGCGAGTGCATCAGATCGCACAGCTGCTGTTTGCAACATATGTCTCAAGCGTATATCGCGTGGCCAAAACATCAGCCGCTTGGGCACCACATGCTTGATCAGACATATGTTGACCTGCCATGCAGCTCGTTGGCAAGCCTACCTTAAAGACCCACACCAAAGAACAAAGCGGACCTCTCCTTGCACCGTATCAGCTGGGATCTCCAACCCCACTATACCATCAGTCCTCTCTGAAACCTGCACTGAGAGGAATGAAGGTGTAGAATTAGGTGTGTCACAGCCAAGTACTTGTGGCCACTCTGCTAGCAGTACACCGACGTCCGATTCTAGCAGGCAAATTTCCCTGCCCCAGCTGCTGGACCGTCGAAAGAAGTTCACTCCCAGCCATCCACATGCCCAGCGGTTGAATGCTAGCTTGGCTAAATTGCTAGCGCTTCAACTGCTGCCTTTTCAGTTGATAGACTCGGCCCCCTTCCGTGAGTTTGTGCAATGTGCGGTTCCTCAGTGGCAGGTTCCCAAACGCCACTTTTTCTCACGGAAGGCGATTCCGGCTCTCTACAGGCATGTGGAAGGCAATGTCTTGGCCTCGCTGGACAGGGCGGTCAGCGGTAAGGTGCATATTACCGCTGACTCATGGTCCAGCAGGCATGGACAGGGACGTTACCTTTCTTTCACGGCCCATTGGGTCACTCTTTTGGCAGCTGGGAAGGATGCAGGACAAGGTGCAGTAGTGTTGGAGGTTGTTCCACCGCCACGCCTCCAAAATGCTACTACTGGTTGTGACACACCTCTCTCCTCCACCCCCTCCTCTTCTTCTTCCTCCATGGCCTCTTCCTGTGGTTTTCCTCGGAACCAGCGGTGCTCCGTAGGCGTTCAAGGGGCTACGCAAGTACGCAGGCAAAAAGATGCCATGCCGTGCTTGCGCTGGTGTGTTTGGGGGACAGGAGCCACACTGGGGCAGAGGTCCTGTCTGCTCTGCAGGGGCAGGCCGAGAGGTGGTTGACGCCACGCCAGCTTAAGCCAGGAATGGTGGTTTGCGACAATGGCACCAACCTCCTCTCCGCCCTCCGACAGGGACAACTGACCCATGTGCCCTGTATGGCTCACGTCCTTAACCTGGTGGTGCAGCGGTTCTTGGGCAGGTACCCGGGCTTACAGGATGTCCTGAGGCAGGCCAGGAAAGTCTGTGTGCATTTCCGCAGATCTTATAATGCCAGTGCTCGCCTGGCTGAGCTGCAAAAGGAGTTGAACCTGCCCAAGAACCGCCTTATATGTGACATGCCCACCAGGTGGAACTCAACGTTGGCCATGCTGCAGCGGCTGCACACGCGGAAGAGGGCCATCAATGAGTACCTGTGCGACTACGGCACCAGGACAGGGTCAGGGGAGCTCGGGTTTTTTTCACCACGCCAGTGGGGCATGATCAGGGATGCATGCACTGTCCTGGCACCATTTGAGGAGGCCACGAGGATGGTGAGCAGTGACAGTGCATGCATCAGTGACACTGTACCTCTTGTCCACCTGTTGGAGCACACGCTGCGTGGAATAATGGACAGGGCACTTGAGGCAGAACAGAGGCAGGAAGAGGAGGACTTCCTTGCCTCTCAAGGCCCCCTTTACCCAGACAGTGTTCCTTCTGTCCCACCCATCGCACAGGAAGAGGAGGAGGAGGAGGAGGAGGAGGAGGAGGAGGATTGTGTCAGCATGGAGGTGGAGGCTGGCACTCAGCATCATCAGCAGCAGTCTTTTAGGGATGATTTACAGTCCCAAGAAACCAGTGGACTTGTACGTGGCTGGGAGGAGGTGGCTGCGGATCATGTCGTCCTTAGTGACCCAGAGGACTCCGGACTGAATGCCTCAGCTAACCTACGCTGCATGGCCTCCCTGATCCTGCAAAGTCTGCGGAAGGATCCTCGTATTCTTCGGATCAAGGAGAGGGACCATTACTGGCTGGCCACTCTCCTTGATCCACGGTACAAGGGTAAGGTTGCGGACCTTATGTTACCGTCGCAGAGGGAGCAGAGGATGAGACAACTCCGGGAGGCCTTGCAGAAAGGTCTGTGCAACGCGTTCCCAGAGACTGGGAGGTTACAAACTCCTGGTCCTGGACAACGAGTTGCTGAGGCTTCGGGCAGTCAAAGAAGGAGCTGTGGGGAAGGTGGCCGTCTGACCGATGCGTTCAGACAATTCTTTAGTCCGCAGCCCCAAAGTATGATCGGTTCCAGCAACCATCGCCAGTGTCTGATATACATGGTGCAGGAATACCTAGGGGCAAGGTCAGACTTGGACACCTTCCCCACCGAAAATCCTCTGGCTTACTGGGTCTTGAGGATGGATCACTGGCCAGAGCTTGCACAGTATGCAATTGAGCTACTGGCCTGTCCTGCATCCAGCGTTCTTTCAGAACGCACATTCAGTGCTGCTGGAGGATTTGTCACGGATCACAGGGTGCGCCTGTCCACCGACTCGGTTGATCGACTGACTTTCATCAAGATGAACCAGTCTTGGATCACCACCAGCTACCACACACCTGATGCTGATATAACAGACTAATTGATTTTAAAATGTCACATCCCTTCAAGACTGATGCTGATGCTGAGTGCCTGTGCTGTTATGTTGACTGGCTATCCTCCTCCTCCTCCTCAATGATCCGATTAATGATGATAGCTTGGAAGATCATTTTGGTTTATGGGTGCCGCCACCAGTGGCTAAGGCCCAATTTTTCAGCCCCTGTTTAACAGGGGCGTGTAATTACAATTTCTTTCTCGTACATCACGGGACACAGAGCGACATAGTCATTACTAATGGGTTATATAGATACCGTCAGGTGCTGGCACTGGCAACTGGCAACTTCCAAAACCGGAAGTACCCTCCCCTATATAAGCCCCTCCCATCCGGGAGCACCTCAGTTTTTTGCCAGTGTCTAAGGTGTTGGCCAAGAAGAAACATGTGTTTTTCACTGAGCTTGCGTACAGGTTCTTTTGGGCCTCAGTAAGCTATTCCGGATCCGACCAAAAAAGCTTCATAGCTAAACGGTCGGTACCCGGGCCTTGCAGAGAAGAGCAAGGTTTTGCCTGTAATGCTTCTCTTAGGAGAGCTGGACCCTGGGATCCAGAGCTCTGGTCATACCCACGACCAAGATGTTTTCTGTGCAGGGTGCTATACAGGTCCAGGGGAGTGGAATCCTTGGGAACCCGGTCCCTGAAGGTTTGATTACAATGCCTGCCGTGATAGGTGAAGTTTGGGCTTTTGTGGACCAAACAAAGTCCTGCGGCGGGGAACAGGTAAGTGGGGGCCCCCAGGAACTTGGTTCTATTGGGGGACCCCCAAGCCTAATTTGTCTTTCTGTCTGTTACCTAATGGTATTCCCGCAAAATTCTGTGCATGCCTGTAACTACTAAAAAAATGTAATAATTTTTAATGGTGGTCAAGAAAAAAAAAAAAAAAAAATTTTTTTTATATATTTAATATATTAGACTGCGGTACCTGTGTTTGTCCACTAGAGGCCGCTGTGGGATGTTTTCTTGTCATGTGGACTAGTTTCTTCTCAGCAGAGCAAGTCCAGGCAGATGGTGAGTTCTCTTATGGGAAACTGCTTCCTCTGCCATGTTGCAATGCTCGTCCATCCCCACGGCCTGCGGCAAAGAGGGGCCCTGGCTCTTGTCCCTAGTTTCCATTTTTCGAAATTAGCGCCAAAGGCGCACGTGGCCGCGCGCGTGCGCGTGCACGCGCCTCTATATATAGAGGTGAGAAAAGGGGGCGGAGCCTGGGGGATGACGCTCTGTGCGCGCCGCAGCGCTTCTGCGCATGTGCGGGCGTCCCAGCATGTTAAAAATCACAATTTTGTGTGGTGAGCTGGCTATGAAGTACAGAGACAGAGCTGGCAACATTTAAAAAAGGGCATACAGCAAGCGGTTGATACAGGCATCCCCTAGAAAGGCACATTAGTAGACACCAACTGTTTCTTATAGCAGCATTTATGCTAGACTATTGTCAGTAACTGGTGTATTTCGGCTGGAATACCTCAGCTTTGTGGCTTAGGAATATGCCGTCTAAAAACTCCGGGACTAGAAATTCCAGGAGGAATAGGGGGTCTCCATCGGGCTCTGAGGATCTTGGGCATGCTTTGGCTGCACCAGTCTCCCCTGAAGAATCAGAGGTTAGTGACCGTAGAGCACCCTCAGGAGTACCTGGTACTGTGGCTGTCCTCAGTTCACCTGCTCCTGTGTATGTAACAGAGGAGGTTTTTTCCTCAGCTCTGGGAGGGCTGGAAGAGAGATTGTCAGCATTGATCGCGGCTTCCCTGTCACAGGAGAAAAGCGCCCGATCTCCGTCTCCTCCCTCAGAGTGCCTGTTAACAGAGCAACAGTCCCATACAGGGATCGACCTACCTGAAGGGGATCAGGATGAGGTCGATTCGGTTGTAGAGGAATCAACAGTGGAAGAGCCGTTCTCAGCATCACATGCTGAAAGGTTATGGGTTCAGTCCCTGACTAATATGGTCCGATCAGCATTTAAAATGCCACTTGCGGAGCCATCATCCACTTCTGTCTCCTCGTTGGGGTCGCTAAAAGCTCCCCAGACTGTTTGTTCCTTTCCGATCCATCCTTTACTGGAAGGGCTCATTTACCAGGATTGGGAGCATCCTGACAAAATATTTACTCCCCCTAAGAGATTTCCGGTGGTCTATCCCATGGAGGATAAGTTCATCAGAAAATGGAAGGTCCCTACAGTGGACGCAGCCATCTCTTGTGTGAATAAATCACTGACATGTCCGGTGGATAATGTCCAAATGTTCAAGGACCCAATAGATAAAAAATTGGAGTCCTTATTAAAATCTGCTTTTTCTACAGCAGGATTGGTGACACAACCAGCAGTGGCAGCTATTGGGGTCTGCCAAGCAGTGAAGGATCAGTTGAAACAGGTCTTAAGGGACTTGCCAGATCAGCAGGCTCTTGCCCTAGCTGATCTACCTAGAGCCTTATGCTTTGCGGTGGACGCCATAAAGGATTCAATCCATCAGGCCTCCCGCCTTACGCTGTCTGTAGTACATATGCGCAGGCTTCTATGGCTCAAAAACTGGTCTGCTGAAGCTCCCTGTAAAAAATTGCTGGTCAGCTTCCCATTTCATGGTGAGCGCTTATTCGGGGAAGACCTGGACAAGTATATCCAGAGAATTTCCAGCGGTAAAAGTACACTTTTGCCGGTTAAAAATAGAGTTAGAGGTCCCTCTTTTAAGAGGCCGGCTTCTCCAGTCCCTAGGACATCGGCTGTGAAACAGTTCCGACGGCCTCCTCGGTCAAATCCCGGAGGTAAAAATCAGGGACAGTTGCAGGGTAACAAGAAGCCCTGGAGCAGGAGAGGTACAAAACCTCCCCCAAAGTCAAATGCATGAAGGGTTGCCCCCACTCAATCGGGTGGGGGGAAGACTTCAGTTGTTCACAGAGACCTGGCGGGACACGATCCGAGACAGATGGGTGCTCTCCGCAGTAAATCTGGGATACAAATTGGAGTTAAAAAACTCCCCTCCTTCCCGCTTTATAAGGTCAAACGTGCCAAGGGATCCCCAGAAGAGAGGATCCCTCCTGTTGGCACTGGAACAATTATTGCTCCAAGCAGTAATTATAGAGGTTCCCCTGGAAGAATGGGGGTTCGGGTTTTACTCAAACCTCTTTACAGTTCCGAAGCCAAACGGGGACGTGAGGCCCATATTAAATCTAAAAGGGCTAAACAAATTCCTACATATCAGGACTTTCCGGATGGAGTCGATCCGATCGGTAGCCACTGCCCTACAAGGGGAGGAATGGTTAGCCTCGATCGACATCAAAGATGCTTATTTGCACATTCCCATCTTTCCAGCCCACCAAAAATTTCTACGCTTTGCGGTAGAAGGGCGCCATTTTCAGTTCAGAGCCTTACCCTTCGGTCTGGCCACAGCACCAAGAGTGTTCACAAAAATTCTGGCCCCATTATTGGCCAATCTAAGGACACGAGGTGTAACGATAATGGCATATCTAGACGACTTGTTGCTGATAGACCACTCAGTGGAAAAACTAGAAGTGGTTGTTCACGAGACAATCAAGTTTCTGGAATATCACGGTTGGATTATCAACCGAGACAAGTCAGCCCTAAAACCAGTCAAAAGTCTGGAATACTTGGGGCTAAGGCTGGATTCAGACCAGAGAAAAATTTTCTTGCCTCAAGAAAAGGGGTCGTCTTTGAGAGATTTGATCCACTTAGTGGGTTCAAAAAGACAGCCATCCATACGCCTGTGCATGAGGCTGCTGGGAAAAATGGTGGCATCATTCGAAGCAGTACCCTACGGTCAATTCCATTCAAGGAAATTGCAAAGGGCCATACTGTCAGCCTGGAACAAAAAAGTTCAGGCTCTGGACTTACCAATGTCCTTGTCCCCTTCCGTTCGCAAGAGCCTCCGCTGGTGGTTGGTTCCCCAGAATCTGGAAAGAGGGAAATCCTTCAGTCCGATTTCCTGGAAGGTGGTCACTACAGATGCCAGCCTTATAGGCTGGGGAGCAGTACTGGAGCAATGGTCTCTCCAGGGCAAGTGGTCAGAAGCAGAAAAGGCCCTGCCCATCAATCTCTTAGAGATACGAGCAGCCCGGTATGCCCTAGTAGCATGGACATCCAAACTCCAAGGGTCCCCTGTCAGAGTTCAATCAGACAATGCCACAGCAGTGGCATATATCAATCGTCAGGGGGGCACCAGGAGTCGTGCAGCCCAAAGGGAAGTAAATTACATCCTGAGATGGGCAGAAAGATATGTCCCAGCCATATCTGCGGTATTCATTCCAGGAGTGGAGAATTGGAAGGCGGACTTTCTAAGTCGCCAACAATTATGCCCAGGGGAATGGTCCCTTCATCCCGAGGTTTTCCGGACAATATGTCAGCGGTGGGGAACACCGGATGTAGATCTGCTAGCATCCAGATTCAACACAAAAGTGGACAGGTTTGTCTCTTGGACAAGGGATCCCCTAGCGTGCGGCTCGGATGCCCTAGTGTTCCCTTGGGATCAGTTCAAGCTGATATATGCATTCCCACCGCCACAATTGTTACCTCGATTACTCCGCAGAATCAGGGTAGAAAAGAAACCAGTGATTCTGGTGGCTCCAGCGTGGCCCCGAAGAGCATGGTACGCGGAGATTGTAAAAATGTCTGTGGGGAGTCCTTGGACCCTCCCACATCGTCCGGACCTGCTTTCGCAAGGACCGATATACCACCCTTCCTTACCAGCCCTAGGTTTGACGGCCTGGCTATTGAAGCCCACATTCTAAAAAAGAGAGGGCTCTCTAATTCTGTGGTATCTACCATGATCAATGCCAGGAAGCCGGTATCCAGGCAGATCTACTATAGAATCTGGAAGGCGTACATCGCCTAGTGTGAGGCCAAGAAATGGCATCCACGTAAATACGTAATAGGTAGGATTCTGGACTTCCTACAATGGGCTGTAGATAGGAAGCTTGCCTTGAGTACTATCAAGGGTCAGATTTCGGCCTTGTCAATATTTTTTCAAAGGCCCTTGGCTTCGCATTCACTAGTCAAAGCCTTTATACAAGGAGTGATGCGTATTAGTCCTCCGGTTAATATTCCCATATGTCCATGGGATCTAAACTTGGTTCTGTCGGTTCTACAGAAACAACCATTTGAACCATTACAGCATATTTCCTTGGTGCTTCTCACCAGGAAATTGATTTTTCTAGTAGCCATTTGTTCGGCTAAAAGAGTATCGGAATTAGCAGCTATGTCCTGTAAGGAGCCATATCTGGTTATCCATAAGGACAGAGTAGTGTTACGTCCGCATCCAGCCTTTCTTCCTAAGGTGGTATCGAGTTTTCATTTGAACCAAGATGTGGTTCTTCCTTCTTTTTTCCCCAAACCTACTTCGGTAGAGGAAAAGTTATTGCATTCTTTGGATGTAGTAAGAGCAGTTAAAGCTTATCTAAAAGCCACTGCTCAGATTCGCAGAACGGATACTTTGTTTATTCTGCCGGAAGGCCCCAGAAAGGGTCAGGCAGCGTCAAAATCTACTTTAGCCAAGTGGATTCGACAGGTCATAATACAAGCCTATGGCTTGAGAAGGAGACCGCCTCCGTTCAAAGTTAGAGCGCACTCCACGAGAGCAGTTGGAACTTCATGGGCAGTGCATCACCAGGCCTCCCTGGCTCAAATCTGTAAGGCCGCAACATGGTCTTCAGTACACACGTTTACTAGGTTCTACCAGGTGGACGTTAGAAGTCAGGAGGATGTCGCCTTTGGGCGCAGTGTGTTGCAGGCCGCAAAAGATCCTCATGTCTGATAGCGCTCAGCTTATATATGGTGTATCCCCCCCCTCATTTGGCATTGCTTTAGGACATCCCATTAGTAATGACTATGTCGCTCTGTGTCCCGTGATATACGAGAAAGAAAATAGGATTTTTATAACAGCTTACCTGTAAAATCCTTTTCTTGGAGTACATCACGGGACACAGAGCTCCCGCCCCTCTTTGGGGACACTTATTGCTTTGCTACAAAACTGAGGTGCTCCCGGATGGGAGGGGCTTATATAGGGGAGGGTACTTCCGGTTTTGGAAGTTGCCAGTGCCAGCACCTGACGGTATCTATATAACCCATTAGTAATGACTATGTCGCTCTGTGTCCCGTGATGTACTCCAAGAAAAGGATTTTACAGGTAAGCTGTTATAAAAATCCTATTTTTTGATGCAATACTTTGCAACAGGGCTCATTGCTGTGCTCCAAGTACAGTATCTGTGAGGGGTTGCAGTGTTGTGCCACCAGTGGCTAAGGCCCAATTTTTCAGCCCCTGTTTAACAGGGGCGTGTAATTACAATTTTTGATGCAATACTTTGCAACAGGGCTCATTGCTGTGCTCCAAGTACAGTATCTGTGAGGGGTTGCAGTGTTGTGCCACCAGTGCCTAAGGCCCAATTTTTCAGCCCCTGTTCAACAGGGGCATGCAATTATAATTATTGATCTAATAATTCACAGCAGGGCCCATTGCTGCGCCCACCAAGAGTAACTGTCAGGCCTTACAGTGTTGTGTCAACACCACCACCACCACCACCACCACCACCACCACCACCAAAGGCCCAATTTTTCAGCCCCTGTTCAACAGGGGCATGCAATTATTATTATTGATCTAATAATTCACAGCAGGGCCCATTGCTGCGCCCACCAAGAGTAACTGTCAGGCCTTACAGTGTTGTGGCACCAGCACCACCATCAAAGGCCCAATTTTTACTACCACTGTTCAACAATTATATGTTATTACAATTCCTGATATAATAGTTGACAGCAGGGCGTTCCAGCACCCACCAAGAGTAACTGTGAGTGCTTACAGTGTTGTGCCAACACCAACACCTAAGGGGCCAATTTCTGCAGAGTATATACGGCAGGTCCCTACTTTCAAACATCCAACTTACAAACGACTACTACTTGCAAACGGAAGAAGACAACAGGAAGTGAGAGGAAATCTACCCCTTGGAAGGAAAATTCTCTCCTGTAAGAATTAATATGGGAGAAAGGTGTCTCCTCTGTACTGATGCTTTATCACCAATCCTTGTTTCAATAAAAACACCACATTTCAAAAACAGTTGTCATTGGGACGCAAAGTGAGGTGAAATGTTCTGAACAGGGGCACAGACAGCAAAACAAATGTTACAGGGGTGATAACCCTTCCCTATGTTTTCCAAAAAGCTTAAAAATAGGTATTTGGGCTGGAGCTACACTTAAACAATGTAGCTGTTCAAAATTACAAACAGATTCTACATAAGAACAAACCTACAGTCCCTGTCTTGTATGCACCGCCTGTATACGGCTGTTCAGAGTATATAGGGCCTTTTTTATTTTGTGTGCGGGGTTCCCCTTAATATCCATACAAGACCCAAAGGGGCTGGTAATGGGCTGGGGTAGGGGGGGGGGGGGTGTGTGATGGGGTAGCTATGCCATTTTTCTTAAAGATTTTCATCCATATTACCGGGACCACACATTGCATTAAAGCCGCAAGCAGTTTTAAATGGCTTTTTTTTCTTTTGGAAATGTAATTTTGTGCAGGGACAGTTCTAAACACGGGAAACACGTGGCACTTCACAGGCATACTTTAGACACCCCCCAGGTACAATATTTAAAGGAATATTTGACTTTTTTTTTTTCACTTTATGCATCATTAAAATGACTGCTCCCGGAAAACGTCTGTTTTTAAAACTTATTTTTGCATTGATACATGTCCCCTGGTGCAGAACCCGGGTTCCCAAACTCTGTTTAGGACAATAAGATGGATAATAGTCATTATAATTAGCACTTTAGAATCCGAACGTTCGCATCCATTGTATTTAATAGGGTTCTAATGTTCGTGCAAACTTTCGGTCCGTTCGCGGGTTCTGGTGCGAACCGAACCCGGGGGTGTTCGGCTCATCACTAGTGATGAGGATGAGTTTATTGATTTACAAAATAAAGATTATTTTTATTTTCTGTTCAAAGGAAGTGACAAGTACACTGCATTTCTGACAAGATAAAAGAGGCATTTTTTGTAATTGATGTTCTGAAAGAAAATAAATAAATAAATGGAGCCGCCACATCTAGAATGGTAAGCCGCACTACAAGTATATTGCATATACATTTTTGTTCTTGTGTTTAGTTATCCTTTAAAGCAGGCATCACTAAATGAAAGACCGTGGTCTGGATTCAGACCGAGTCACTGTCCTATCAGGACCCAGGGGGCAGAAAGTACTACTGAGGGGGGGTTGAAGTAAAGGGGCAGAGATTTCTACTGTGGGAGGGGGGGTGATGTAAAGGGGCATGTTGCACTGCTGTAGGGGGAGGTGTAGGGGGGCAGTGCACTTGAGGGGGTAATATAAAGAGGGGAGTGATGTGAAGGGGGCAGAGGACACTACCGGGGAGGGAAGAGGGCATTACTGTGGGAGGGGATGTGAGAGGGGCAGGGGAAACTACTATGGGGGGGGTGATGTGAGAGGGGCAGAGGAAACTACTATGAGGGTGATGTGAGAGAGGCAGAGAACACTGCTGTGGGGGGGTGATGTGAAGGGGGGTACAGAACACTACATGAAATGCGATTCAGTCCTCTGCTGGAAGAAAAATTTACTGATCAGACTTTTGTAAATTTGGATTCAAGACCCCTGCTTTAGAGAAAACCTTTGAGCACCTGCCTGGTACAGGATACCATATTATACGAAGGCATAGAGCACCCCCTACACCTGGGTGCACTTGGTTGCCCCAAATCTCAGGGTGCTATAATGAGCAAGTTCAACAGTGTCCAGTACCTTCAGTGGCCTTCCCCTCCCACCTCATGTGCATTCCTACTGGACTGTCACTATGGTAGGCAGCCCTTACTGGTCAGTAGAAACATGTAGGTGACAGGAAGGGGCATACCAGTGCCTGATATTACCAGAAAGTTTCATACTTGCTTTTTACATTTCATATACTGTATGTATAAATTGAAAGGTCTGGTAATTCTGCATTGTGTAAATGCCAGTAGGGTGAATCACTGAGGTTCCTGCAATAAGGCCTCTTGCACACGGGAGTAAAATATGCTAAGTTTTTTACTGATTGGAAATTAAATGAATTGTTGTCTATGGGACGTTGCACACAGCTGGGTAAAGATCAGTAATACAGCATCGAGTACAAAGCAGTAATACAAAAATAGAAACATTTTCATTTGAGTGCAGTAATTTACTTACGTGTTAACTCATTAATGTTTGTGTGAATATAAGTATGCATATTATGATATTGGCAATGGAAAATAATTTTACTTGTTTATACTCATCTGTAAGCTTGCACACCTTTAATCACCTATACTCAACATAACATGGGCGTCACAAACAACATTAAATTATGATACCCGTGTACAAGGGGCACAAAAATACCAACACCATTATTAGCTTTATTAGCTTTATATCCTAATGTCTTTAACTTCCAGGAGTATGTGTAGCATATTTCCTTTTAAAGTGTTTCTAAAGGCTCAAGTTTTTTTACCTTCATACATTCTATGAATGAAGGTAAAAAACCTTCTTTGAGCCCCCCTCTCAATCCAACTATGTGCAGAAGAGCCTCTCCGAGGACTCTCACTCATTGGCTGAGGCAGCAGCGGGAGACAGTGAGCCAATCAGGAGAGGTAGGGGAAGGGCCGAACCGTGGCTCTGTGTGTTAATGGACAGATGATGTCTATATAGACCCGTAGATGCCATCATCCGCTGCCTTATCCGCCACCAAGATAGGGTAAGTGCCGGGCAGACGGTGAGCGGATGGGTCACAGGGGCATCTTTTGATGGGCACAGTGGCAGCATTTGATGGGGCACGGTGGCTGCATTTGATGGGCACAGTGGCTGCATTTGATGGGCACAGTGGCTGCAATTGATGGGGCACAGTGGCTGCATTTGATGGGCACAGTGCCTGCATTTGATGGGGCACAGTGGCTGCATTTGATGGGGACAGTGACTGCATTTGATGGGGACAGTGACTGCATTTGATGGGCACAGTGGCTGCAATTGATGGGGCACAGTGGCAGCATTTGATGGGGCACAGTGGCTGCATTTGATGGTTGTGCCTGCATTTGATGAGCACAGTGGCTGCATTTGATGAGCACAGTGGCGGCGTTTGATGGCACAGTGGCGGCTTTTGATGGGCACAGGGGCTGCGTTTGATAGGCACAGCGGCTGCGATTGATGACACAGTGGCTGTGTTTGATAGCACAGTGGCTGTGTTTGGTGTTTTTTTTTTCAGAATTTTTCAGTTTGTCCCCCCCCCCCAAAAAAAATTTTTTTTAGAGCACCAGCTGCCACTGATATTAGCTTACATGACTCAGTGCCGCTGGTATTTGAGTCCACGTTCTCTGGTAAGCATGTTTACCCTTCTTTTTGTGGTGAATAATCACACCCTGAATGTGAACATCTGGACACTCTAGACTGCTATCCACAGTGATCTGGATGAACACCACTGGGATCTATAGAGTGGACTCCTTTTCACATTTATTTCAACTTTATTAGTGAATACAATTTCTTTCACTTTTTACACTTTGCACTTTATACATACTTTGCACTTTGATATTTGTTAGTGTCCTTTCATTCAGACTTCTTTCATATATATTCACATTGATCTGTGTGCATTTACAAGGTTTACACTTGTTATGTTTTGTTTATTAATGTGAATGGACATGCAGCACTGTGGCTGAGGAGCAAGCCTGCTTTCTGTGGGGGTACTTGGCTGGAGGGAGGGACAAGGAGCGCTGGCGGGGGACCCAAGAAGAGGAGGATCTGGGCTGCTCTGTGGAAAACCACTACACATAGCAGGTAAGTATAACATGTTTGTTAAAAAAAAGACTTTGAATATCACTTTAAGTATCAAGACATACATGTCAGTTGTGGCATATTCTGGGGCCCGCATGCGCGTTCCATCCTTCAGTCTTTGGCAGAACTCCTCGTTGATCTGTACACCAGGATAAGGGGAGGCACCTGGGGGTACAGCAAGAAAACATTACGTTTTATGTACAGTGCACTGTTTAGGTATCTGAGCTTTCAGTTGCTTTTGGAAATTCAACACTTGATATAAAACAGTTTTCATTGCTTTCTTACCGAGTGAGAATATTTCCCAGAGCAGCACTCCAAAAGACCAGACGTCACTCTGTGCCGTGTAAACCTTATCAAAAATACTTTCTGGCGCCATCCACTTCAGAGGTAAACGTGCCTGTGGGGTATTGCAATAAATTAGCATGTATTAAAGTCAGCCTCATTGAATATCAAATTTAAGTTTAAGGTTTTTTCTGTCATTTATGAATTTACGCATAATTATAAACTCCTAATACTGTCATTACCATTCAAAATCACAGTCTTTCTTTTAAAAGGAATATACAGCCTTTTGAAAGTGCATTGGAAAGTGAATGATAATCTTAAAACTGGACTCCAGGCAGATACAGGAGATACAAATGAATGCAGCTCTGTAAATATTAACACATCAATAAATATAATGTTTTAATGTAAGCAATGTGGGTACCTAGGGCCAGGTACACACTATCATATTTTTTTAGTTCAACCCAGCGAGCTGAACGAACAAAAAACTGAGGAGCTCGCTGTACTAACTATCCAATGTTAGTACAACAATCTCCTCGCTGAGCTATTATGTTCTGACAGGGGTACTGCCCCCCCCGTCAGAACACACCCATCAGCGCTTGCAGCAATTGGCTACCAGTGCTGATCGAATGCTGATAAGATGCTGTTTTTCCAGCATGCCCGTTCCACGGAAGCCTTCTGTCAGACAGGCTGGTGTACACACGGTTTCTGCTAGAGCAGCTTATAGGGGCCAATATTTGGCACGTGTGTACAGGCCTCAAATGGGACCTTGTATCAGCCTTTAGCAGAGATTAGGGGGAGGTTAGAGAAATAGAACAAAGAGTCGATCAGATGTGTGGCAGTGCAGTGAGCATGCTGATAGGAGGAAAGAGCAGAGATGGGGTCGGGAAGAGACCTGTAATTAAAAGTGAAACTGCAGCAGAGAAAGATTGGGTCTACTCCCCTGCTAGACAGTGCAGTGCTTTGTGGCAGTGTTTAAATCCCAGGACTGGATGGACAAAAAATTTAAGTCCCTTGACAGATAAAAAGCTCTCGTATACTGTATGTATTCAGGTAAAAAGCTCTCATATAAATATTCCTTCTATTTAGCTGTTTTCGAGTTCAGCTTTAAAAAAAACTTGTAGCGACATAAACATGTAGGCAACCATTGTTGTCTTTTCTTCTCAAACATTTCAATGTATTTCTGTCAGGAGCATGTAGTGCTCCTAATCCTTCACAGCTGCTGGTCTCATTCCAGCATCCTGGTTTTGGTTGTGATACATTCTCTCTGCCTGCCCACCTGCAAGGTGATTTATGTGGTCAGTCTCTGGGTGGAGACCAAATCTGATTTAGGTCAGCCAAGCCTGCAGTCTTGTGCTTGTGATATTGCATTTGTTATATGTGTTTCAAGCTCCCTGTTTGTCTGCCCTGCTCGGCTAGATTGGATTCTCTCATTGATGACCTTGGATCTCATACGGACTATTCTCTGAACCACTCTGCCTGTCTGCCAACCCAAGTACCTGTTTGCTTTGCTCAGTTCGTGCATGCCCTGGCGTGGTAGCCAGGCACTATAACATTGTGTATAAGTCCTGGGGGAGACTGAGTACCGGTAGGCTTGCTTTCCTTATGGAAAAAGGGACTGCTTTAGGGGAAGAACACAGAAGCTAGCTAGGTTGTCTGACCACCTGCGTTAGGAGTAAGCGTGACAATATCTGTTTATATCTTGCAAATTAACCCTTGCCTTTACTCTTCCTATCCCATCTAACAGGGGATGCATAAGGACTGTTGTATGCTCTTTATTACTCTCTGTTATGTCACAGTCTCTAGCAGTCCCTATACTAAAAAGCAGCTGTAAAAATTAAGTTTAATTTACAATCTGTTTTATTCTGCCTGGATACAATGTCAACATCCTCCATAATGGATTGTCTTATTTAATACAGGTACTTATATAGCGCTGTCAATTTCCACATCAGTCTCTGCCCTCAAGGAGCTTACAATCTATGGTCCCTAATTTACATACTAGGGCCAATTTAGACAGGATCCAATTAACCTACTAGCTTGTCTTTGGAGTGTGGGAGGAAACCGGAATATTTAGCAAGGGTTCTTCAACATATGAAAATGATTCCAAGATTTCCTCTAAAGTAAAGAGATTGAGCAAGGCAGGTTTCTTTACTTTCTGACATTCCCTCTGCAAAAGATATTAATAAGCTGTCACAGTTACTTTGGCTCTATGTCGCCTGTATGAGATGATGTCTACAGTACATTGCTTTGCTAGTCAATTCTCTGTCTATCTACTTTTGTGCCCAACATCATCTAATCCAATCAAATCATGTAACAGCAGATTGGTCTTAGATGTCATGCTTCAAGTAGAACCAAAGGAAAAACGTTATGTTTTGTTCTGGATAGAGAAGGAAGGGATATATTCCCTGTGATCGGTGTCCTATTGGGGAGATTTCCCTTTACCTCTTGCCCTATAGCCAAAACAGAAAGTGGGAGGAAATCCCTCCAACTTGCAGGAATCCCTAGTTGTCACAAATTGGAAGATTTCTTCTCTATTCCTGTTCTTGGGGACAATCCAAAATTTGGGGTTTTCCAAAACTTTCACTTTCATTGATAATGGTAAACTGGACAAATAGAGTGGGGAAATCAGCCTAATGGGGGCACAGACAGCAATAAAAACCTGCCAAGTTCTCATTACTCTGTTCAAAACTATAATAAAAAATGCCCCTAGTTATACTTTACAGCTGAAGTCTAGGAATGGCGATTTTTTTACATAGATACATTGGTCCGGGTTGGACCAATGTACAGTAAGTATGTAGGGGCCATACCTGTGGGATCCCTGTGGATTACTAGGAATCATTGAAGTAGACATTGCTACTACAGTGGCCTTAACTAGTTCCTGGGTCCTGTGCTGAGTGGCCAAAGCTATACAGATTAAATGCACTGGAATGCAGAGATGTTATTTATTAAAATGGACCTGCACATAGTAAAGCATACTTTAAACATATTACATTGTATATATTTAGTTTACTAAATAGTAGCACCCTTTTGATAGTGGAATGTTGATATTATTAACTTAAAGAAGAAAGAGTGCATGATAACTAAAATCTATTTCATATGTAAATGTTGCTATGCATCAGGAACAAACGGTTTATTTCATCATTCAATCAAATTAAATGCGAACAGGATAATTCTAAAGGGTATAACTAACCTTGTCATTAAATATAAAATGAATCAATCATGATGTTCCTGATATATAATTTGTTGTACTTTTTGGATCCTTCACCATCCCAGCAGTTCCAGGTTATTGTTAAGATGACTTAAAAAATGCTTAACGACCTCTAATTGTGATGTGATGCCAGTTAGATAAAATACCGCCTGTATATATTATAGCATTTTGATTAATGACCCTTATAGATAGCTTTTTGCTGAGAACAGTGTTTGGCCTGTAATACAACACATACCATATACATCTGTAACATATTCCTTCTGTGCCCTGGGAACTTTGCTAAAGTTCACAATAAAGAACTTTGAGATTGGACATCTGTGAGCCGACTATGACATCCAGTACTGATCTTTTTCTACAATCAAGTCATTAGAGGTAATCAGGAACCTGACTTGTTTCATCTTGGAATAGATTTATTACTGCAGCTTTTACCAGCTTATACACAGTCAACCAAGGCCTGAAATGACCGAGGCTGTACATATAAGTGTTCGGAGGTGGTCATAAATACTGTAATATTTCTTAAAGCAGATCTACATTGTCTACCGAGGCTGAAACACTTGCCACGTCTTCTCCTGTGGTAAATGTTGCTCCAGGCTCCCTTTAATACTCTTTACATGTATAATATGTCTAGGCTTGTCCATATGACCTTTGCTGAAGAGCATAAGATTCCTGCATGGCTTATTCTTCCCTTCTCTGTCCCATGAACAAGGGCCTCCAGACCTGCGGCCAACACTGCAGGGAGATTAGAGCAGCATTTTCCCCAGGAAATTTAAGTAATTTTGCCCTTTTATTACTCTTTATGCAACTATACCAGCAAGACTGTCAACAAGCAAGCAAAAACTGTGTGTTTTAAAGAAAAGAAAGTTATGAGAAATCCCATATTTTCCACTCTTCTCTTGTTTCATCGCCAGCTGTAAAATTTGGATTTCCCATCACTTTCTGTTCTAGAGACAGTGGTTACCAGGACACAGAGAGTGAACCTCCCCAATGGGGACGCAAACAGCAACCACATGCCTGAAAGAGGTCTACTTTCCACCCTTTCTATTCTATTCAGAAGTTGAATAAAACAGGGGCATATTTCTAAAGCAGCCAATGCGACATTTACCAAATACGCACTGTAAATTAATCTTCTTGATGCATTTGCTTTAAGGGAAACTCCAACTTTCTAAAAAAATATATTAGTCGCATTTTTGTATAGAAGCCTGGAAAGAATTGTGATCAATATATATATATATATATATGCAGGTGCAATGCTCTGCTCCTGCAGACTTTTTCTGCATTTGCTGGTCTATACTGAAGTACGAATCTTCAACTACAAGGCTGGAGGAAATGTTAAGGAACGACAAGTTTGGTAGCGTCACCCACTTGTGCTCCATTGAGAACTACACGTTCCTCTGCTGCAATGGCATATAGGACTCATTTTCACTTTACTGATTCCTGTAAATGAATGAGGAGGCTGTGCACAGCTGCACAGCCAAATGGATTTCTAGTTTAACAGGAAACGGCGGGGAGAAGTTTTCTGTAAGAAGTGGTGGTGGTTGGGAGTTGAGAGGCTACAGACTTTGACCATGCTTCATGTTGCACCCTAAATATGCCACATTAGATTTGGAATATTAATACACAAATACACAGTGGCTTAGAATCAGCATCAATGTTCCTGTGCAAAAAATGTTGCAGTTTTCACAGCAGGATGCAGCTTTTCATGCTATCACTCACTAATGAAGCCCTTTGTACCATGTAAGTGCTTTTCACTGAAGGGACATAAACAGGCAGCCTGGGCTCCTTTGAGGTTCATGTGTATAACATGATTGAAATGACCAAAGGGTAACTTTGGTTCTTGTATAATTAGAAGAAAACATGATGTAAGGTAACTCCTTAAATTATTGTTGTCTATGTTTCATATGGCTGATCACATGGTTTTAATGCTTTTAGTAAACCTGTCACAAACTCAGACAATTTCAAATAAGCAAATAATGAAAATATGCAGAAGTTACCTTAAGTGAAAATGACCTGTCAAAATGATCAATAGATGCAGAGATATCAGCACCCGCAGCTTTGTTTATCAATTTTGTCCTGTGAAACGTAAGCTTGGCCTTTTTTTCCAAACCCTCCTATTGTTCACGCTAGTTGTGTTGTTACAATTCCTAACACAAAATCTTAAGAAATTTAGGAGCAAACCAGGCTTATTATTTATAGGTAAAACACACTTAACTTCAGTTGCCTATTTTTCCATCTGTGCTCAGTCAGACCTACCCAGGTTTATGAGAGTTTACAAATGAGCCTTTCCTAAGAGAAACCTGTGTCTGCCATCGCTGAGCTGCTTCTGAAGATGCTAGTCGCCTTGCTATTACATTTATTCTCTAACCTCACGTTTTTCTCGGTCACTGATCTGGAACTAGTTTGTAATCCAAAGTAAATTTGGCGTCTTTAGCTGAATACGTGTTCCATAACAGTGACGAATGCCGCATACACTGGATCGGAAATTCCGACAAGAAAACCGTGGATTTTTTTCCGACGGAATGTTGGCTCAAACTTGTGTTGCATACACACGGTCACACAAATCTTGTCTGAAGTTCTGAACATCAAGAACGCGGTGACATACAAGACGTACGACGAGCCGAGATCAATGAAGTTCAATAGGCAGTTCGGCTCTTCTGCTTGATTCTGAGCATGCGTGTTTTTTTTGCGTGTCGGAATTGCATACAGACAATCGGTATTACTTTTTCCGTCTGAAAAATAGAGAACCTGCTCTCAATCTTTTGTTGCCGTTAATTCCAACAGAAAAAGTCCGATAGAGTATACACACGGTCGGAATTTCCGACCAAAAGCTCACATCAGACTTTTCTTGTCGGAATTTCCGATCGTGTGTACATGGCAAAAGTATTTAAGTAAGGAAGTCCACTGAACACAACATGAAAAATATGTTTGCTTCTATGCACCCTTATGTAAGTCTGCGATGGAATCATTGCCAATAGCAATTCCTGTAAAAGGCTATAACAAACATGTGAAATCATATCTGTTGCTGGTTGTTATCATGGATTGCAGTACTGTAAAATGTTTTTTTGGAGGTGGAGGGAGTGAGGAAATGTGCTTGTTTGCATTTTGTAAATTTATAAAATCAATAAAAATGATCTAATTAAAAAAAATGTAATAAACTTGGCATTACAGCCAGGAAACCTAAATTTCCAGAAAAAGAAAAAGCAATGGCAGCTCCATGTTTCCCTAAGCAAGGCTTTAACTCAATTACTTGCAATAAGCATGCAGTAAGTTACATCTGAGTAAAGTCTTTAAATACCTCATTTACATTTCTGGTAAGTGTCACAAAAAAGGTTGAAGACATGGGTTGTGCATGAAAGCTAGGCAAATTGTCTGAGAGGTTAGTAAGTGTAGTCTCCTATTTCTGCTACGTTTTCTTCCCTTTTTTTTGCAAAAAATAACAAACAGTTTATACTTACCTCCACTGTGCAGCTCGTTTTGCACACAGTGGCCCCGATCCTGGTCTTCTGGTGTCCCTCGGCGGCTGTCTTGGCTCCTCCCCGCAAGGACTCCACACCATAATGCGAGCGAGCTCGCATGGTGTGGAGTTATTGCGGGCGCGCTCCCGTGATACAGCGGCGGTCATAGCCGCCGACTGTATCACTCGGCCCCGCCCCCCGGCGCGCCGCGTCATTGGATGTGATTGACAGCAGCGCCAACCAATGGCTGCGCTGCTTTCAATCCATCCAGTGTAGCCAATCGGCGGCCAGGCTGAGAACCGAAGAGGATGACGGAGACGAGCGCGGGACTTTCGAAGGGCCAGGTAAGTAAAACGGGGGCTCGGGGGGGGGGCGGTATTGTCGGATGTTTTTTCACCCTAATGCATAGGATGCATTAAGGTGAAAAAACATGTAGCTTTACTACTCCTTTAACTTCACAAATAAACATATCTGTTTGTCCGAGTAATATGTTACCAACCTTTCTCATTTGTATTATACGTATTTAGCAAACTTTTACTTGTAAGACTTACACTTCCTTTCCTGACATAATCCGGATCTTTATAAATATCTCTGGCCAGACCAAAGTCACAGATTTTTACAACATTATTCTCCGATAAGAGTATGTTTCTGGCAGCCAAATCTCTGTGGATGCACTGCAAGAAAAAAATAACAAAGCTTACAAATGGGATATACATCATATTCTTACCTATTTTAAAACAGATACAAATGTAAAATAAATCTTTGACCAATGTATGAATGAATCTTCTGATTCTGCTGAAGTCAACCAGACTCCCCTGCAAATTTATATTGGCAGTTCTCAAGAAAAATCTACTTTTTTCCTATTACCGGTATTTATATAGCACCAGCAATTTATGCAGTGGTTTACATCTGCATCAGTCCTCAAGGAGCTTACAATCTCACATACATACACATTCTAGGGCCAGTTTACCAACCAGAATATCTTTGAAATGTGGGAAGAAATTGGAGTAGATGTAAAACCGCACAAACACATGAAGAACATGCAAATTCCACGCAGGTACTGTAGTGTCCTGACTGGTGTTCAAACCAGAGACCACAGTGCTGCAAGGCAAAATTGCTAACCACTGAGCCAGTGTGCTGTTTTAAAGAGATCTTCCTCACTAACTGCAAAGCTTTCAGATTTTCTTCACAGCTGATTTGCTAATTCTGAACACTGTTTTTCAGAGAATATTATTTCAGGATCTGCTGGCCTTAAAGTGAACTGGTAATGAAGTCTCTCAGTAGCCTTGTCAGTTAACAATTGCAGTCCATTTTAGAACCCAGGCCCTTCACCTACACTCATTGATTAGGGTGCAGCAATAAGAGTTTTCTTAAAATTAAGTGATGGCATGGCAGCGGTTATGCTGCGTTATGATGCAATTGCCCTTATTTGGACCATAGTAAGTCCTTATTTATTACTATTACTTAACAGTAAACTAGCTGTTTGGGTATTAGTTCAACCAGTTTTAATGTTTTATGGCAGTCTACAATTATTTCCAAGTACCTGGAGAAATATAATAATACATTATACCAGACAAAATGTGCTGTATTGTTTATATTTTCAAGCTTACATAGCGAGTTAAAGAACAAAGTGCAGGAACCCATAGCAAACAACCTAAATTATTCTTTCTGCCTTTTGAGTTAGAAAAGCATCTTATTGATGGTGCTGGGTTTCTGCCCATTGCTCCTAATGCCTACTAACAAGCAGGGCCCCCTGATTCCTCCTGTATTGAATTGTATTGTAACTGCCCTAATGATGTAAAGCCCTGCGCAAACTGTCGGCGCTATATGAATCCTGCAGAATAATAAAATTATTAATAATAATAATACAAACATTCAAAGAAAGTTGTGAGAACAAATTTGGATATGACCACACGTTGTACTAAAATTTGTCCACAAGATGTCACTGTTGCATCTTAAAAGGATGTTATCTGAACGAACATGTTTGACATCACATTAGAATTTAGGAAAAACAAGATCTTTATCTTTCAGTTATGTAATTCTAGAAAGATAGATTTCTACAGATACCTTCACTAGAAGTTATGTACAGTTCTAGACAAACCTTTCCCTGAATTCCCTGATGCATAATGAGTTCATCCGAGGACAGAAAAAAAGCTGTATCTGCCTAGACAGTCAAATTAGTATATTAATTTGATAATCTGTATGGACTTCCCTTTCAACTATTTAACACAAAAGAAAAAAATATATATCTTTGGAAACAGCCTGCAGAGGTTATCTGGGGGGAATGACTATAGAATACATGGCTGATATCTCACATTGGTGCCAAAGAAAAAAAATATAGACATATTAATTTTCTGAAAGGAAAAAGTTTAGGAAATTGTTCTAACTCTGTAAAAACAACAGATATTTGCGTGCGCTCATAAATTCACAATTGTTAAATTGCCAAAATGAAGGATGCATTTAATAAAGGCACCTGTGCACTATAAATTTTATCTCTGAAATTGGCAGACTCGTTCTTTGTGACCGGAGGCTGAATTTATAATAGTTACTATTAGTTTAGACCACAAAATTGCTGCTGCAACTGAGCATACTATTAGATCCAATTGAAAAATTATATTTTTAGGATATAAACACAAACCAAGTGACCCAGCAGCGCCAATATGTGCACCTCAAAGAGGGGAAACAAACACGACTATGCAAAATATACCGTATGTTTTATTAAGTGAGTGAGATATAATTTGCATCAAATATAGGTGGTCTTCAGTAGATGCAGAAGGGTTGGGTTATACTGGGAGGGAAATTAGAGTAAAGAAATAAAAAAAAAAGGCGGCGCTAAGTGAATATTAAAAATAACAATGTTACATCAAAATGAATACAAATAACACATTAACAAGTGTTCATATGATATTGAATGTCCCAAATAATGTACCAAATCAAATGTCCACAATAAATTTAAAGTGCTCTTGTCATTTTTTTCTTATCATTCCACTAAATTAACTATACACATTGTTAAATATATAAGTCAGGGTTGGTATTCTTCTTTTGTTCATATCTCACAGCTAGGGATGAGCTTCGTGTTCGAGTCGAACATACGTTCGACTCGAACATCGGCTGTTCGATCGTTCGACGAAGATCGAACGATTTGGGCCGTTCGCGCCAAATTCGAGTGACGCGAACGGCCCACAATGCACTACGCCATCGCAGTGTCATCCAGGCGCTGTGATTGGCCAAGCATGCACTGTGACCCCGCATGCTTGGCCAATCACAGCGCCGGCAGCGAGGAGAGCAATGATTGGCCACAGGCAGGATGCCTGTGGCCAATTATTGCTGAGGGTGTTTAGTACACGCCCCACACTATAAAAGGCCGCCAGCACGGCGGCCTAGTGTAGTGTGTTCCGGAGCAGGGAAAGAGAAGCATAGGCAGGGACAGTGACATTTATTTTTTCTTGCTTAACCTGGATTCCTTTAGTTTAGGGAAAGAGAAGGATAGGTAGGGAGAGTGTCAGTGTGTTTTACTGTGCGAATCCTTGTTTCTAGGGACAGGGAAGGACAGTGAGGGAATTCTCCTTGTGCTATAGTGTGCTTTAAAAAAACATTTTTTCTAGGGACAGAAAACTATAGGTAGGGAGAGTGTCAGTGTGTTTTACTGTGCGAATCCTTGTTTCTAGGGACAGGGAAGGACAGTGAGGGAAATTCTCCTTGTGCTATAGTGTGCTTTAAAAAAACATTTTTTCTAGGGACAGAAAACTATAGGTAGGGAGAGTGTCAGTGTGTTTTACTGTGCGAATCCTTGTTTCTAGGGACAGGGAAGGACAGTGAGGGAAATTCTCCTTGTGCTATAGTGTGCTTTAAAAAAACATTTTTTCTAGGGACAGAAAACTATAGGTAGGGAGAGTGTCAGTGTGTTTTACTGTGCGAATCCTTGTTTCTAGGGACAGGGAAGGACAGTGAGGGAAATTCTCCTTGTGCTATAGTGTGCTTTAAAAAAACATTTTTTCTAGGGACAGAAAACTATAGGTAGGAAGAGTGTCAGTTTCTTTCACTGTGATAATCCTTGTTTCTAGGGACAGGGAAGGAAAGTGAGGGAAATTCTCCTTGTGCTATAGTGTGCTTTAAAAAAACATTTTTTCTAGGGACAGAAAACTATAGGTAGGAAGAGTGTCAGTTTCTTTCACTGTGATAATCCTTGTTTCTAGGGACAGGGAAGGACAGTGAGGGAAATTCTCCTTGTGCTATAGTGTGCTTTAAAAAAACATTTTTTCTAGGGACAGAAAACTATAGGTAGGAAGAGTGTCAGTTTCTTTCACTGTGATAATCCTTGTTTCTAGGGACAGGGAAGGAAAGTGAGGGAAATTCTCCTTGTGCTATAGTGTGCTTTAAAAAAACATTTTTTCTAGGGACAGAAAATTATAGGTAGGAAGAGTGTCAGTTTCTTTCACTGTGATAATCCTTGTTTCTAGGGACAGGGAAGGAAAGTGAGGGAAATTCTCCTTGTGCTATAGTGTGCTTTAAAAAAACATTTTTTCTAGGGACAGAAAACTATAGGTAGGAAGAGTGTCAGTTTCTTTCACTGTGATAATCCTTGTTTCTAGGGACAGGGAAGGACAGTGAGGGAAATTCTCCTTGTGCTATAGTGTGCTTTAAAAAAACATTTTTTCTAGGGACAGAAAACTATAGGTAGGAAGAGTGTCAGTTTCTTTCACTGTGATAATCCTTGTTTCTAGGGACAGGGAAGGAAAGTGAGGGAAATTCTCCTTGTGCTATAGTGTGCTTTAAAAAAACATTTTTTCTAGGGACAGAAAACTATAGGTAGGAAGAGTGTCAGTTTCTTTCACTGTGATAATCCTTGTTTCTAGGGACAGGGAAGGACAGTGAGGGAAATTCTCCTTGTGCTATAGTGTGCTTTAAAAAAACATTTTTTCTAGGGACAGAAAACTATAGGTAGGAAGAGTGTCAGTTTCTTTCACTGTGATAATCCTTGTTTCTAGGGACAGGGAAGGAAAGTGAGGGAAATTCTCCTTGTGCTATAGTGTGCTTTAAAAAAACATTTTTTCTAGGGACAGAAAACTATAGGTAGGAAGAGTGTCAGTTTCTTTCACTGTGATAATCCTTGTTTCTAGGGACAGGGAAGGACAGTGAGGGAAATTCTCCTTGTGCTATAGTGTGCTTTAAAAAAACATTTTTTCTAGGGACAGAAAACTATAGGTAGGAAGAGTGTCAGTTTCTTTCACTGTGATAATCCTTGTTTCTAGGGACAGGGAAGGACAGTGAGGGAAATTCTCCTTGTGCTATAGTGTGCTTTAAAAAAACATTTTTTCTAGGGACAGAAAACTATAGGTAGGAAGAGTGTCAGTTTCTTTCACTGTGATAATCCTTGTTTCTAGGGACAGGGAAGGACAGTGAGGGAAATTCTCCTTGTGCTATAGTGTGCTTTAAAAAAACATTTTTTCTAGGGACAGAAAACTATAGGTAGGAAGAGTGTCAGTTTCTTTCACTGTGATAATCCTTGTTTCTAGGGACAGGGAAGGACAGTGAGGGAAATTCTCCTTGTGCTATAGTGTGCTTTAAAAAAACATTTTTTCTAGGGACAGAAAACTATAGATAGGAAGAGTGTCAGTTTCTTTCACTGTGATAATCCTTGTTTCTAGGGACAGGGAAGGACAGTGAGGGAAATTCTCCTTGTGCTATAGTGTGCTTTAAAAAAACATTTTTTCTAGGGTCAGAAAACTATAGGTAGGAAGAGTGTCAGTTTCTTTCACTGTGATAATCCTTGTTTCTAGGGACAGGGAAGGACAGTGAGGGAAATTCTCCTTGTGCTATAGTGTGCTTTAAAAAAACATTTTTTCTAGGGACAGAAAACTATAGGTAGGAAGAGTGTCAGTTTCTTTCACTGTGATAATCCTTGTTTCTAGGGACAGGGAAGGAAAGTTAGGGAAATTCTCCTTGTGCTATAGTGTGCCTTAAAAAAACATTTTTTCTAGGGACAGAAAACTATAGGTAGGAAGAGTGTCAGTTTCTTTCACTGTGATAATCCTTGTTTCTAGGGACAGGGAAGGACAGTGAGGGAAATTCTCCTTGTGCTATAGTGTGCTTTAAAAAAACATTTTTTCTAGGGACAGAAAACTATAGGTAGGAAGAGTGTCAGTTTCTTTCACTGTGATAATCCTTGTTTCTAGGGACAGGGAAGGACAGTGAGGGAAATTCTCCTTGTGCTATAGTGTGCTTTAAAAAAACATTTTTTCTAGGGACAGAAAACTATAGGTAGGAAGAGTGTCAGTTTCTTTCACTGTGATAATCCTTGTTTCTAGGGACAGGGAAGGACAGTGAGGGAAATTCTCCTTGTGCTATAGTGTGCTTTAAAAAAACATTTTTTCTAGGGACAGAAAACTATAGGTAGGAAGAGTGTCAGTTTCTTTCACTGTGATAATCCTTGTTTCTAGGGACAGGGAAGGACAGTGAGGGAAATTCTCCTTGTGCTATAGTGTGCTTTAAAAAAACATTTTTTCTAGGGACAGAAAACTATAGGTAGGAAGAGTGTCAGTTTCTTTCACTGTGATAATCCTTGTTTCTAGGGACAGGGAAGGACAGTGAGGGAAATTCTCCTTGTGCTATAGTGTGCTTTAAAAAAACATTTTTTCTAGGGACAGAAAACTATAGGTAGGAAGAGTGTCAGTTTCTTTCACTGTGATAATCCTTGTTTCTAGGGACAGGGAAGGACAGTGAGGGAAATTCTCCTTGTGCTATAGTGTGCTAAAGCATTCCTCATCAACCATCTTTGAAATCCTTGTTTTTTGGACAGTCAGGGAAATTGTCGTTGTGCTATTCTGTGCAAAAGCAATCATCCTCAACCATATTTAGAAATCCTTAAGTAAAGGGACAGAGAAGGACACCTGAAGGTAGCCCTTATTGCTTTTTTCCCATCTCCCTGCAGGCCATCTATTAGAATGTCTGGAAGGCAAACAAGGAGAGGCAGACAGTCAGGAGGCAATAAAAGAGGGCAAGCAGGCTCTGTGTCTGGGGGCAACAGTGCTGGTCGTGGACGCGGTGCATTGTCATCAGCACATGGCCATGGGACACGCTTGTCCTTCTTTTCGGCAGCTGGACATGTTGAGCCACATCATGCCGAAGACTTGGTAGAGTGGATGACCAAGCCCTCCTCCTCCTCCTCATCCTCTCTCACCCAGGCTCAGGGTACTGGAAAAGCAGCTGCCAAAGCGTCCTCTTCCCTGGTATCAATGTCAGACTCATCATCAGTCACTCCTTCCCTAGACCCACCATGTCCTCCTCCTGAGGAGTCCCCCGAACTGTTTGAGCACAGTGTTGGGTACATGCTCCAGGAGGATGCCCAGCGTTTCGAAGGGTCTGATGATGAAACCCAGCTACAGGAAGGCAGTAGCGTGAGAGCAGACAGAGGGGATGCTCAAGAAGGACACCAATCTGGCAGTCATGTTCCAGCAGCTGCAGCATACTGCCAGATTGGCTCCAGTGATGAGGAGGGAGGGGATGATGAGGTCACTGACTCCACGTGGGTGCCTAATAGGAGAGAGGAGGAGGAGGAGGATGAGGAGGAGGCACATCTCCAACGAGGCAGGATGCCCTTTGGTGGCCAGCGTAAGGGCAGTACACCGACGGAATCACACCGCAGAGCTCCGCCTGTGCAGGGCGCTGCCTCTGCCCGTCATTCAAAAAGTTCTTTGGTGTGGGCCTTTTTTGAGGCTAGTGCATCAGATCGCACAGCTGCTGTTTGCAACATATGTCTCAAGTGTATATCGCGTGGCCAAAACATCAGCCGCTTAGGTACCACATGCCTGACCAGACATATGTTGACCTGCCATGCAGCTCGTTGGCAAGCCTACCTCAAAGACCCACACCAAAGAACAAAGCGGACCTCTCCTTGCACCGCATCAGCTGGGATCTCCAACCCCACTATAACTTCAGTCCTCTCTGAAACATGCACTGAGAGGAATGAAGGTGTAGAATTAGGTGTGTCACAGCCAAGTACTTGCGGCCACTCTGCTAGCAGTACACCGACGTCCGATTCTAGCAGGCAAATTTCCCTGCCCCAGCTGCTGGACCGTCGAAAGAAGTTCACTCCCAGCCATCCACATGCCCAGCGGTTGAATGCTAGCTTGGCTAAATTGCTAGCGCTTCAACTGCTGCCTTTTCAGTTGGTAGACTCGGCCCCCTTCCGTGAGTTTGTGCAATGTGCGGTTCCTCAGTGGCAGGTTCCCAAACGCCACTTTTTCTCACGGAAGGCTATTCCGGCTCTCTACCGGCATGTGGAAGGCAATGTCTTGGCCTCGCTGGACAGGGCGGTCAGCGGTAAGGTGCATATTACCGCTGACTCATGGTCCAGCAGGCATGGACAGGGACGTTACCTTTCTTTAATGGCCCATTGGGTCACTCTTTTGGCAGCTGGGAAGGATGCAGGACAAGGTGCAGTAGTGTTGGAGGTTGTTCCACCGCCACGCCTCCAAAATGCTACTACTGGTTGTGACACACCTCTCTCCTCCACCCCCTCCTCTACTTCTTCCTCCATGGCCTCTTCCTGTGGTTTGTCCTATGAACCAGCGGTGCTCCGTAGCCGTTCAAGGGGCTACGCAAGTACGCAGGCAAAAAGATGCCATGCCGTGCTTGCGCTGGTGTGTTTGGGGGACAGAAGCCACACTGGGGCAGAGGTCCTGTCTGCTCTGCAGGGCCAGGCCGAGAGGTGGTTGACGCCACGCCAGCTTAAGCCAGGAATGGTGGTTTGCGACAATGGCACCAACCTCCTCTCCGCCCTCCGACAGGGACAACTGACCCATGTGCCCTGTGTGGCTCACGTCCTTAACCTGGTGGTGCAGCGGTTCTTGGGCAGGTACCCGGGCTTACAGGATGTCCTGAGGCAGGCCAGGAAAGTCTGTGTGCATTTCCGCAGATCTTATAATGCCAGTGCTCGCCTGGCTGAGCTGCAAAAGGAGTTGAACCTGCCCAAGAACCGCCTTATATGTGACATGCCCACCAGGTGGAACTCAACGTTGGCCATGCTGCAGCGGCTGCACACGCAGCAGAGGGCCATCAATGAGTACCTGTGCGACTACGGCACCAGGACAGGGTCAGGGGAGCTTGTTTTTTTTTCTCCACGCCAGTGGGGCATGATCAGGGATGCATGCACTGTCCTGGCACCATTTGAGGAGGCCACGAGGATGGTGAGCCGTGACAGTGCATGCATCAGTGACACTGTACCTCTTGTCCACCTGTTGGAGCACACGCTGCGTGGAATAATGGACAGGGCACTTGAGGCAGAACAGAGGCAGGAAGAGGAGGACTTCCTTGCCTCTCAAGGCCCCCTTTACCCAGACAGTGTTCCTTCTGTCCCACCCATCGCACAGGAAGAGGACGAGGAGGAGGAGGAGGAGGAGGATTGTGTCAGCATGGAGGTGGAGGCTGGCACTCAGCATCATCAGCAGCAGTCTTTTAGGGATGATTTACAGTCCCAAGAAACCAGTGGACTTGTACGTGGCTGGGAGGAGGTGGCTGCGGATCATGTCGTCCTTAGTGACCCAGAGGACTCCGGAGCGAATGCCTCAGCAAACCTACGCTGCATGGCCTCCCTGATCCTGCAAAGTCTGCGGAAGGATCCTCGTATTCTTCGGATCAAGGAGAGGGACCATTACTGGCTGGCCACTCTCCTTGATCCACGGTACAAGGGTAAGGTTGCGGACCTTATGTTACCGTCGCAGAGGGAGCAGAGGATGAGACAACTCCGGGAGGCCTTGCAGAAAGGTCTGTGCAACGCGTTCCCAGAGACTGGGAGGTTACAAACTCCTGGTCCTGGACAACGAGTTGCTGAGGCTTCGGCCAGTCAAAGAAGGAGCGGTGGGGAAGGTGGCCGTCTGACCGATGCGTTCAGACAATTCTTTAGTCCGCAGCCCCAAAGTATGATCGGTTCCAGCAACCATCGCCAGCGTCTGATAAACATGGTGCAGGAATATCTAGGGGCAAGGTCAGACTTGGACACCTTCCCCACCGAAAATCCTCTGGCTTACTGGGTCTTGAGGATGGATCACTGGCCAGAGCTTGCACAGTATGCAATTGAGCTACTGGCCTGTCCTGCATCCAGCGTTCTTTCGGAACGCACATTCAGTGCTGCTGGAGGATTTGTCACGGATCACAGGGTGCGCCTGTCCACCGACTCGGTTGATCGACTGACTTTCATCAAGATGAACCAGTCTTGGATCACCACCAGCTACCACACACCTGATGCTGATATAACAGACTAATTGATTTTAACATGTCACATCCCTTCAAGACTGATGCTGATGCTGAGTGCCTGTGCTGTTATGTTGACTGGCTATCCTCCTCCTCCGAGTCCTCAATGATACGATTGATGATGATAGCTTGGAAGATCATTTTTGTTTATGGGTGCCGCCACCAGTGCCTAACGCCCAATTTTTCAGCCCCTGTTTTACAGGGGCGTGTAATTACAATTTTTTTTGCAATAATTTGCCATAGAGCTCATTGCTGTGCTCCAAGTACAGTATCTGTGAGGGGTTGGAGTGTTATGGCACCAGTGCCTAAGGCCCAATTTTTCAAGCCCCTGTTTAACAGGGGCGTGTCATTACAATTTTTGAAGCAATACTTTGCAACAGGGCTCATTGCTGTGCTCCAAGTACAGTATCTGTGAGGGGTTGTAGTGTTGTGCCACCAGTGCCTAAGGCCCAATTTTTCAGCCCCTGTTCAACAGGGGCATGTAATTACAATTCTTGATCTAATAATTCACAGCAGGGCCCATTCCTGCACCCACCAAGAGTAACTCTGAGGGCTTACAGTGTTGTGGCAACGCCACCACCACCACGAAAGGCCCAATTTTTCAGCCCCTGTTCAAAAGGGGCATGTAATTACAATTCTTGATCTAATAATTCACAGCAGGGCCCATTCCTGCACCCACCAAGAGTAACTCTGAGGGCTTACAGTGTTGTGGCAACGCCACCACCACCACCACCACGAAAGGCCCAATTTTTCAGCCCCTGTTCAAAAGGGGCATGTAATTACAATTCTTGATCTAATAATTCACAGCAGGGCCCATTGCTGCACCCACCAAGAGTAACTCTGAGGGCTTACAGTGTTGTGGCAACGCCACCACCACCACCACCACGAAAGGCCCAATTTTTCAGCCCCTGTTCAAAAGGGGCATGTAATTACAATTCTTGATCTAATAATTCACAGCAGGGCCCATTCCTGCACCCACCAAGAGTAACTCTGAGGGCTTACAGTGTTGTGGCAACGCCACCACCACCACCACCACGAAAGGCCCAATTTTTCAGCCCCTGTTCAAAAGGGGCATGTAATTACAATTCTTGATCTAATAATTCACAGCAGGGCCCATTGCTGCACCCACCAAGAGTAACTCTGAGGGCTTACAGTGTTGTGGCAACGCCACCACCACCACCACCACGAAAGGCCCAATTTTTCAGCCCCTGTTCAAAAGGGGCATGTAATTACAATTTTTGATCTAATAATTCACAGCAGGGCCCATTCCTGCACCCACCAAGAGTAACTCTGAGGGCTTACAGTGTTGTGGCAACGCCACCACCACCACCACCACGAAAGGCCCAATTTTTCAGCCCCTGTTCAAAAGGGGCATGTAATTACAATTCTTGATCTAATAATTCACAGCAGGGCCCATTCCTGCACCCACCAAGAGTAACTCTGAGGGCTTACAGTGTTGTGGCAACGCCACCACCACCACCACCACGAAAGGCCCAATTTTTCAGCCCCTGTTCAAAAGGGGCATGTAATTACAATTCTTGATCTAATAATTCACAGCAGGGCCCATTGCTGCACCCACCAAGAGTAACTCTGAGGGCTTACAGTGTTGTGGCAACGCCACCACCACCACCACCACGAAAGGCCCAATTTTTCAGCCCCTGTTCAACAGGGGCATGTAATTACAATTCTTGATCTAATAATTCACAGCAGGGCCCATTCCTGCACCCACCAAGAGTAACTCTGAGGGCTTACAGTGTTGTGGCAACGCCACCACCACCACGAAAGGCCCAATTTTTCAGCCCCTGTTCAAAAGGGGCATGTAATTACAATTCTTGATCTAATAATTCACAGCAGGGCCCATTCCTGCACCCACCAAGAGTAACTCTGAGGGCTTACAGTGTTGTGGCAACGCCACCACCACCACCACCACGAAAGGCCCAATTTTTCAGCCCCTGTTCAAAAGGGGCATGTAATTACAATTCTTGATCTAATAATTCACAGCAGGGCCCATTGCTGCACCCACCAAGAGTAACTCTGAGGGCTTACAGTGTTGTGGCAACGCCACCACCACCACCACCACGAAAGGCCCAATTTTTCAGCCCCTGTTCAAAAGGGGCATGTAATTACAATTCTTGATCTAATAATTCACAGCAGGGCCCATTCCTGCACCCACCAAGAGTAACTCTGAGGGCTTACAGTGTTGTGGCAACGCCACCACCACCACCACCACGAAAGGCCCAATTTTTCAGCCCCTGTTCAAAAGGGGCATGTAATTACAATTCTTGATCTAATAATTCACAGCAGGGCCCATTGCTGCACCCACCAAGAGTAACTCTGAGGGCTTACAGTGTTGTGGCAACGCCACCACCACCACCACCACGAAAGGCCCAATTTTTCAGCCCCTGTTCAAAAGGGGCATGTAATTACAATTTTTGATCTAATAATTCACAGCAGGGCCCATTCCTGCACCCACCAAGAGTAACTCTGAGGGCTTACAGTGTTGTGGCAACGCCACCACCACCACCACCACGAAAGGCCCAATTTTTCAGCCCCTGTTCAAAAGGGGCATGTAATTACAATTCTTGATCTAATAATTCACAGCAGGGCCCATTCCTGCACCCACCAAGAGTAACTCTGAGGGCTTACAGTGTTGTGGCAACGCCACCACCACCACCACCACGAAAGGCCCAATTTTTCAGCCCCTGTTCAAAAGGGGCATGTAATTACAATTCTTGATCTAATAATTCACAGCAGGGCCCATTGCTGCACCCACCAAGAGTAACTCTGAGGGCTTACAGTGTTGTGGCAACGCCACCACCACCACCACCACGAAAGGCCCAATTTTTCAGCCCCTGTTCAAAAGGGGCATGTAATTACAATTCTTGATCTAATAATTCACAGCAGGGCCCATTCCTGCACCCACCAAGAGTAACTCTGAGGGCTTACAGTGTTGTGGCAACGCCACCACCACCACCACCACGAAAGGCCCAATTTTTCAGCCCCTGTTCAAAAGGGGCATGTAATTACAATTCTTGATCTAATAATTCACAGCAGGGCCCATTGCTGCACCCACCAAGAGTAACTCTGAGGGCTTACAGTGTTGTGGCAACGCCACCACCACCACCACCACGAAAGGCCCAATTTTTCAGCCCCTGTTCAAAAGGGGCATGTAATTACAATTCTTGATCTAATAATTCACAGCAGGGCCCATTCCTGCACCCACCAAGAGTAACTCTGAGGGCTTACAGTGTTGTGGCAACGCCACCACCACCACCACCACGAAAGGCCCAATTTTTCAGCCCCTGTTCAAAAGGGGCATGTAATTACAATTCTTGATCTAATAATTCACAGCAGGGCCCATTCCTGCACCCACCAAGAGTAACTCTGAGGGCTTACAGTGTTGTGGCAATGCCACCACCACCACCACCACGAAAGGCCCAATTTTTCAGCCCCTGTTCAAAAGGGGCATGTAATTACAATTCTTGATCTAATAATTTACAGCAGGGCCCATTGCTGCACCCACCAAGAGTAACTCTGAGGGCTTACAGTGTTGTGGCAACGCCACCACCACCACCACCACGAAAGGCCCAATTTTTCAGCCCCTGTTCAAAAGGGGCATGTAATTACAATTCTTGATCTAATAATTCACAGCAGGGCCCATTCCTGCACCCACCAAGAGTAACTCTGAGGGCTTACAGTGTTGTGGCAACGCCACCACCACCACCACCACGAAAGGCCCAATTTTTCAGCCCCTGTTCAAAAGGGGCATGTAATTACAATTCTTGATCTAATAATTCACAGCAGGGCCCATTGCTGCACCCACCAAGAGTAACTCTGAGGGCTTACAGTGTTGTGGCAACGCCACCACCACCACCACCACGAAAGGCCCAATTTTTCAGCCCCTGTTCAAAAGGGGCATGTAATTACAATTCTTGATCTAATAATTCACAGCAGGGCCCATTCCTGCACCCACCAAGAGTAACTCTGAGGGCTTACAGTGTTGTGGCAACGCCACCACCACCACCACCACGAAAGGCCCAATTTTTCAGCCCCTGTTCAAAAGGGGCATGTAATTACAATTCTTGATCTAATAATTCACAGCAGGGCCCATTCCTGCACCCACCAAGAGTAACTCTGAGGGCTTACAGTGTTGTGGCAACGCCACCACCACCACCACCATGAAAGGCCCAATTTTTCAGCCCCTGTTCAAAAGGGGCATGTAATTACAATTCTTGATCTAATAATTCACAGCAGGGCCCATTCCTGCACCCACCAAGAGTAACTCTGAGGGCTTACAGTGTTGTGGCAACACCACCACCACCACCACGAAAGGCCCAATTTTTCAGCCCCTGTTCAACAGGGGCATGCAATTACAATTCTTGATCTAATAATTCACAGCAGGGCCCATTGCTGCACCCACCAAGAGTAACTGTCAGGGCTTACAGTGTTGTGGTACCAGCACCACCATCAAAGGCCCAATTTTTACTACCACTGTTCAACAATTATATGTAATTAAAATTCCTGATATAATAGTTGACAGCAGGGCGTTCCAGCACCAACCAAGAGTAACTGTGAGTGCTTACAGTGTTGTGCCAACACCAACAACTAAGGGGTCTATTTCTGCAGAGTATATACGGCAGGTCCCTACTTTCAAACATCCAACTTACAAACGACTCCTACTTGCAAACGCAAGAAGACAACAGGAAGTGAGAGGAAATCTACCCCTTGGAAGGAAAATTCTCTCCTGTAAGAATTAATATGGGAGAAAGGTGTCTCCTCTGTACTGATGCTTTATCAGCAATCCTTGTTTCAAGAAAAACACCACATTTCAAAAACAGTTGTCATTGGGACGGAAAGTGAGGTGAAATGTTCTGAACAGGGGCACAGACAGCAAAACAAATGTTACAGGGGTGATAACCCTTACCTATGTTTTCCAAAAAGTTTAAAAATAGATTTTTGGGCTGGAGCTACACTTAAACAATGTACCTGTTCAAAATTACAAACAGATTCTACATAAGAACAAACCTACAGTCCCTGTCTTGTATGCACCACCTGTATACGGCTGTTCAGAGTATATAGGGCCTTTTTTATTTTATGTGCGGGGTTCCCCTTCATATCCATACAAGACCCAAAGGGGCTGGTAATGGGCTGGGGTAGGGGGGGGGGTCATGGGGTAGCTATGCCATTTTTCTTAAAGATTTTCATCCATATTACCGGGAGCAGACATTACATTAAAGCCGCAAGCAGTTTTAAATGGCTTTTTTTTCCTTTAGAAGTGTTATTTTGTGCAGGGACAGTTCTAAACATGGGAAACACGTGGCACTTCACAGGCATACTTTAGACACCCCCCAGGTACGATATTTAAAGGAATATTTGACTTTTTTTTTTCACTTTATGCATCATTAAAATGACTGCTCCCGAAAAACGACCGTTTTTAAAACTTCTTTTTGCATTGATACATGTCCCCTGGTGCACAACCCGGGTTCCCAAACCCTTTTTAGGACAATAACATGCATAATAGATGTTATAATTAGCACTTTAGAATTCGAACGTTCGCATCCATTGTATTTAATAGGGTTCTAATGTTCGTACGAACTTTCGGTCCGTTCGCGGGTTCTGGTGCGAACCGAACCCGGGGGTGTTCGGCTCATCACTACTCACAGCTGGTTACATTTGGCACAGTTTCTTCCACAGATAAATGTGAGTAGGCTACCTTATGATTTTAAGTTGATGTGACCCATATATTTAATAAAACACTGTACAATGACGTTTTCTTCACTGGTCTCTGTCATTCTTATGATGTTGTGGTGAGGAGAAGAAGAGCATTATCCCTGATAATCCGGAAGGAGGTTGAGGAGGAGAAGAGTTTTTTCCTGGTATAGAAAGTGTACAGTGACCTTCTTACCTACAATAAGTGGTCATGGTTATCTGGTGAGTCAGCACTTGTTATCAGTACCACAGGTGATATCTCGGAGGGGTTGATTATTGGTGGCACTTTTGGTGGGATGATAAGAAAAAATTAAAATAGCACTTCACATTAATTGTGAACATTTGATTTTGGCACACTATTTGGGGTATTTAATATCACATGAACTCACGTTTATGTGTTATTTGTATGAATTTTGATGTAACATTTTTTTTTCATATTTACATAGCACCATCTTTTCTGATTTATTTACTATAGTAAAAGTGCTATTGGGGTGCACATGGAGGTGACAGCTAGTACATGTGGCGGGGGGTCATCACTAGTTTATGTAATATTTGCAGATTGTATAGTTCCATTCCATATAGCACAGGAATGCATTGTTAATACATCAAGGCAATTAGAGTATCCAATTTTTGGACATGGGTGGTTACATAAAACTCATTATTTTGGGATCCAAAGGGAGGGACTGTTGTTAGGAATGCCTCCACATATTAATACATGCCATTTATTTAGTTGTGTCCTAAAATGGCTTTAGACCCATTCCTTTGTTGTTTTTTAATTTATTTTTAACAAATGAATTATGACGCTATATTGTGGATGGATTAGCAAAATCATAGCCTATATTAAAATCTTACACTTGGGCATCTCATCTTATCAATGCCATATATATATATATATATATATATTGTATGTGTATATATATATATATATATTTATATATATATTCTTTTTTTACTGGTCTTAAAAAACGCAACTCCCTTAGTACATGGCTTGGTCATGACGCTACTGAGTTTTCAGCTCTTTTCTGTTTATTTTTTTCTGTGTTCTTACCATGGAATTGCCATTTCTTTGGCCTGTTATTTCAGCAAACCTTAACATCGACACTCCCCTCAGATAGAGTGTAGATTTGCTTTTTGTGACGTTGTGAAGTTCTGGATTTACTTATTCTCTTTGTTGTACGAAGCTATGACAATGTTATGTTTGCAACTCCCATATATGCGTACATACTGTATGTTTTGTAATTGTAATCCCATTGAGTCTGTTGTGTATGTTCTAAAGACAATAAAGCCTTTTGTAAAAGAAAAAACTTCAGTCCCATTACCTTTCTGGATGACAGGAATTCCATACCACGGGCCACTTGGAAACTGTAGCAAATCAGATCTTCCATGGTGAGTGGACAATGCCACAAATCTTTCACTGCATAAAAACACATTGAAAAATTGTGAAATAGTGTGAAAATTGTTTTTTTGCCTATGCTATAGGAAATTAATATCCCATAAAAAGTATTCTTAGTAATCTCAGTTTATGACTGAGGTTATTCATAGCTAGCCAGTCACAGGAAATACTGGCAGCATGTTTTATCCTTTGCTAACCTATCATGTAAGCACAAAAGGAAATGTAGCGAGAATTATTTTTGAACTGAATTGTTACATGGGACCATGTATAAACTGGGCTCTTCAATGGGACAATTTCAGAGGAACTCCAGTGGGTAGAGGGAAGCATTGCAAGAGGAATGGCTGTATTGTCTCCTCAAAGGCAGTTGTCATTCCTGCCTGTACCTTGGCCCAGTTCTGGCAGCTGGTGATGTGGCATTACTATTAGTGAGCACATTTCTGCACTTTGAACCCATATTGCTTTGACGTATTTTTCAATGTAAAGTTTGACCCAACCAGGGGCGGCCCATCTATTAAAGGCGCATGGGTGCCCCCCCCTCTATCCACGTCACCCCCTATATGGTTAATGGATAGATTCATGCATAGCATGAATCTATCCATGGCTGGCCACAGTGGCCTCCCCGTGTTCATGCATCCAGCCCCTTTCAGGACGCCGGGCGCATGAATTACAGCAGTGTTTTTTGAAGCACCTGATTAGAGCCATAGGCTCTATAAGGCTTTAAAATAAGGTGGACTCGGATTGCATTGCCGCTCGGAGCCCACCCAAGTGTGTTAGAAAGCAAATGAATAATCGCTTTTCTAACACTGAATTGCCTCTCCACCAATCAGGAAGCACGGGTCTGATGCCCGTTTCCCGATTGGCTGAAAGGTCAGGCGATCCTATTGGATGTCTAGGAGGAGGGGAAGAGATGCACAGCAGAAGCCACTGTGATCTTAGAAGAGAACAGGACACAGAAGACGCTGCCAGATGTGCCCGCCGACCCCCGATGTGCCCGACGATCCCCGATGTGCCCGCCGACCCCCACCACAGATGGGGTAAGTGCCGGTGGACCAGCAGACAGCGCGGGGGGGGAGTTTGAGGTGCCGGGGGGGGTGGTTGCTTGCCGCCCCCCCAAACAAAAAACCACCAGCCGCTACTGGACCCAACCATGAGGAATACATATTTTCAGATAGGCATAACCTGCTATTTCAGCCAGATAAAAGTCGTGAAGATATCCAACCCGTACCACACTACCTGCCCTAATCCTTAGGAGTGTTGTGTGGTAATTCTTACACTCTGGATTTCTCTGATTCTGATTTTTGGTCATCAGCATCCTGCCAAAAATAGTTTCTTCATTGATTCCTTCTCTGCTTATCCTGTCAGCTATTACAGCTTCCACCATTGAACGGACCTGACTGCGTGACCGTGGAGATCTCTCCTGCAAAGTATATAAGGAGAATTAGCAGCTTGTTAAACATGTAAGTGGCACAGACTCACTGATAAAGAAAAGAGAAAGTTCCGTAGATTTCAGTAAGATGTGCTGAGAGCAGCCAAATAGCTTGTCATGAAAAACACAGCAAAGATAATGATATTGGAGTTGTATAGAAAGTATTCACCTATCCTAATTTTCTTACAAATTCTGTCACAACTCACAATGTCTTACACTGGGGATTTAAAGCATTATTAAACCCAAAAGCAAACATTTTTTTTTTTTTGCAGATTACCAATTCTTATGCCGTGTACACACGACCGTTTTTCTCGTCGAGAAAAATTACAATTTTTCCTTTTGACGAGAAAAACGATCGTCTGTGGGCATTTTTTCATTTTTCCCGACAGGAAAAACGGAATTAAAAACGACGAGAAAAATTAGAACATGCTCTAATTTTTCTCGTCGTTTTTCTCGACATTTTTTTCCGCGGCAGTTTTCCCATAGGGAAACACTGCCGCGGAGCCCACAGACGGTCGTTTTTCTCGACAAGAGAAAAAATGACGTGAAAAACGACCGTGTGTGGGGAACAAGCTGTTCCCTCGTTTTTAATGTCATTATTCAAGGCGGTTTTTTAACCGCCGTGAATAATGATCGTGTGTATACGGCATTAGATGTGATGGCTGCATACATTTTTTAGGCTTTCTTTCTTCTATTATAAACTGGTGACCTGGCCAGTAGTCAGTTTTTCAACATAACAAGCCTTCTTGCAGATGTATCAGTTACAGGGATGAGACAAACCATTCAACAAAGGGGTGTTTACCATAATCAGTTTTATATATGTAACAGTTTGCTGCAACTGCATATAAAGAGTTAGCTGGAGTTTGGCTTGAATTTATTAGTGTACCTAAATCTGCTAAGTTCATCACTCCCCCCACCGCTGCCCAAATGTGCCCCCTGTGCTCCTTCAACCAGATTGAGGGCACTCTATTAGAGGGGGCATGTTACTGGCCAGATCACTGGGAAAAGACAGAGGGAAACAAGCAAAATAATACAGCCACCACATCTAATGATTGGTTAGTTGCAATATATTACATGTTTGGTTTTGGGTTTAATACCGCTTTATTCTTTGGTGACATACCTGCAAAGGCTCAGCTGCCTGTTAAGGATGCTTGGGGGATTCAATGTTTCTAGTTACAGAATTGAGAGTAGTCACATGAATACAGGAGCTAACCCCTGGCACATAGAACTTTCTTTCTCCAAGTGCAATAGCAGTCTTGCAATGTATATACAGTATTTAGCTTGGGGCAATTTTGTTTTTAACCTCGATGTTGAAATGAAGGCTCCTGATTGAGGAGCAACTTTTGAAAGCTGTGCTGTGATCTCCTTCTCTCATACAGCTGAGCATGAGCCGATAACCCAGCTAGCAAAGATAACTTGCCACAAATTTGTGGCAGTGTTGATTTGTAAGTCTGTTACCTTGCTGCACATTTTCACTGGCATGTTATACACTTGCAGAGGACTTGAAGCACAAGTTCTAGTTGCCACTCTTCCCAATTTGTAGCAAATTTGCGTGGCGAGTCTCTAGCAAGAGCAAAGTTGAAGTGGTGAGTCTACAGCAAGAGCTCTGCAAGTCTACAGCATGAAAATTCAGCCACAGGGACCCCTGTGGTGGGATGACTATTACATAAAATAACTGAACCACAACTTGCAGCAGACTTGCAGAGTGTTTGCAAAGAAAGTTGATCTGGAGTCATGCAATGCGGACTTGCTGCAATTGTTCAGCAAACTAGTCTGGCAAGTCTAGAAATTTCTTAGCAAGTCATTTTAAAACTTGCAGCACAATTGCTTGCTATCTGGGAATATGCCTCATGCAGCAACAGTTGAACTATATACAGTATGCAATTATACTGTTATTAATAATATCACAAAGTTGTAAAGGGGTAATTTAAGAAGATAATTTATGGCTTGGCAACTGCTTTTGTGCTAAATGGAAGTAGATTTCCCTGATTCTCAGTCCCAAACTAGATAATGGTTCCTATGGGCTATAGTGGCGACACCACAACTGTTTCAGATCTTTCTAGTGTACCCGTAGTTTTTGCTAGATCCCAGTTGACTTAAGAACCTTTAATGATATCAAAAGCATGCGACTTACAGTGGGTACGGAAAGTATTCAGACCCCCTTAAATTTTTCACTCTTTGTTATATTGCAGCCATTTGCTAAAATCCTTTAAGTTCATTTGTTTTCCTCATTAATGTACACACAGCACCCCATATTGACAGAAAAACACAGAATTGTTGACATTTTTGCAGATTTATTAAAAAATAAAAACTGAAATATCACATGGTCCTAAGTATTCAGACCCTTTGCTGTGACACTCATATATTTAACTCAGGTGTTGTCCATTTCTTCTGATCATCCTTGAGATGGTTCTACACCTTCATTTGAGTCCAGCTGTGTTTGATTATACTGATTGGACTTGATTAGGAAAGCCACACACCTGTCTATATAAGACAGTTCTGTGTGTTATAATTTTTGTAACCACTAGAGGTCACTGGTTGTACATATTAATGTTATTTGATATATGTGTTATCATTTATCATATATGTGTTATCATTTTTGTACCCACTAGAGGTCACTGGTTGCAGATATCACTTTCATTGTGACATATATAATATATTTTTGGTGTCATTTGCAATACTCCTACTAGGGGTCACTATTTCATTTTAATTATTTTGTATTTACATCACATAGTATTTTTGGGGAAAAGAGGGAGCGCTTCACATAATTTTCATTTTTCTATTTTTGTTACAGGATGGAATATGGGTTATCCTGTATTGGGCTAGAGTTATGTTTTATAGCTGGCTTAAGTAGCTTCTAACTAAAGAAAGCTAGATCCTGTACCTTTTAAAGACCAGGTTCTTTATCAACTACTAAGTATTCACAGCCATATCACGTGCGTATACAAAGTGGAACCCTCCATTTACATAAGCACTTTTCTGCTTCTCTCCATACCTATAGGGGCTGACAACAGCATTCCTGTGTCACGCTTTTTCAGATTGGTACCAATTTGAGTTTCTGTAGTGACCTCTCCTCCTGGGCTACTACAATGACTCTCTGCTTCCACAGGGATTGACCAAGTATAGAAAATATATACCTACAATGTAACTATACAATATAAACCATACATGGAGTTCAACTTTAATGCACATTGAAGCGCATTGTGCTCTGTAAAAATGCAGCATGTTCCATTTTCACCCAGTGCAATCCAGCATTTTGGCGTGAAACGGTTTTGCTGCAAACATTGGATTTCAGTTTGTCATTGCATTGGGCCTGCATTAGGCAATGTGAATGAGCCCTTTGCTAACATGGAGTATTTTCTTTTAATTTTAAAAGGTTGAAAAATAAAACAAAAAATAAAATTGTGTCATAGATCACTAGCATGATGACACCCCCATACCCACTCAATGGGAGGCTTTGAATTGTGTGCTCAGAAGGGGTCTTTATTAAGCATGGTATGAGATGAGACTTAAGAAATCTCGCTCTTTTCATATTTAAAAGTTGTTAAAATGGATCTCTCTTCTGGAATTGTCCCATTAACAATGTTGGTGTCCACATACTATGCTGGAATTGTCCAATGCTAGACACCAGTTATTGCAACTCCTCCAGCAAAGGACTATGTCTATCAAAGACCAGACCCTTAAATTATTTTATACCAAAGGAGACAAGCCTGGCAGACTGTTGGCCAGGACTCTACATGCAAAACATGGGTCCACTTCCATTCCGAAATTGAAAGGCCCTGGAGGTCGGATCACACATCACCTGAAAGAGATCTCTGGGCTGTTTAGGGTCTTCTACGATAGTCTGTATAGCTTGCCAAATACCTCCCCCCACCCTGTCCAGGGATGCTTTTTTATCTAAAATATTGGAATATGTTTCTAAAATGCCCCTCCCTACTCTTCCTCCATCCTCAGTGGTGAATCTTGACTGGCCCTTCTCTGAGGAGGAACTACTTAGTGCCATTTTGGAGCTTAAACCCAATAAGAGCTCAGGCCTAGACAGCTTTATGGCCAGATTTTTTGAATCTTTCCAAGGTCCTCTCTTTTCTTTTCTTCTGAAAACGTATAATGCTTTTTCTTCTAATACAGGTTTTTCGGCCAGGGCCCTGGAGGCACACATTACAGTTTTGCCTAAACCAGGCAAGGATGGCAAGAATGCCTCGTTGTGTAGTAGTGACCGCCCATCTGTCTTACCATCATTGACATACAGCTTTACGCCAAACTAATCGCTAACTGTCTTACACCTCTTCTTCCAGATCTTTTACATCTGGACAAGGTAGAGTTTATGCTGGGAAGGGAAGCTTGTAACACCCTTTAGACCACCTCCTCTGCTATCCTGGCCTGCCTTCCTATCGATGCTGAAAAGGCATTCGACTGTGAGTGAGTGAGTGAATAACTTGTATAGCGCTAAAAATGCAAACTAAATCACCTCAAGGCGCTTATTTCCATCCAGTGTCGTCTTGATCCTTCAGAAGAGGTGGGTCTTAAGTTTTTTCCTGAAGGCCCGATGGTTTTCTTCCATGTGGATGTTTGTGGGTAGAGCGCTCCATAGCCATGGTCCTTGGACTGCAAATCTTCGTTCTCCCTTCGATTTGTAGCGAGACTCAGGGATGTGGAGGAGGTTTTGGTTAGTTGATCGGAGAATGCGATTGGGTGTGTAGTGTTTTATTTACTCGCATAAGTATTGAGGAGCGTTTCCTTGTGTGCATTTGTGGGTGAGGCAGAGGGTCTTGAATGTGACCCGATCCTTTACGGTTAGCCAATGAAGGGTCCACAGGGATGGGGTGATGGATTCCCTGGGGTTCTTCCCCGTTACCAGTCTGGCTGCTGTGTTCTGGACAACTTGTAGGTGCGAAATCTGGTATTTAGGTAGTCCTATGTAGATGGAGTTTGCGTAGTCGAGTCGGGAATTGATGATTGTTCCAACTACTACTGCTATCTCCCCTTCTGGGATGAAGCGGATGAGTCTACGCAGCAGGCGGAGAAGATGGTGAGATCCGCTGACTACTGATCCTATTTGTGCATCCATCGACATCTCTGAGTCAAAGATGACTCTGAGACTTTTGACTTTGGTGCTTGGGGTGATGGTCTGTCCAAGGATGGTGGGTGGTGTCCATGAAGTCTTAGCTTTTGTCTTTCGGTTTGCGTGGAGGAGAAGAAGTTCTGTTTTGGATCCATTGAGTTTGAGGGAGCTCTCAGTCATCCAATCATCGATCAATGTGAGGCATTTTTCCAGTCCGTGATATTGGTCTTTTTTTTCCGTGATGCGAAAGTAGAGTTGAGTGTCATCCGTGTATGAGTGGTAGCACAGGTCCTGTTTGCTGATGATTTTGAGGAGTGGGCGGAGGAAGATGTTGAAGATCACAAGTGACAGGGGTGATCCTTGAGGGACTCTGCAAGAAATTGCTACTTCTTTAAGGCGAATGAGTAGAGTTTTGTGGTCTACTGTGTCGAACGCTGCACTGAGGTCCAACAGCACCAGGAGACATAATTCTCCGTCATCTGCTGCTTCGAGGGCGTCATCCCATATTTTGAGAAGTGCTGTTTCTGTGCCATGGCCTGGGCGGAAGCCTGATTGTAGTGGGTCCAAGAGTTTGTGGGTGTCCAAATGGAGTTGTAGCTGTTGTACTACTGCATTCTCCATAATCTTGGAGATGGTGTTAAGGCTTGTTACCAGTCTTCGGTAGTTAAGGTCTTTGGGGTCGAGGTTGGGTTTCTTTAGGAGGGGTTTGATTATGCCTTGCTTGAGGGAGATCGGAACAATACCTTTTTGGAACGATTGATTCATGAGATGTGTTATGGTAGGTGCCAAGATGTCGGTACATTCTTTCAGGAGTTTTGTAGAAATGATGTAATTTGGTGATGTACTGTCTCGGAGGCTTCTGATGATGTTTTTGGTGGTGTCAATGATGATCGGGACCAGCGAAAATGTAGTTGATTGTATAATGTTCGTATTGATTTCCTCTTTTTGCTTTGGCTGAGTGAGGTTGGGTTTTTTTTTCTGTTGAATTATTTCACGAATGTTTGTCGATAAAAACATCCGATAGCTGATTACAGACTTCTTGAGTTTCGTTTGCTGGAGGCTCTAGGCAGGTAGGGTTCATAGTCTGAGCGACTAGTTTGAAAAGTTCACAAGGTCGATTTAGGGCTTTTGAGATGGTGTTTGAGAAATGTTATTTTTTTTCTTTGAAGTTTTCTTTGTGATATTTCTTAGTGTGTGCTTTGTAGTTTGTGTGGTTTTCCTTTGTTGGGTTGCTTCTCCAGGCTCCTTCAACTCTTCAGCGTTCTTGCTTCAGTAAAGTAGGAGTGTCATTAAACCTTCTTGTTAAAAAAAAAGAGTGTCATTAAACCAACCCAAATTGTTTTTGCGGATGACTGCTCTACGTTTCGGAGCGACTGTGTCTGCTGTTTGTAGTAATGCTTTGTTTAAGGAGTTGAGTGTTTGTTCCGTTGAGTAGTTTTGATTTAGCATTCCTATTTTTTTGATAGTGTGGTTTTGAAGAGTTCAGAGTGTAGTTTCTTCTGAGATCTTGTCCAGTGTGTTGTTATTGAGTGTCCATTGGAACTTTCTCTGGGCTATCCTTACCCAATTTGGACTGGGATTTAATATGTTGAACAAAATCTCAGCCTTATATACAACCCCTCTGTGAGAATTTGCTCTAATGGTCTGCTCTCGGCTCCCATAGAGATCCCTTATGGGACTCGCCAAGGATGCCCCCTGTCCCCCCTTTAATATGTCCTGGCTATGGAACACCTCACCATAGCTTTTTAAAATAACCCTGCGGTCACAGGCATTGAAGTGGGCTATCGACAATACAAGTTATTCCTTTATGCGGATGACCTTCTTTATGTTTCCACTCCACATGTATCTCTCCAATCAATCTGGAAGAAGTTTAAAGACTTTGGGCGGGTAAGTAACATCAAAGGAACATTATGAAAAAAATGCCCTAAATATTTCTTTATCCCCCGAGGAAGTTTCCAGGCTCTGCTCTAACGTTCCTTTTAAATGGCAAACTAGAGCCCCATAGAGGAGAGCAGGGCTCTGACAGGTCCATCCCGGCACAGTGAGAAGAGAGAAGAGACGGACCTGTCATCCGCCGGCTCAGCGGGGATCAACTGAGCGAGCAGAGTCTGTCAAAACAGACATATATGTGTGAAAGGAGCCTTACTTGCTACTAGACCTGGCCTATTATTGCCTTTTTTCAAGACCACCAATCTTGGTTTCTTATCTGGAAAAGGGAAGACAAGCTTAGTTGTACCTTACAAAGGAGTACCTTGCCTCCCTTATCGCAGATGTTGGCAACCTGTCATAACTCTGCTAGTGCCTGGTTGGAGTATTCCCAAATTCGATATTATCTCACTGTTAACATACCCACGACTGCCTTAACGAGACCACTCATGTATTTTGAGATTTATCTGTCTACCAGGCCGGAGCACTCCTTGTCTCAAATATACCAAGTTTTTGCTTAGGCCCTCTCTTCACAATTTATGACCAAATTGGAACAGGAACTTATTATTCCCACTGAGGAGTTTGATCGGGACAAGATACTGACATTTGCCTACAAAACTTCCATATCTTCTAGTGCACAGGAGCGCAATTACCAAATCCTCACCAGATGGTATTGATGACTAACTATCCTACACAAAATAGAGCTATCGATTTCAAACACCTGCTGGAGATGTTTACAGGTTCTGGGCACCATGACGCATACTTGGAGTGCTTGCTCTCTCATAACCCATTTTTGGGACAAAAGATTACGCCTTTGATACGACTTATGCCACGTACACACGATCGGAATTTCCGACAACAAATGTTCGATGTGAGCTTTTGGTCAGATATTCCGACCGGGTGTAGGCTCCATTGGACATTTGCTGTCGGAATTTCCGACAACAAATTATTGAGAGCTGGTTCCCAATTTTTCCAACAACAAAAGTTCTTGTCGGAAATTCCGACCGTGTACATCCAATTCCAATGCACAAAAATCCTACGCATGTTCGGAATCAATTTGACGCATTCTCAGAATCATTGAACTTCATTTTTCTTGGCTCGTTGTAGTGTTGTACGTCACCGCGTTCTTGGCGATCGGAATTTCAGAGCAACATTTGTGTGACCGTGTGTATGCAAGACAAGTTTGAGCGAAAATCTGTCGGAAAAAAATCCACAGTTTTGTTGTCGGAATGTCCGATTGTGTGTACGCGGCATGAGTGTTGGACAGAATCAATAACTCTCCTCTTATTACTTTGCTATCAATGTTGCCCGGATCCCATAAAAAAAATAATGTCTCTGACATTTTCTAACCTCTGCACATATTGTGATAGCTAGGGCATGGCACAAACCACGTTCTCCCTTCTTTGCAGAATGAACCTCACAGGTCTCACGTCACATTTCACAAATGGACGCCATCTGCCATTTAGAAAGTGTGATCTCCTCGGAAAGGGATAAAACTGACAAGTACACCCTCACTTGGTTGGTGTGGAACAATCCCACAAATTTGCCTCCTATCTCTGAACTTGCTACCCTGTTCTTTGTTATCCACATGAAGCTTGGATCCTGTACATTACTTAGGACTTGATGTAACTTGTCCTCTACCCTTCTACCCCCTTCCTTTCCCCTTTTTTTCCCTTTCCCAGGTGCTCTGGTCAGATAAGGCCAAAAATTCGCTTTTTGGCCTAAAAGCAAAACGCTATGTGTGGTGGAAAACAAACACTGCACATCACCCTGAACAAACCACCGTGAAACATGATGGTGGCAGCATCATGTTGTTGGGATGCTCTTCTTCAGCAGGGACAGGGAAGTTGGTCAGAGTTGATGGGAAGATGGATGGAGCCAAATACAGGGCAATCTTAGAAGAATGTGAGTGTGCAAAAGACTTGAGACTGTCACCTTCCAACCGGACAACGACCCTATCCATTAAGCCAGAGCTACAATGGAATGGTTTAGAATCAAAGCAGATTCATGTGTTAGAATGGCCCAGTCAAAGTCCAGACCTATATCCAATTGAGAATCTGGCAAGATGTGAAAATTGCTGCTATTTTGCAAAGAAGAATGGGCAAAAATGTCAAAGCTGGTAGAGACATACCCAAAAGACTTGCAGCTGTAATTGCAGCGAAAGGTGGTTCTACAAAGTATTGACTCAGGGAGGCTGAATACAAATGCACACCACACTTTCTGATATTTAAAAAAAAAAAAAAAATTGAAAACCATTTATCATTTTATTTCAACTTCACAATTATGTGCCACTTTGTGTTGGTCTATCACATAAAATCCCAATAAAATACATTTACGTTTTTGGTTGGAACATGACAAAATGTGGAAAATTTCAAAGGGTATGAATACTTTTTCAAGGCACTGTACAGTAGTACCTTGGATTATGAGCATAATCCGTTCCAGAAGAATGCTTGTAACCCAAAGCACTCATATATCAAAGCAAGTCTCCCCATAGGAATCAATGGAAACTCAGATAATTCGTTCCACAGCCACTGCTTGTCTATGCAGTACCGCATGTGGCCAGGGGGGGGCACCGGAGACACTTGGAAACACTTGAAGAAGCTCGGAAACCACTCTGAGTAGCTCAGAGACACTCAGAGTGTTTCCGAGTGTCTCCAAGCAGCTCCGAGTGTCTCCGAGCATCACCGGCGCCCCTGCACCTCTGACCAAATGCGGTACTGCACACCCCAGAGGCTTGAATCCTGCTTGAGACAGTGCTCGCAAACCGAGTCAGGATTTAGAAAGAAAAACAGCTTGTATTGCGAAGGGCTAGTAAACCGAGTTACTGGCAATCCGAACTTTTACTGTATATTCTTTACTGCCCTTTGTGGCCTGGGTATATAATGGGTTTTCACCTATAGATTTGTATATACTCTCACTGCTTCCCTACACACCCAAGATCTAGTTGGGCTTCATTGTTATTTGCCCTGTTCTGGAATTCTTCCACGTGTTTCTTTTGTTATGTTTTCTATATCAGTATTCACAATGTAGTTTTGCTGATATTATACTGATCGTGTATATGTTACAGTGTCTTATGCTCCATGTCTTTTTTTGTAACTTTGTTATAAGCAAATCTTAATAAAAAGAGATTAAACTGAAAAAAAAACAACAATTTTTTTTAACCATTGGTCACCTTTAATATTTTGCCATCACTTGGATATTAATTATTAATACTGTACATTATTGGTGGCAACAAGGTACAGGACTGCTAGTGGCAGAGGAATTGTAGAAGATGCATGGGATCGTAAGTATGTAATTATTCAATTAAACTTCCCATGCCAGCTAGTAATGTATTTTCCATTTCCTGAATGGAAAACAGATGCAACATAAACAGAAGCAAGTCATGGAAGATGAATGAGGAGCGGCAATGGACAATGTGATGGATGACAAGAAGGACAGGCCACGTGGGAGGGTGTGTCTACGTACCTGATAGGGAATGAATCCATCTCTCTTGGTCCTCAGATAATTGGACAGATTTCCATACTTGCAATATTCTACAATAACCATCAGTGGTCCTGAAATATGCATATAATATTGTTATAATGACTGAATAAATGTATGCATATATATAATTAGGCACCTGAAGTTCATGCAAAGAGAAATGGTGCAATACGAACAATTAAAAAATATTGGCAATTCATTTCTGTAAGGCCTCGTACACACGGCCGAGATTCTCGTCGAAAAAAACATGTCGTTTTTTTCGACGAGATTCTTGGACAAGAAACTTGTCCCGGCCGAGTGTACAGACGCTCGATTCAAAGAACCCGCGGTTCTTTGAATGGAGCGTACGCGCTGACGTCATCGACTACGACGAGCATGCGCTTGTCACATTCGATGCCGTCGCCGCCATCTTGGTATACCCTACGTATGCCTAGGAAGCTACCGCGCATGCGTCAAATTCATTTCGAACATGCGCGGGCTTCCGGGAGGACAGGTAAGTGTACACACACTCACTTTTCTCGTCGAGAAACATGCCAACGAGAATCTCGACGAGAAAATAGAGAGCAGGATCTCTATTTTCTCGTCGAGATACTTGTCGCTTTTCTTGACGAGAAACCATACACACGAATGAGTTTCTCGGCAAAAAATCTCTGCCAGCAAGTTTCTTGCTGGTTTTTGCAGAGAAACTCGTTCGTGTGTATGAGGCTTTAGTTGCTTACCTTACACACTGCTTATTGCCTTATAGCCCAGAAATGAATACATTTTGTCTCTGTTAAGTTTGTTTCACATTTTAGGGCTGTGTTCAAAAATCTTTTGCATTTTCTGAACTTTGTTAAAGTATTTTTTTTTTTTTTAAGATATGTTTATTGATAATAAAGTCAATCATGCATACAAAAAAAAAGGACACATTGCCTAACGCAGTGCACAGAAAAAAAGGCTATACACTCAACAAGCAATGAATAATAAACAATAATATGCAATTATCATCACACGTCTCTTGTGGTTATTAATTATATGGTTTACAATGAACTATACAGTCAACAGCGTTGCGGTTCAAGTAGATAGTAGATGAAATGAGTAGGGTGGTTGGCACAACCAAAGAATAATATAACTAGCACAGTGACACTGGGATGAGAGTCAGAGGGCTAGCCAGCCATCTGCCCCAGATTTTATGAAATGTTTTTGCTCTTTTCTGAGTCTCAAATGTGAGTTTATACAATGGTAAAGAGTCATTGATTAGATTCAGCCATAGGGTTTTTGTGGGGAACTGCAATCCCTTCCATGTTAGTAAAATTGACTTTTTTGCATAAAAATATAGGATGCAGAGTAATTTCTTAGCATGAGAGGGGATAAACAGGTCACCAAAAATGCCCAAATCTTGGGATTCATAATGTTTGGCAGACCCAGTGCAGAGGAAATAAAGGAACCCACATCTGTCCAGAAGTCCCAGACCACTGAACAGGTCCAGAAGCAATGTATGAAGTCAGTAGTTTGGCCACATCCTCTTAAACAGTCAGAGGAGAGGGACAACCCCATTTTATATAACTTGGCAGGAGTAAGGTGAGAGTAATGAAAGATCTTAAGTTGTATAATGTGTTCCCTTTGTTACAGTATTTTATTAGCTTAGTGTGAAATGAAGCAAGAAACCAAAGTGTCAGTTTTCAAGAAATTTCATGCGCTGACATATTCTTTGTTTCCTAATAACCTCCTACTGGTGCACTTTGGCTGCTGGAGGAAACCCATGAAACAACATAGGCCTACTCTAGAAGTCTGTAATGCTTGGTATCTGTACATGGGGTTATCTATGAGCTTGTATGTGAGCTCCCACAGGCAATAAATCTGTAAGGCAGACTGGCATTACTTTCTTGTTTTTGACAGTCAGTTTTTGGGGTTTTATTCTGAACCTGGCTTTAGTTCCTAATGAGCCACTGATATGAAACAACTATGTGGGTAATTGAATTTTAAGTCTTGAATATGCTTGTTGTAGGACAGTCAAAAACAACAGAATTGGGAAGCGCAGACTCAGTAGGTGGCAAGGAATCAATTGATTCCTTGCCACCTCCTGGATCTGCTTATCCCAATGCTGTTGTTTTTGTCTGTTTCTCATTTTGTCATCTGAGTGCGGTAGCAGCGGTCCAGTGTGACTTTTATAATTACTTTGGCTCCTTGGTTTACTTTCTGAGCTTGGCTCCCTGTTGGAATTGTTCTAGGACAGTGAATTACTGGGCGGTTAAGCCATGGTCAGAATGACGCCCTGGAGAATGCACCTGCTATAGAAACTATTTAGCAATAACAATTCCCACAGTTCTAAACTCAAATTTTCTTACAATTCATGAAAATTCTGTGCAGTTATGCTGTACCTGGAAGTTATCAGTGCTTCACTGGTCTAATTACATTATTTTCAAATGTTGGTATGGTGTATTAAAATGTGTTTTTTTTTATCCTAGTGTAGGACATTGGGGGTAGGGAACCTTTTACTTGTGTGATCAGTAAAATTCTGGACTTTGTAAATGACTAAACCAAAGGAACTTTTCGTATCTAAAAAATTTCCATGGAAGTCTTCATACCGAAGAAAGCATGTCTGATCTGTTGTCACTGACCAGGTGAATGTTTAAACTGCAGAGCAGGACATTTAAGCTGCAGCTTCCACAAATTTCTGTGAGCATTCATACAGTGGTAAGCATCCAACAAGCACATCTTTTTACTGCACAAACTGTACCACAACAAGACTCCCACCAAAATTATAAAAGGAGTCAACTGTTGCAGTTGGTACAGCTTTCTAATAGGGGTATGAATTACATTTAAGCTTAGAAGGGGTAAGGTCTTTTGAATTTATTCTGATTTGACTGCTGAACTGTTACATTCTTCTTTCTATGAATATCCTGTGTGAATGGGATCAACTTTATATGGGTCTACTTCAAGGGCATACAGGATAATACTACATAAAATAGTTGGCTATCCTCTTCTCCAAGCAAAGTGCAGATCTTTCTGGTTATAAGAAGTAATTGCTTGAATATAAAATACATTGGCAGGTCAGGTAATTGTGTGCTTAGATGTTTTACAATCCTAATACCCTGCCTGACATGAATCAACTACTGTAATAATTTACAGTACCTATATATGAGTCAGTTATCAGCAAATTAGACCGAAAATGGCCCTAACCGCCAGGATATTTGTCACTTCTGGATACAGATACACAGGAGATTTTTTAATGGCTCAGTTGAGCTACCAAAATCTCATGAAATTGTTTTCTTTGTATCAGAGTGGTGTTAATGTGAGCTGCTACAGGGATAGATTTTCAGTAACAAGACTTAGTGGTCAAAGTTCCAAGATTACACAATACCACGATTTAATCATCTTGCAGAACTATTGGCAAACTACAAGGTTCTCATTTCTCCAGGTCACATTATAGCCTTTAGTAATTAGTTACATTCAAGTAGACTTGTTCTGTAAAGGTTTGCCAATCATATAGGTGGTTTCTTCAGTTCTAATGATTGTCAGGAACATACCTCAGCATTTATAAGCACGCTGGCAACTCTGTCAACTTACTCCAATCACAATGAAATGTTCCAAGGCAGATGTTGATTGTCCAGAAACCTGACAGGTGGGTATAAGTTTGTGTAAACCCAAGATTGAATTATGTAATTAGAACAGGATGGTTTCACAAATGTTGACAATTCCCATCATGTTCTTGATAAATTTCATGGTGGTTGGATGAAGGTGACTGAGTTACCTGCATTGTTATACATTTTTGAGTATGTTCCTGACACTCATTAGAACTAAGGAAACTACTTGGATTATTGGCAAATGTCTTCAACATTACAAAACGTGTTACCGTATATACTTGAGTATAAGCCGAGTTTTTAAGCACAATTTTTTGTGCTGAAAATGCCCCCCTCGGCTTATACTCGAGTCACCTTTTTGCGCCTGATCTCCCGGAATTTGGGGAGCCAGTACCGGCCGGCCGTAGGTCCCCTGGACCCCAAACTTGGCACACATATAGCCCCACTCTTCCTGTACATGTGTGCAAAGTTTCTTGTCGGGGAGACCTATGGACGGGGAGCAACGATTTTTCAAAACCGGGCACCCCTTCTATAGACTCCCATGTTAAACGGTCATTTCTCTGGTGACTTTGGGGACCCAGTACCGGCCGGTCGTAGGTCCTCTGGACCCCAAACTTGGTACACATGTAGCCCCACTCTTCCTCTATAAGTTTGCAATGTTTCTTGTCCGGGGGACCTACAGTCGGGTAGCACCGATTTTTCAAAACCAGGCACCCCTTCCATAGACTCCCATGTTAAACATCAGTCTAGTCATGGACACAGTGAGGCATGGACACAGTGAGGCAAAGTGAGGCACACCCTAGGCTTATACTCGAGTCAATACGTTTTCCCAGTTTTTGTGGTAAAATTAGGTGCCTCGGCTTATATTCGGGTCGGCTTATACTCAAGTATATACGGTAAATGTGGCTAAATCATACTAGTTATTGGAGACATGAATTGCTAAACAATTGCCAGTTTAGCAAACTCCCGGGAGATTTTCACATTCAGCCAAACTTCATGACATTACTGTTATCTACAGTAGCCAAGCAATCTACTTCAGCAGCAAAAGAACCTCCAAGATTACAAATTTGCATTGTATCTTTAACAATAGTTTTCATCTTCATAGAATAGATTAAAGTTGAACTTTACCCTAAATTCAAAAACTTGCAAGTGGGAAGGACATGTCTCCTCCAAAAAAGGCTTATTACCTACTTGTTTGCAAGATGCCCTAGAACATAAACTGAGTTGTAGCTCAGTGTACATTTTTGGTACGCCTTGTTGCTGATAGAAGTGGGTAATATTATCCCGCCTGGGCAATCAAGATGGCCAAAGATCTCAAACTCATAAAAAAACAGGGAGAAGATGTCACCACTAGTGAGGAAACATGTGCATATCGATTTACCAGGAGGGAGGAATGGGTGAGCTTTAAAGGGTTTAGTTCTGCTTTAAGAAAACATAGTAACTATTGTCTGAAAAACTTTTTACCCAAAACTCTTTAGGATACTTTAGGATACTGGTGCTTAGACACATTATAAAATTCTGCTTGCCTTTATCCCTAACGTAATCAGTTGTGCAACACAATATCATATACAGACAGAATAGGAACTCCCTGAGGAGAAAGTTTGTCTATGAGGTAAGATTCAAATGAGTTATCACACACAGCTGCCTCTTTTATCAGCTTATAGTTTTAGCTTAGAGGCATCAACATATTCATATTCAGGGATGACTAACACATTAGCCATGTACGCAACTCCAAATTCATCCTCACAGCGATGAGAGAAATTTTCCCCCAAGTAATATTCTCAAATGAAATGTTCTTCTCTGAATCACAATACTTTATGATGAGTCAGAACCCATTCTTAATATCTGTAAATAAGACTGAGATTGCCAACCTGTAGTTTTTCATCTGCTGGTAAGCTGGAGATCTCAGAATGCCATGGCTTTTAGTTACTTTAAGAAAACCTTAAAAGAAAGACATAGGCTGCCATTCCATATTTCCTTCTGACTATGGTAGTTCTCTGGTATGTAGAGAAGAAGGCAATGTCCGGTATGATTCCCCAGACTGTGAGCAGTCGGTGTGCTGGCTTATGGTGTTTTCCTTACACCAGGACACAACGTACAAAAGGAGAATCTCAATACAAGGGCTTACACGTTTCGGCGTGTAGCCTTAATCATAGTTATCACAGCCATGGCTATGAGTAGGGCTACACGCTGAAACGCGTAAGCCCTTGTATTATCTGCACCCCACCAGTAACAATAAAATGTACTACTTTTGGAAAATCGAGTTGCTGGCTTCACCCTTTGTACATAGTAAGTCTCTGACTGTCCTGCTAAATCTCTGATGTCAGTCCTGATCTGCATGCTGGTCCATGTCCATGACTCAAAGTATAATTATCACTGTACCAACATGACAGGCTGGCAAATAAGACTACATATTTCTCTTCTTCTTATGATTTTAGTCATTAAAATGGACCTTAACAATTTTCACTTTAGATTAATTAATCAGGCACTTGTCAGCATTACCAAATCACAGGATTATTATCGGAAGTTCCTTTTGCTTGATATGAATAAACACTATTGCCTTCCTTTTAGCCTTGGCATATAGATCATATAGCCTCTGGTTACATAACATTTAGGATGGCAGAATCTATACTTTGAACCCTATCCTAATGACTTAAAACCAGATAAGTGGTCTAGCAAGGCAGAAAGAAGCAGAGACTGTATATGTAAAATGTTTTAATCTGTATTTCTTTAGATATCTTTAAAGGATAAAGCCTGGTACACACTATGAGTTTTTTTTGGGTTAAATGGAAAAAAAACTGTCAGCTCCTGCACACTCTGATCAGCGCTCTCTGCCATTGGCGAAGAGCGCTGATCGGGAGTCGTCGGCTGCTGGTTTTCCACAACTGATTGGCTATTTGTGCTGCTTCTGTCTGCCCCCTTTGTACTCTGCTCTACAGAGACTTCAAGAGGCTGATACCGAGTCAAAGCCAGCAGCTTGCACTTAAAAAAAATGTTCTAAGACATCAACCATATCCTCTTCTTTATTGAGATAAAATGTTTTTCTGCATGTGTCTATTAAATCATTAAAATGTCTCAGCTCATGTAATAATGAACAGTTATGGGTAGATTTAAGATACAATAAACGACGCAACACCTGTGTAATTTAACACAATAAAACATTGACAGTGGGAGGAATAACTAATATTTCACTTTGCAGCCTTGCAATTCAAACCAACCAGACCATGATGCATTTTATCTGTGTTATCTGAAGAATTCCCAGAATGCTGCTTCTGTGAACACGTAATAAATCTGACTGCAAATTGGAGCTAGCACACAAATAAGTCAATATGTCATTTTAAGGCAATGGGTGCCACAATCTGAACTAAGGTCAAGCAGCTATTTGAAAGTTTGTAATGTAGGATAAAGGAATGTGGAAGCAAGTCTAGTGACATGCATAGTGGAGAATTTAAGTCAAAATCTGGAAAACTATTAATATGACCTTGAACTTCATTTGTTTGTGTTTTGATGCCTTACTAGGAAGGTAAATCTCAGTTTATAGCATTTAAAACCCTGCAAAAACCTATATTATAGTGTTTTGTACATACTGAACAAATGAACCACAAGACAGTTTTGGCCTGTGGTAACAGGCTTTTGTATGCTTCAAGGAGGTTTTGCCTTCCCATACCATTCTAAAAAAATGCAAAACCTGCCTGAAGCAGGTCAGAAGGGGGTCAATAGCACCTGTCTTCTCAAAGTCTTGTGAAACTAATGCCATCGACACAAACCAAGGCCCGCAAACATTGACATTTTCATATATCTCCCCAAGACTTAATTGACAAGATTTCTGATGCAAATACATATTAACCACTTAAGCCCCGGACCATTTGGTAGCTAGAGGACCAGAGGTGAATTCAGAATTTTGCACTGCGCTGCTTTAACTGTAAATTGTGCGGACATGCAATGTTGTACCCAAACGAAATTTGCGTCCTTTTCTTCCCACAAATAGAGCTTTCTTTTAATGGTATTTGATTGCCTCTGCGATTTTTATTTTTTGCGATATAAACGGAAAAAGACCGAAAATTTTGAAAAAAAATGATATTTTCTACTTTTTGTTATAAGAAAAATCGAATAAACTCAATTTTAGTCATACATTTAGGCCAAAATGTATTCAGCCACATGTATTTAGTAAAAAAAATGTCAATAAGCGTATATTTATCGGTTTGCGCAAAAGTTATAGCGTTTACAAACTAGGGTACATTTTCTGGAATTTACACAGCTTTTAATTTATGACTGCCTATCTCATTTCTTGAGGTGCTAAAATGACAGGGCAGTACAAAACCCCCCCCAAATGACACCATTTTAGAAAGTAGACACCCCAAGGAAATTGCTGAGAGGCATGTTGAGCCCATTGAATATTTTTTTTTTTGTCCCAAGTGATTGAATAATGACAAAAAAAAAAAAATATTACAAAAAGTTGTCACTAAATGATATATTGCTCACACATGCCATGGTTATATGTGGAATTGCACCCCAAAATACATTCTGCTGCTTCTCCTGAGTACGGGGATACCACATGTGTGGGACTTTTTAGGAGCCTAGCCACGTACGGGACCCCGGAAACCAAGCACCGCCTTCAGGATTTCTAAGGGCGCAAATTTTTGATTTCACTCCTCACTACCTATCACAGTTTTGAAGGCCATAAAATGCCAAAATAGCACAAAACCCCCCAAATGACCCCATTTTAGAAAGTAGACATCCCAAGGAAATTGCTGAGAGGCCTGTTGAGCCCATTGAATATTTTTTTTTTTTGTCCCAAGTGATTGAATAATGACAAAAAAAAAAAAAAAAAAAAATTACAAAAAGTTGTCACTAAATGATATATTGCTCACACATGCCATGGTTATATGTGGAATTGCACCCCAAAATACATTCTGCTGCTTCTCCTGAGTACGGGGATACCACATGTGTGGGACTTTTTAGGAGCCTAGCCACGTACGGGACCCCGGAAACCAAGCACCGCCTCCAGGATTTCTAAGGGCGCAAATTTTTGATTTCACTCCTCACTACCTATCACAGTTTTGAAGGCCATAAAATGCCAAAATAGCACAAAACCCCCCAAAATGACCCCATTTTGGAAAGTAGACACCCCAAGCTGTTTGCTGAGAGGCATGGTGAGTATTTTACAGCTCTCATTTGTTTTTGAAAATGAAGAAAGAACATTTTTTTTTTTTTTCTTTTTTTTTTCAATTTTCAAAACTTTGTGACAAAAAGCGAGATCTGCAAAATACTCACAATACCTCTCAGCAAATAGCTTGGGGTGTCTACTTTCCAAAATGGGGTCATTTGGGGGGGTTTTGTGCCATCTGGGCATTCCATGGCCTCCGAAACTGTGATAGGCAGTGAGAAGTGAAATCAAAAATTGACACCCTTAGAAAGCCTGAAGGCGGTGCTTGGTTTTTGGGGTCCCGTACGCGGCTAGGCTCCCAAAAAGTCTCACACATGTGGTATCCCTTTACTCAGGAGAAGCAACAGAATGTATTTTGGGGTGTAATTCCACATATGCCCATGGCATGTTTGAGCAATATATCATTTAGTGACAACTTTGTGCAAAAAAAAAAAAAAAAAAAAAAAAAAATTATTTTTCCGCAACTTGTGTCAACATATAAAATATTCCATGGACTCGACATGCCTCTCAGTATATAGCTTGGGGTGTCTACTTTCCAAAATGGGGTCATTTGGGGGGGTTTTGAACTGTTCTGGCATTTTATACACAACATTAGGAAGCTTACATCCACTCTTCTAACCACTTGAAGACAAAGCCATTTTTGACACTTTTTGTTTACATGAAAACATATTTTTTTTTGCAAGAAAATTATGTTGAACCCCCAAACATTATATATATTTTTAAAGCAAAGGCCCTACAGAATAAAATGGTGGGTGTTGCATTTTTTTTCTACACAGTATTTGCGCAGCGATTTTTCAAACGCATTTTTTGGGGAAAAAATACACTTTTTTAATTTTAATGCACTAAAACACACTATATTGCCCAAATGTTTGATGAAATAAAAAAAATGTGATCTTAGGCCGAGTACATAGATACCAAACACGACATGCTTTAAAATTTCGCACAAACGCGCATTGGCGACAAACTACATACATTTTTAAAAGCCTTTAAAAGCATTTACAGGTTACCCCGTTAGATTTACAGAGGAGGTCTACTGCTAAAATTACTGCCCTCGATCTGACCTTCGCGGTGATACCTCACATGCATGGTGCAATTGCTGTTTACATATGACGCCAGACCGACGCTTGCGTTCGCCATTGGGCAAGAGCAGGGCAGGACAGGGGTGTTTTTTTTTTTTTTTAATTATTAATTTTGCTTTTTTATTTTATTTTTAAACTGTTGCTTCCATATTTATTTATTTTTATCACTTTTATTGTTATCTCAGGGAATGTAAATATCCCCTATGATAGCAATAGGTAATGACAGGTACTCTTTTTTGAAAAAACTGGGGTCTATTGGACCCTAGATCTTTCCTCTGCCCTCAAAGCATCTGACCACACCAAGATCGGTGTGATAAAATGCTTTCCCAATTTCCCAATGGCGCTTTTTATATCCGGGGGGGGGACATTCCCTCCCACTGCTTGTAAAAGCAGTCCAGAGGCTAATTAGCCACTAGGATTGCTTTTACATGAAAGCCGGCCGCTGGCTGAAAAGAATGATACCAAGATGATACCTAAACCCGCAGGCATCATTCTGGTATAAACATTCAAAGTCCAGCAACATACCAGTACGTTGCTGGTCCTTGTTGGACATGTATTGTAATCTTTTTTTTCATGCAGCCTGTTGGCTGAACGAAAAAAAGAGATTGATCAGTGGGTATGCCCACCATTAGAATACCGCCCTTCATCCACCCAATTCTAATGATGGGCATACATGCACCATTTATATATGCCGAAGCATGGGGGCATCTTCTCGCAAAAGTTATGCCGCGTACACATGGTCAGACTTTTCCACGGGCAAGCCTCCGTCGGAATTTCGACCGTATGTACGCGGCATTAGGAGCAAAATCGCTCCTCCGCTCCTGCTGCCCCAATGCTTCGGCATATATGCTTTTTTTTTTTTAACTGTGGTGGTGAAATCACCTCCTACAGCACTGGAGTCGCAGGGATCAGGCCTGTCTCTGCGAACGCTGCAGTTATGTGTGTTGTGTTTTGCAAGTGACAGTGATCGATCGATACTGCACTTCGGTGGCCTGGGCTGGACGGAGGGGCAAAACGCAGGTGCCAGCAGGTATCTGGGCTGATCCCGCTAACACTGCGTTTTTGGGAACCCGAAACTGCTGGGGACGCTAGTATAGATCTGATCAGATCAGATATTGAGCTGATCAGATACTATACCACTAAGGGGGGTGTATGCTTCACGCGTGGGTGTTAGCGCTACTGGCACTAACCTGACGCTGCCTGGGGTGTGACGCAGACCCTCTCTGACGCTAAAACCTAACTGATATCACCCGCCGGGCGATCAGGGGGTTAAACCTTTATTGGGTTATATACGGCGGGTGCCCTGACACTATAAAAAGCAAACTAACTAACCAGCGTCACCCGTAACACTTATATGATGATCACTGGTGAAAGGGTTAACTAGGGGCAATTAGGGGGTTAAAACCTTTATTAGGGTAATATATGGGGGTACCTGACGCTATATAAAAACCTGACGGCGAACCTAAAAAAAAATTACTGGCTACCTATCGGCATCACCGACACTAAGACAACGATCATAAAAACGATTGCTTAGCGACAGTGGTGATAGGGGGTGAAAGGGTTACCTGGGGGGCGATCAGGGGGTTAAACCTTTATTAGATAATATATGGGGGTACCTGACGCTATAAAAACCTGCGGCGGACCTAAAAAAAATTACTGGCTACCGATCAGCATCACCGACGCTAAGACATCGATCAGAAAAATGATCGCATAGTGACGGCGGTACTAGGGGGTGAAAGGGTTACCTGGGGGGTGATCAAGGGGGTTACACCTTTATTAGGTAATATATTGGGGTACCCGACGCTATAAAAACCTGCGGCGAACCTAAAAAAAATTACTGGCTACCGATCAGCATCGCCGACGCTAAGACATCGATCAGAAAAATTATCGCTTAGTGACAGTGGTGATAGGGGGTGAAAGGGTTACCTGGGGGGGCGATCAAGGGGGTTAAACCTTTATTAGGTAATATATGGGGGTACCCGACGCTATAAAAACCTGCGGCGAACCTAAAAAAAATTACTGGCTACCGATCAGCATCACCGACGCTAAGACATCGATCAGAAAAATGATCGCATAGCCACGGCGGTGCTAGGGGGTGAAAGGGTTACCTGGGGGGTGATCAAGGGGGTTAAACCTTTATTAGGTAATATATGGGGGTACCCGACGCTATAAAAACCTGCGGCGAACCTAAAAAAAATTACTGGCTACCGATCAGCATCGCCGACGCTAAGACATTGATCAGAAAAATTATAACTTAGTGACAGTGGTGATAGGGGGTGAAAGGGTTACCTGGGGGGCGATCAAGGGGGTTAAACCTTTATTAGGTAATATATGGGGGTACCCGACGCTATAAAAACCTGCGGCGAACCTAAAAAAAATTACTGGCTACCGATCAGCATCACCGACGCTAAGACATCGATCAGAAAAATGATTGCTTAGTGACAGTGGTGATAGGGGGTGAAAGGGTTATCTGGGGGGTGATCAGGGGGTTAAACCTTTATTAGGGGGGGTTAGGGGGCTACACTGGACCTAAGACTAAACTTTGGTGACACTTTTACAGTCACAAATGTCATTGATTGCAGTGATCACTAAATAAATGGTCACTGCAATCAGTGACACTGTGACTGGGGGCTGGGGGGGGGGCTGGGGGGTGATCTGGGGGTGTCTGGGGGGGCCTGGGGGGGCGATTTATGTGCCTATGTGTCCTGGTGTCAGTGTAGTGTTGTGTGTACTAACCTGGCATCTTCTCCTGTACGGCGCTCGGTATATGTGAGCGCCCCAGGAGAGATGACATTACTTCCTCCTTCCTGGCAGGCAGGGGAAGCTCTCTCATTCGCCGGGAGCGATCGAGAGGGGGTGGCCGGAATCGAACGGCCGTCCCCTCATGCCGGATCGCTCCCGAAGGTAAAACGACCGCTCACTGTAAAGAAGGGGGGTCCGATCGGACCCCCCAACTATACAAAGTGTGGGGGGGCTAGCTCGGCAGCGGGTATGTGTGACCCCCGGGATGGGCTCCCCACCCAAAAACAGGCCCAGCAGACGGAGGTTGTGGTTTTCAAAATCAAAAAGGTGCGGTTTATTTTCTATTTACAGTGACAAAAACACAGCAAGGCAAAAAAAACATAAACAAAATAAATCCTGGTCAACTTGACCTCTGACTAAACTTACAGGTTTCCTAACTAACGACTGGGATCAGCCTAGTGCTGTCCTAGTCCCTGGTTTTAAATGTCCAAGCAAAATATAGCCACACAGGCTTTCTCTCACCGCACAGGGGTTCACTCTCCCTAGACAGTCCACACAGGTCTGCTTCCAGGCATGAGCTAACATCTAATGAAGCTGGGATTTCTTATAGAGGCCTAAATGAGCTGACAAGGTTCAGCTGATCTCATCAACTCCCTGTCTGCACGACGCCCAGCCCTCTCCTTAGAGGTATGAGTCATCCATGAGCCCACTAGTCGCAGCTGGGCTTCATTAACTCCCTACCTAGTTGTATAAATCGGCGTAAAGCCTGAATCTGGGCGAAATATATCTACCCCCCTGGATGCAACCAGGTGACTTTACCTTCCTGCTGTCACATACCCCCCCCTCTTGTTTTAACCTCGGGGTTGGAACACCAGCAATCAGGCATTCATGTACTCGAGACAAAGCATCCACATTCCCCATTTGAACGCCAGGGCGATGCTTTACTGTGAAGTTGAATTCCTGGAGGGCCAGGAACCACCTATTCACTCTTCTATTTGTTTCCTTGTTTTGAGCCATCCACTTTAACGGAGCGTGATCCGTAACCATGTCAAAGTGCCTACCTAGCAGGTAGTACCGAAGGGAATCTAGAGCCCACTTCACCGCTAAACACTCCTTTTCAACGGTGGCGTAATTTACCTCATGGGACTTCAACTTCCTGCTGAGGTAAATGACTGGGTGCTCTTCCCCGTTCCAGACCTGGGACAATACTGCTCCTAACCCCACATCTGACGCATCACTTTGTACGACAAAGTCTCTAGAGAAGTCGGGTGAGTACAACACTGGCTGGCTACATAAGGCTTGTTTCAAGAACTGGAATGCTGCCTCAGCCTCGGGGGTCCATTTAATCATGACCGACCCTTTCCCCTTCGTCAGGTTGGTTAGGGGCACAGCCTTAGAAGCAAAGTGGGGAATGAATCGCCGATAATACCCAGCGATTCCCAGAAAGGCTCGTACCTGCTTCTTGCTGTTGGGACGTGGCCAACTCTGGATGGCCTCGACTTTGTTGAGTTGGGGTTTTATTACTCCCCTCCCAATGGTGTACCCAAGATATTTGGCCTCCTCCTGCCCAATGGTACACTTCTTGGGGTTAGCCGTAAACCCTGCTTCCCGAACAGAGTCCAGGACTGCTTGCACTTTTGGCAGATGTGAGGCCCAATCTGTGCTATGGACAATTATGTCATCCAGGTAAGCCGCAGCATACTTCCGATGGGGCCTCAGCATCTGGTCCATTTTCCGCTGGAATGTGGCCGGCGCATTCTGTAACCCGAACGGCATTCTTTTATATTGGAACGCCCCGTCTGGGGTTACAAATGCGGTTTTCTCTTTGGCCGACTTGGCCAGGGGGATTTGCCAATACCCTTTTGTGAGGTCAAGAGTCGTCATGTATCGGGCTGTTCCCAGCCGGTCGATCAACTCATCTATACGTGGCATGGGGTAGGTGTCAAATTTTGTAACTTTGTTCAACTGACGAAAATCGTTACAAAATCGCCAGCTCCCATCCGGTTTAGGCACCAACACAATGGGACTAGACCAATCACTTTGGGACTCCTCTATCACCCCTAAGTTCAGCATTTTCTGTACTTCCTCCCGTATTGCCTCCCGTCGGGCCTCTGGGATCCGATAGGGTTTTAACTTCACCCTTTCACCGGGCGGGGTAATAATGTCATGCTCTACCCCAGATGTTTGTCCCGGCAGCTCAGAGAATACCTCCTTGTTGCGAAGCACAAACTCCTTAACCTCCTGTTGTTGGGGTTGTGACAAGGTGGCTGCGATTCCAACCTCAGGAATCACGCAACCAGTTTGAGCTGGTGACCAAGTGTCTGCGACTAGGGACTCTCTATCCCTCCAGGCTTTCAACAGATTAACGTGATAGATCTGTTCGGGCTTTCGCCTTCCTGGTTGTCTGACCTTGTAATTCACTTCGCTCACTTTTTCCATTATCTCGTAGGGGCCTTGCCATTTGGCAAGGAATTTACTTTCAACCGTAGGGACAAGTACCAATATCCTATCCCCCGGGGAAAAGGTACGGGTCTTGGCTCCACGGTTGTACACTCTCTGCTGTGCCAACTGCGCTTGGGCCAAATGTTCCTTCACGATGGGCATTACCTGTGCAATTCGATCTTGCATCAGGGCGACATGCTCAATCACACTCCTGTGGGGAGAACTCTCACTTTCCCAAGTTTCCTTGGCAATATCCAACAGCCCTCTTGGGTGTCTCCCATACAGTAACTCAAAGGGGGAGAATCCCGTAGAGGATTGGGGCACCTCCCTAATAGCAAACATCAAATAAGGAAGTAGACAGTCCCAATCCCTTCCATCTCTATCCACCACTTTCTTCAACATTTGTTTTAGGGTTTTGTTGAATCTTTCAACCAGCCCATCGGTTTGGGGGTGATACACAGATGTACGCAATTGCGTCACTTTAAACAATTTACACAGCTCTTTCATAACCCGGGACATAAAGGGTGTACCTTGGTCCGTAAGCAGTTCTTTACAAATACCCACCCGGCTAAAAACAAGAGATAGCTCTTTGGCTATGGTTTTGGCCGAGGTATTTCTGAGAGGGATCGCTTCTGGATAACGGGTGGCATAGTCCATTATAACCAATATGTACTGGTGCCCCCTAGCGGACTTGATTATAGGACCTACCAAATCCATTGCGATTCTCTCAAACGGGACCTCAATGATGGGTAGAGGGACCAGCGGGCTACGGAAATGTGGCATCGGGGCCGACCTCTGACACACAGGGCAGGAGGAACAATAATTTTCTATGTCCTTCATCACCCCAGGCCAATAGAATCTCTGTAATACCCTCTCTCGGGTTTTCTCTGTCCCCAGATGACCTCCAAGAATGTGCCCATGGGCCAACTCCAACACCAACTTCCTGTAAGGTTTGGGCACCACAAGCTGCTCAACGGTTTCTTCTGCCCTTTTTGCCACCCGATACAGTAGGTCCTTCTCTACGCTGAAGTATGGGTAAGTGCCGGTATTATCTGGGTTCACTAACTCGCCATCTATTTTCACTACGTTTTCCCGTGCCTTTATTAGGGCGGGGTCTTTCAACTGTTCTGTGGCAAAGTTTTCCCTGTGAACCTCAAGATCAGAAAACTCCACAGACGGTAGGTTTTCGTCTGAGGAGGTGGGCTCCTCTCCAGTTTCTTGAGTCTCCCCTGCCAATACTGACAAGGGAAATTCCGGAGAGTCCTCACCACTCTCAGGGGAGTTCTGGCTATCACATTCCTGGTACATAGGGGCACCAGTGGGGGGCTCAGGATCATCCCACAGTTCCCAGAACTTCGGAAAATCCCTTCCCACAATGGCGTCATGCGGTAACCGAGATACTAAGCCCACTGGATGAGAGAGGGTACCTTTGGGGGTCTCGAAACACACTGTAGTCACTGGATACTCTCGGGTGTCCCCATGCACACAAATAACGGCTACCTTGCTATTCCCAGAGACCTCTGTTTTAACTAACTCAGCCTTTATCAGGGTCACAAGGCTACCTGAATCCAGCAATACCACAACATTTCTACCATTAATACACATTTTGCATAAATGTTTCTCAGTTCCCCGAATGGCAGTGCATGCGACTGTCGCACACAGCGACTGACGTCTGCCCGTCAGAAAGTCACACTGCATGGGTTCCTCCAAAACCGGGCAATTTGCTGCAATATGTCCCGCTTGCCGGCAGCGGTAGCAAACGATCCTTCTTGCGGCCTCTTGAGCCGCTGATTTCCCAGGCTGTTCTCGCCAAACTTGGGGTAGAGCTCCCACCCTCTCACTCTCTCCACCCTCACCCCTTGGAATCCTCTTATCCGCCCCTGGGGATGGTCTGGTCTTGGGGTGGAAAGTCCGAGTGTCTCTGGAAGAGGCCGTCAGGTTCTCTGTAGCCAAGTATTTCTCCACACGATCCACAAGACCATCGGCCGTCTCTGGGTCTCCATGGCTTACCCACTTTTGGATGGCAGTAGGAAGAGCTCTCAAAAACCGATCCATTACAACACGTTCCACAATCTTTGGTGCGGACAAAGTCTCTGGCTGTAGCCACTTTCTGCTCAGGTGAATGAGATCATACATTTGAGACCTGGGGGGTTTTCCAAGCTGGAAAGTCCAGTTATGCACACGCTGAGCCCGGACAGCCAGGGTGACACCCAGCCTTGCCAATATTTCAGCTTTTAGCATCACATAGTCTTTTGCTTGGTTAGGCTCTAGGTCATAGTAAGCTTTCTGCGATTCACCAGTTAACAGAGGAGCCACTAGTCCAGCCCACTGCTCCTCAGGCCACTTTTCTCTTTCAGCGGTCCTTTCAAATGTGGTCAAAAATACCTCTGGATCATCCTCTCCAGTCATTTTTGTCAATAAACGACTCACCCCAAAGGACGCGGTATTAGTGGGACGGCTTTCCTCACTGGTCTGCGGACGTTGCTGCATTACTGCTTCCATCTGTTGTTGTAGTCTCTGCTCTTGCTTCTGCAACAGGTCTATGAAGCGGGCCTCAGATTGCTGTTGGGCTTGTTGCTGAGCCTCCAGACTCTGTTGTAAAGTTGCAAGGCTCTGTTGATGAGCTTGCTGCTGGGCTGCAAGGCTCCTTTGCAAACCTGCATTTGTCTGCTGTTGATTGGCATTTGCTAGAGCCAGCTGTTTCAGTATCTCCTCCATGCTGGCTTAAAAAAAAACTGCCACTGGTTCTCCACCAACTGTGGGGGGGCTAGCTCGGCAGCGGGTATGTGTGACCCCCGGGATGGGCTCCCCACCCAAAAACAGGCCCAGCAGACGGAGGTTGTGGTTTTCAAAATCAAAAAGGTGCGGTTTATTTTCTATTTACAGTGACAAAAACACAGCAAGGCAAAAAAAACATAAACAAAATAAATCCTGGTCAACTTGACCTCTGACTAAACTTACAGGTTTCCTAACTAACGACTGGGATCAGCCTAGTGCTGTCCTAGTCCCTGGTTTTAAATGTCCAAGCAAAATATAGCCACACAGGCTTTCTCTCACCGCACAGGGGTTCACTCTCCCTAGACAGTCCACACAGGTCTGCTTCCAGGCATGAGCTAACATCTAATGAAGCTGGGATTTCTTATAGAGGCCTAAATGAGCTGACAAGGTTCAGCTGATCTCATCAACTCCCTGTCTGCACGACGCCCAGCCCTCTCCTTAGAGGTATGAGTCATCCATGAGCCCACTAGTCGCAGCTGGGCTTCATTAACTCCCTACCTAGTTGTATAAATCGGCGTAAAGCCTGAATCTGGGCGAAATATATCTACCCCCCTGGATGCAACCAGGTGACTTTACCTTCCTGCTGTCACAAAAGGCAATCACGTATATATACGTGATTGTGCCTGTCGGTGCCATTCTGCCGACGTATATTTACAGTGGGCGGTCGTTAAGTGGTTAAGCATTAAAGAGAAAGTAAACCCTGATGGGTTTTACTTCCTCTTTTTTCTCTGCAAAGTAAAAGCATAATGGGCCCATTATGTTGCACCTACCTGCAGAGGAAGCCTGCAATGTCACCGCTGTCCCCGCTGTGTGGAAGCATCCATCTTCACCCCTCTTTCTTCACGGGCCGCGGACTGGCCGGTGTCGCTTGACGTCACTCCCATGCATGTGTGTGCGGGAGCTACCAGTCATGGCACAAGCCCTTTAGAAATGGCACGATTGTGCCCTCTCTTCAGTGCGCATGCGCCGATGATGTCGGCGCAAGAGTATATGGTAAATATCTCCTAAACCGGACATATTTAGGAGATATTTCCAGTACCTACAGGTAAGCCTTAATATAGGCTTACCTGTAGGTAAAAGTGGTTGTACAGATGTAGGGTCTGGATGAGCTTTCAATAGGGATCATACACACAGGTTTTAAGTGAAAAGGTGTTCGTACTGCATCTGAACTCATACGGACATACCCCAAATTTACTGAGATGCAACCCACTGTTTAGGCATACCTCCCAACTTTCTGAAATGGGAACGAGGGACACCTATATTCTTGAGGAAGTCATGTGACCGTGATGATACGTGTGGAATGAGTAGAGCCAGGTGACGCTGCTGAAACCAGAAGTGATGCTTGAGCCTATGAGCCCTGCTGTCAGTTTTAGAAGTTTAAAATCTTTTACTGCAATGTAGGTTACTACGTTTTAATAAATATTTTTTTGAAGGATGAGACCAAAATCAAGCTTTTTGGCATCAACTCAACTCGCCGTGTTTGGAAGAGGAGGAATGCTGCCTATGACCCCAAGAACCCCATCCCCACTGACAAGCATGGAGGTGGAAACATTATGCTTTAGGGGTGTTTTTCTGCTAAGGGGACAGGGCAACTTCTCCGCATCAAAAGGATGATGGACAGGGCCATGTACCATCAAATCTTGGGTGAGGACGTCCTTCCCTCAGCCAGGGCATTAAAAATGGGTCGTGGATGGGTTTTCCAGCAGGACAATGACCCAAAACATACGACCAAGGCAACAAAGGAGTGGCTCAAGAAGAAGCACATTAAGGTCCTGGAGTAGCCTAGCCAGTCTCCAGACCTTAATCTCATAGAAAATATGTGGAGGGAGCTGAAGGTTTGAGTTACCAAACGTCAACCCCGAAACCTTAATGACTTGGAGAGGATCTGCAAAGTGGAGTGGGACAAAATCCCCTCCTGAGATATGTGCAAACCTGGTGGCCAACTACAAGAAATGTCTGACCTCTGTGATTGACAACAAGGGTTTTGCCACCAAGTACTAAGTCATGTTTTTCGAAGCGGTCAAATACTTATTTCACTCAATAAAATGCAAACACCAGGGGATCAAATATTTTTTCCCGCCACTGTAATTGTTTTGCACAAGGCGGCCCTGAATCGCTCCAGGCTTTCTCTCAAGTCAGACTGTGTGCATATATATAGACACACACAGCGCACCTCAGATCCACCCAATGCACACTGATCAGAGGATTTGATCGATACCTGCAGGAGCCAATGGAGGTGAGAGAGAGAAACTAGTGTCACTACAGACGGGCACAGCACTGGATCGAGATAGGACTCAGGTAAGGATCGGGGGGTATGAGGAAGTGATATGTCCACTGGAACATTTTTTACCTTAATGTAGGGAATGCATCAAGGTAAAAAATGTTCTGCATTAGAACCACTTCAATACCAATTCTAAGGCAATACGATTTTTTTTAATTTTTTTTTAATTTGGGAAACTCTACCAAAAGAGCAAGGATTGGACATCACTTCCTTCCAGATAAGGTAGCTGAGTTAACCCTTTCCTACAGGCACCACTGGCTACACATTATTGATACTGACATGTCAGCCCTGAGCAGCAGCGACAGGCGATAGGGTCCCTGGACACATGTAAAAGCTAACAGAGACAACATGTTCCCAGCATTCAATACAGTCCATACACAGGACTATGGATGCAGGTTTTTCTGTTTTTATTTAGTAGAAGTTCTAGATTATGGAGCTGTGCAATGCTGTGTTTATGGGCCCATACCATATCGTACAGCTTTCTTTAGATCTTTAAAAATTCTACACATTATGCATCTCAACGCAACATATTTGCATACAATAGACACCTCTTGTCTTCAAAGTAAAACACCTTTCTGTTGTTTTGGCAGCTGACATTGCAGCTGACATTGCAGTGTGTATATTCCTACTAGAAGAATATGTTTCCCTCAATGTAGTTTGCATAAGGAAAGAGAAAGAATGCAATTCTTTAAATTACATCCTTGGCTTTGGCAGCCATTTTGGAGAGTGCAATTTCCCTACTGTAAAACTGACAGGGAGGAGTGGCAACTACTGTATATATGGTAATATATTATACTAAAATATGCAACAGCTCAGAACCCACAGCAATATTAGAAGGACTTCTGCATTTCAAATGGTGGAATCAGCAGGTAGTCATGTCGTACTGTGTACAGTGGTAGGGTCAAGTGTAACAATTTAACAGTCATGATGATGGAACAAGACTTGACAAATCTTGTAAAATGCTCAAATAGCCCTTTAAATATGGAATTCTAGTTGGTTAACAAATTCATCCCTGAAACAGCTGAAAGGGGTTATCTGAGGTGAATGACTTGCAGAACACACGGTACTTATACTGATAGCTCATTAAAATTAATGCTGGTACCAAAGATATAAAAAAAAATTTTTTTTATTTTTTTTAAGGAAAACAATCTAAGGAATTTCATTAGGTATGTGAAAATAACAGATATCTGGGTCTGGCTAAAAGCTCATAACAGCTAAAGTGTTTACATACACCTGTCATCTATAAATTATTTCGATTTTTTGGTAAATGTTCCTAATGTAACACTTTCTCATTAATGTGCCAAAAAATCAGTAATGCACACACAGGATCAGCAAAGTTATTACTTTTATTATTTATATTATTATTTATATTATTAAGGTGCATTTTAGGTCAAAACATTTTTCTAGTTTTGTATAGAGTGGAGAAAATGTTTTTAACCCCAATCAGGTTTTTACTGATACCTGTGACTCTGTAAAGACACGATCTGATTTTTGGCCAACTGAGCATCAGACTTTTGTCTTTGCCTTTGAGTACCTTTTGCTAATGTCGTGTTTGGTGAGCATTGATTCCGAGCATGCGTGTTTCTACTTTCAACTTTTATGTGACGGACTTGTGTACAGACGATACGTAAATCTGACAACAGACCGTTGTCCGCCGAAAATTTACTAGCCTGCCATCCAATTTGTTGGTCGAAAGTTGGACAACAATTGTCTGAAGGAGTGTACTAACGGTCGGATTTTAGACCAACAGTCTGTCATCAGACAATCCCCTGCCAACAATCAGATCGTATGTACGAGGCTTTAGAGAGGTTTTTCCTCACTTCCTGTCCTGCTGGCAACATTTTATCAGGCAGGAAGTAAGGGGACCTCCTTAACAACAAAAACTACAACAACAACAACAACAATCTATTCAAATCAAGAAAAAAAAAGGTTTTAGCCTGAGACACACTTTAAAGCTGAAGGTGAACCTTTCTGTTTCATTACATAACTTACTTTACACCCATTGACATCATTACTACGTCCCTGTGCTTTTCTATGCAATGCAGGCAGGTCATTGCTGGTGGGTTGGGCTGGCAGGATGCTGTACATAACGTCTTAAAAAAACAACACAGTACCCTGGCTCGGTACTCCTCTTAAAAGGCCTCATTGTAAGCAGTGGGCTAGCTCTTGGTTATGCAAATATCAAAAAGCCTTTTTGGGTGTGTAGCGGGTATTTAAATTTGGGGGGGAGCATATGGGTTATCTAACCCAGATGTACTAATTGTTAGGGAATCTGAGAATCCCTTTTGTGGTTCTTGGAGGACTCTGGTGGTGCAAGGTTCCCTGTGGCCTGCAGGTGGCGTTGTCGCCCTGGGTCGGAGTTGAACCTGCACTGCAAGACTGTACCTTTTTGTCCTTTCCTGGCGCCGGTACAGCGGGGCGGGGAACCCGCTGTGATGCAAAGGGAGAGGAGATAAAAGGGGCAGATGCCCTGACCTTGGGGTTCAGTGTTGGAGGACGCGGCCGCGCCCAGGCACCTTCAGCCTGGGTACTGGCGTTCCGGAGTTCCGGGCCCAGGTGCCCTTGACCTGGACGGAGCAAGGGATGGAGTCCATCCCAGGCACCTTAAGCCTGGGGTGAGGTACTACGGCCAAGGCCCGGGACCCAGTAACTTCGACTGGGTTCCGCGAGGGTGGAGGAGTCCGAGGGGCCCTAAGGTGTTGGGACCCGTATCTGAGGCGAGGAGGCTGGGGAGTGTAACCCTTCCGAATAGCCCGGTACAGCATTAATCCGGTGACAGCTGGGCCTCTGGTAACGCCCTTGGAGGGATGTCTTCCCCCTGACAGGGGCTGCAATGTAGCGAAGGTAACTCCCGTTCCTGTTCATTAGAGTCGCTGGAAGAGACTCTGTACCAAAAGTCCATTTAACAGCCACTGTGCTTAGCAACCGTTGGTGAAACCTCAACGGTTTAGTTTCTTTGAGGATTGTGCCTTGACCTACTCCCTACCAATACTGAACTGTTCTATGGGTCTCAAACTGTCTGCTCGCAAAGGACTATTTGTTTGCCGTTATGGAATAAATACGTGTTGGACCTTTTTCAGTGTGTGGTACTCCAATTACTGGGAGCAAAGGGGAGTTATCAGCAGAACAGACCTGGCTCTGAGCGTATACACAGCCCGAATGTAATCTGATACTGGCCTTCACCTCTACATGCTGTAATCTAGAGGACATGGGCCGTGGCGCACCTCACTCTCCCCTTCAAGGGACCCCTAGACCGAAGCCAAAGTAACCGGTAAAGAAGAGAGAGAGGGTGAGGCCGCTACACGTGTGTGCCAGTCTGGAGGAATGGGTGTTCCTAGGCAGGCTGCATTTACATGTAATGATCACATGTGTTGCTGAGCTGCTCTATTTCATTCAGGCTGGGGAGGAAAGCTCTAGATCAGTGGTTCCCAACCTCAGTCCTCAAGTACCCCTAACAGGACATGTTTTGGGAATTTCTCATAGATAAAATAGCTGTCCAAAATACCAATCCATTGACTCCGATTTAAAGCACCTGTGCAAGATAAAGGAAGACCTGCAAACATGGCCTGTTGGGGGTACTTGAGGACTGAGGTTGAGAACCACTGCTCTAGATGATGCTGGACGTCCTCCTGCCAGAGAATGAGGCAGGCTCTATCTTACTTTCTGCAGCTTCTAATGCATACAGTGCAAAGTGAATTCCGAGTAAGCAATTATAGGAGGGGAGCCTGTACAACTGTCAAAGGCTAAAAGAAAAGCTGGATTTCAGCTTTAAATTAAACAACGTCTTTAGTGTCACAGCAATGCTAAAAGCAACAGACTCAATGCCAGGTCTTTTTTTTTCACAAGTGAATATTTATCTAAAGATTTAGACATTTATCTAAAAAAATACTTTAGAAATAAAGTACATTTAACAAGGGGAGAATTTTTCCTTTCTATTAAATGTTAAAAAGCAAGTCTCTTTAGCATTTGGCTATTTTTTAAACAGATGTTTTGATATAATTTATTATTGTAATATCTGCAATGCAAGCATATCTTTAGGAGTGGTAAAACCGAAAAAAATTGATGAACCATAAACAGTGACTTTGGTGATAGGGAAATGTGTGTTCCTTACAATCACTCACCATTGGATTTCGTGCAGGCTCCCAGTAAATTCACAACATTTAGGTGGTTTCCAATGTGGATGAGAATCTTCAACTCTGACATCAAAGCTTTGTGCTCACTAGCAGTGGCTCCCTCTAAAAAAAAAGAAAAAGAAAAGAAAAAAGAAAATTAATGTTTCGTATTGGACCAGAATGAACAAACAAATAAGTATGGCAAATATGAAAGGCAAAAAGAATTGTGAATGTGATACCCATTAGCCAAAATAATACCTGGAATGGAATCTAGTTTTCGGAAAACTGTTTTGTTTAATTAGGTACTATTTAGTCTAAAAAAGGTTGATTCACAGCAAATTTTCATTAACAGCACAGATCATGCGTTACATTATTGGGTATAATGAATAAAAATGTAAAGCACCTGAGGAAATTCGATAAAGCCCCAATGATACTTTTTTGGCGGTATGGCCCGAATTAAAAAAATACCTACAGTTCCTAGATAAGGAAACTGGACATAATTAGATTAACTATAAGTTGGCGTACAGACAGGAAGAATGTCTGTCTCTGCACGCTGTGTAGCAGAGTGCCATATTTGCTCCGTTTTATCTTCTGCTTCCTACCTATCACTGGTTGTAAGGAATGCTGTTGGATTCATTGCCAATAGCCTCCTAGGTGATGCTAACGGTGGGCAGATCCTGATGAGGAAGCTGAGACATTAGTTCTTCATCCGATCTGCTCTCTCCTTGTGATTGACAGCAGGCAGAGGGCAGATTCTATAGCCAAAAGTTGAGCTGTCTAATCACAAAGGGAGCAAACTTGATGGGGAACTAGTGTCTCTGAAAATCCACCACTACCCACCCACCCAGCTACAAAATTCCCCATCCACTGCACTGTCTGTGTGACAGTTAAACATGGGGAGGGAGCTCAGCTGCACGGAGGATGGAGTATCTATATGCACACTCCAGCCTCAGTGTGCCTCTGCATATGGTGCTTGCCACAAATACATGTACTTGTTTCCAACAGGTACATGAATCTGTCACAAGCACTGTAATTTGTCATGCGGAGGCATGCTGTAAGTCTAAAGAATCTATGACACTCTGACAGTGGGGGGAATAATGCCAAAAGGGCTGGATAAAAGCAAGCAAAGGGCCAATTTGGAAACCACTGCCTTGGACCTTATTGCATTCAGTTCAGCAGGGACTGGCTGAATTTCGATCTGTGTGTAGTCCCACCAGTTGGACAGAAGTTGATGATTAGACTTTGGTTGAATGGGCACGCTGTATAACTTTTGTTTTGATCAATGGCTGTAGCCAATTGGCTGAAGCTACTGGTCAGATTACTCTGAAAGCAGCAGCAGCCACTGTCCGTATACACAACTTCACTGAATGTGAATGAAGGAATCCGGTACTTTTACATAAACAAACCATTTATGCCCAGCCTTAGACCGTATACTATTAAATGATTTAAAAGAACTTTTCTAAAACCTTTTATTATTTTGTAATAATTTGTTAGGATTGGTGAGTAAAAGCCTGGCCTCATCCACTGTACGTACATATTACATGCCTACTCAGCGTAATGTTGGCACTGCACCTGTGTCCTTTAGAGTGTAGGTGTTGTGCCAGCATGCATGGATCTCCTTTGAGCTGCAGCTGCAAGTGACATGATGGGGAGCACTTCTCAAATTAAACCCCTAATGTGTAAATTGAGGGCACAGCGTGGGCCTGCTTCCCCTTCAGGACCTGTGTGCACTTTATACACTATACACATTAGGGACACCCCAGTGACCTCTTGATTTATAGTACTAACAAACTGCTACATGGTGTTTCTAGTAGTCATTGGAATCATTGGGTTATGGATTTGAGGCCAAGCTTGACCATCAGTGAGACCCATACAACACTTACCTTTTAGCATCTTGACTGCCACTGTCTCACAGCTGCTACTTTTACTGATGCCAAAAGCTGCTGCTTCAACCACTTTACCAAAAGCACCATGTCCTAATACTTTACCTAGAATATAAAAAGAATATTTATATATTAAAACAAGGCACACATGACTATAATTTTTTTTTTACTTGTAAATGTTGTATTAGAGCTGCTAAAAGAGAGTTGTTACTGGTACCCTTTGATTTGCAGTACTGGCCCACTCTACTTTTGGCAGTAATAAAAAAACTATTAGCACTTCATCTGATGGTACAATTGCTTTCCTGGTTTCACACATCTAGGCCTCACGTACCCCTGTAGCAGTGCTTAGGGTTGTTAATTCCTACAGAAATCAATGGAGTTTAAACTTTCAGATTCTAGCTTACATTTTCTATGGCAGATTTGAATATGATTGGTAGATTTGAGCCAATACTGATCCTGGTTCTTTTCACTGACATTTGATATATGAGGCACTGGTGCTTTCTGCCAGGTAATAAAAAATGTGTTCTAACGATTTAAAACCTGTCTGATCCTAAGCCAGTGAAACAGATAACAATCAGATTATAGGCACCCATGCTGAGGTATGTATCAAATCCACATCTGTAAACTCTAGAATTCTATGTGTATTGTGAAAATGGCAACATATTTAATTGCGCAAGCTGCATCACTTCTCACAACTATTATGGGAAAAGTAAAGAAAAGGCTGTGGGGGAAACAACCAAACAAATGTTTGCTTTAGGGCCCTTATATTGCTATAGAGGCATACTGTATACAGTGACAAAAATAATTATTTGATCAGATTTTGTAAGTTTGCCCACTTACAAAGAAATTTAGGGACTATAATTGTTATCATATTATAAATATTGTATTTCAAATGATAGAGACAGAATATTAACCAAAAATCCAGAAAAAACGCTATACAAATGTTACAAATTGAGTTGCAGTTCAGTGAGTAAAATAAATATTTGATCCCCTACCAACCAACAATAAGTATGTCTCCCACAGCCTGGCTACAGTATGTGCTCATGTGGTACACAGATTAGTCTTGTCAATTTAGGAAGGTGCTCCTAACGACAACTTGATATGTGTAGAAAAGACACCTGTCCGCAGAATCTCTAACTTCCATTCAAATCTAATGAAAGATCTCTTTGGGCATGAACAAAGAGCTGTCAAAGGACCTCAGGGACAAGATTGTAGACCTGCACAAGGCTGGAATGGGCTACAAGACCATCAGCAAGAAGCTTGATGAGGAGGAGACAACTGTTGGAGTGATTATTCGCAAGTGGAAGAAATACAAAATAACCATCAATCCCCCTCGGTCTGGAGCTCAATGCAAGATTTCGCCTCATGGGGTAAGGGTGATCATGAGAAAAGTGAGGAATCAGCCCAAAACTACACGGGAGGAGCTTGTGAATGATCTCAAGGCAGTTGGGACCACAGTCACCAAACAAATCATTGGTAACGCAATATGCCGCCATAGATTAAAATCCTGCAGCACCTGCAAGGTCCCCTTTCTCCAGAAGGTACATGTACAGGCCCATATGAAGTTTGCCAATGAACATCTCAATGATTTATAGAAGGATTGGGAGAAAGTGTTGTGGTCAGATGAGGCCAAAATTTAGCTCTTTGGCATTACCTTGACTCACTGTGTTTGGAGGAAGAAAAATGCTGACTATGACCCTAAGAACACCATCCCTACAGTCAAGTACGAAGGTGGAAACATTATGCTTTGGGGCTGTTTCTCTGCTAAAGGTACAGGCCGACTTTGTCACGTTGAGGGGTCAATGGACGGGGCCATGTATTGTAAAATCTTGGATGAGAACCTTCTTCCCTCAGCCAGAACACTGAAGATGGGTCGTGGGTGGGTCCCAATGACCCAAAACATACCACCAAGGCAACAAAGGAATGGCTCAAGAAGAAGCACATTAAGGTCATGGAGGGACCTAGCCAGTCTTCAGACCCTAATCCTATAGAAAATTTAAGGAGGGAGCTGAAACTTTGAGTTGCCAAGCGACAGCCAAAAAAACCTTAAGGATTTCGAGAAGATCTGTAATAAATAGTAGACCAAAATCCCTCCTGAGATGTGTGCAAACCTGGTATCCAACTACAAGAAACGTCTTACCTCTGTGCTTGCCAACAAGCGTTTCTCCACCATGTACTAAGTCACGTTTTGCTTGGGGATCAAATACTTATTTTACTCACTGAACTGCAACTCAATTTATAACATTTGTGTAGCACCCTGCTCCCAATGACTGGACACTATGTTCAATTTAGGGGGTATCTGAGCCAGTAACTAGGCTCAGATGTACATAATTGATTTTAATTTAGCTTCTGTTCCGGTTATGGCTGTGTTAGGCGGACTTCCCACTGTTTGCCTGTAGGTGGCGTTACCACCTCAGGCCAGTGTGGAAGACTGACAAGCCAGAATGTATTGGGTACCTTCCCCCGGGAACAGTTCAGTGGGTGTGGTCTACCCGCTAAGCATGCTGGGGAAGGGTACTTAAGGGGCTGACGCCATCTTTTGGGGTCCTTCATCCCCTCACGGCCCTCCTGGCGTGAGGGGTGCATTGTGTGATTCTTGGCCTCGGAACCATGCTGGTCCGAGGCCGCAACTCCAACAGGCAGGCCCAGTTATGCTGACTGGGTTTGCACTTTGAAGGTGATCCTGTGCTGTCCGTCCTGAGGGAGGAAGCCACTCAATGGAGGAAACCAGGGGAGGACCTGTCCTGGAAAGACCAAGCGGAAGGCTGGTGTCTTGAGGAGGGCCTGTTAATTCTATTGGAGGATGCACCACAACTAAAGTTACCTAGCAGTCTGCCGGGTCGGCTTAAAGGCTCTTGACTGCTTGGCTGGAAGTTCGGGTGTTGAGTCCTGTGGCAGAGGATCCCGGATTATCCAAATTCTGTGCTCTGCCAGTCTGTGGCAGAGACTGGTCCTGAATTATTGTCCGTGCATCATACCGGCTGCTAGGCCAGGTGAGAGGGGCCTATCCGGGTGAGCAATACCCACTCCAGGGAGAGTGGTGAGTGACTGTATTTTTGAGGAGTTCTCCCCAGTGATCTGTACCTTGTGCCTGAACCTACCCTTTCCCTTCACCCTTCTATATGTTTATGCAAAAAAGGCAAATAAAGCCTAACTGCTTAAGGTTTTACATCTTGTGTGGACATTGGAGTTTCTACACACTTTCTTCCCCTGGACAACGAATACTGAGGTAACGTGCGGGCCCAAAATTAAACCAGCAGCTCCTACGGGGGTGTGCTACATTTGTATTGTGTTTTTTTTCTGGATTTCTGGTTTATATTCTGTCTCTATCATTTAAAATACACCTATGATAAAAATTACAGACCCTTCATTTGTTTGTAAAGTGGGCTTACAAAATCTAAAAAAATCAGCAGGGAATGAAATAATTATTTTTCCCACTGTAACAAGCATTTTGATGTGTTTGCAAAAGTTATTAACAAACTTTGGCCAATGGCTTCTAACCATACCTACTCCAATGTCTAAACTCACAAACACATTGAAAATACAAGTCAATGTACATCAAAAGGCATGTCAACACATACCTGTAAAGGAAATGCATGTTAACACATTACAATGCACCTCTACGCACACACATACTTCTAAATGGGCCCTAATGGTCTACGATACACCTACAAGCTAATTGGTAGTTTGCTATGACAACATGTTCAGTTTATTTGTCTCCTTCTATTTTAGACATCATTCCCAATGGATACTCATATGTTGCATAGTTTTTGAGTTGGGCTGGGTTTGTATTGAGGAGGAGAGTAAAAATAATATGTCTCACCAAGTCTCAGCCTATCCCGAGGAAACTCCCACTTGCTGGAGTCATAAGGTAGATATTCACATTGCTCCTCCAAGGGCACCTCACCAGGATCCATAATTATAGACAGGTAACCTGTCTTTATCTCACTGTGGCTGGGCTAAAAATAAAAGAACAAGTTACATGCATTTTTTTTATACAAGTAAGTTTTGTATGTTTAATATCTGTGTTGATTGTGTGTGCATGTGGATTCTCTATTGCTCAAATTAGGCTGCTTTAGCAAGGTGAGATGAGCTGCTCAGTGCATCTGCTGTGAAATTATTGCACAGTGCCTGCAGGTACAGAGGCCAGTAAGGGCTTGTTTTTAAGCTCATTTTCTGCTTGTTAAAGGCATATTTCTTCTTTTGTAAAAAAAATACTAGCACCCTTATTGAAAAATAAGGTAAAATGTGCAGACACTTCCTCCAGACCCAGGTTCAGGGCCGGCGCTACCACTAGGCGGACTAGGCAACAGCCTAGGGCGCCCAGCCGCCTAGGGCGCCCGGCCGCTGGTTATTCTACTCCCGCAATGTACACATAACAGGCCGCTCTGACATGTGTCAAGCAGCGCCGCCCCCCCCCCCAGCGCGCGGGGCTCTCTGCTCTGACATCATGTGTCCAGCAATCATCCAGTTCCCCCAGCAGGTCGCTGTCCGCTCTGGCGTGTCCAGAAATTCCCCCTCTCCGCTCTGAGATCATGATGTCACATGATCTACACACTTCTCACGAGTCCCACCCCTCTTGTGTGCTCCGTCCAATCCACCTCTAACATGTCTGCCCCGAGCAGCTACAGACTTCTCCCGCGTCCCACCCCTCCTATGCACTCAGTCTGTGAAGGGGAGGTGGGCGGGAAGATTAAACACAAGCAGCCAAAAGCCACACCGAAAAACTGCTGAATGAACCAGTGAGCCCCTGGGGACCATTACAAGTGAGTGAGCTCTTTCACTGACCAGACTCTGCTCCCTTCTCTCTCTCCCTGACCCCCCCTCTCTCTCCCTGACCCCCCATCTCTCCCTGACCGCCTCTCTCTCCCTTACCCCCATCTCTCCCTGACCCCCCTCTCTCTCACTGACCCCCTCTCTCTCACTGACCGCCCCCTCTCTCTCCCTGACCCCCCTCTCTCTCCCTTACCCCCCCATCTCTCCCTTACCCCCCACCTCTCCCTGACCCCCCCTCTCTCTCACTGATGCCCCCTCTCTCTCCCTGACCCCCTCTCTCTCCCTGACCACCCTCTCTCTCACTGACCGCCCCCTCTCTCTCTCTGACCGCCCCCTCTCTCTCTCTGACCCCCGATCTCCTCCTGACCCCCCTCTCTCTCCCTGACCCCCCTCTCTCTCTCCCTTACCCTCTCTCTCTCCCTTACCCCCCATCTCTCCCTGACCCCCATCTCTCTCCCTGACTGCCCCCTGTCTCTCCCTGACTGCCCCCTCTCTCTCCCTGACCGCCCTCTCTCTCTCCCTGACCGCCCCCTCTCTCTCCCTGACTGCCCCTCACTCCCTTACCCCCATCTCTCCCTGACCCCCCTCTCTCTCCCTAACTGCCCCCTGTCTCTCCCTGACCCCCCTCTCTCTCTCTCTCCCTTACCCCCATCTCTCCCTGACCCCCCTCTCTCTCCCTGACTGCCCCCTGTCTCCCTGACCCCATCTCTCTCCCTGACTGACCCCCCCTCTCTCTCCCTGACTGACCCCTCCTCTCTCTCCCTGACCCCCCTCTCTCTCCCTGACCCCCCCTCTCTCTCCCTGACCGCCCCTGTCTCTCCCTGACCCCCCCTCTCTCTCCCTGACCCCCCTCACTCTCTCTCCCTGACCCCCCCCCCTCGCTCTCTCTTTCCTTGTCAGGACTGGAAGTAGCTTTACTCCAGTCTGTTTATCTCTTGTTTTAACTCCTTCCTTACCATCATCTGCCTATACATTGATGTATAACAGAATTACTTAACTTTATCCTATTAAAGTGGTATTAAAGCAAAGCAAAATATTTATTATACTGCAGATTACCAACTTATAGATGGGTGGCTGCATTAGTTTTGTTTTTCTCTTTTATATTCACCTGGTGATCCTGCTAGTAAGTCTGTTGTATTTCAAAAGAATGAGCTGTCTTGCAGATGTAGCAGTTAGAGCAGGGATATGCAATTAGCGGACCTTCAGCTGTTGCAGAACTACAAGTCCCATGAGGCATGGCAAGACTCTGACAGCCACAAGCATGACACCCAGAGGCAGAGGCATGATGGGACTTGTAGTTTTGCAACAGCTGGAGGTCCGCTAATTGCATATCCCTGAGTTAGAGGGATGAATCAAACCATTTAACATTGGAAAAGGGGGTGGAATCAGGGGCGGACCCAGAGGGGGCGGCAAAATTAGGTTTCGCCTAGGGTGTCACAAATCCTTGCACTGGCCCTGCCCAGGTTTGTTACAGAACTTTGGTTCTGTAGCTGAAGGAAGTGAATAATAGACTACGAGAGCGGTGATGTCACTGCACTTGTGCTCATTGATATCCATTGATATCTGTGAGGCTCTCTGCTGTGGTAAAAGATGGGACTTGTAGTCTTCCATTTACATGTAACTGGATCTGTGAATGGATGATTTGTCTGTGCTAACAAATTAAAAAATGACAGGGTGCTGCGGGGAGAAGAACCCTGCAATTTATGGAGGGGGACAGTTTGAGGGTAGGGGCTGTGGAATGTGACCGTGTTTTAAAACATGGTCAGAAAAATGGAAAAAGGCCCTTAGAAATCCTGAAGAATATGTGAAAATTGTAATGTCCATTGTCTGGCCACAGGCTCTCTTTAAAGTAAAACTTTGAAACTAGAAAACTTTTGGCTGATCAGTGTGTTCTGCATGCAGCAGGGCCCACTGTCAGGATACAATGTCCTGGCAGGGCTGGGGTGATTCATTCATCCATCTTGCTTTGGTCAGCTTTGTTTAATTTAATTTTTCATTTGAAGTGTCATTACACACTAAACGAAATATACAGTAGCTGGCCATAAACCATTAGAATTGAGTTTGAAAATGTTCCTTTTCAGAAAATTTGTTTGAATTTCTATTGGTTAATAGGGTCAAATCAATGTTAGTTTTTGACCATAGCGATGAGAGAATTTGAAGGTACAGACTTTTTTCTCAAACAAACAAAATTTCGACTGTAAATGTGGTTTTATATTCAGAAAAAGTTGCACATATTGTAATGAAACCTGTTTATTATGTCTGGGATTCCATTCAAACAGCAGGTCTGGATGAAATTTTAAGGGCTTTCAAATGAAATTAGTTGACTCAATGATAACAAAAAAAAAATGTTCTGACAAATGATTATTCAGAATTTCCATACAAAGAAAAATAAAACTGTGTGAAGCCAGCTTAATGGAATACTAAACACACACTGTTTAATTTACATTGTCCCCTCTCCTTCCGTATGTGGATGATGGAACTGTAATTATTTAAAATAAAATTGAAATACCTTTTTCTTAATCAATATACAGCTGTCATGTGACCCAGCTCTTTCCCACACTGTCTGCAGGGAAACATAAGCAGGAGGAGATCCTAGTCCTCTGCTGCTAGTCACATGTTCAAACAAATAGCTTTTGGAATATGGAGTAAAAGTAAATACCCGGTAATTAATATCAATAAACTGTTTTAAATGGTCATATATTTTAAATCAAATCTTTAATATTTTTTGGCCAATTACATGATGTGGGCAGATATCTTTCAGTCACAGGCTGTGTCACAACCCTCCAGCCCATGAGTTAGAACAGGGATTTCCAAACTACGGCCCTCCAGCTGTTGTGAAACTGCACGTCCCATGAGGTATTGTAAAACTCTGACATTCACAGACATGATGGGAATTGTAGTTCCTGAACAACTGGAGGGCCATAGTTTGGAGACCCATGTCTTGGAATAACAGGGAGGTGAAGCCTCCACCAATCTACATGTAATGTCCCACCCCATTGTGTTTGGCTGTGCATGATGAAGGAGGGATGAATTGGGCTGTCATTTACCACTGTGCATACACCCACATGTGTGACTCTATAGTCACATGGGCTGCTCTGATGTGATAGGGTGGAAATGCTCAGCATAGAAACTCACTGAAAACTGAGCATCTGCAAAGCTGCAAACACAGTTATGCAAAATCCCTAGCTGAATTAGGGACATGAACAGAAGGTGGAGATAGAGAACAGCAGGATCAACCTGGATTTTTGCAGAACCCAGAAAACAAATTTTATAGTGACCGAGTGAGTATGAACAGCATGTAAAACACCATTTATTGATCGTTTTCTTTATGTTGGTTTAGTGACACTTTAATTTCTGGCTTGAATTATATGCCCTATCTTCGTCAAGAAAAAAAAATGCTGAGCATTAATTTCATTAGCATCATGAGGAAATAACTAGTAACACTTCCCAAATGTTACATTAGCACAATGGTAAAGCAAAAAAATGATGTATTCAATTTACTTCATTTAAAAAAATGAAGCAGTAAGGTATTATGTCTCCTTTGTTATTATGGTATAACAGCTATGCAGGCAACACATATGGCAAACATTTATAGAGATGGACATGCCAATGTTTATACATAAAAAAGTAATCTGTCTCTGCAGTTGACAGAAACACATTTTCAATTCCAGGGGTTTTGCTGCCAGAGACAGCTCTGTTAAAATAAGGACTGTCCCTGAAATCTGTTCCCACTACTCTGATTGTCCCAGTGCAATTGTTGGGCATATGTAAAACTATAAAACTTAGAAAGAACGTTCAGATATAATTACGCCTATACTTAGTATACTTATACTTATGTAGAAGGGTTATTGTTTCTAACTAGGGAAACAATAAAAAACATAATGCATAGTGGATATGGTAATCATACAAGAATGAAAAATTCGAATAAAATACGGCAATTCATTCAGTTTACAGTTACAATAGATACTTTTATACTAGCCAATGTCCCGGTATCACCCACATACCCTCTTGATGTTGCAGAATATAAGGATAAGGAGGATCCAGAAGAAGACAGCAATGACTCCAGTACCAATCAGAATCACTATCTCAACATTAGTCCTGTCATCAGATCCTGAAACAAGAGAGTGAAGAGGAAATTATGACCTACCCAACAACACTGTTTTGTACCTCACAGGGATGTTAAAGTAAACATACCACGAACCCAGGCAATCAAACTGAGAATATGATAAATGTGCAGAAGCAGTGGTGATTTAAAGTGCACCTGTGTTCAGTCTATGCACATTGAAGTATTTGAATAGTCTTAACAAACAGTAAAGAGCTTTAAAACAAGCCATCACTAACCTCTCTAGTTGCTTGTACTGTGAATTAGTTCATCCTCAGAGATTCTCAAAGAACACAACAAACACTCTAGGGCAGGCATGTCCAAAGTCCGGCCCACGGGCCAATTGCGGCCCACGTTCCGGTTTTGAACGGCCCGCCTTGTTATCTGGACATATATATCTTTTGTGGCCCCCAACGATCTTCCAGCATCGGGGCCACAAAAGATATATATCAGGAATATCTTAATGGTGGATCGCGGGCCGAATCCTGCCCGCCGCTAACATCATTCATTACATGGGAAGCGCAGCAGGCAGATCTCTCCTTTACATGACATCACTCCCCCTTCCTCCCCCTCCCCACACACCTTATTCACACAAGCCTGGAAGCGCTGCAGGCACGGACAAAGGGCGGGACCTTTCAAGTTACAAAGCAGGTGATTGGTTGCTAGACAGTGGGGCGGTCCCAGCAACCAATCACCCGCCTTTAACTTGAAAAGCCCCGCCCTTTGTCTGGACCTGCCATGCCATGCGTGCTTCTCGGCTTGTGTGATTAAGGTAGGGCAGTCAGTGTGGGGAGGGGGAATCATGCTGCATTGAATCATGCTGTCTGTCTCTGTAATATCGAGGGAGGACTGTGAAGTGGGGTCTGATGGGGGGGTCTGTGATGAAGTGGGGTCTGATGGGGGGGGATTTGTGGGGTCTGTAATGGGGGGGGAGCGTCTGTGATGGAGTGCGGTCTGTAATGGGGGGCGGGGAATCTGTGGGGTCTGTAATGGGGGGGATCTGTGATGGAGTGGGATCTGTGATGGAGTGGGGTCTGTGATGGAGTGGGGTCTGTGATGGAGTGGGGTCTGTGATGGGGGGGGTCTGTGATGGAGTGGGGTCTGTGATGGAGTGGGGTCTGTAATGGGGGGGATCTGTGGGGTCTGTAATGGGGGGGAGCGTCTGTGATGGAGTGCGGTCTGTAATGGGGGGCGGGGAATCTGTGGGGTCTGTAATGGGGGGGATCTGTGATGGAGTGGGATCTGTGATGGAGTGGGGTCTGTGATGGAGTGGGGTCTGTGATGGAGTGGGGTCTGTGATGGGGGGGGGTCTGTGATGGAGTGGGGTCTGTGATGGAGTGGGGTCTGTAATGGGGGGGATCTGTGATGGAGTGGGGTCTGTAATGGGGGGTATCTGTGATGGAGTGGGGTCTGTAATGGGGGGTATCTGTGATGGAGTGGGGTCTGTAATGGGGGGGATCTGTGATGGAGTGGGGTCTGTAATGGGGGGATCTGTGATGGAGTGGGGTCTGTAATGGGGGGATCTGTGATGGAGTGGGGTCTGTAATGGGGGGATCTGTGATGGAGTGGGGTCTGTAATGGGGGGGATCTGTGATGGAGTGGGGTCTGTAATGGGGGGATCTGTGATGGGGGGGATCTGTGATGGAGTGGGGTCTGTAATGGGGGGGATCTGTGATGGAGTGGGGTCTGTAATGGGGGGGATCTGTGATGGAGTGGGGTCTGTAATGGGGGGGATCTGTGATGGAGTGGGGTCTGTAATGGGGGGATCTGTGATGGAGTGGGGTCTGTAATGGGGGGGATCTGTGATGGAGTGGGGTCTGTAATGGGGGGATTTGTGATGGAGTGGGGTCTGTAATGGGGGGATCTGTGATGGAGTGGGGTCTGTAATAGGGGGGATCTGTGATGGAGTGGGGATCTGCTTTACAGACATTTAAAAAAAAAAAACAATTCCTGAAACTTCCCTCTTAAAGTGAAGGTGCGTGTTATACGCCAAAAAATACGGTATATCCAAATAACACACAGAGCTCACCTCTTTACTCGCACACAGCCACAAAGGCAAGAGAATTCTTGCTGGGCAGTGTATTAGTGCTCGAACGAACACACTTAGACCGAATTTTTATGGTTCAAAGAATGTCAGGCCAAATGGTCGGCCCTCACGCATGTTCACTTCATCAAATCTGGCCCTCTTTGAAAAAAGTTTGGACACCCCTGCTCTAGGGCCTGTTTACACCAGCCTATATGCTAAAACAAGCTGTTTTATCATGCAGGCTTGGGTTTCTCAGGTGCAGGTGGTTAGGGATGGTGCCTTGTGTTGTTACAATGATGATACGTTGTTACTAGTGTAGCACACAAACCCCTTTTTCTCCTGCCGTCCTCCACCTGCAGCGGGGCACCCCTGCTAATTGCCGGGTATCCCCTCCCTGTGTATAGAGAGGAGCGAGCAGTGTTATTGTTTGGGTCTTGCAGCAATTACCGCTCTTGAGTGGATCCTCTCTCTCCCTTGTCTAGGCAGAAGTTCCTCAGAATAAGGCCAATGTCCACACAGGGGTAAAACCCAAGCAGCAAGGTTTTATTCTTTTGTCTTTGCAGTGAACTTGAATAAGGAGTAAGAAGATGAGAGAAGTAAGGGGAACAAGGTTCAGGCACGCAACACCTAGAGCACAGTGTTAATCTTTCGTCACCACTCAAGCCAGAGTGGGTATTGCTTACCCGGATAGTCCCTATGAGAGCGGTCCTGGCAGCCGGGATGGAGCATGGATAATAAAGACAGTGAATCCCTCTTTAGGCGAGTTTCCAGGCCTCTTCCCGAGACAGCAGTACCTTTCGCTAATCTCCTCTGGGACTGATCCTCCCCTGGTCTCCTTTCCTAAAGGTGGGCCCCCTACAGATGGGCAGCCTGGGATCCTTCTTTGAGGTGTAGGCCCCTGCCAGCAGAGCTGGGCCTACCATGCAGCAACGCAGCCTTGGGCTGAAGGTGCCCGAGGCCCAAACACACTCGCGCACCTCGTGCCATACGGGCCACGAGGCACACTTACAGGACCAAAGGTCCCCTGGAACGCACCCCCCCTAATGGCGTCTGCCCCTTATGTACCCTCTCCCAGCATGCACAGCGGGCTGACCACGCCCACTGCACGGCTGCCGAGAGAGAACACCCAAGGTGCTGTGATACCCCTCTTGGTTCACCTATGCCGGTGGTGAACCTGCGACACCTACAGGCAACAGGGAACACTACTGCCAGGCAGTATCACACCCAGAGCAGAAGCAATACAGAACAATCAATTGGTCTGAGCCCAATTACTGGCTCAGATTACCCCTAAATAGACACATAGCGCCCCCAATTATTGGGGGGAGGGGGCGCTACACTAGCGATTACACTATGTTATAGCAGTGAGCTTGTGTTGATCTTTGCAGATTGACACAGGTCACTAGACATGATGCGAATGAGTCCTAAAGATGGATTTCTCCACAATACCTATAGCTACAGATGTGACTGAGGGCTTCCTTTAAAGTGCTTTTCCTGCTTGTCTGGAATATATAAATACTCCCTTAGCACAGGTTTACTTTTAAGTAGGTGTAAACCTAAATAAATTGTCTTTAGTTTGCTTAAACACTGTGCGGTAGGCAACTAGACTGTGCACTTTGCAAGTGCAATTGCTCCAGAGCTTAGTAAATGAGGTAAAGCTCTGCTGACTTCCATCATCCAATCATGCGCACGCAAAAATGCTCTGAAGAAGCTACACTTTGAATAGTGCAACTGCATGTGTAACGTGCATAGTCTATTTGCCTTTAGTAAATCAACCCCTGTGTGTCATAATTGCTGTTTTTTTTTTTAAACAAGGCATCTATCTTCAGTTTTTTTTTAAATCTTTTGTTACAGCCAGGGCCGCTGATAGGCCAGTACAGCCAGCCCTGTTGTACCGGGCCCGCCCCCATCAGCTCCACAGGGGGCCCGGGCATCATTACAGTTGGTTACTGCATTTACAATTTAAAAAAAAAAAACATTTTCTAAACTCCTCTTCCCGCTCCTACTTGCTTACAGGGGGGGGGGGGGGTTATATAATTTTCCTGGAGGGGATTGCAGGAGCAGCGGAGGGACTATTTCTTTATTTTCGGGCACATGTACATCATGCCGCCCCACTATTTTATTAGTCCCGGCTGGCGGAGTGATGCTGTGATTGTCCGTTCGTCTCCCGGCTGCAGTCCTACAGAGATATGATGAAGTTGTCAGCGGCTGACAGAGGAGAGCAGGAGGACAGCGTGGCTGCAATGGACACAGTGAGTAGATAGAATAGAGTATAGAATAGAGGATAGAATACTCACTGTGTCCTATTATGTATCTCACAGCAGACTATCAGCATTACAATTATCACACAGGTAGCACATTAAGCAGAGCTATCATGGCTCTGTGTCACATTGCTTTTGGGTGCTGACTTTGTTACAGTCTGTTACATACAGTACAGCCATAAGTTAACAAAGTCAGCACTCAAAAGCAATGTGACACAGAGCCATGATAGAGTACCTGCTTACTGTGCTGCCTGTGTGATTATCATAATGCTGATTGATGATCATAAGAAATGGTGAGATCCTACTTAACACTTCATTTGGGGGAGCAGTAAACATGCAGCAGAGCTGCATGTTTACTGCTCCCCAAACCAATTCTCTTTAACTGCTTCCCGTCCAGCGACGTACCAGTACATCGCTGGAATGGAAGGATGATATCTTGGTCATCACTACAGCAATGATCAAGATATCATTTTTTAGCCCCAGCAATTCTGCACAAAGTAAAATTAATTCTAGTGGCTAAGAAGCCCCTGGATTACTTTTACAGACAGTGGAAGGGGGTCCCATAGCCACCCTTACTGCTTTTAACATTTGACCAGTAGCATCCGGTTCCCGGTACACAGTGAGAGAGATGGATGTTGTTCCTCCCACTGTGTGACGTCAGAAACCGGAAGAGACGAGGATTTTGTCACTGCCGGTTTCGGGCTGACGTAAAGAAGCCATCACCGGCTTGAACAACCATCTGATCAAACTGATCTTGGTTTGATCAGATGCTTTGGAGGCCAAAGGACAGATATGGGGTCTAAAAGACCTCATATCTCTCCATAAAGAGGACCTGTCATGGCCCATGCTATCACAAGCAATGTTGTTCATCAAATGTAAAGATACAGTGTAAGTTTTTTTGTTTTTTTTTTGTAATAAAATACAATTTAAAAAATATTTAAACTGCCCCCTCTCCTTCGTGCTTATTAATTGCAAATGCATGCATTGGCTCCACACGCATATGTAAATGGCAACAAACCTGCATTTTGTTTCAAGCTAGGGTCAGGGGGCGGGGCCATGGGTGGGGTCAAGGGCGTGCTTGAAGGGGGCCCCGTCAGGTAGGCTGTACGGGGCCCCATGATTTCTAACAGCTGCCCTGGTTACAGCATTCCTGCAGTCACATTCTGCCTACATTTACACCAGTGGTGGCTGTATGACATCTCCTGGGGGGGGGGGGGGGGGGGTGGGTTCCCTGATGGTGACAACAATGGATGGATTACAGTGAGGGAAAAAATTATTTGATCCCCTGCTGATTTTGTACGTTTGCCCACTGACAAAGAAATGATCAGTCTATAATTTTAATGGTAGGTTTATTTTAACAGTGAGAGATAGAATAACAACAAAAATATCCAGAAAAACACATTTCAAAAAAGGTTATAAATTGATTTGCATTTTAATGAGTGAAATAACTATTTGATCCCTTATCAATAAGCAAGATTTCTGGCTCCTAGGTGTCTCCTATACAGGTAATAAGCTGAGATTGGGAGCACTCTCCTAAAGGGAGCACTCTCTTAAAGAAGTACTGTTAATCTCAGTTTGTTACCTGTATAAAAGACACCTTTCCAGAAGCAATCAATCATATTCCAATCTCTCTACCATGGCCAAGACCAAAGAGCTGTCCTGATGTCAGGGACAAGATTGTAAACTTACACAAGGCTGGAATGGGCTACAAGACCATTGCCAGGCAGCTTGGTGAGAGGGTCACAACAGTTGGTGCGATTTTTCACAAATGGAAGAAACACATAAAAACTGTCAATCTCCCTCTGTCTGGAGCTCCATGTAAGATCTCACCTCATGGAGTTTCAATGATCATGAGAACGGAGAGGAATCAGTTCGGAACTACATAGGAGAATCTAGACAATGATCTTAAGGCAGCTGGGACCATAGTTACCAAGAAAACAATTGGTAACACACTACGCCGTGAAGGACTAAAATCCTGCAGCCCCCGCAAGGTCCCCCTGCTCAAGAAAGCACATGTACAGGCCGTCTGAACATCTGAATGTTTCAGAGGAGAATTGGGTGAAAGTGTTGTGGTCAAATAAAAAAAATCAAGCTCTTTGGCATTAACTCAACATGCTATGTATGGAGGAAGGGGAATGCTGCCTATGAACCCAAGAACACCACCCCCACCGTCAAACATAAAGGTGGAAACAATATGCTTTGGGGGTGTTTCTCTGCTAAGGGGACAGGACAACGTCATTGCATCAAAGGGACAATGGACGGGGCCATGTACCGTCAAATCTTGGGTGAGAAACTCCTTCCCTCAGCCAGGGCATTGAAAATGGGTGATGGATGGGTATTCCAGCATGACAATGACCCTAAACACATAGCCAAGGCAACAAGAAGAAGCACGTTAAGGTCATTGAGTGGCCTAACCAGTCTCCAGACCTTAATCCCATAGAAAATATGTGGAGCAAGCTGAAGGTTTGAGTTACCAAACGTCAGCCTCGAAACCTTAATGACTTGGAGAGAATCTGCAAAGAGGAGTGGGACAAAATCCCTCCTGAGATGTGTGCAAACCTGGTGGGCAACTACAAGAAATGTCTGACCTCTGTGATTGCCAACAAGGGTTTTGCCACCAAGTACTAAATCATGTTTTGTGAAGGGGTCAAATACATATTTCACTTATTAAAATGAGTGAAACTTTTTTTAAATGCTTTTTTCTGGATTTTTTTGTTGTTAGTCTGTCTCTCACTGTTAAAATAAACATACCATTAAAATTATAGACAGATCATTTCTTTGTCAGTGGGCAAATGTACAAAATCACTGTATGTCTGCCTAACGTGTGTTAAAAGAGCTACTTGTAGTCTCAATCAGAAGCATATGTGATAAGTTTACAATGTAAGAGCAGAATTTGGAAACTGGTACAGAATGATGTCACCCTGTAGCAGGAAGCACTTGAACAAGAACTTTCATGGCATGATCACCTGGTCTTTTATTGAAAGCTGCAGACGTAACAATATAGAAAATTACTTTTAATATGTTAAAGTTTTTGATGAGAATTTGGTGACTGTCTTTAAAAGTGCTTTAGGTACAGAGCACGTTTAACAATAAATAGATAGATAATTCAGAAAGATTTAGAAATATATACTCTTTAACCCTTTCCATACAGGCCTTTTTATACCACTTCCATACCGGGCCTATTCTGGCACTTTTCTTCTACATGTACAAATCATCATTCTTTTGCTAGAAAATTACTCAGAACCCCCAAACATTATATATGTTTTTTTAGCAGACACCCTAGGGAATAAAATGACGGTTGTTGCAACTTTTTATCTTGCACGGTATTTGCGCAATAATTTTTCAAACGCCTTTTTTTGGGGAAAAATGGTTTTATGTATTAAAAAAGAACAAAACAGTAAAGTTAGCCCAATTTTTTTGTAAAATATGAAAGCTTATGTTATACTGAGTAAAAAGATACCTAACATGTCACGCTTTAAAATTGTGCACACTCATGGAATGGTGCCAAACTTCGGTACTTAAAAATCTCAATAGGCGACGCTTTGAAATTTTTTACAGGTTACCAGGTTAGAGTTACAGAGGAGGTCTAGTGCTAGAATTGTTGCACGAGCTCTAACGCACGTGGCGATACCTCACATATGTGGTTTGATCGACGTTTACATATGCGGGCGGGACTTACGTGAGCGCTCGCTTCTAAGCCCGAGCTATTGGGGACGGGCGTTTTAAAAAAAATATATATTATTTTTTTTATTATTTTACTTTTTTTTTTTTTTTTTTTACTTTTTTTTTTACACTTTTTTTTTTTTGATCACTTTTATTCCTATTACAAGGAATGTAAACATCCCTTGTAATAGGAATGTGTGTGACAGGTCCTCTTTATGGAGAGATGCGGGGTCAATAAGACCCCACATCTCTCCTCCAGGCTGGAAAGCATGAGATCGTGAAAAAAATTTCACTGATCTCATACTTACAGCCGCAATGGCGGCTTTGTTTACATTTGAGGACCCGGGCGCGACGTCATCTCTATGCTCATCACGTGACCCACCACCGACGATTCTCTCCGGGTCCCCGATGGCACGGGAGAGCCCGGAGAAGCACCGGATGGCGGCGGGAGGGGAGGGATGTCCCCTCCCGCCACCTATAAGAACGATCAAGCGGTGGAACCGCCGCTATGATCGCTCTTATGGTGCACAGGATCGCCGGCTCTAAACAAGGATATCTGAATGATGCCTCTAGCTGCAGGCATCATTCAGATATCCCCCCTCAAACCCAGGACGTCATATGACGTCCACCCCGAGGGAGAGAGGGTTCCTGCCGGCGTCATTTTACAGTGACCCGGTATGGAAGTGGTTAAACACTTAAAGAGGAAGTAAACCTACTAGTATTTAAAAAAAAAAAACCTGCAAAAGAAAGGCATAATGAGCTAGTATGCATAGCATACTAGCTCATTATGAATGACTTACCTGAGATCGAAGCCCCCGAACTGCTCCTCGTTCCCCTCCGCCGCCACCGCCATCTTGCCTCGATGTCCGGTCACTGCCGTCAGTGTATCGCAGCTCTGGCGCTGTGATTGGCCGGAGCGGCGATGACGTCACACGCATGCGCGCTCGGGCCGGCAAGATCCCATTTAGAAAACCGTCAATGATGCCAGCCCGCTAGTGCGCATGCGTGTGACGTCATCGGCGCTGTGTTTACAGCAAATATCTCCTTAACCGTATAGGTTAAGGAGATATTTCTTGCACCTACAGGTAAGCCTTAATCTAGGCTTACCTGTAGGTGCAAGTTGTCTAAGTGAGTTTACAACCACTTTAAGGACCTCCACACGACGATGTATGTCCGACAGAATGGCACGGACAGGCACAAGGGCGTGCAGGTACGTCCCCTTTAAGAACCTGTCCGTGGGTCGCGCGTGCGCCGCCGGCGGCATGCTCGCGACCCGGTCCGAAGCTCCATGACTGCGCCCGCGGGACCCGTGGATCCGATCGCCACCGGTGTCCCGCGATTGGGTCACAGAGCTGAAGAACGGGGAGAGGTAAGTGTAAACAAACCTTTCCCTATTCTTCACAGTGGCATGTCAGTGATCATCTGTTCCCTGTCATAGGGAACGACGATCAGTGATGTCACACGCCAAGCCACGCCCCCCTACAGTTAGAATCACACATTAGGTCACACTTAACCCCTACAGCGCCACCTAGAGATTAAACCCTTCACTGCCAGTGTCATTTTCACAGTAATCAGTGCATATTTATAGCACTGATTGCTGTAAAAATGACAATGGTCCCAAAAATGTGTCAAAAGTGTCCGATGTGCTAAAAGCAATTAATTTTATGTAGTAATGGCGTACATTTGGACCACTGTGTAACTTAGAAATGTGGTGCAAGTGTTTGATTAGGCATTGCACATAATTTTCTACTCAATTTGGCACGCTGGTGCAACACCACATAGAACACCACAGTGTTATAACATTGTTAATTTGGTGCCAATATTCAGGCCACAAAACTGATGTAATTACCTTGGTTAATCACCTTCATATATTAGGGTGTGTATTTTCCGTATATTATGGAATTACCAATTAAAGTATAACTAAAAGCAAAACTTTTTACTTAATTTTGGATAGAGTAGAGAGGGATTAGAACCCTTGTCAGGTTTTTATTACTATCTGTGCTACTGCTAGGGATAGTGGGCTCAATTCACAAAAGCATATTGCATGAAATATTTGGGTCAGGTAACACATTTTTCCCAAATATCGCAATACTGAAAATGGCAATTCACTATCCTTTTATGTAGAAGTGACTCCCACCCCCTAAAGCACCTTGTCTCAATGTTGATGAGGAAATGGGCCTCTTCGCTACAACCCTGGCCTGGTGGCTGTGGGGGTGTGGGTGGTGGTCAGACTGGTTCGGGGAGGGGAGGCGCTCGCTTGTCACCCTCCTTTCTTGGCCTGCTGGGCTGCATGCTCAGATAAGGGACTGGTATGGATTTTGTGGTGACCAAACACTGTTTAAAAAAAATAATAATTATGCCGACTTCTTTTGTTTACATTCTGCTGTTGGCAAGGTATACCACTGACAACAGATGAGTCATGGTTGTTAAGTATTCAGTGGGTGCCAGCTCTTTACCAACCAGCTATTTACTGGCTGTTAAGGATGCTGACGGGTGCTGGCTCCTTAACAACCAGCTATTCCCTGGTTGTTAAGGACACAGGCATTAAAATACTGCAAGTTTTCACTACTAAACTACTGCATCAGTTCATAAAAAAGCACGTGTGGCATTTTAGAGTTTTTTAGTAAATGGCAAAAAAAAATCTGAAAAACGCTATGAGCTTTTTTATCGTTGATCTTAAAGGATAAGTTCACCTTTGTTCACTTTTTTTTTCTAAATTCCAGCTCCCCTATGTACCAATATAGCATTAATGTACTTATTTTGCAAAAATTACTTCTGCCTTACTTCCTGGACAGACAGGAACGATTTGACCAGCTGATCTCATTAGCACACACCCTGCATCATCTACCCTCACCTGGTCAACTCCTTCCTGTGTCATGATCTAAAGTCTGTCCAGGAAGTAAGGCAGAAGTAATCGAGCAGTGTTTTAAAACAGCATTGAAGGTAAATGTGTGTAAAATAAATGGAAAGCTGTTTTATTTTTGCAAAATAAGTACATTAATGCTATATTGATACATAGGGGAGCTGGAATAAAGAATATTAAAAAAAAAGGCGAACAAAGGTGAAAGGTGAAAAATGAAATAAAACGGTAAATAACGTTTTGTGAATTCAACCCATTCACCCTCACTAATTAGCCTGCTTGCTGTTATCACCAAAAATTCAAATGAAAGAAAATCCTATTTTGGGTTGTCACCAGAACAGGAATTGTGGGGAAATATTCCAAGGAGGATGGTAATTCTGGTAACAACCATGGATTACATCAGTTTGGAGGGTTTTTCTCCCATTTTATGTTTTGGCTATGGGAAAGGAAGTGAAGGGAAATATCCCTAGTGTGATACAGATGGCAAAAAAACTGACAGGGAGTATAACCCTCCTATACACTATCCAAAGTTAAAATAAAAGTTTTGCCTTTTGGTGCTACGTTTACATTTTTGCAAAATGCAAATAAAAATAATGGAGGGAACAATATAGCAGCCATATTCTCTCTACCCTCGCTGAGAATGAATGGCCAGTGTTGTCTGATTCATGAGAGATGGAAAGACAGTGGAGGGGGGGGGGGGGGGGGTTACACAGTCCATATTCTTTTGATGCAGACAGATAACTTAAGTTCAGAATAAGATAAAATAACAGAATATAATGGACTTTTAATAATACCTTCAACAGACACGCTGGCGGAGGAATTCACACATCCCTTTCCGTTACAGGCTGTACAGAGATATGAGCCAGCATCTTCTTCTCTGACTCGCTGGATGCTCAGTGTTGTGTTATGCTCCTCCAAGACTATACCTGGGCAGATACAAAATTCACATATAGTACATTAATAAATGTAAAAAAATATATAATACAAAATAAGATTATTGCTATTGTACTCCAACATCTGAGGCCCTGTAAGCAGAACGAATCCCTCCTATCCTTTACAGCAAAGGAAGCTGCAATCTTATCCTCTGTTTGATGTGCAGTTACCATGCTGCTGCACATGATCAGTTAGGACACCAGCTGGCTTGACAATTCAACTGTGCCAGTTATCATTGACAACATGCATTGAATGTAACTGTTTTGGGAAACAGTAAAATCAATGGGTTTAGTTCTGCTTTGAGGCAAAAAAATACTGACGCGCAGTAATTCCCAGTAAGCATTAACATTCCACCTTGGGTGCTCATGTATTCATGAAAAGCGATTTATAGCTGGCTGTCATGGCAATGCAAAAAACTGTTAAAAGTTAAAAGCATAGCAATTTATAATAATCAAACTTCAGTTTAACCACTTCACTTCCAACTACCATTTAAACATAATGAGTACCAACACCATTTCTAAGTACTGCATGGCTTCTGTGGTCACAAGGTCATGATTGGATTCAGCGTTTGTACTACAAGCTAATGGTGATATTAAGAATGTTGTGATAAAATAATCAGCTACATTGATTAGTTTGGGCTTACCATATTCGTATAGATCTTACTCTGAAACTACAGTTGTTTGAATATATGATAAGGTGGGCACGCTTATGACAAAATATCTAAAATCAGAACTTCCATGTATAAGCTGAGTTTGGATGATGGCGTCCCTCTGTGCAGCACCAAATTACTGTAATAGTGACCTACTGCTTGATAATAACAGCAAACAATAGTTCAATATTACAAAAATATGTTGCTGCAAATATACATGGGGGAAGGAGGCTGGATATGATACACTCTGACCAGATGCTACTCCAACTTGATGAAAAAAGTGTAGAAAAAAAAATACATAAAAATAAATTCCAGTATGAATATTTTTTTTTTTTAGCCCCAGGTCCTAGCAAACACAAGTGGTGGCTGGTGGTATATTGTTTTTTTTTGGGGGGGGGGCAGCAATCTGTCCATCCGTCAGCCACCACCCGCCCGGCGGTTGGTAGAGCTCGTCTCCAGCACCCCCCCAGGTCAGCGGTCCCCGCACTTACCCCATCTAGGTCCTCCAGGCGGTGGATGGCGGATGGCGTCTCCTCCTTTCCCGGCTTCACGGCGGTGTGGCTTCCCCTGCGTCTCCTCCCTCCTCCTCCTAGGCGGCCAATGGGATCGCCTCTCCTTTCGGACAATCGGGAAACGGGTCTCATGACCCGATTACTGATTGGCCGGGAGGGGAATCAGTGTGACAATAGCGAATGTTCATTCGCTATTGTCACACAACTGGGTGGGCTCACTCTTTTTTTAAACCTATTAGCGCCTCTGGCTCTAATCATGTGCTTTAAAAAAAGGGGTCCGGATGCATGGATGGGGAGGCAACGCCCCTGCACCCCTAATGGATGGGCCGCCACTGGTGTGACATTTTTATTTTGTGAATGGGCTCCTTCATGTCTATTTCTGTCCCTCTAAGCTGACTCCAACAATGTTTCACTAGTTATCTACACAGATATTATATTAAAAGGGAAAATAGCTTTCCTAAACTAAACTAAAAGAGGAGCTTTGAACTTGCACTTTACCAGTCTGCCATGTTACATAAAAATCACACCTAGAGGTGTACTTACGAAATATGTGAAAGCTTTTGCGTAAATTATTATGAATATACAGGATTTATATAGTTCCAACAGTTTGAGCAGCACTTTAGAACACGAGGGCAGATAGTACAGTTACAATACAATTCAATACAGGAGGAATTAGAGGGCCCTGCTCATTAGAGCTTACAGTCTAAAAGGAATGGGGGCAAGATTGAATGTTACCCAAGGGGCAGGTGTGAATTGAGAAAATACCACATCATGACTACTACATGATCACAGGAAATAAGTATTTAATACCAAATCCATCTAGTTTCCTTAACCGCTTCTGGACTGCCCACTGTACATACAGTATACTGTGGCAGGGCAGCCCGGCTGTGCAAAATCACATATCTGTACCTGGATTTGTACACGTGGTGTAGAGGCCGCCGGAGCGCTGCTCCTGCTGTAATTGGACACAGTGAAAGCCAATCAGTGGGTCTGGCGGCCGCGACCCGCCGATCTTTCACATGAGACACGGCGCATCGGTGTGCCTATGTAAACAAGGCACACCACTGATCTGTCAGTGAGGAAAAGAGAGAGCTTCTATTTCAGCTTAGCTGAAACACAATCTCTGTTTTCCTCCAGTGTAACACTCACCTCCCCCACAGTTAGCACCTCCCTAGGACACACTTAACCCCTTGATTGCCCCCTAGTGTTAACCCCTTCCCTGCCAGTGTCATTTATACAGGGATCAGTGCATTTTTTTAGCACTGATCACTGTATTGGTTTCACTGGCTCCAAAAAGTGTCACTTAGGGTCAGATTTGTCCGCCACAATGTCACAGTCCCACAAAGAATTGCTGATCATTCACCACCATTTCTAGTAAGGAGGGAATCCATCAGACATAGGGTAGTGGTTGCTAAGGCCATCTTCCCCTAATAGTCACTCAGGATTAAAGGTTTGGTGGACTTTCTCAGGCACTGATACGACAACATACAAATATTACATAAAAAATATATTTATTAATGTGTATCAACGAAAGAAAACAATAATATTTAAAAACAAAGATCAAACCCCACAGTATAGGACAGCATGAGTCGGTGACAAAACAGCCGTATACAATCTATTAAAGTGGAGCAGGCCAAGCCTCAACCGGTTTCGCGGCAGAAAAACCGCTTCTTCAGGAGGGTCTGTGCAAAACATAATATACATAATAAATACTCTAGCAATGTATTAATACAAATATAGAACGTATTTAATATCAACAATATAATCAAAAAGTCAAGGTCTGTGGACTGCTCACCGTAAAAACGTTCAGAGGTGCAGCGACTGCCCAGGTAAACCCCCCGCGGCGGATGAGGGGGAATAAACGTATATGGCGCAGATTGATACAATCTAATAATAATGATTAGAATAATATTGGGTTAGATAATTTATATTTGAGCCAATTTAACATGGGACACCCAGTGCTGATAGTGGGAAGGGGGGAGGGGGGAAAGGGGGGAGGGAAGGAAAGGGAGGGAGGGGGAAAGGGAAGAAAAAGGGAAAGGAAGCGTGGAAGGAAGGGGAAAACGGGGGAAAGGAAGGGGGAGGGAGGCGAAAGGAAGGGGGGGGAGGGGGAAAGGTGGTGGAACGTGGGGAGAGGGGGGAGAGAAAAGGGGGGGAGGGGAAGAGGTTATTAAGGAGGGGGAGACGATTGAGAGGGGGGGTGAAGGAAGGGAGGGAGAAGGGAGGGGCGACAAAGAAAAAAGAGGAAGAAAGGGAGGGACAAAAAGGGGGGGGGGAAGGGGAAGGAGACGAGGGAGGGAGGGGAATAAAAAAAAAAAAAAAAGGAAAATTCTAATAAGGGAAAGTTCTAATAAGGGAAGAGCCGACCTCGACCCCCAATGTACTGGAAACACCAACAGACACCAAGCCACTGTGCCCAGCAGATGCAAACCAGGGAGGAAGGGGAAACAGACCAAGGAACCCAGAGGTGTTGCTGCTGGTGTTGTGGTGGGGTGTGTAGAATTTTGTGAAAAGTTAGATGAGGCTGATGAATCAGATTCAGCCTCTGTAGTGGGATTTCGAGCAAAATTTGCACGTTGAAATCCCCTCTTGGTAGGTACACCACCTGACCATTTATATGCATGTCCCTCTGCAAAGACAGCAGGGTCGGGGAACACACATAAGCGGCTTGTTCGCAAGCCCTTAGTGTGAGTGGTGCATGCACACTCTCCTTGGAAAACCATATGTGAGGAACACACACGCCGAGGTGAGTGCTCTATATAGCAACAGGGCGCCTAGTTGCCTTTCAATTTGTTTAAAACTGCTGTTTTTTATATGCAACTTTTTGGCTCCATATACAGCTTATAACCTTGTCCCTCTACCGCGCCGGACATTGGGCTCCAAATCTGGTTTATCATAACCCTCTGGCTGTCTAGATCCTCCTCAGGTTTTCCTTATTACTGCAACATGTCTTAATACTGGTAAGAGCCAATTACATGTGCTGGTTATATAGTCCAGTCTTTACCCCAAGCGCCCCTTTTTCCCCCCCTCCTTTCCCTTCCCCTCTGGGTTCCTTGGTCTGTTTCCCCTTCCTCCCTGGTTTGCATCTGCTGGGCACAGTGGCTTGGTGTCTGTTGGTGTTTCCAGTACATTGGGGGTCGAGCTTTTCCCTTATTAGAACTTTCCCTTATTAGAATTTTCCTTTTTTTTTTTTTTATTCCCCTCCCTCCCTCGTCTCCTTCCCCTTCCCCCCCCCTTTTTGTCCCTCCCTTTCTTCCTCTTTTTTCTTTGTCGCCCCTCCCTTCCTTCACCCCCCCTCTCAATCGTCTCCCCCTCCTTAATAACCTCTTCCCCTCCCCCCTTTTCTCTCCCCCCTCTCCCCACGTTCCACCACCTTTCCCCCTCCCCCCTTCCTTTCGCCCCCCTCCCCCTTCCTTTCCCCCGTTTTCCCCCTTCCTTCCACACTTCCTTTCCCTTTTTCTTCCCTTTCCCCCTCCCTCCCTTTCCTTCCCTCCCCCTTTCCCCCTCCCCCCTTCCCACTATCAGCACTGGGTGCCCCATGTTAAATTGGCTCAAATATAAATTATCTAACCCAATATTATTCTAATCATTATTATTAGATTGTATCAATCTGCACCATATACGTTTATTCCCCCTCATCCGCCGCGGGGGGTTTACCTGGGCAGTCGCTGCACCTCTGAACGTTTTTACGGTGAGCAGTCCACAGACCTTGACTTTTTGATTATATTGTTGATATTAAATACGTTCTATATTTGTATTAATACATTGCTAGAGTATTTATTATGTATATTATGTTTTGCACAGACCCTCCTGAAGAAGCGGTTTTTCTGCCGCGAAACCGGTTGAGGCTTGGCCTGCTCCACTTTAATAGATTGTATACGGCTGTTTTGTCACCGACTCATGCTGTCCTATACTGTGGGGTTTGGTCTTTGTTTTTAAATATTATTGTTTTCTTTCGTTGATACACATTAATAAATATATTTTTTATGTAATATTTGTATGTTGTCGTATCAGTGCCTGAGAAAGTCCACCAAACCTTTAATCCTGAGTGACTATTAGGGGAAGATGGCCTTAGCAACCACTACCCTATGTCTGATGGATTCCCTCCTTAAACATTACTACGGATGAGGGCACAATATACTGTTAGTTTATTTTTTATAATTGAGGCTATACTCAATCCTTCTCACCATTTCTAGTAAAAAAAAAAAAAAAAAAAAAGCCTATGAATCTAACCCATAGTTTGTAGACGTGATTACATTTGCGCAAACCAATAAATAAATGCTTCTTGGGATTTTTTTTACCAAAAATTTGTTGCAGAATACATATTGGCCTAAACTGATGAAGAAATTCGATTTTTTTTTTTTTAATTATTGGAAATGTTTTATAGCAGAATGTAAGGCATATTGTTTTTATTCAAAATTGCTGCTCTGATCAAATACCACCAAAAGAAATCTCTATTCGTGGGAAAAAAATGAATTTTTTTGGGTACAGTGTCGCTCGATCACGCAATTGTCAGTTAAAGCAACGCAGCGCTGTATCGCAAAATATGGCCTGATCAGGAAGGGGCTAAAACCTTCCGGGGGCTGAAGTGGTTAATGTGGTATTCGCACAAAATGAATGTACATGCAGTTTAACCGGATAAATCATTTAAAAAATACACCTCTATGTGTGATTTTTATGAAACATGGCAGAGTGCTAAAGTACAAATACTTACTGTATACATTATATATATAAAATATAATTTGCCACAAAACTAACATATTTCCAAAGCCTAAAACAAATCTGTAGGAGTTAGGGGTTTAAAGCAAACCTGTGTTTTTCCCACGCAGGGCAAAACAACAGATTGCTGTAATGTACCCATCCCCAGCAGCACATTCTCACCTTTCATTCACTCTTCTAGCACTCCATTCACTCTTCTAGCACTCCATTCAGTCATTGGGATCAATACAAAGACCTGGTACTTTAGTGTATGGAGAAACAGGTGACTAACACTTCTTTGGTGATTGGCCCAGGGCTGTCACATGAGGGCAGGCAGACAGCCCTCAGCCCTGAATAAGCTCTGACTAGAGAGACTTGGAGCATACACAGGACTCCCTTTTCTCGCTCCTGGTGGAGTGAAGTAAATGTATGTGCTGCTGGGACTAGCATTAAAGTGAACTTGTTGCTTTGGCCTGCATTGCCAAAACACTGGTTCCCTTCAAGGTGATGGTGAGAAGGTGCTTAGACCCGTGAAAGACAACTGATTTTTTTTTTCTTCTGTAGCTTGCTGCTCTTTGTACATTAATATTTGCCATACTAAATAAGCCTAGTCCTGTTGTTTCAAGTAGAAAGAAAATTGGTTTACCACCATCCTGTCATCACACTCTCATTCATCTGAAAGAACTGAGATGCAAGTGTAATGCCGCGTACACACGGTCGGAATTTTCGATGAAAAAAGTCAGACGGAATTTTTTCATCGGCTATTCCGACCGTTTGTGTGCCCCATCAGACTTTTTCCATCGGAAATTCCGTCGGAGTTAGAAAGAGAACATGTTCTCTTTTTTTCCGAATTCCGTTCATCTGTATGGAACTCCGACGGAGAAAAAACCATGTATGCTCAGAATCAAGTCGACGCATGCTCGGAAGCATTGAACTTCTTTTTTCTCGGCTCATCGTAGTGTTGTACATCACCGCGTTTTTGACGGTTGGAATTTGGTGTGACAGTGTGTATGCAAGACAGCTTGAACGGAATTCCGTCGGAGTTTATCCCGACGAAAAATCTGATCGTCTGTACAAGGCATAACAGTACATACCTGAGACCTCTTCAATCAGCTTGTTGTTTTTGTACCAGAGAATGCTGGGGATAGGGGTGCCATCAGCCTCACAGCGCATCTTCATGGTGTCACTGACGTTCACCATCTTGTCATACAGATCAATCCGCATGTGTGGAGCTTCCTGTGCTGCAAAGGAGATGCAGTGCTTTATTAAAGATATGCATCAAAATTTTTTATGGTACATTTCCCCCACTGTTACCATCATACACTGTATTAAAAAGACAATTTAAATGAAGTGGTATCTTATTACTTTGCAAATTGGTGAAAAAAGACCCCTTACTAACTCTCCAGGGTTGGGAATTGGCAACTAACTAGAGGGGCAAAGTAAACCCTTGAGCAACATTGTTGTTTTTTTCTGAGTTGTTTCTTCTTGAATCCTCAGAATTACATTGATGGACATACAGCTGGCTTGTATCTATCACTCACACAGTTCATTCGCCTCTAAACGTCATGTGGCCAGTGGTGGCACCACTTAAAACTCTGTGAAGAAAAGCCAGCACTCAATATAAGATGTAGCTCCTGACAAACAGGGCCTGTGTGCCTTTGAAACATGCATCAGTGATTGCAGTTTGCAGAAAAAGAGCTATATCTTATATAGAGTGCTGGCCTTTCTTCATTCTGCATCTTTCTACGAAGGTGCAAGATGGTATATCTGTTGCTTTCTATTGGGCACATTTAAACAAACAATGTAAAACATTTCAAAAAGTTTGAACTGGGTAAGGGTTCAGCTGCTTTTTAAGGCTCTCTACTTCTTATCAACCAATCAGGGAGAAACATTTGGAATGTCTTGTCATTAAAGTGGAAGTAAACCAATCGATTTTAACAATTTAAAAAAAAACTATTAAATTTCTGGCACGTGCAGGGAATGTAACGGTCACATTGGTTGTGCTCTCAATCAAACTGTCAAACCATCCAATGGCGGGTGTCGTAGCTGATCACATGTGCAGCATCATGGCAGTTGAAGATTAAGTTAAATAGTGGTCAAGATGGCAGCTTCCTTGGCTGTAAATGATAGGAGGGTTTACAGTACTTCCACTTTAAGAAAATTAGTGGACTAAATTGGTAACAAGAAGCTAGTAAGAAACCAAAATTAATGTGTGCAAAATTAACCCCAAAAAATGTATTTATAGTCATGTAGTCATCAGTGCATATAGTTGCAACCATTTGTATGTTAAACCAGTTTTAATGAAAATGTTGTGCGATGAAAGCCAAAACGCCCCTTGTCCAACTGGCTTACAAAACAAACGCAAAATAACTTCTACTGCTATTTTACTTGATTACACGATTAGAGTAAGCTGCATAACAAAATATGGTGAAAAAATAGGCAGTTTATTGTGTGGCACTAATTCATTATCTTCACACATTATTCAGTTGGTAAACTTGGTATACATGAATGGGTATACATGGTGTATTTGAACTAATATTTGTGGTCTATCTTTTCCATAGTTAGAAGACATATGAAGCAGTCTTTTCTAACAATATTGCATGGCTTGAGAATGAAAGCCGCCTGTTCCCGCCATTTCTATTTTATGAAGTTTCTTTACCAACCTAACTGTATTTATCACTTACAGCACCAATAGGTTCTCTTCCGCAGTTGATCTCAGGTTCCAGACCTGTACCAACCACTTCTTCCTACACAGGTTAGTCTCGTCTTTTCACACAATACCCCAGGTTCCAACCAAAGTTGTCATCATTTTACGGTATTATTTGATGATATTATTACACTTTTTATAATTTTTGTGGACCTAAGGTTAAAGACCCTCTATTCATCGGTTTCAGTATCATCCAATCATATGTAGCGGGGTCCTCAAATTGATGGGATACACCTGGGCAATAGTGTGACCCAGGTGTATAATTGTGTTAGGATTCAGACCCCTTTTTGTTTCGTGGAGGATTGGAGGATGTAATATTCTCCTTTGCCTGTGGGTGGCGAGGTACCCACAGGCTTCAGGTAGAATCATCTTCGCAGTGCTCCCTGTTTTGTCCCTTCCTGGAGATGGTATGGCTGGGGCGGGGAACCCGCCGGGCCGTTGATGGGAGGAGATAAAAGGGGGAGACGCCCTTGCCACGAGGTCTTGCGGAGAAGGAGGTCCTCGGAGGAGGAGGGTTGCGGTCCGCACCCAGGGCCCTTAGGCCTGGGTGCTGAAGATCCAGGAGTCTGGTCCAGGTGCCCATGGCCTGGTCCGGAGTCACGTTGGCGTCCATCCCAGGCACCTTCAGCCTGGGGTGAGGTACTATCGAGGAGGCCTGGGGCCCAGTACCTTCGACTGGGTCCCGCTAGGGTGGACTGTCCGAGGGTCCCTGAGCGGAGGGACTCGTACCTGAGGTGAGGAGGCCAGAGAGGTTACCCACTGGAGACCCGGAGCAGCACCAACCCGGTGACAGTGGGCCTCTGGGAACTCTCTTGGGGGGACACATCCCCCTGATAGGGGCCACAGCGCATCGAAGAGGGCTCCATTGCTGTTCATAGGGGTTGCTGGAAGAGACCCCATCTTTCCTGTTCTGTAACAGCCGGATTGGCTTAGGCGCCGCTGGTCATAGTACAGTGGCATAGAACTGAAACTTTAGGAAGTGCCTTGATCTGCTCGGCCCACCGTTGGCAAGGTTATAGGTCCCAACCAGTTTGCTGCAAAAGAACTGTTTATTGTGCTTTGCGTATTGGAGTGTCAAATAAACAAGTGTTGGACCTTTCTCCGGTGTGTGAACTCCAGTTACTGGAAGCAAAGGGGAGGCTGTGAGCTTGCAATTACAGACTCAGTGCATTCACAGAACACACCGGCCCGAGGAAACATCAGTAAGTGGCCTTCACCTCCCTACTGCAATGGGGAGGACATGGGCCGTGGCGCATCTCACTCTCACAACCCAGGAACCCCTAGACATGAGTTGGTGTGTAACAGATGAAGAAGTTGGAGAGAGAGTGAGGCCGCTACACGTGGGGGCTCGTGAGTCCGGGATAGAGTGTGTTCTAAAGATGGACTTGAGAATGTCTACATTTGAACTTTGCTGCCCAGAGGAGTTCCGAGCAGATCGGCCATATTACTGGCCAAAGTGCGTCCCTGCTCGGAGTTGTGGAAATGACCCTAACAAGGGAAAGGCCCATGCGGAGGAGCGGAAAAAGGGAGAGGTCCAGCCGTGTGACGTACTGCACGTGGGGACTGTTAACGCACTGCGCCACGAGGCACCCCATGGCGACATCGTTCGTGGGCGGAGTCAAGAAGAAGCCCGCGAAAATGTACAGCTCATGGGAGGAGTCTGGCCAAGTGTGGGGATACACGTGGAGACTCCGGCGCGGGGTCAGTGCATGATGGAGCAGCAGATAGTCGGAAGGCCTCAAGTGCCCCGTGGATTATGGTTCCTCACCCCACGAGAATGACTTCCTTTGCTGCCCCCATCACAGACACGGGGATAAGACTTAGGCCCCGAGGGCGGTTGGCTCTGTACACTTGCAGAGACACGGAGGCCCTCGGTGTGATCTGTCCCGGCTGCTCGGGACTGGTGGTCACCCTGAAGCCATTCGGGCGATGTGAGGAGTGCAGAGAATTCCTTTTTGAGGTTGAGTCGTCCACAGCAAGGCCCCGGGCCCTTCGCCTCAACCACCTCACGGGTACTGCTACTCCGGAAGGGGAGGTCAAGGCCTCTGTCGAGGTTCCCGTGCGCGCTGACCAGGGCGATGGACTGCCCAACAGAGAAAAATCCGAGGATGCTGCCTCGGTCGCCACAAGTTCTCTGCTCCCACCCCCGAAGAGGAAAGTTGGCCTAGTACAGGCATCCTATGGACGTGGTCGAGCTTCACCCCGCTGCTTGCCTGGCCTGGATGGCGCCGGTCGAGAAGGAAGTCCCGGACATCCCAGTCTACAAGGGTCAGGTGAGCCAGGGGCTGGGACTGTGGTGGTGGTTGGAGGTGTCGGGGGCCCATTGGAGGTGGAGCCCCCCAGGGAGGTTGATTCTGTGTCCACCGGAAGATATCTGCCTGCGGAGATGTATGACACCTCCGACCTAGAGTCGCTGTCTGATTGCGGAGATGATGGCGAGATAGACGAACTGTTCAGCCGCAAGGGCTGGGATAGAGTGCCACTTCTTGCTTCCCGTGCGGTACGGGATTCACCTATGTACACAGGAGACAGCACGCCTCGGGTGGAAGACCCGCAGCTTACGAGGGAACCTACCCCTCCACCTGTGTCCTCAGCTACTGTTACCTCACCTACTTTGGTTGTGGGGACACCCCGCGCTTCTCTGAGAGCGCCGAAAGTCATTTCCAGGGAGCTGGTAAAGGTACCTCGGCATCCGGAAGCTATTGTGCTGCCTGGAATTGGAGAGAAAGCCACTATGCCACCTTTGGCCCGCTTGCAGAGACTGTTTTGCCATAAAGTAGCTCGGGAATATGGGTGGGAGTACCCGTATCTACCCCGGGACTTGCTGTATGAGGTGGAAGTCTGGAGAACAAGATGGTATGACAAGTTTGTGTGGGACAAGTTGAAGGTGCCCCATGCTCGCAGGTACCTGGAATGTGTGCCGGCAGTGTCTAAGAGGTTTGAGGACTGCAAAGCTGAATGGAAATTGGGGCGCCATATCCATGCTGACAAGATAGTCATTTGCAGAAGAGAAGGAGAAGATGTCGAGTATTCGATAGAGGCATTTGACAAACACCTGAAACCCCTGTACCTGCCGGATCCAAAGTTTTACTTATAGGAGAAAAGAACTCCTGTTTATTTCTTTTGTGCACTTGAACTTTCTGGAAGAGCCATTCCCAGACACGCAGGACTGTGCCCTGTTTTTGTTTTTGTTTGGGCTTTTCTTTTTCTCGTTGGAGACTTGGGGACTGTTGTGTTTTCGTGTTTCCCCTTTTCTTCATGTGCCAAAGGCAAGGACATTTGGGAATAGTGGCAGAGTAGGAAAAGCTGGAAGAACGAAGATTCGTTGAGTGTCATGACCGCGGCGCTGTCACCAGGTGGCAGTGTTGCGCAACAAATGTTTGAAAATATTTCACCCACACATCACCTTGCTTGTTGGAGTGAGTGGGTCTCTCGGCTGACGGGCCCACTCATCCCAAATGACACAAAATTATGTTAGGATGTTGTTTTTCTTTCCCCTGCAGGAGAATCGTCAGTCAAGATCATTGAGAGTGGGTGGCTCTTAGACAGTGTGGGAGAGGGGTTGTGATTATGCAGATGTTAAAAATGTTTTATGACATAAGTTGTTTTATATGTTCCCCATTCCCTGAGCAGGTCTTGGCACTTGGAAATTTTTTTTTTAGAGGAATTGCTTCAGGGGTTTCACTCCATGCCACCACTTTATGGGAGGTATGGGTGTGCACCTGACGCTGGGGACCAGCGTCAAATTACAGGGGGGAGTGTGTAGCGGGGTCCTCAAATTGATGGGATACACCTGGGCAATAGTGTGACCCAGGTGTATAATTGTGTTAGGATTCAGACCCCTTTTTGTTTCGTGGACGATTGGAGGATGTAATATTCTCCTTTGCCTGTGGGTGGCGAGGTACCCACAGGCTTCAGGTAGAATCATCTTCGCAGTGCTCCCTGTTTTGTCCCTTCCTGGAGATGGTATGGCTGGGGCGGGGAACCCGCCGGGCCGTTGATGGGAGGAGATAAAAGGGGGAGACGCCCTTGCCACGAGGTCTTGCGGAGAAGGAGGTCCTCGGAGGAGGAGGGTTGCGGTCCGCACCCAGGGCCCTTAGGCCTGGGTGCTGAAGATCCAGGAGTCTGGTCCAGGTGCCCATGGCCTGGTCCGGAGTCACGTTGGCGTCCATCCCAGGCACCTTCAGCCTGGGGTGAGGTACTATCGAGGAGGCCTGGGGCCCAGTACCTTCGACTGGGTCCCGCTAGGGTGGACTGTCCGAGGGTCCCTGAGCGGAGGGACTCGTACCTGAGGTGAGGAGGCCAGAGAGGTTACCCACTGGAGACCCGGAGCAGCACCAACCCGGTGACAGTGGGCCTCTGGGAACTCTCTTGGGGGGACACATCCCCCTGATAGGGGCCACAGCGCATCGAAGAGGGCTCCATTGCTGTTCATAGGGGTTGCTGGAAGAGACCCCATCTTTCCTGTTCTGTAACAGCCGGATTGGCTTAGGCGCCGCTGGTCATAGTACAGTGGCATAGAACTGAAACTTTAGGAAGTGCCTTGATCTGCTCGGCCCACCGTTGGCAAGGTTATAGGTCCCAACCAGTTTGCTGCAAAAGAACTGTTTATTGTGCTTTGCGTATTGGAGTGTCAAATAAACAAGTGTTGGACCTTTCTCCGGTGTGTGAACTCCAGTTACTGGAAGCAAAGGGGAGGCTGGTGAGCTTGCAATTACAGACTCAGTGCATTCACAGAACACACCGGCCCGAGGAAACATCAGTAAGTGGCCTTCACCTCCCTACTGCAATGGGGAGGACATGGGCCGTGGCGCATCTCACTCTCACAACCCAGGAACCCCTAGACATGAGTTGGTGTGTAACAGATGAAGAAGTTGGAGAGAGAGTGAGGCTGCTACACATATATATAAACAATCGTTGATATTATTTAATTTTAAAATTCTTTGCACAGAAGGATTTACCTGTCAATCTATTTATACATTTTCTATTTTGTTCCTGACTAGATGTAATTCTAAAATGTATTTGTTTTACTCCACACCTTCACTATGTCTCTTACTAAATGCGTTTTTACTGCATCTATTTCAGCTGTAAACAAAGAACTCCGACATCTACTAATGGGCATTAAGCCAAATTTTGGTACTCACGAAGTACAGAAATATATTTCTTCTGACAGTGCTTCTCCCGCGTTTTTCGGTTCTGGACCTCACAAACATAATCACCTTCATCTTCCAAGGATATGTTGGGGATATTGAGTACCAGTGCTGCAGTATTGGTTCCTGACTGTTGCCTCAGCTCTCCTTTCATACGGGCAGCATACTGATGGACGTTCTTACATTCTAGGACAAGTGGGTTCCCCTCAGCATCATGTAGAGTGAGTAAGTTAAGCCGATACCACTGCAGGTTCTCATAGGTGTAATTATCTGCATGGCAGCTAAGACTGAGATTCTGTCCTTCTATTGGCTCCTGGGAAGGCTGGGGATCAATACGGAAGCCATCTGGGATTGCTGTGAAGAAGACATTTGTCATTGTTAGCAAGGATGCTAATAATGCTTTAAGTGAATCTACTACCTGAATGAACTTAAAGGTGTAAGTATAACCACAGCACACCATGAACCTGCTTTGGGTCCATCAATGTTTGGCTACTCAGTGATGTATGCAGGTAATAATGCCATTTGGCAAACACATTTGAATAAAAAGAATATATATACACTTTGGAACCTCTTTACAATTTCTATGAAAACAATTGGTGTCCTGCATTTATATAGGGAGACCAACAATGGAAGTCATGTTGTTATTTATCTAAGTACAGTTTTCCTTTAAATTACATGCACAGTAAAAACAAAGGAGAATTTTACAGCTGACATTCTCATGAAAGCTACTTACGAGTTTAACCGTAGATTTTAACTGGGGAATTTACACATTTTAGGTCACCTTTAGAGAGAATATTAATAACTCTGCATGATTGCTGTGTTTTTAAACCATTTGCATTGTCACTTACTTGTTACATAGAAGTAGATGAGTCTCTCATCTCTCCCCGCTTTGTTGGAAGCTGAACATTTGTACATGATTGATAGGTTTGCTTTCTGTATCACCAGCTTGCTCACAGTCTGCAATATGGAATTGTATTAGAATGGTATTGCTACGAAACAGACAAAAACATTTCTTCCAATTCTCCCTTCCTAAAAACTGTACAAATATAAAGTGAAATACCTAGAAAACCAATTAGATCCTTGCTTAGGCTAATCAATAACCTAAGCCATCTAAGAAAAGTACATTTTTGAGTTATTTGCCTATCTACAAATAAATCATATAAAATATTGATCTTTGCAAATAGATTAAAGTTGTCAGAAAAATCTGTTTGGTAAATGGAATAAGTTCTCTATTCTTCAATACCCCTTTTCTTTCATCTATTTTCATCTTAAGATACACCCCTCTTTAAAGCTGAACTACAGGCACAAAAACTTTCATTTAAATATATTCCTCAATAGCCAAAAAGTATTTCTCTTTCGTTCATGGACGGACACAGCCTTAATCTTGACAAAGCGGGTATTAGCCTTCCTTCAGGAGTGACTAGGCAGAATGTGTTAACAACTTCAAAGCTGAACAGCCCCGCCCAGGGGGCGGTCCTACTGGCTATATCCCCTCAGCCTGCACTAAGCAGCTCAGTTTTTTTCTGCCTAGCTAAGGAGAAGACATGGCTCCCTTCGTGCCCATAGGCCTGGAGGTTTTTATTCCAGATTGAAATGTTATTATTTTATTTTTATTTTTGTTCCTGTGATCTTCGATCAACTGCCGAATGGGTGACAGGCTGGATCCCAGATCCTTGTAGTCTCCCCAGTTTCGGCCATCGAGCGTGTGCTGACCGTAGCTACGCGCTGGGTCGCCCACGACATGCCCGTCACTCTATGGGTGGATGTTGAGCTATATGCTCCAGGGCATGCATAGGACCGGTCTATAGGGCCGAGTCGCAGCAGCCGGGCCGACAGTCACCTCCATCACCATGCGGAAGGTGGTCTGTCTGGGATGCTTCCAGCACAATCCACGCAGGAAGGGTAAGTAGTAATCCCCTGCTTCGGCAGGAAGACAGAGCTGGACATTCCTGGAGAGGTGAGTAAGGGGCTCTATCCTTCCCTTTCTCCATCCCTTCCTTCCCTCCTCCCTAGGCTCTCTAAGCTAGGCTGGCTGCTGGGGTGGTGGTTCCCCTGGGGGGGGGGGGGCTCCACCTGTGTGGGAACTCTGCATGTACGTCCGCTAGATAAAGGTTATGAGCTGCCATGAAAAGAGGGTTTGCTTACCTTTGTGTTCTGCTCCATGCTGTCGGCGACCATTTTGCTGGTGATCCATGCTGTGTTTGACCTCGTATGCGCTGGCGGCCATGTTCTTGTGGTCCGCGCTGTATTTGGCCTCTATCGGGCGATCGGAGGCCATTTTTCTTGTGATCCATGCTGTGTTTGGCCTCTTTTGCGCTGGCGGCCATGTTCTTGGGGTCCTCGCTGTGTTTGGCCTCTATCGGCCGCTTGGCGGCCATTTTTCTTGTGATCCATGCTGTGTTTGGCCTCTTCTGCGCTGGCGGCCATGTTCTTGTGGTCGGCGCTGTGTTTGGCCTCTATCGGCCGCTCGGCGGCCATTTTTCTTGTGATCCATGCTGTGTTTGGCCTCTTCTGCGCTGGGGGCCACGTTCTTGTGGTCCATGCTGTGTTTGGCCTCTATCGGCCGCTCAGCGGCCATTTTTCTTGATCAAGCTGTGTGCTGCCCGGCGGCCATGTTCTTGTGGCCCGTGGCGTTTTTTGGTCTCTATCTGCCGCTCGGTGGCCATTTTTTTCACGGTCCACGCCGATCAAATTGCATTTAAACGGCGCAAGCCTACAGACACATGCTGCAGAGTGGTCAGACTGATAGCTGACAAGGAAGCAGCTCTACTAGGAAGCGGACGGCAGCCATACTACTGTTCAAGGGTGGTGAGTCCTCTGGGGGGAATCCCTCGTCTCTGTCGCAGCTAGGAGTGTGGGCTGTTGGTACCTTGACTGGAGTCCTTGTGTCAGGTGCGTGGGTCAGCATGGCATCAGAAGCAGACGCTTCTCCCCCCGATACACCTAGATTGGCATCTGGTGCTCCTGCACCCGCTGTGTCAGTAGACGCTATGTCGGCGTCCTGGTTTGTTGCCAAGGTGGAAGTGGCGCGTGGGCATGGGGGGTAAAAAGTGCCCCTCCCCCCGCCATCTTCTGGGGACAACTCTGATGCGGCTCATGGCCCTGGTTCTGACATATCAGAGCATGCGGACCGTGGCCGGCCGGTCAGTGAGGATGACTCCAGTCATGGGTCCGGGTCACCACGCGATAAGGCTCTGATAGGTGACCTTATCACCGCAGTGCGGAATACTCTAAAGATAGAGGAGCCTGCAGAAACGCCAGAGGCGTCGGTCCCTTTTGGGTTCCGTAAAGCCGACCCGCGCTGCTAAGGTGTTTCTTGTGCGTCTTACCTAGACAAGCTTTTATACAAGGAGCGGGACAAACCACAAGAGGTTTTTCGGTCCCCAAAAAGGTTTGGCGATGTGTCACCCTTTTGAGGAGAGTTTCCTGAAAAGATGGACCTCTCCTTCCACAATTCCGGTGGAAGGGGCTCCTGCTTTCAAGGACCCTGCGGACAGAAAGGCTGAAGCGGTCATCCGCTACCTATACGGCTCGTTTGTGCGCCCAACGGTGGTTGGGGCCCTAGTGTCTCAGACACTCACTGAAGGGGCAAAAATGCTGCTCCATTGGTTAAGGCACATGAGGCTCCCTCGGACGAGGTGGCTATGGCCGACCAGTTGATACAGGGCCTCAAAATTGTCTTTGAGTCAGCCTGGACATTATTCCTCTGCTGTCCAGAGCCTCAAGCTATGCCGTGGTGTTACGCGGTCTGCTCTGGCTAAAATTTTGGTCTTCCAAGAAGGCCCTGATGGATTGCCCTTTAAGGGTGACAGACTTTTTGGAGCATCCCTGGATGACATTATTAAATATGCCACAGGAGGTAAGAGCATGCTGCTCCCACAATCCAAAAAGGGTAAGGGGCCCCGCCATGGCAAGGGCCCTCCTTCACCGCGCACAAGCGTTTTGTTTTCATCCGCCTAGTGAGGCAAGTAAATGATCCCAGGCCGATAAAGCGCCTGCTGAGGGACAGAAGCGTCCCTGGTTTCGCAAGCCCAACAAGCCTGCGAACGAATCTAAGTCCGCATAAAGTCTGTCCCCACCCATCTCTCGGGCAGGGGGACATCTTCGCGAATTCGCGACCTGGTGGACATCTCAGATCCCTGACCGGTGGGTTTGCGAATTAGTTTCCTCAGGGTACAAGATAGAGTTTCTCTCTTGCCCTCCGAATAGATTTTTATTTTTATTTTAGTTTGTCCCTCCAACCACCAGCTTCAGCTGACTCGTCGGGAAGTCCTATATGGGGCGGTTCAAGACCTGCTGATACGTGGGGTGATAATTCTTGTTTCAGTAGAGGAACGGTTTCAGGGGTTTTACTCAAATCTGTTTGTAGTACCTAGAAGGAGGGGGTTCGTCCAATCTTGGATCTCAGGGCCCTCAATTGCTTTGTGAAGGTACAAAGATTCCGAAGGGAGTTGGTTCACTCTGTTGTCCCTGCCCTCCATCCGGAGGATTTTGGCAAGGACGCATACTTGCAGGTCCCCATATGCACCAGGCATCAGAGAGGTCTGCGCTTTGCGGCCGGGGAAGACCACTACCAACTTGTGGCTCCCCCCTTGGCCTGGCATCAGCACCGAGGGTGTTCACCAAGGTGCTCGCCCTGATTCTGGCCCTACCAAGACAGCGTGGCATCGCTATCGTGGGCTACTTGGATGAAATTCTTCTGAGGGCCACTTCAAGCTCAGAATTAGAGGTGAGCATGTCTATAACCTGTCAGACCCTCCGATACTTTGGTTGGGTGCTGAACACTCAGAAGTCAGTATTGGTACCGACTCAACTTCTAGTGTATCTGGGTTTGGACTCCTCAGAGGCGAAAGTTTTTCTCCCTATGGGAAGGTTGCAGACCCTTCGGGCTGCGGTTCGACAGTTGACATCCCCAAGATGGTCGTCACACCACTTTTGCAGGCGAGTCCTGGGCCTCATGGTAACCTCCTTCGAGGCGGTACCGTATGCGCAGTTTCACACGCGAGTGCTACAGAAAGTAATTCTGTCCAGAAGGGACAAGTGCCCTTCATCCCTGGATTGTCAAATCCGGGTGAGCCACCTAGTTAGGACTTCCCTAGTTGGTGACTGGCATCACCGGCACTTCTGTCCGGGAAGTCGTTCCTTCCTTTTTACTTGCCGATCAATGTCCTGGGACTCCGGGCGATCAGGCTGTGCCTCTCAACATGGTAGCTCAGCTGCAGCGTCGAAGTCGCTCACATCCTAAGGGGGGCAGAAAGGAGCGTACCGACCCTGTGGGCCATATACATTCCGGGCGTGGAAAACTGGCAGGCGGAGAATGGTCTCTACACCCGGAGGTGTTTCAGCTCCTTTGCCAAGAGGGCACGCTAGACGTAGATCTCCTGTCTTCTCGACTCAATCGGAAGGTATTGAGGTTTGTGGCCAGGTCAAGAGACCCATGGGCAGACGCGACAGATGCGTTGGTAGCACCATGGAGTCAGTACCGGCTAATCTATGCCTTCCCTCCTCTGAAGCTCCTTCCTCATCTGCTTCGCAGACTGGAGGCAGCGAGGATTCCAATGATCCCTATTGCTCGGGATTGGCCTCGGCGTCCTTGGTACGCTGATCTAGTGCGTCTGATAGCAGGCGCCTCTTGGTGTCTACCGCTAGGAAAGGACCTGCTGTCGCAAGGTCCCATACGCCATCCTGTTTTACAGTAACTGGCTTTAACGGCATGGCCATTGAGAGCCAGGTGCTAAGAGACCGGGCCCTGTCAGACTCAGTGATCTCTACCATGAGGAGTGCTCGGAAATTGTCCTCTAGGAAGATTTACCATCGCACTTGGAAGACCTACATATCCATTTGTGAGGAAATGAGGTGGCATCCGCGTACTTATTTGATTCCAGAGTCCTGCTGTTCTTACAGCGTGGGGCAATTAAGAGGCAGATATCTGCCCTGGCTGTCTTTTTATTCAACGACGCCTGGTAGCTCACTCTCTAGTGAGAACGTTTGTTCAGGGAGTTTGGCATGCGGCCCCTCTGGTCCGCCCTCCACTACCTCCATGGGGCTTGTATAGCAGACGTCCCTTGGCGTCTACCGCTACGAGAGGACCTGCTGTCGCAAGGTCCCATACGCCATCCTGCTTACAGTTAATGGCTTAACGGCATGGCCTCTAGGTGCCTCAGAAACCACCGTTTGAGAACATAGGGAAATTCCCTTGTTGACACTTTCTCAGAAAGTAGTCCTTTTGGTGGCTGTTGTGTCAGTTAAGACGGGTTTCTGAGCTGACAGCCTTGTCATGCAAGGCTCCATATCTGATCTTCCACAAGGATAAGGTGGTGCTGCGTCCGCAGCCTTCTTTTCTTCCTAAGGTCGTTTTGACCTTCCATCTCAAGGAAGACATTGTACTGCCATCCTTGTGTCCTCATCCGTCGAATCCTAAGGAGGCGACGTTGCATTCATTGGACGTTGTCCGAGCTCTGAGAGTATACTTGTCTGTTACTGCTCCGTTCCAGAGTTCAGACTCACTGTTTGTTTCTGTGGCTGGTCCCAAGAAGGGCCCAGCGGTCTCGTCTGCCACCATCTTGAGGTGGATCCGACAGATCGTGATCAGGCTTATGCTATAAAGGGTCGGGCACCTCCCTTTCCCGGCGCATTCGACCAGGGCAAGAGGTGCCTCTTGGGCTTTCTGACATCAAGCGTCTGTTTCCCAGGTGTGTAAGGCGGCGACCTGGTCATCCATTCACACGTTCACTAAACTTTACAAGTTGATGTGTGTCTATCTTCAGATGCTTCTTTCGGCCGCAAGGTATTGCAGGAGGCAGTTTAGAGTGGCAACTCCTCCGTTGAGGAGCTCTGTTTTGTTTTGGGGTGAAGTTGTTTTAATGCTGTTCCCACCCCTTGTTTTTTACACTGCTTTGGGACGTCCCACTTTGTCAAGATTAAGGCTGTGTCCGTCCATGAACGAAAGAGAAAATAGGATTTTTATACTCACCGTAAAATCCTTTTCTCTGAGTTCATGGACGGACACAGCACCCACCCCTCTTTGTTTTTAGGTTTGTACTGCTTTTGACGAACTGAGCTGCTTAGTGCAGGCTGAGGGGATATAGCCAGTAGGACCGACCCCTGGGCAGGGCTGTTCAGCTTTGAAGTTGTTAAAACATTCTGCCTAGTCACTCCTGAAGGATGGCTAATACCCACATTGCCAAGATTAAGGCTGTGTCTGTCCATGAACTCAGAGAAAAGGATTTTACGGTGAGTATAAAAATCCTATTATTGTGCACCAAACTCCAAAAACTCAGATATTACCCTGTAAAAGTAGTAGTGACATCACCACTGTGCTATACAGAGACTGTAGAGAGAGCAGAGCTGTGGGAGGGACCCAGCAGGCTCCACCCACTACAGTCTACAAAAAGCTACAGGAGGGGGTAGATATGAGACCAGTCACCCTGCACAAGGTGAAAGAACAGCAGTGACCGGTCTTTATTACAGGAAACTGAGGCAAAGTTTCACACTGAATTACTGCTCAGAAGAAATTCATAAAGCACACCAAAATTCAAGAAAGAATACACATGCCTCTTGTATTTAGACAATATTTGTCTATCCCGAAGATCAGCTTTAGAAATGTAGCACCCTGGTACTAAACAGGGCTGCTAATAAATCTAGTTGTGCTAGGTGGTAACTAGCCTGGCTAATTGATAGTGATCCACTGATTTCTGTAATAACTCTGAGTTTAATTGGTGGTCTCTCTCTTAGGTGGTACTGTTGCCTTTGGCATTAGGATGATGGATTACAGTAAATTCAGGTGATGAGTAAATAAGTTGTCTCAGCCAGTCAGCAGGAGTTTCTTTTGCCCGCTGTGCATGCAGGGATAGGCTATTTATTCGGGAGGAGTCAGGTGATCAGGGTTCTTCCCGGGGCTGCGGCCTGGGTGGATGTGTGTCAAACAGCTTCTGTTTGAGTGTATATATACAGTACTGTGTGTGTGTACTGTGTGTGTGTATATATATATCTATAGATATAAATATATATATATATATATATATATATATACACACACACACAGTACTGTGCAGACATTTTAGGCAGGTGTGAAAAAATTCTGCAAAAGTAAGAAAGACTGTTTTCAAAATTATATATTTTTTTGGTTTGTGTTTATTGATTTATAAAATGCAAAGTGAGCGAACAGAAGAAGAATTACCCGTTGGCTTCAAACCAGCATCAATTCCAACACTTGCACATTTTGTACACTTGCAAAAAATCTGGGATTTTGTAGGATTAGAGTCAGATGTATGATTAACCTATTATTACAAGCAGGTGCTAATGATCATTAATTTCATATGTAGGTTTATAACACAGTCATTAACTGATATAGAAACAGCTGTCTAGGAGGCTTAAAATTGAGTGAGGAACAGCCAAACTCTGCTACTAAGGTGATGTGGAAAACAGCTTCATGTCACAGGTCATATACTATGGCAAGACTGAGTACAGCAACAAGACACAAGGTAGTTGTACTACATCAGTAAGGTCTCTCCCAGCCAAAATTTTCAAAGCAGACTGGGGTTTCAAGATATGTTGTTCAAGCTCTTTTGAAGAAGCACAAAGAAACGGGCAACGTTGAGGACCATAGACACAGTGGTTGGCCAATTAAAATTTAATGCAGCAGATGATAGACACATCATGCTTACTTCCCTTTGACATCTGAGGATGTCCAGCAGTGACATCAGCACAGAACTAATCAAAAACCAATGGGACCCAGGTACACCCACCTACTGTCCGGAGAAGGATCTGAGGCAGCCTACATCCACAGAAGATCTGTGGTTTGTTCTCCAAGATGTTTTGAACAACCTACCTGCAGAGTTTCTTCAAAAGCTGTGTGCAAGTGTGCATAGAAGAATAGATGCTGTTTTAAAGGCAAAGAGTGGTCCCATCAAACATTGATTTGATTTGGATTTCTCTCCTGTTTTTCTTTCCTTTTTTGTTAATTGATACAAATAAACTCTAAACACCTCTAGTAAGGTGCTGGGAATCCATGAGCCATTTGACTCTTGATCCCACAGAGGAAGAGTGCCATGATCTCCTGACTAAATCCTGTCAGTTTCTAGGTATAATTTGGGCATGCTATTTAGGAATTATAGTTTGAACTGAGAAGAAATTTCATCACTGTCCTTTCAACAATAACCTGTTTCTTCTGAAGGGAACAGATGTGTGACAGAAAACAGGAAAGCTGTTATATGAAGGCGTGGTCTCCTAACGGAAGTGAGTAAAGGAAGCAGGAAGTTAACTAGCTTGGCTACATTTTAGTGACTGTTTTTTGTCTAATTTTAAGCTCTAAATGCAGGTAATTACTCCAAGGAAATCTATTCAGTGCCAGAACTCACCAGGGAACACATGCAAAGGTCAACAGATTTTACAAATGTTAGTATAGGTCACGCTGTTTGCAAGATGTTGACAAAACAACATACAGGCATTTCGGTGTATCCTGACAGGAAGCGGGTCTCATTGCAGGCTGTGGAACTTTCTTTACCAAAGGAAAAACCTTCACTTTAACAACACAAGGATCTAATTATAGGGTCATTTGTTAATAGGTGCTGAAACACGTCATTATAGCTTTGAGAAAGTGAATGTCCAAAATGTCACTTTTAGTGAAAGTAAATCTGCCTTGATTTTGGCACTGTATATGTTGTTACAAGATATACAATGCATACAGTATTTGCTATCCAGAAACTCATGGTAAGAGGTGTAACTAAATGTGACAGAACCCTTATGCTAAATACAGATATGGTCCCTGATAATTTTATACAAAAAAAAAAATCTTTCAAAATTAGATGAACACATTAAGAATGGGGAGATATGTAATACAATTCACACATTTCTTGTTATTTACATAAGATAGATTTCCATCATATATGTATTAGATGTTCAAACTGTTAAAACAAGGATACAAATAAAGAGAAAGGGCTGTTTTATCCTGTAAGCATCCTGAGTGTAGTGTGAGGGTGTTAAGAGGTAACAGGACATCTGTACAAGTGTAAAGCTGGCCATGCCCATTAAGAGATTTGGTTGAAAATGGTTATTTGCAAAACGTGTTCAATTCTCTAATGGCCATTGGGGACAATCCAATGACTGTTTTCAACTGTAGTGAGGAAAATCAAAGGCAAAGGATGAAAAAAAATGTTTTATTTTATTTCTGAGTAAATTCAGTTCTAACTGTGAATGTGGCTTCTATACGGTAAAAATTTAACTTTTAAGTGCTAGGTAAAGTGGTAGGTAAAGTTTAAGTATAAATGTGGTAAGGTCACAGACATAAACATTACATCACTTCCATGCATCCCAAAACTGAGCGGTAGAATTCAAACCACTGGCATGGTAATCAAAAACATTTTTTAAACTTCGACCAATTTAATTTAAAAAACGTGAAATCGGAATGTAGCGCTGTATGAAAGTGAGGCCCAATAACTTGGGCCTCAAACTGAACCAAAGTGAAAAACAATCTCAATGTGATAAGTCCACACAGTGTCCATAAATAAATCCGTGTTAGGAAAACAAAACCATAAAGCACTGAGGGGTCATCACATGGCTCTTGTAGAAAAAGAGAAGTAGAATACTCTTTCTTACCAGAGCGTTGGACCTGTGGTTTAGGCAGGTCGAATGGGCATAAAGGATCTCTGTGGCAGTCCTCATCTATTGGTCTGGAAAACTGGATCAAACGAATCCCCGCTGTAAACCGTCCGGTAGGCTCCCCAACTTGACAGCAGACCTTGGGTTCAACATTGATCCAGATTGGGCCTCACTTTCATACAGCGCTACATTCCAATTTCACGTTTATCAATTCTAGTCACATTTTATGTAGCAGCTTTGTTTTCTTTCACGTTTATTCCACGTATTTTTTAGAATAGCGCAATATTTTTTCCTACATACTTGCACAATTTAATTTCAAAGCTGATTTCAAGTCTAGAAATAACTATGCTCAAAACTGCTCCCACCCCTTTCTAACACCTACAGTATACTAACTACCATGTAGAAGAAACATTAAAATACTTACCTATTCTCAGAGCACTCCGGTCTGTTCACATGGCTCTATTGCATGTTATTTTTTTATGAATGATTTTTTTTTTTTATTCTATATGAATGTTCAAATGGAACTTTACTCATGTATGGCTTGCTAAGTGACTAGAAATGTCACAGAAAACTTCCACTTTGCCACAGATATCAAACTATGTATGTGATTGGTGTCAGATAGCTCATGGGAGGAGCCTGAGGCTGTAGCCTAGTTCTGTATAGGGGGCATGAAGGCATGAGGGAAGGGAAAGCTTGGTGTGTCATACAGGAGAAAGTGTGTATCCTCTGTTATTTTTTTTTCTTTGCTGCTTTTGTTCCTAAAGAATAAATTGCTTGTCACTTCCTGTTGTGTCACTGTGACTGAAAGTGAGGGAAGATCACTGGATTCACACCACTATGACTTTTCTGGGGACAACATAAAATTTGGGATTTTATTCTACTTTCACTTTCAATGAGAATGGTGAACAGGAGAGATAGATAGGATGAATCTCCCTAACATAGAACAGCAATTAAAACCTAAAAACCTTAATACCTAAAAAGACCTCAAACCTATCTCTATCCAAAGCCAATGTAGCGGGGTCCTAAATTTAGGGGAAGTGTTTGAGTGGTAGTTATGCTCAAACACCCCAATTGTCAGGATTCTGTCAACCATTTTTGTCTGCAGGGAGAGTATCGGTGTATAGTTCCCTGTGGCCTGCAGGTGGCGCTGCCATGGCAGGCCAGGGTTGAACTGCTGATACAGTGCTGTGCCTTGTGCATCCCCTCTCAGCAGCCATACGGTAGGAGTGGCAGGCCTGCTGTGCATTCTGGGAGAGGATATAAAATGGGCAGACGCTGCCTATTCGGGGTTCTGTCGTGGTCGGGGGTCCTACCCCAAGGAGTGTGTTCCTGTCCGCCCTGGGCACCTTTGGCCCAGGGGCGGAGGTCGGTGAATCAGTCCCAGGCAGCTTTAGTCCTGGGGCTGCAGCAATGGCCTTGGGCCCAGCACCTTCGGCTGGGGCCCATCAAGGATCGAGGAATCCCAGGGTGCCGCCTTGCGAGGGGACCCGCATCTTAGACGAGGAGGCCGGGGGAGGAACCGTTCCGAGGGACTAGTGAGAAGTCACGGTGAAGGAAGGGGCCCGGTAACTCTCTGGAGGGATGTCTTCTCCTTAACAGAGGTCAAGTTTTAAGAAGGAACCAAGTTTACCAAGTCTGTGGCAGAGACTGCGGTTGGGTTAGAGCACCATTCTGCCTGCTAGTCCCTATCTGGGGAGACTATCCCAATGGGCTGAGTCTGCTCGAGAATCTGAGCAGTGAAGTGTTTTGCGTTTGTCCCTGGACCTCTCCCACACTTTATGCTGTCCTGTTCTTACTCCAACCTTTCCTATCAGAGACTGTGCTTTAAGAAGAAAAATAAACTCTACGTTGGAGTTACAGCTGGTGTGGACCTTGATGTTATTGGGGGAAATAGAGACTGATCTTTATTAACTATAGAGGTGAGAATCATTCTCTGGAGGATTCTGGCTTTTTGGCTGTGGAGACCCACCAACAACACTGCTCAACCTCTTCACACAGGAGGGTACGGGCTTGTGGCGTGGTGTGCCCTCTCTTCCTGCGAGGAGCCAAAGGCAGGTGAAGGGGGTGAGTGCGCTACACTAAGAACACATTTTTGACTTTAGTTATACTTTAGGTTAAGTGGCAAAAAGGAACAAACAATGAATCCCCCGTGTGCTCCCCTGTAATGAGGTGGTAGAATGCTAGAGATGCACCCCTTATGCGACATGACACTGCAGCCTAGGGATCCTGTTAGTTGAGCACCATTGTCTAATAGTAAATACAGAACTGCCCGTGGATCTGTGACTCTATTTAGAATTTCCCATAAAAGACCTATTAAACTCCATTGTTCATGTTGTACCTTAAGGGAAACTCTCCTAGAAAGGTCAAGTCTGCAAAGGCTAATTGTACTCATTCTGCTTCTGTGAAATATCCACCCTAATGGCCTTGATATTGTATACCTTCTTGAGAACAGCTGTAAACATGTGTCAACAGCACTAAAAACTCATCAAGCCTTTGTTGCTCTGTACCTGCTTGATATCCTATTACATATACACAGGCATGAAATAAGGCACATATAAATTATATTTGGACCGATTTAGATCATGGAGGTGTACCCTCTTTACTACCTTCATTTATGCCTAAAGCCTAGACCAGTGATGGCGAACCTTGGCACCCCAGATGCTTTGGAACTACATTTCCCATGATGTTCATGCACTCTGCAGTATAGTTGAGAATCATGGGAGATGTATCATCTGGGGGGGGGGGGGGGCAAGGTTCGTTATTACTAGCCTAAACCATTCCAGAATGTTCCAAAGATTACCTGAACTCCACCCTGTATAATTATACCATTAGCTTGGTTGGAAAAATGGTATGTATCAAACAGTTTTGATCCAGAAAAAGCAAAAGCTATACACACCCCAAACAATTGAATACATTTGCTTCAGAAAGGGAAATAATATTTCTCACTGTTTTTAAATGTAGATGAACAAAATAATAAAATAAATAAAATATCCCATCGTATTTGTAATGTTAGGTAAAGGAACAAGAATATGCACATAAGAATTTCAGTTATTTCTTCCTTATGACCCATAACAGATCCAAAACCTTTATACTATTACATATTTTATTCTGCTCTTTAATATTTCAAGAATTTCCATAGAATCATGAAAGTACTAGTGTATTTTTAAGACAAAAAAAAAACTCTTTGGTGAACAGTTCAGTGGTTCATTTTGCTGATGTGTTGAAAAAAAAAATATGCACATTTCTAAGCCCAGTGATTAGAAAGTTTAATGCTGGCATAGCGCAATAATAATGGATTGCTTGATTAAACCCCCCCCTCCGCAGCGCTATTGTGTTCTCCTCGCGGGGAGCCTTTCCTGCCGACAGAACACAATGATCAGTGTTGCTGGCTATGGCTGGTGGTACTAATCGTTCAGGAAAAAAGAGACATGCTGGTTGTACACAAGTACAGAAATCAATTTTTGTACAACCAGGGTGCCCATACATGGATCGAAATTCAGCCGCTCCCTGCTAAACCGGACACATTTCATTTCACGTATTACCAGCTTTACCTGATCAACCCACCTCTAATAACAGAATTTTCTGTTTTGCGCTAAAAGGAGAGCTACCTCTGGCCCAAAAATGTAACTTGCATTTTATGAATGGGTTGTAAAATGCGGGTTGTGGTGTGCATAGCTGAGCACAATAAAATGGAAAGCATAAAACCATATCTGCTCTATCCTTATAAATGAGTCCCTAAATGCATAGAGGGAGATTTAGCATTAAATATTTAAAATTTGTAGAGAATTCTATTAATATCAACAAGAGCAGAAATAATAATTTGATGTAGTAGTATAAATGGTATTACTATCTCTGCAAGTATTATTGATATTTTCTGATTATCATGGAGAATAACCACTTGTCCCCCGCCCACTGTCAATTGACGGCGGGCGGAGGATACTCTCGTTCTGGGAGGACGTCATATGACGTCCTCCCTTTAAAACGAGCTAGGAGGCGCGCGCTTGAAGCCAGCGGCGCGCGCGCGCGCCCGCCGCGTTCACGAGGCCCCGGTGCGCGTGCCCGGCGGCCGCGATTGCCGCCGGGCACCCGCGATTGCCCGGGAAACGAGCAGGAAAGTGGGTCTCTGTGTGTAAACACAGAGATCCACGTCCTGTGAGGGAGAGGGGACCGATGGTGTGTCCCTTGTACATAGGGACAACCATCAGTCACCTCCCCCAGTCAGTCCCCTCCCCCCACAGTAAGAACACATTGAGGGAACATATTTAACCCCTTCCCGCCCCCTAGTGGTTAACCCCTTCCCTGCCAATCACATTTATACAGTAATCAATGCATTTTTATAGCAGGGATCGCTGTATAAACGTGAATGGTCCCAAAAATGTGTCAAAAGTGTCCGATGTGTCCGCCGCAATATCGCAGTCACAATAAAAAATCGCAGATCGCCGCCATTACTAATAAAAAAATAAAAAAATAAAAATGCTATAAATCTATCCCCTATTTTGTACACGCTATAACTTTTGCGCAAACCAATCAATACGCGCTTATTGCGTTTTTTTTTTTTACCAAAAATATGTAGAAGAATACATATCGGCCTAAACTGAGGAAAATTTTATTTTAAAAAAAAATGGGTATTTATTATAGCAAAAATTAAAAAAATAGTGTTTTTTTTCCAAACTGGACGCTCTTCTTTTGTTTATAGCGCAAAAAATAAAAACCGCAGAGGTGATCAAATACCACCAAAAGAAAGCTCTATTTGTGGGAAAAAAAGGACGCAAATTTCGTTTGGGAGCCACGTCGCACGACCGCGCAATTGTCATTCAAAGTGTGACAGCGCTGAAAGCTGAAAAATGGCTTGGGCAGGAAGGGGGTTTTCGTGCACAGTAGGGAAGTGGATAAATTAAATGTATTCAGTACAGGGTCTATTCATAATTTTTTTCTAAGAAACTCATTTTGTTTTAAAGATTTACAATGTGTACAGATTATCATTAATATTTTTATATTAAAATTATTGTTGTCATGTTATGTTTAATTGATATCTTCCTAGCTATCTTAGATTCATTCTGGCATTGAATTGCTAGTATATAGGGATGGGCCCGGTGCTCGATTCGAACCCATGTTCGAATCGAACATCGGGCGTTCGCTCGCTCGTCGAGCCCAGAACTATTTGGGCCGTTCGCATCACATTCGTGTGATGCGAGCGGCCCCGCAATGCATTGCGGCCGGCGCGGCCGGCGCAGTGCATTGCTGGCTGATGATTGGCCAAGCATGCACTGTGACCCCGCATGCTTGGCCAATCACAGCGCCCGAAACTCGGAGAGCAATAATTGGCTACAGGCAGGACGCCTGTAGCCAATTACAGCTCAGGGGCTTTAGTACACGCCCCACCATTTAAAAGGCCGCCACGCCATCGGCCCCGGTCACATGAGTTCCGGCTTTAGGAGAGATTAGTCTGCTGATTCAGTCTTTGCTTGATACTGAAAGATTTGCTCTTCTTTGCTAAACCATTGGCTATTTCTTTGCTAAACCATTGCTACCTAAGTCATTGATCGTTCATTGCTGCTGATTGCACAGTTAGTGTGTTATTAGCTGCTGCTGGGGATTAGTCTGGTGCGTGCTTACTGTTAGTACAGTATTGCAGTAGTACCAACCGCAGTGCTGTTAGCACAGCATTGCACCCCAACAGCACCCATAGGACTTCTAGTGTGTTAGTGGCAGCAAACAGAGCTCCTATATTTTCTTCTCAGCAGCACCCATAGGACTTCTAGTGTGTTAGTGGCAGCAAACAGAGCTCCTATATTTTCTTCTCAGCAGCACCCATAGGACTTCTAGTGTGTTAGTGGCAGCAAACAGAGCTCCTATATTTTCTTCTCAGCAGCACCCATAGGACTTCTAGTGTGTTAGTGGCATCACACAGAGCTCCTATATTTTCTTCTCAGCAGCACCCATAGGACTTCTAGTGTGTTAGTGGCAGCAAACAGAGCTCCTATATTTTCTTCTCAGCAGCACCCATAGGACTTCTAGTGTGTTAGTGGCAGCAAACAGAGCTCCTATATTTTCTTCTCAGCAGCACCCATAGGACTTCTAGTGTGTTAGTGGCAGCAAACAGAGCTCCTATATTTTCTTCTCAGCAGCACCCATAGGACTTCTAGTGTGTTAGTGGCATCACACAGAGCTCCTATATTTTCTTCTCAGCAGCACCCATAGGACTTCTAGTGTGTTAGTGGCAGCAAACAGAGCTCCTATATTTTCTTCTCAGCAGCACCCATAGGACTTCTAGTGTGTTAGTGGCAGCAAACAGAGCTCCTATATTTTCTTCTCAGCAGCACCCATAGGACTTCTAGTGTGTTAGTGGCAGCAAACAGAGCTCCTATATTTTCTTCTCAGCAGCACCCATAGGACTTCTAGTGTGTTAGTGGCAGCAAACAGAGCTCCTATATTTTCTTCTCAGCAGCACCCATAGGACTTCTAGTGTGTTAGTGGCATCACACAGAGCTCCTATATTTTCTTCTCAGCAGCACCCATAGGACTTCTAGTGTGTTAGTGGCAGCAAACAGAGCTCCTATATTTTCTTCTCAGCAGCACCCATAGGACTTCTAGTGTGTTAGTGGCAGCAAACAGAGCTCCTATATTTTCTTCTCAGCAGCACCCATAGGACTTCTAGTGTGTTAGTGGCAGCAAACAGAGCTCCTATATTTTCTTCTCAGCAGCACCCATAGGACTTCTAGTGTGTTAGTGGCAGCAAACAGAGCTCCTATATTTTCTTCTCAGCAGCACCCATAGGACTTCTAGTGTGTTAGTGGCATCACACAGAGCTCCTATATTTTCTTCTCAGCAGCACCCATAGGACTTCTAGTGTGTTGGTGGCAGCAAACAGAGCTCCTATATTTTCTTCTCAGCAGCACCCATAGGACTTCTAGTGTGTTAGTGGCAGCAAACAGAGCTCCTATATTTTCTTCTCAGCAGCACCCATAGGACTTCTAGTGTGTTAGTGGCAGCAAACAGAGCTCCTATATTTTCTTCTCAGCAGCACCCATAGGACTTCTAGTGTGTTAGTGGCATCACACAGAGCTCCTATATTTTCTTCTCAGCAGCACCCATAGGACTTCTAGTGTGTTAGTGGCAGCAAACAGAGCTCCTATATTTTCTTCTCAGCAGCACCCATAGGACTTCTAGTGTGTTAGTGGCATCACACAGAGCTCCTATATTTTCTTCTCAGCAGCACCCATAGGACTTCTAGTGTGTTAGTGGCAGCAAACAGAGCTCCTATATTTTCTTCTCAGCAGCACCCATAGGACTTCTAGTGTGTTAGTGGCAGCAAACAGAGCTCCTATATTTTCTTCTCAGCAGCACCCATAGGACTTCTAGTGTGTTAGTGGCAGCAAACAGAGCTCCTATATTTTCTTCTCAGCAGCACCCATAGGACTTCTAGTGTGTTAGTGGCAGCAAACAGAGCTCCTATATTTTCTTCTCAGCAGCACCCATAGGAATTCTAGTGTGTTAGTGGCATCACACAGAGCTCCTATATTTTCTTCTCAGCAGCACCCATAGGACTTCTAGTGTGTTAGTGGCAGCAAACAGAGCTCCTATATTTTCTTCTCAGCAGCACCCATAGGACTTCTAGTGTGTTAGTGGCAGCAAACAGAGCTCCTATATTTTCTTCTCAGCAGCACCCATAGGACTTCTAGTGTGTTAGTGGCAGCAAACAGAGCTCCTATATTTTCTTCTCAGCAGCACCCATAGGACTTCTAGTGTGTTAGTGGCAGCAAACAGAGCTCCTATATTTTCTTCTCAGCAGCACCCATAGGAATTCTAGTGTGTTAGTGGCATCACACAGAGCTCCTATATTTTCTTCTCAGCAGCACCCATAGGACTTCTAGTGTGTTAGTGGCAGCAAACAGAGCTCCTATATTTTCTTCTCAGCAGCACCCATAGGACTTCTAGTGTGTTAGTGGCAGCAAACAGAGCTCCTATATTTTCTTCTCAGCAGCACCCATAGGACTTCTAGTGTGTTAGTGGCAGCAAACAGAGCTCCTATATTTTCTTCTCAGCAGCACCCATAGGACTTCTAGTGTGTTAGTGGCAGCAAACAGAGCTCCTATATTTTCTTCTCAGCAGCACCCATAGGAATTCTAGTGTGTTAGTGGCATCACACAGAGCTCCTATATTTTCTTCTCAGCAGCACCCATAGGACTTCTAGTGTGTTAGTGGCAGCAAACAGAGCTCCTATATTTTCTTCTCAGCAGCACCCATAGGACTTCTAGTGTGTTAGTGGCAGCAAACAGAGCTCCTATATTTTCTTCTCAGCAGCACCCATAGGACTTCTAGTGTGTTAGTGGCAGCAAACAGAGCTCCTATATTTTCTTCTCAGCAGCACCCATAGGACTTCTAGTGTGTTAGTGGCATCACACAGAGCTCCTATATTTTCTTCTCAGCAGCACCCATAGGACTTCTAGTGTGTTAGTGGCAGCAAACAGAGCTCCTATATTTTCTTCTCAGCAGCACCCATAGGACTTCTAGTGTGTTAGTGGCAGCAAACAGAGCTCCTATATTTTCTTCTCAGCAGCACCCATAGGAATTCTAGTGTGTTAGTGGCATCACACAGAGCTCCTATATTTTCTTCTCAGCAGCACCCATAGGACTTCTAGTGTGTTAGTGGCAGCAAACAGAGCTCCTATATTTTCTTCTCAGCAGCACCCATAGGACTTCTAGTGTGTTAGTGGCAGCAAACAGAGCTCCTATATTTTCTTCTCAGCAGCACCCATAGGACTTCTAGTGTGTTAGTGGCATCACACAGAGCTCCTATATTTTCTTCTCAGCAGCACCCATAGGACTTCTAGTGTGTTAGTGGCAGCAAACAGAGCTCCTATATTTTCTTCTCAGCAGCACCCATAGGACTTCTAGTGTGTTAGTGGCAGCAAACAGAGCTCCTATATTTTCTTCTCAGCAGCACCCATAGGACTTCTAGTGTGTTAGTGGCAGCAAACAGAGCTCCTATATTTTCTTCTCAGCAGCACCCATAGGACTTCTAGTGTGTTAGTGGCATCACACAGAGCTCCTATATTTTCTTCTCAGCAGCACCCATAGGACTTCTAGTGTGTTAGTGGCAGCAAACAGAGCTCCTATATTTTCTTCTCAGCAGCACCCATAGGACTTCTAGTGTGTTAGTGGCAGCAAACAGAGCTCCTATATTTTCTTCTCAGCAGCACCCATAGGACTTCTAGTGTGTTAGTGGCAGCAAACAGAGCTCCTATATTTTCTTCTCAGCAGCACCCATAGGACTTCTAGTGTGTTAGTGGCATCACACAGAGCTCCTATATTTTCTTCTCAGCAGCACCCATAGGACTTCTAGTGTGTTAGTGGCAGCAAACAGAGCTCCTATATTTTCTTCTCAGCAGCACCCATAGGACTTCTAGTGTGTTAGTGGCAGCAAACAGAGCTCCTATATTTTCTTCTCAGCAGCACCCATAGGACTTCTAGTGTGTTAGTGGCAGCAAACAGAGCTCCTATATTTTCTTCTCAGCAGCACCCATAGGACTTCTAGTGTGTTAGTGGCATCACACAGAGCTCCTATATTTTCTTCTCAGCAGCACCCATAGGACTTCTAGTGTGTTAGTGGCAGCAAACAGAGCTCCTATATTTTCTTCTCAGCAGCACCCATAGGACTTCTAGTGTGTTAGTGGCAGCAAACAGAGCTCCTATATTTTCTTCTCAGCAGCACCCATAGGACTTCTAGTGTGTTAGTGGCAGCAAACAGAGCTCCTATATTTTCTTCTCAGCAGCACCCATAGGAATTCTAGTGTGTTAGTGGCATCACACAGAGCTCCTATATTTTCTTCTCAGCAGCACCCATAGGACTTCTAGTGTGTTAGTGGCAGCAAACAGAGCTCCTATATTTTCTTCTCAGCAGCACCCATAGGACTTCTAGTGTGTTAGTGGCAGCAAACAGAGCTCCTATATTTTCTTCTCAGCAGCACCCATAGGACTTCTAGTGTGTTAGTGGCATCACACAGAGCTCCTATATTTTCTTCTCAGCAGCACCCATAGGACTTCTAGTGTGTTAGTGGCAGCAAACAGAGCTCCTATATTTTCTTCTCAGCAGCACCCATAGGACTTCTAGTGTGTTAGTGGCAGCAAACAGAGCTCCTATATTTTCTTCTCAGCAGCACCCATAGGAATTCTAGTGTGTTAGTGGCATCACACAGAGCTCCTATATTTTCTTCTCAGCAGCACCCATAGGACTTCTAGTGTGTTAGTGGCAGCAAACAGAGCTCCTATATTTTCTTCTCAGCAGCACCCATAGGACTTCTAGTGTGTTAGTGGCAGCAAACAGAGCTCCTATATTTTCTTCTCAGCAGCACCCATAGGACTTCTAGTGTGTTAGTGGCAGCAAACAGAGCTCCTATATTTTCTTCTCAGCAGCACCCATAGGACTTCTAGTGTGTTAGTGGCATCACACAGAGCTCCTATATTTTCTTCTCAGCAGCACCCATAGGACTTCTAGTGTGTTAGTGGCAGCAAACAGAGCTCCTATATTTTCTTCTCAGCAGCACCCATAGGACTTCTAGTGTGTTAGTGGCAGCAAACAGAGCTCCTATATTTTCTTCTCAGCAGCACCCATAGGAATTCTAGTGTGTTAGTGGCATCACACAGAGCTCCTATATTTTCTTCTCAGCAGCACCCATAGGACTTCTAGTGTGTTAGTGGCAGCAAACAGAGCTCCTATATTTTCTTCTCAGCAGCACCCATAGGACTTCTAGTGTGTTAGTGGCAGCAAACAGAGCTCCTATATTTTCTTCTCAGCAGCACCCATAGGACTTCTAGTGTGTTAGTGGCAGCAAACAGAGCTCCTATATTTTCTTGTCAGCAGCACACATAGTACCTATAGTGTGTTAGTGTCAGCACCCATAGGACCTACAGTGTGTTGTGAGCACACATAGGAGTTCTATTTTTTATACTATATACACTACCGACTACAATGGCTGGAAGACCGCCAAGGAGAGGCAGAGCGTGCCGAGGCAAGAACACAGGGCAGGCAGGCTCTGTTTCTAGAGACAACAGTGCTGGCCGTGGACGTGGTCGTGCATCGTCATCAGCACGTGGCCATGGGACACGCTTGTCTTTGTTTTCGGCAGCTGGACATGTGGAGCCGCATCATGCCGAAGGCTTGGTAGAATGGATGACCAAGCCCTCCTCATCCTCCTCATCCTCTCTCACCCAGGCTCAGGGTACTGGCAGAGCAGCTGCCAACGCGTACTCAATGGCATCATCAGCCACCCCTTCCCTAGACCCACCATGTCCTCCTGAGGAGTCCCCCGAACTGTTTGAGCACAGTGTTGGGTACATGCTCCAGGAGGATGCCCAACGATTCGAAGGCTCGGATGATGATACCCAGCTTGAGGAAGTCAGTAGTGTGCGCGCAGAGAAAGGGGATGCTGAAGGACAGCAATCTGGCAGTAGTGTTCCACCAGCTGCAGCTTACTGCCAGGTTTGCTCTAGTGGTGAAGAGGGAGGGGATGATGAGGTCACTGACTCCACGTGGGTGCCTGAAGGGAGAGAGGAGGAGGAGGAGGAGGATGCAGCGTCACATGTCCAACGAGGCAGGATGCCCCCTGGAGGCCAGCTAGAGGCCAGCACAGCAACTGTACCACACCGCAGAGCTCCGCCTGTGCAGGGCGCTGCCTCTGCACGTTATCACAAAAGTTCTTTGGTGTGGGCCTTTTTTGAGACGAGTGCATCAGATCGCACCACTGCTATTTGCAATATTTGTCTCAAGCGTATCTCGCGTGGCCAAAACATCAGCCGCTTGGGCACCACAAGCATGAGCAGACATATGTCGACCTGCCATGCAGCTCGTTGGCAAGCACACATAAAAGACCCACACCAAAGAACAAAGCGGACCTCTCCTTGCTCCTCATCAGCTGGGATCTCCATCCCCACTATATCTTCAGTCCTCTCTGAAAGCTGCTCTGAGAGGACTGAAGGTGTAGAATTAGGTGTGTCACAACCAAGTACTTGCAGTACACCGACGTCCGATTGTAGCAGGCAAATTTCCCTGCCCCAGCTGCTGGACCGTCGAAAGAAGTATACTCCCAGCCATCCACATGCCCAGCGGTTGAATGCTAGCTTGGCTAAATTGCTAGCACTTCAACTGCTGCCTTTTCAGTTGATAGACTCGGCCCCCTTCCGTGAGTTTGTTCAATGTGCGGTTCCTCAGTGGCAGGTTCCCAAACGCCACTTTTTCTCACGGAAGGCAATTCCGTCTCTCTACTGGCATGTGGAAGGCAATGTCCATGCCTCGCTGGACAGGGCGGTCAGCGGTAAGGTGCATATTACCGCTGACTCATGGTCCAGCAGGCATGGACAGGGACGTTATCTTTCTTTCACGGCCCATTGGGTCACTCTATTGGTAGCTGGGAGGGATGCAGGACAAGGTGCAGTAGTGTTGGAGGTTGTTCCGCCACCACGCCTCCAAAATGCTACTACTGGTTGTGACACACCTCTCTCCTCCACCCCCTCCTCTTCTTCTTCCTCCATGTCCTCTTCGAGTGCTCTGTCCTCGGAACCAGCGGTGCTCCGTAGGCGTACAAGGGGCTACGCGAGTACGCAGGCAAAAAGATGCCATGCCGTGCTTGCGCTGGTGTGTTTGGGGGACAGGAGCCACACTGGGCCAGAGGTTCTGGCAGCTCTGCAGGGGCAGGCCGAGAGGTGGTTGACGCCACGCCAGCTTAAGCCAGGAATGGTCGTTTCTGATAATGGCACCAACCTCCTCTCCGCCCTGCGACAGGGGCAGCTCACCCATGTGCCCTGTATGGCTCACGTCCTCAACCTGGTGGTGCAGCGGTTCTTGGGCAGGTTCCCAGGCTTACAGGATGTCCTGAGGCAGGCCAGGAAAGTCTGTGTGCATTTCCGCCGATCTTATAATGCCAGTGCTCGGCTGACTGAGCTGCAAAAGGAGCTGAACCTGCCCAAGAACCGCCTAATATGTGACATGCCCACCAGGTGGAACTCAACGTTGGCCATGCTGCAGCGACTGCACACGCAGCAGAGGGCCATCAATGAGTACCTTTGCGACTACGGCACCAGGACAGGGTCAGGGGAGCTTGGCTTTTTTTCCCCACGCCAGTGGAGCATGATCAGGGATGCATGCACTGTCCTCTCACCATTTGAGGAGGCCACGAGGATGGTGAGCAGTGACAGTGCATGCATCAGTGACACTGTACCTCTTGTCCACCTGTTGGAGCATACGCTGCGTGGGATAATGGACAGGGCACTTGAGGCAGAACAGAGGCAGGAAGAGGAGGACTTCCTTGTCTCTCAAGGCCCCCTTTATCCAGACAATGTTCCTTCTGTCCCACCCATCACACAGGAAGAGGAGGAGGAGGAGGAGGAGGAGGAGGATTGTGTGAGCATGGAGGTGGAGCCTGGCACTCAGCATCAGCAGCAGCAGTCTTTTAGGGATGATGTACAGTCCCAACAAACCAGTGGACTTGTACGTGGCTGGGAGGAGGTGGCTGGCGATCATGTCATCCTCAGTGACCCAGAAGACTCCGGACCGAATGCCTCAGCTAACCTACGCTGCATGGCCTCCCTGATCCTGCAAAGCCTGCGGAAGGATCCTCGTGTTCTTCGGATCAAGGAGAGTGACCATTACTGGCTGGCCACTCTCCTTGATCCACGGTACAAGGGTAAGGTTGCGGACCTTATCTTGCCGTCGCAGAGGGAGCAGAGGATGAGACATCTCAGGGAGGCCTTGCAGAAAGGTCTGTGCAACGCGTTCCCAGAAACTGGGAGGTTACAAACTCCTGGTCCTGGACGACGAGTTGCTGAGGCTTCGGTCAGTAGCAGAAGGAGCGGTGGGGAAGGTGGACGTCTGACCGATGCGTTCAGACAATTTTTTAGTCCGCAGCCCCAAGGTATGATCGGTTCCAGCAACCATCGCCAGCGTCTGATATACATGGTGCAGGAATACCTAGGGGCAAGGTCAGACTTGGACACCTTTCCCACCGAAAATCCTCTGGCTTACTGGGTCCTGAGGATGGATCACTGGCCAGAGCTTGCACAGTATGCAATTGAGCTACTGGCCTGTCCTGCATCCAGCGTTCTTTCCGAACGCACATTCAGTGCTGCTGGAGGATTTGTCACCGATCATAGGGTGCGCCTGTCCACCGACTCGGTTGATCGACTGACCTTCATAAAAATGAATCAGTCTTGGATCACCACCAGCTACCAGACACCTGAAGCGCATATAACGGAATAATTTATAATGTCACATCCCTTCAAGACTGCCTATGCTGATGCTGAGTGACTGTCCTGTTATGTTCACTGACTATCCTCTTCCTCCTCCTCAATGATCCATGCCACCACACCAGTGCCTAAGGCACAATTTTTCAGCCCCTGTATAACAGGGGCGTGTAATTACAATTTTTTAAAAAGATGCTTCGCAACAGGTGTGACTGCTGTGCTCAGAGTACAGTATCTGTGAGGGGTTGCAGTGTTGTGGCACCAGCACCAGTGCCTAAGGCACAATTTTTCAGCCCCTGTTGGGGCGTGTAATTACAATTTTTAGGCAATGCTTTGCAACAGGTCTCATTGCTGTGCTCAGAGTACAGTATCTGTGAGGGGTTGCAGTGTTGTGGCACCAGCACCAGTGCCTAAGGCACAATTTTTCAGCCCCTGTATAACAGGGGCGTGTAATTACAATTTTTTAAAAAGATGCTTCGCAACAGGTGTGACTGCTGTGCTCAGAGTACAGTATCTGTGAGGGGTTGCAGTGTTGTGGCACCAGCACCAGTGCCTAAGGCACAATTTTTCAGCCCCTGTTGGGGCGTGTAATTACAATTTTTAGGCAATGCTTTGCAACAGGTCTCATTGCTGTGCTCAGAGTACAGTATCTGTGAGGGGTTGCAGTGTTGTGGCACCAGCACCAGTGCCTAAGGCACAATTTTTCAGCCCCTGTATAACAGGGGCGTGTAATTACAATTTTTTAAAAAGATGCTTCGCAACAGGTGTGACTGCTGTGCTCCAAGTACAGTATCTGTGAGGGGTTGCAGTGTTGTGGCACCAGCACCAATGCCTAAGGCACAATTTTTCATACCCTGTTTAACAGGGGCGTGTAATTACAAATCTTGATCTAATAGTTCACAGCAGGGCCCATTCCTGCGCCCACCAAGAGTAACTATGAGGGCCTACAGTCTTGTGGCAACACCGTCCACCACCACCACCACCACCAAAGGCCCAATTTTTCTGCCCTGTTCAACAGGTGCATGCAATTACAAATCTTGATCTAATAACTCACAGCAGGGCCCATTCCTGCACCCACCAAGAGTAACTGTGAGGGCTTACAGTCTTGTGGCAACACCGTCCACCACCACCACCACCACCACCAAAGGCCCAATTTTTCTGCCCGGTTCAACAGGTGCATGCAAGTACAAATCTTGATCTATTAACTCACAGCAGGGCCCATTCCTGTGCCCACCAGTCTTGTGGCTACACCAATATCTAATAGGGCAAATTTCTGCAGAGTATATACGGCAGGCCCCTACTTTCAAACATCCAACTTACAAACGACTCCTACTTGCAAACGGCAAGAGAAAACAGGAAGTGAGAGGAAATCTACCCCTAGGAAGGAAAATTCTATCCTGTTAGATTTAATTTGGGAAAAAGGTATCTCCTCTCTACTGATGCTTTATCACCAATCCTTGTTTCAATTAAAACCCCACTTTTCCAAAAACATTTGTCATTGGGACGGAAAGTGAGGTGACATGTTCTGAACAGATGTGCAAAGACAGCAAATGTTACAGGGGTGATAACCCCTCCCTATGTTCTCCAAAAAGCTTAAAAATTGATTTTTTTGGGATGTAGCTACACTTCATAATGTACCTGTTCAGATTCTACTTAAGAACAAACCTACAGTCCATGTCTTGTTTGCACCACCTATATACTGCTGTTCAGAGTATATAGGGTTGTAGGTATAGGGTTTTATTTTGGGTGCGGGGTCCCCCTTAGTATCCATACAAGACCCAAAGGGGCTGGGGTGGGGGGGGGGGGTGATGGGGTAGCCATGCCATTTTTCTCAAGGATTTTCAGCCATATGGCGGCCAGGACAAGACATGACATTAAAGCCGCAAGTGGTTTTAAATGGCTTCTTTTTTTCCTTTACAAATGTCATTTTGTGCAAGGACAGTTCTAAACACGGGAAACACATGCCACTTCACAGGCATACTTTAGACACCCCCCAGGTACCGTATTTAAAGGAAAATTTCACTTTTTTTTTTTTCACTTTATGCATCATTAAAATGACTGCTCCCGAAAAAACTTTAGTTTTTAAAATTTCTTTTTGCATTGATATATGTCCCCTGGGGCAGGACCCGGGTCCCCAAACCTGTTTTATAACATTAACATGCATATTGGCCGTTGTAATTAGCAATTTTGATTTCGAACGTTCGAGTCCATTATAACGAATAGGGTTCGAAAATTCGCGCGAACTTTCGGTCCGTTCGAAGGTTCTGGTGCGAACCGAACCCGGGGGTGTTCGGCTCATCCCTACTAGTATATACAGATTTGTGCACCATCCAATATTTGTTCTGCTTGAATAGCAGTTTCATATTGTGAAGGATTAAATGTAATGCTTCAATTAGAACTGCACTTTTAACCCAGGAAAATTACCCCTGTGGTCTTTCTTCTTTCTTCTATGACATTTTTTTTGGGCATTTCCTTGATTGAAAAATAGATTGAGTGCAGGCGCTTATGTTGCTGTATTGTGGATAATTGACTTCCCCAATAATACATGATTGTTCCTGCCAGGATGACTTTAGGAAGTGCAATGCAATCAGGGAATATCACCCCAAGGCTGTCTGGATACCTTATTCCGCCCCTCCACAAACTCGCTCCAAGTCTCTATGCTTTCAATGCTGTTTACATCCACATCTAAAGTCACGTCCTTCCAGTCTTTGCACTCAGGCATTCGGTCACGTTGATGTCTACGAGATGACCTTTGTCGGGCTCTGTATGGTGGGAATACCCAAAAGAATATATGATTTATAACATGGTAAAATACACTGAAATACATTGTTGAAATTCAGTTAATCTAATTCATAAATTGTTACCTGTTAAAGCATAACTCCTACAAGCACCATGTGCATTTTAAATAAACATGTAAAAACCCAACATTTCACAAAAGCAAAAACTTATTATGGGACTCTTACTGATAATGTGTGCAAAAATTAAAATAATCAGGGCTAGTATGTGCTCCATCCTTTCTCAGTGTGCTATATTTTTTAATACATGCCTCAATCTTCATATTTTTTACAGTAGAATTATGTGTTCAGAGGCACCTTAGTCATCACCTGGGGCTTACTTGTAAATGTATTTACCTTAAATTTCAGCTTTAATTTTGTTATCAGCCTTGAATGCAAACATTTCATAAGGAGTCCTTCAGCATGTGTTCCTTATGCCTGCTGAATATCCCCTGAAGGGCCAGTTTGGAACAGTTTGCAACAGTGTACTAAAGTAAATGGTGCACCCAGACAGCTAGATTTAACATCTTCTTTGAGCTCCACCCAACATTACATGGCTATTAACTCAAGCTGCTTACTACCCTGAATACCTGGTGCCTTTGCAGGGCCAAATGCTGATGGTTCGACACGTTCAACATACAAAGGGAACACCAGTCAGAAACACCAGCCATTTTGACAAATGTCAGATTTGCCACATTACCATTTTTGACCTTGCTTATGCACACAAACAATATTGGAAACAAAAGTGCACCTTTGCTGTAGTACAACTATGGATATAAAAGTCTAATTGAAGTAATGGAAATGGATGTTTAGTCAGATGGAAACTGTACTAACTGTCACAGACTTTGGGCTGCAGGAGAACCATTCCCCGGAGATAGTAGATGGATTATACATGTATGTGCATTACTTTAACACTATATTGACATGTAAAACAGCAAATGTATATGTATTTCACCTATTATATACAGGTTATGTGACTGAGAAAGCCATAGAAAATGTAGTGACTGGGTCTAATCAACCATGGAGCCTGTATAAGCAAAGGAGTAATAGCTGAAGCTGCACAGGTTGCTGCAAGGGTGGCCAAGCGCCATTAGGTTAGCCTCCCATGTCCTATTATACACAGGAGGGGCAGCTGGGGCCATTTTGTCCCTTTCTCCCCAATTACTACTTACACATGTTGGAGCATAAAGACACATCTTTCATTTAGCTATCCCTCTCTTTCCAGTGTCTTAGCATCCTACAAATCAGAGGTGTATTGAGAACCGTCAGGGCTCCGGTGGAAGAAACCATGAAGAGTCCCTCTGACCCCCAGCTGGGGTCCTTCACTCCGAGCCCGAAGGCGGAATGCAGACCCCAGTCATAAGTGCGACCTTTGCAACCCTGGTAGTTCTGCTACTGGTGTCAATAGTTGTTTATATTTGTTATTTTATTTATTTATAATGTTTTTACTATTTTATTTTATTTTACAACTTTATTTTATTTTACAACTTTATTTTTTATAATTTTTTACAGTTTTGTAAGAGTCCCATTGGGGGGCTTTGGGGAAATATCAGGGATCTAAAGTAACCTCTGATATTGCACCTTTGAGACATAGAAAGGAGATTGAGGACACAGCCCTCAATCTCTGCAGCCTGTGATGCACAGAATGAATGCTTCACAGAAATTCATGCTTCAGTTATGAATGGACAGAGTCAGTGACCGGTACAGAGGGGGGGACGGGGGAAACTGGAATCGCTGTGTGGGGAGGGGGGTGGGGACGGGGGGAGAGAACACACAGCAGGGCAGGAGAACATACTGGGGGGGGGGCAACAGGACCTGAATAGGAGGGGTGGCAGAGGGTGGAATGTAGAGAAACTGATCCCCTCCATTTTACCCCTACTACCACTGAATGCCTGTGGGAGAAGGAGAGAACCGAGCTTTCAGTGGCTGCAGGAAAATAGAGCGGATCAGTTTCTCTGCATGCCGCTCCTGCTGCCCATCCTATCCAGGTGTACAGGTGGGGCCGCCCGGGCCCCCTGGAGAATGGGCCAGGTCACAATTGCAACCCCTGTAGTTACGCCCCTGCTACAAATGATGGAGGTGATAACTTCACTCACCTCCTGCCTGGCCTGTTCTGGAGGCAGGAGGAAGCCTTTAGTCTGTCTCTCCCTCCCTCTGACTGTAACATTGTGGCATTGTTCACGCTATACATGCAATAAAGCTCAGGAAAAAATGCACAGATTTGACATGCATGTCATTTTTTTAAACTTTGTAGCGAGTTACAAGATGAGGGAAGTAAGAGGAATCTCACCCAAGCTCTACCGCTATATAGTGCAATTTAGTGTGCAGAGTGGTCGGTGTTCTGGCTAATTAAGTTCACAGTGAGTCCATAACAAGTACGACTCCATAGAAAACTTTATTATAGCATCATAGCAGTAACATCATCCAAAACATCGACTGACGCGTTTCGGCCTAAGCCTTCATCATAGCAGTAGGGAAGTGATCAGTGTGAAACAAAATGTATAGACACAAGAACTAAGCAGAACTTAGGCTTTACATGGCTGTTTCACCTCTGGGACTGAACAGTAGATGCTGACACTGGATGATGCCTTCTGCCACGATAAAGACATTGTCAGTAGGAGTACTGTGATTTAATTAATAACTGTAAGGCACTATTCGTACAGCATTTAGCCATACTGCAATTTCCTGCTGCTGTTATTGACAGCTATGTGTGGATAGTAGCGGCCCCTGAGCTTATACACCACAATGACAGGCTTTTGGAGGCCAAAGTTCTAGTGTCTGTTTGCACAACCAATGATTACCAACAGTATTTGCAGCTGGCCACCGACAATCTGTCATTGTAGGGTACAGGTTTAGTGGCCGCTGCTATCCGCGTTCCGTTGTCGATCCCAGAATTAAGAATCATTAGATTCTTGCCATTTGGATTTTCAGTGTGCCAAAACACCTGTGTGAATGGAGCCTAAATGTTTATTATGTAGACTTGGAATGGCAGGTATCAACTTTATTAATTTTGGATTGGAATGGAATATCGGTAGAGTGTCTGTAATGTTGTAATCATATGCAGTGGAGGTATTTGGAAATTTGTTTAGTTCTGGAACCTGTATGTTTGTATGAACCTAATAAAGTTTTTCTGACAAAAAAGTATTATGTAGCATGTAAAGACTTAAAGTTGAAGTCCAGTCTAACCCTAAACCTGTCCCCATCTCCATTCTAAGTCCTATACTAACTAGCCTGTAAAGGAAAGATGTGTATACTTACCTATTCACTGGGCATTCTGGTCCAGTCACATGATCGGCTCCCAGCACTAGCTTCAGGGTAGAGGAGGAACAGCTGACGACAGATGCCCCATAGTAAGCCCATGGGTAATGTCACTGCTCAGGCATTGTAGCTGTTGTCAGCAATCTCTCCTCTCTCCTGAAGCTGGCCACTGGGGAGATTATGTGACCGGCACACAGGGAATAGGTAAGTATACACTAGTTAGTATAGCACTTGAATGGGGGTGGGAGCAGGTTTAGAATAAGATAGGTTTAGACTGGACTTCTACTTTAATACAAAAAAAAATGGTCCTAAGCCAACTTTAAATAGTTGGAAAGAATGGGACTTTGTCAGCAAAACAGGTGTAGTAGTCTTTGGCAGTATAGGGGGAAAATCCCAGAAAGTGATAGCTGAGTCTGTAATATGTCTATTTGGAAATCTGAATATTTTTCCCCCCAATTGTCTGGTTTCTAGTACCGTCCAGCTGTTCCATTTATCCTCTTTTTTGCTGCAAGCTATATTTATTTCTTATCTGTCACTGTTTATTTGACTTTCTAAGTAAATGCTTATGGAAAACTAACAGAAAAAATACCAGAAAAGAAAATGGTATTCTGTTACTGACAAAACCAAAGAAAACAATTGAACTATCTTATCCAAAATATATTCCTACTTGACCATGCCCAATATAATCATTTAAAGAGTCTCTCTACGTTATATTTCCTAGGTCCATGGACTGTCTTAACACTGGGAGCCTGGTGAACTTCTGAAAAATTGAGTGCACCTGTTGTAAGAGCGCCTCTGTATGGAGAGTACCTGGTTGAAGAGTCCTTGTTATAACTACAACTTTTTGAGCTTGATCTGTGATCATGAAAATATTATGTTACTGCATTTAAAGAGTTCCAGTAAAACTTTATGAGCTTTCAGATGTGTGTCTTAAGTGACACTATCTAAAACTGTCTTCCACAATATTTTTATCGCAGAGGAACTCCTTATATAAATTTCAGGTTTCAAAGAACTCTTAATAAATCCAATTTATCGGGGGGGGGGGGTCAATGGCAAAAATGCCCATTACAGTGTTGGTAAGAATACCACCCTACCATATGGCTAAAATGATACTTGGTGTCATGACGCTGGCTTTGCCAAGTGGTATTGATCCTAAAACTATTCAGGCACTGTCATATGGGCGGCCAGTCAGCCACTGCTCAAGGAACCTTTAGCAACCTCTGGCGAAACCCTAGGTTTCCATGGAACCCTGGTTGAGGATGCTGTAGTGGAAGGGAATGGAAGATCAGGCTTTAAATGAAGTGTGAATTATGTAATCACACTGAAAAAAAGTTGCTAAATCTACCTGTCCCTAAGCCCTGTGGAAGAGCCTGAATTAACTGGACTCCTGGAGAAGGATATATGAGATCTCCTCAGATAAGCCTAGAGCACAAAAGGTGAAATCAAAGTCCTGCCTGCAGAGAAAGATATTTCATAGGGTTACATTCTAGGGGGAAGCCCTCTACTCAGCGCTATAGGCTCCTGGTGACAAAGCTGGTCATAATTCAGAGTATATGTTCGAGATGTTCTTTCCTACCACTTAACCACTGCTTTATGAAAAAGCTAGAGTCTCTAGTTCCGTACCCGCTGCAATTAAGCCACAACATTTACTTGCCACTATTTACCTTTGTCACCTTCAATTAGGCCAACCAGTGAGGTGGGCCAACAAGAAAATTGTGTTATTGGGCTTTGTGATTTCTAGTTACTCTCCTGTGTGTAAGTTAGATTTGTCAGTAAGTAAAGGTTTGCGTTAAATTTGAACTCTGGGGAACTCTGGAGTCTGCTCCTGCACTGCAAGGGTTAAATACTAATTTGGGACGAGGGGACCACAAAAGACAGTTTTACAACGTACTTACCTGATACTGCAGGCTCCTCCGGGTTGTAAGACTGGTCCCTGTACCCTCTTCTCCCCTTTGCTCAAGCAGTTGGATGCCCTCTGAGATCATTAAGACCAATGCAGAGCCCACAATTCTGCACTGGACATAAGGACACCAAGGAACAGTCCACTGCCCAAGCCTAGTAGAGGAGAGTGTCAACTGTCAGGGGAGAAGAGGATCAGGTAAGAAAAAGTGTTTTTAGCAGCGTCTTGGACCTAAATGAGTTTTAACCCCTGCAGTACAGGGGCAAACACACTGCAAAGGATTTAAAGAGAGCTTTAACAATTCTGGTGTTAACAGTGCATTGAGCTTTTGTCTGAAGTTGCCCTATTAAAGAAATGGTTAAATTTAGCAGTCCATAGGAACATACACACTGCGTTGGCTGTACACCCTGCATGGTGTCCACGGTCGCCACTGCCACTGGATGGATGTAGGAGCAGGAACCCCAAATACTGTGCAGGTCAAGACATGTCGGCTACCTTGAGCATAGATATTTGGAGATGACGTCTCTTTCTCGTGGATCTGTGGGGGAACTATAACAGATATTATTTGTTAACAAAAAATATAAAAAGTATATAGTTAAAAGCCATTTGAGTATAAATGCAGGGACCAGGCAGTTAGTCATTACGATAACTTCATTGTTTACTCTACATTACATGGAGTAAAGTAACGCTGGCATACACAGCTCGAAGCTAGGGCCCTATCGCAAAACCACCCGGCTCCACAAATTTCAATCTGAAAATTGAATGCGCCACACAGAAAGTTCTCAAAATGTGACTGCAGCCTATCAGGAGCAATCACTGTTCACTTCGCAGCTCCCACGGCTGTCAGAATACATATGGAAGGAAAAACATCCTGGACGGCTGCACAGCATTGGAGGCATCTTTATTAGTGAAATAAAATCCAGAACAATCATTTCATGTATAGAAGAAACAAGGACAATGTACTGACACATTTCACATCATTTGATGCTTAGTCATCAAATGATGTGAAATGCGTCAGCTTCTTGTCCTTGTTTCTTCTATACATGAAATGACTGTACTGGATTTTATTTCAATAATAAAGATGCCTCCAACGGTCTGCGGCCGTCCAGGATGTTTTTCCTCCCACAAGTTTGTGCAGAGCCAGCACCTGTGAGTTCACAATAGGGCGGGAGCTTTCCTGAAGGTTCAGGGCTTTGAGAGCGGCAATCTTTTCTTTCATTGTCAGAATACATACTGATTAGCGTGGATGGGAGAATTCTGTCTTGCTTAAGCTAACGAAATCATAGGTGTATGCTGATGTATTTTTGGTCTACATGCTTGACAGTGTAAGGATAGCTGAACAGTTTCAGGCAGCGAGGAGGGAGTTCCCGCGGCTTTCAAAATATCTGGACAGTGACCGTACCTGATTGGATGCAGTCACTGTTCAGTAGATCATTTTCAGTGTGACTCTTTTGTTTTCTTTTCAGACTGAAGTTTGTTAGGTCGGGTGGTGCCAACAGGGTCAAATGCAGCTCATATTTTCAGCAGGAATCTGCTGAATTTGAGCTGTGTATGGCCAGCATAACTGAGGACAAATCATGCAGAACCCAATACAGATTAACTCCAGGTAAGTAAAATCAATTGTTGAACTGCCACCGCTAACCAGAAAACAATGTAACTTTGTTAAAGACAAATCTGAGTTTACCCCATTGCAGAGATATTCAAAAGGCTTGTGTAGCTCAAAAGGCTTTGGTGGAAACTTTGGTCTAAATTTTCCCTTTAGATTCAATGCCATGTATATGATGAACATCTTCACCTTTTTAGTAATTCTTAGTAATTTTACTTGTCAATCTTGTGATCCAGGCACATCTTATGCACTGAAAAGCTAGCCAGGTGACACCACTATTTCCTGTTTAAACTTTGCACCATCATGTGTCACCTGGCAGCTTTTTATGCAATCAGTCAACATCATAGATTCAACTGCATTTTGCACTTTAATGGGAAATGCAGCCAGTTTTACAAGATACATGCAAGGCTTGAATGACTTAATACAAAAGGTTCATGTTTGACAATAGCAATTCTGCAATAAATATTTGCTGCAATTGAAGTAAAAGCCAGAGCGCAGTCACAAGCTAGTGAACAAGCTTCACAATGACTCAATTTCTGCCTGTCAGAATAAACCCTTAGCACTTTGGAAAAATGTTTTAATGTCAGAACAAATTTACAATGATATTGTTTTTTCTTCAAAGCTGACAATTGCAATAGTCCTTGTATTATGATTCGCAGTCAAGCAAAAACAAAAAGGTGTAATGTCTAACATCAGATGTCCCTTAGCGGATACGTTAAGAAATATGTGTCACAAGGCACGACAGAGCTAGGGGGTGATAGAGAACACATACATTACACAAGTTCACTAGGGAATCGTTAGACGAAACCCATGAAGTTTCCTAGAAAACCGCAATATGTATCTAAAAAAAAAATGAAGAGCAGTTTGTCTTTTGAATACAGGTGTGGAAAATGTAGAGTTTAGGGTAGATATAAACCCTAATTAATAAGATTGGTTTACTCAATTATTTTTAAAATAAAATATTTGTTTTCACTTTTTTATCTTTTGCTGTATAATAGTGTTGCTGATCTACTGTGGCCAGTTTGCAGCCATTACCCATCTACATACACTATATTGTCAAACATATTGGGATGCCTGCCTTTACACATACATGAACTTTAATGGCATCCCAGTCTTAGTCTGTAGGGTTTAATATTGAGTTGGCCCCCTTTGCAGCTATAACAGCTTCAACTCTTCTGGGAAGGCTGTCCACAAGGTTTAGGAGTGTGTCTATGGGAATGTTTGATCATTCTTCCAGAGGTCAGGACTCGCGCAGGCCAGTCAAGTTCCACCACCCCAAACTCGCTCATCTATGTCTTTATGGACCTTGCTTTGTGTACTGGTTCAAATCATTTGGTGGAGGGGGGATTGTGGTGTGGGGTTGTTTTTCAGGGGTTGGGCTTGGCCCCTGAAGCCCTGTACACACGGCCGGGATTCCCGGGGGTATAAAATCCGCCGGGAATCCCGCCGGGAAAACTGCAGGGAGAGCTGTGGCCGGGAACCCCGGCCGCCGTGTGTACAGGGCTTATGCTCCCTCGGCACTGTGTTTTCCATTGGCAAGTGTAGTAAATCTGGCGGAAAAAAAAAACGCCGGGAATCCCGGTGGGAAAATAGAGAGCAGGTTCTCTATTTTTCCCGCCGGGATTCCCTGCAATTTTCCCGGCGAGGGAGCATACACACGCCCGGTTTTCACGGCAAAAAGCTCACCCAGCAGTTTTCTTGCCGGGAAAACCGGTTGTGTGTACGAGGCTTTAGTTCCAGTGAAGGGAACTCTTAAGGCGTCAGCATACCAAGACATTTTGGACATATTTATGCTCCCAACTTTGTGGGAACAGTTTGGGGATGGCCCCTTCCTGTTTCAACAACACTGCGCATCAGTGCACAAAGCAAGATGTGTGAAAAAGGACCCTAATGGCAGAATCAACAGGTATAATTTTAGTGGAAGTTGCAGAATTAAAATGATAAAAAATTACTTTTGAAAGTAAAGTTCTAGGAATTAGACAAAATCTACCTTGCAGTGAGCCCCCACCTCACTGCACTGTAAGGGTTATACACTTGGTAAATTTAGAGGGGAAATTACTTAACTTACCCCCTCAGCCATTGCCAGCGCTTTCCTCCTTTCTTTTCAGTGCTCCAGACTGTGAGCAGTCTCTTGGTTGCATAACTATTTTATAGCGAGGAGGCAGGAGTGTGACCATAGCTGGGAGCACCTTAGAGAGGAGGCTTCGCGGGACCAGTTTTACTAAATAACTAACCTTTGCAGTGTCGGGGGAAGAGGGGGGCACGGCAGATGTAGATTTTGTCTGATTCCTGGAGTTAGGCTTTAACATGTTAAAGGCTTTTATGGCATTTTAATGGTTGGGCTTACATATCCTTTATTGGCTAATATAGCCAAATAATTAGCCAAAGGAAAATGAGAGGAATACTCTTTTAGTGAGGGAAATCCTCTCCTTACACAGTTGTCTGTAAAACAAGTGTTCCCATTGGAAGAGTTCCCCTCTGTTCTGGTGACAGCTCACCATTTTGGATTTACCCCTCACTTTCATTCCTTGTGACAATGCTTAGCAGGACATACAGTATAGAGAGGGGGAAACTCCCCAGCAGGGACAAAAACCTAACAAGAAAACGTATTTTAGCTTTAAGCCCCCTTTATGTTTTCACCTAACAGATAGGTACACTTTAAAACACAGTGCATTTTCCTTTTTGCTTTCTTTCTCTAACCTAACCTAACTTCCTCCCCCTCCACAGATGCATACTTATGGCGAGTGTTTGTTGACATCCAGCTCTGCAAGTCTTTAGTGTCATGGCTGCCACCACTATGTTTCACGGTGGGGATGGGGTGTTCAGGGTGATGTGCAGCGTTAGTTTTCTGCCACACATAGCGCTTTGCTTTTAGGCCAAAATTTTTGGTCTCATCTGACCAGAGCGCCTCCTTCCACATGTGTGGTGTGTCCCCCACATGGCTTCTCGCAAACTGCAAACTGGACTTCTTATGGCTTTCTTTCAACATTAGCTTTCTTCTTGCCACTCTTCCATAAAGGCCATATTTGTGGAGTGCACGACTAATAGTTGTCCTGCAGACAGATTCTCCTACCAGAGTTACCATAGGCTTCTTGGCTGCTTCTCTGATTAATGCTCTCCTTGCCCGGCCTGTCAGTTTAGGTGGACGGCCATGTCTTGGTAGGTTTGCAGCTGTGCCATACTTTTTCCATTTTCAGATGATGGATTGAACAATGCACCATGAGATGTTCAAAGCTTATTTTTTTTTTAACCTAACCCTGCTTTAAACTTCTCCACAACCTTATCCCTGAGCTGTCTGGTGTGTTCCTTGGCCTTCATGGTGCTGTTTGTTCACTAAGGTTCTCTGACAAACCTCTAAGGGCTTCACAGAACAGCTATGTTTATACTGAGTTTAAATTACACACCGGTGGACTCTATTTACTATTTAGGTGACTTCTGAGAGCAATTGGTGCCACTAGATTTTAGTTAGGGGTATCAGAGCAAAGGGGGCTGTATACAAATGCACGCCACACTTTTCACATTTTTATTTGTAAAAAATGTGAAAACTATTTATAATTTTCCTTCCACTTTGCAATCATGTGCCACTTTGTGTTGGTCTGTCACATAAAATCCCAATAAAATACATTTATGTTTTTGGATGTAACATGATAAAATATGGAAAATTTCAAGGGGTATAAATAGTTTTTCAAGGCACTGTACATGCTACGATTGTATCCATACTGTTTTCCTACCAGAATTGTATAAGTACGTCCTTTTATCCTTTGCCAATAAATGTTTTATCGTACTGCACTATGGAGGCACCTTCTTTTTCCAGAGTTGCCGGAGCAGTGTGAGCCATATATGGCCGGAGGGAAACCTACTGTACTTCCCCAATGCTGTATTTGACCACCTGTGATTCAGTGGTCAATTTTGTCTGGTAACCAGCTGATGTTTTCTGTGTGGGATGTGGAGCATGACCTTTCTGGCTGTGGATCTGATCTAACATCACAGATTTCTTCACTTGTTTGTTACCTTATCACGGAGCACCGAGGAGAACTGTATTCCAAATAGCTTGGACTTGGTTTTAATGGACTTTATTTTTAACCAATTTTTCACATGTATTATATCCAACTAGTTATGCTTCAATTCTATGAACAGCGGTGAGATCATCTCTTGCCAAACATTTCTTAAGCTATTGTGTGATCACTTGTCATTTTATTAGCGCTGCACTTTATCTATCTATCTATTACAAGACTGTACGTTATAGTGAGTCATGTTTTTTGGGTAAGATAGAATAGGGTAAATAGCAATGTCCAAAGCAACAAGTAGAATTAATTATTATTAAAGCAGAACTACCATGGAAATGCTCCAAGCAAGATTTCTGTTAAATGCTCCACACTAAAAACAACAGATATGAACTGTATTGTATTTGCTGGTTCAGCAATGCAGCTTCCTATTCACTTCTCCAGCTCCAATCTGATTACTGGATGATGATTCAGCATCATCACTTCTCTTCAGTTAGGGTGAAGGACTAAGAAGCAATAAACCGAACCAGAAAATAACAGCATGATCATCCTGTGTTCCTGTATTATACAGCAGAGGTGTGTACATACTTAAACCAGACCTGCGGGCCCCTTTTTATGTTGTCTAGCTTTCCGCTAGGCACGGTAATCTGTGGACCAGTGCCTGGGGGCAACAACGCACTTCACACAGATAAATGGGAGAACTGAGTTGGGTTCCTCCATTCATCTCTATAAAGTGTAAAGTTGCGCCTATGAAGTCACTTGCTGTCAACTTCTGCTGCCTTTAGACACAGACCTGCTGCTTCATGTACCAATTCTACTGTAGTCTAATGGAGGTAATGTACTTGTTTTGCAGGCAGTTTTACAACTTTCCATCAGATTTTAACCACTGCATTCTATTAGTCATGATTACATTTATTTTCCATCATCAAGTGACTGACTAAACAAAATGGGTGAAGAAATTGTAACTGGAAAATGCCTTTTGACTGTCAACCAATTTCATTCACTGGTTCAATCACCTGAGAAACAAATGGGTGGAAGGCTCCAAAACATCCATCAATGTTGTCAAATTTATAACCAGCAAGGACTTACTTAAAAAGGTATCCACAATAACTATTCAGAATGATCATTCTTACATTAAAACCTATCTCCAGCCAAAATGTTTTACTTTGTTTTGAACAGACTAATGAATGGTTCGAGCCTTTGTTTTTATTGCCATATGTATCCCTGTTGGAGACATTTCCGCCTACTTCCTGTCTAAAGAGGAAGCTAGGGTTGAACCCACCAATAGGGACACAGACAAAAACACATTTTACAATGGGGAAAGGTTCAAACTCCCAACACTGTACTTATTACTGTACTGTACTTATTCAGTCACAACTAGGGATAGCCTTGTGTTTGCTCCGATCTATGTTCAGGTCTGAACCATGAATTCAGCTTTCATTCTTGGACCAATAAGCCCCAGACAGAGGATTTTCCAGCCCATGGCTGACATACACAAGAGGGCATTGATGCTTGTGACATCACTGACCTAATATGGCCACATTGTCATATTAGGTCAATCATGTCATGACCATCCCTCCTTTGTTTACATTAGAGTACACTGTGTCCAGGAATGGCAGCTGACTTTCGGGTTCAAGCACAAACCCAGTTCAGAAAAAACAAAAGCTCATCACTGGTCGCAATCTCGACCACATTTCTAGTAAGAATAATAAGGACATGAAGTGAGAGAAAATCTCCCCAATGGAGTCATAGATAGAAAATAAAAGAAGACAAACATTAACTCTTAAGCCCTGTACACACGATCGGATTTCCGATGAAGCTGACTTCCATCAGTCTTGCCTACACACCATCATTCAAAAAACCGATCGTCCCAAACGCCGTGACATAAAACACTCCGACGAGCCAAGAAAAATGCTTGCTATGCTTCTGAGCATGCGTCGACTTGATTCTGAGCATGCGTGGGTTTTTTATCTGATGGAGTTTCCCACAGACGATAGTAATTTGCTACCGTTTTTTTTTCCATCGGATAAATTTAAAACATGTTCTATTTTTTAACACCGATGGAAAAAAGACTGATGGGGCCCATACACGATCGGTTTGTCCGATGAAAACAGTCCATCGGACTGTTTTCATCGGTAAAACCGATCGTGTGTACAGGGCTTAACCCACTCTATCCAAAACAAAAACAAAAATATTTGTTTGTGCTTTAACTCCATGAACCACCAATCAGCTTCATAAGATGTGAGAAATCTTTCCTACAGTAACACTTTAGGGACAACTTCAGGCAAACATAGACATCCTTTGGTTTATTTTATAAGTCCTTCAAAAGTCATGAAATCATGTTTCAGTCCTCCTAAAATCTGTCTTATAGCGGTAAAGGTGATCTTAAGAATATGTACTATACTTTACAAAACATGTATTTGATTTTACTTTGCTTAATTTTCCAAAGTATCTTGAAGAGCACCAGCATCAGCTGAGCTTCATCCTCCACCAACCAAAGCATATATGAAGTTTCTGTGTGATTCTATTGAAGACTCTGGGTGACCCCATAATTAAAGCTCTGTGCTTGGGGGCCCTGAGATTACACTAAACCCCTTAGCACTCAAGGTCAAACACTGAGATTCTACAGTCGTGGACAATGACCTTAACATCTGCATATAATCAAATTCTAAGTTTGTATAAGGAATGGATGCAGCTAAGACCTTGAAGAATGATGGTAATTTTGGAGCATTACCAAAAAGTTAGTTCACCCATAAAAGTTGTTCACTAACAAATGTGATATTTGTTTTCATATCACATGAAAATCTTATTAGCTAGTTCATATACTTTAAGCTGTGTTATTTCGACTTCACTGGTAAACACAGGTTGCTATGAAATCTGGAAGAATGGCAACATTTTTCAAATAAATTTTGTGCTGTAAATTGGAAAAGTTAAATACGTTATACGAATTGTATTTATAAATATAAATCTCAATCCTATTTTCATCTACAGCCTTTACCATTGTAAATTCCTTCTGCCCATTAAGTATCGATCAGATTTTTTTTTTTTTATTGTGACATGGGAGCACAGAGGGGGAGATTTACTAGAACTGGAGCCCATAGAATCTGGTGCAGCTGTTCATAGTAACCAATCAGTTTCTTAATTTAGTGTTGACAATACCACCTTGTAGCTAATTGGTTACTAGACACAGATTTTCTCTGCTCCAGTTTTGGTAAATCTCCCCCAAAGTATCTACAGAATGCTCTTTATCTTTCAGTAAACAGGCATTCTGTGGACACAACATTTACAGTCCTCACATTACAATAGTCGAGCACCAACAATGCCCACAAGGTGACACATATACACTAATGCAACAACAGGGCCACTGCCATGGAGCCTATGGTTAAGTGGAATCCAGTTTTTGTCCACATTTAAGAATTCCTATCATTATCCCATCATTATACTAAATTAATTTCTATTATAGCATGACTGTTAGCTGGAATAGGCTTTTGCATTTGCAGATGATGTTATGCTGTGTTGTTATTAGGGGGTATTGTGAAGCTGTGGTACACATTTTTTATGGCCGCTCAGAAGAGATTAGATAAGTCCTTGAATGGATCCCTGTTAAAACATGAGATCTAGAAAAATTTAAAAAGTTGATAATTTCTTCTTTATTTTACCCTTCACTTACTATTCACTGCAAGTTGTAAAGTGACCTGCTCCATCAATTCAGCCTGCTCATTCTTCAGCACCAAAGTGTATCTTCCAGCATCCTGTTCTACCACTTCCCTGATCTGCAAAAAGTGAAGAGACTGGCCGTACTTTCCGGAAGTGCTGCTAAATGTTATTGGCTTCCCATCTTTAAACCTGTGAAAGGAAATGAAGGTAAAATTCCTATTGTGCTCAGCTTTTTTCACAAACGTTTACAACTTGGCTTTTGGTCAATTTCCATTTCCATGCCAGCTGACTGCAAACCTACCTAAACTAAGATGCAAATAATTCAATATAGGAATAACATTAGTCAAACTCCTTGTTCCAAAGAATAGGCGATCATTAAATGCTCAAAAAGACGCTGATATTTTTTCCATAACATGGTACAAAGGCACATGAAGTAATGTATTGCAACTGGGGATGAGCACAGTGATTCAAGTTAAATTGATTTTGTCACAAAATTACCAATTTTACCACCAAAGTTTTGAGCTGCTGAAATTAAAGATCTCCTCCTGTATTCTTCTTGATTTAGAGGGTATTTATTTATATATTTAATTATGTGTATGTGTGAGTTATTTTGACTAGTTTACCACCTTAATTTTGCCTTAACCAGTGACTCGCTAACATGGCTGAAATCTTCCTTTTTTTTTTTACTTATTGGTGGTTGCTCTACTTTGAGTACTGCACCTTGCCTGAATTTTTTTTTCAAATTCGTGGAGAAAAAAAAAACAATCCCAGGTAAAATCAAACTTTTTTGCAGGTTCCTTCAGCAAGATTTTTCTCTGTTCTAAAGAAACTGATGTTTCTTTGCCATGTCCTTTGTCATACTGGGGTTGATTTACTAAAACTGGAGAGTGCAGAATCTGATGTAGCTGTGCATGGTAGCCAATCAGCTTCTAACCTCAGCTTGTTCAAATAAGCTTTGACAAAAAAACCTAGAAGCTGATTACTTTCTATGCAAAGCTGCACGTGATTTTGCACTCTCCAGTTTCAGTAAATCAACCCCTCTGTTTCTGAATAGGAGAGCCTGTCTTCATTATAACCATCTGAGCAATCTCAGTATTAAAAGCTGCAGTGTCTGCATCATTTTAGAAGTTGAAAACATAGAGATTATTTCACCCATTATGAAACTACTGCAGAGAATGTCTGAAATGTTATTTGTATCTCAGTCTTCTGGGAAATCATTGTGCCAATTAAACAAGAAAGTGAAATCCCTGATAGTATTCTGTACACAAGGGTCTATATATCACCCCCAGGTTACCATGCTGTAAGGAAGTGACATTTCTGAACATTTTTAGAAAATCACAGCATCCACTGATTGAAATGGAAAGGTAATTTTTCATCATATTAAATTTCTAAGTTAAAAATCACTTGTGTAACTACTGTATATGCCATGCAATAACATAGTTTAGGGGTTTCTCTTTAAAATATAGAAACAATAGACAGCAAATTAATATCTACCGTATATTGCAAAAAAAAAAAAAAAAGCTATTCAGCTTAAATGGTATGTCAGCAAAACAAACAAAGTACAATTAAACAGTACATCTACTTAATAAAACATTTGCAAAAACTACAGCAAAGGGTTGTGCATTGAACTGCAGCGTTGAACTGCACCCTTTTGTGACCTGAGTTCATTAACGCCTAGAAGCCCAAGCCAAATTTAGCAGCATTAAGATGAAGAGATGAAGGGCAGGAATTATCTCCCTGAAGTAGACTCTTATGTACCATAATGTGTGGAAAATAAAATTTCGGAATTAAGCAACTTGGAGTGCAGCGCCTGTTTTTGGGATTTTGTATTATGGAGCAGAGTGGAATCTGCTGGAGGAAAGCACCTATGTTTAATTGACTGTATATATATATATATATATATATATATATATTGTAAGGACATATAAGGCTTCTAATTGGTATGCTGTTATATTAACCCTTTCCATACAGGGCTTTTTATACCACTTCCATACTGGGCCTATTCTGGCACTTCTCTCCTACATGTAAAAATCATCATTCTTTTGCTAGGAAATTACTCAGAACCCCCAAACATTATATATGTTTTTTTTAGCAGACACCCTAGGGAATAAAATAACGGTCGTTGCAACTTTTTATCTTGCACGGTATTTGCGCAATAATTTTTCAAACGCCTTTTTTTTGGAAAAAAAAATGGTTTTATGAATTAAAAAATAACAAAACAGTAAAGTTAGCCCATTTTTTTTGTAAAATATGAAAGCTTATGTTACGCCGAGTAAAAAGATACCTAACATGTCACACTTTAAAATTGCGCACACTCATAGAATGGTGCCAAACTTCGGTACCTAAAAATCTCCATAGGCGACGCTTTGAAATTTTTTACAGGTTACCAGGTTAGAGTTACAGAGGAGGTCTAGTGCTAGAATTGTTGCACGCGCTCTAACGCACGCGGTGATACCTCACATATGTGGTTTGAACAGCGTTTACATATGTGGGCGGGACTTACGCGTGCGTTCGCTTCTGAGCGCGAGCTATTGGGGACAGGGGCGTTTTACTTTTTTTTTTTTTTACTTTTTTTTTTTTTTTACTTTTTTTTTTTTTTTTTGATCACTGTTATTCCTATTACAAGGAATGTAAAAATCCCTTGTAATAGGAATGTGCGTGACAGGTCCTCTTTGAAGCAGGTAATACCGCCACCCAGGTGTACTTCAGGTAAATGCAAGATCATTTTCAGTGACCCCCGGATCCGTGAGAAATCAAAATGACACTTGGAAACGGATAGTGTGTTCATTAGATCTCTGGCCTTTATTGAATTTCAGAGTGGCTTATATGAAAAAGAAAGATAGGAGGGGCTATGTCTTAACACATACGTTTCTAAAAATTATACAAACTCAGTATATTCTTATCTTATATTAAACTGCTGAATTTAGTTTAGCAAGGGACTTTTCTTATACAATCAGGCTACTGCATGAACAGGCTTAATCACAATGACTATCAGTAGCAGGGTGTGACTCTATTCAGTTAAGCTAAGTATGTCAAAGTTAATTTCTACTTAAAATGGAGTTGATTATTTATACATTCTATTACACTCTTTATGGAGAGATACGGGGTCAATAGACCCCACATCTCTCCTCCAGGCTGGAAAGCATGAGATCGTGAAAAAAATTTCACCAATCTCATGCTTACTAGCCGCAGTGGCGGCTTTGTTTACATCCGAGGACCCGGGCGTGACGTCATCACATCACGCCCGGGCCTCCGACAGTCATAGAGATGACTGGCAGTCATCTCTATGCTCATCACGTGACCCACCACCGGCGCCGGACGATTCTCTCCGGGTCCCCGATGGCAGGGGAGAGCCCAGAGAAGCACCGGATGGTGGCGGGAGGGGGGATGTCCCCTCCCGCCGCCTATAAGAATGATCAAGCGGTGGAACCACCGCTGTGATCATTCTTGTGGTGCGCAGAATCGCCGGCTGAAGACGAGGATATCTGAATAATGCCTCTAGCTGCAGGCATCATTCAGATATCCCCCCTCAAACCCAGGACATCATATGACGTTCACCCGGAGGGAGAGAGGGTTCCTGCTGGCGTCATTTTACAATGACCTGGTATGGAAGTGGTTAAATACAAAACTTTATATTTTTCTATGTTTTCCATAATTTATATTTTTTTTTACTGTAATTGTATCTGACAATTAAAGTACTAAACAGATGAATACCATCATCCTCAGGTTTCTGTAGGCTCAAGGCTTATTTTGTCCTACCTAACATAATAACACACACACACACACATATATATATATATATATATATATATATATATATATATATATATATATAGTATATATATATATATATATATATATATATATATATATTGAGAACCACAAGTGTCGGCTGGAGCCTCTCCAAGGAGGGGCATTTATTAATATGGTACAGGACATTGTGCTGGGGAATGGAAATAAGCAGACTGATGATGGTAAGAGGCAAAGGGTTATTCCAGTAAAAACTAATATTTAAAATTTGGGTAGATGTGAATCACCCCCTGTCTTAATTTATGTCTCAGGGCTGTTGTGCCAAGATGTCATTTTTGTACTTCCAAACTGGCTTGCAGCTAGGCTACGAAGAGCCTCAGTTCTGTTCCTTTATCTGTAACATATAATAACTTGGAAGCCCAACAGGGCATGTGAGACAAATAGACTGCAACATCTGAGCGGACATGGAAACCTAGGAATGCCATTGTCATCAATGTGGTCTCCAAAATACCGTATACAATCCAAATACTAGCAACTACACTAAACAAACACCGAAATTATAATTGTAGGTAAAATAAAAACTCTTCTCTTCATAAAACATATTTCATGTGTATATAGCCTCTGACCATGAAATTTTGAAATGTAAGGTTAGTAAAAATTACCTTTCCACCCATGTCCATGATAGTCTAGGTTCACAGGAAGTGAACATTGGGCATCATACACCCAGAAAAAGAAGGGGCACTGGATCTTGCAGGGGACTTTATCAGAGGGCAGTTCTGGAGAACAGGTGTGTATTACAGGTAAATGACGTTGGCAATTTAAATAATATTTTAATTTAAGCTTGAGTTCAGTAGCTTGGCTTTGAGATGTTGCAGTAACATCTCAAGTAGCCCTAGCAGTGTTTGTCATAGCCCTCTGTTGGATAGTTTAGCCTGCATGCAAACATGGAGAACAATATAAAGATTTGAAAAAAGAAAACATACTAAATAGTGTTATTAGGTTGCAAACACTTCCTTCATTTCAAAGAAAACACTAAGCAACTGGTCTTTACAGAATGCTCAAAACTAGTTTACAACAACGGGGGTGAGAGCTTTTAAAGAAATGTACATCCCTTGAATGAGAATACTGCATTGTAGCCAGTAATAGTGGGCAGACATATTTTAGGCAAAGAAATAAATAAAAATAATTCTTGACTATACCACTGAAATGTTGGAGTTGGATAGGCAGTGAGTTTCACTGGCAGTTTTGCCATCTTGTCACCAGCTGTGGCTTCAAAGCGTGTGTCCTCCTTTGTTTCCACAGAGATAAATGGATTTTCTATGTAATAAAAGTAAGTAAATAGCAAGTGAGAAATGAAAGTATAACTTTATTATAAATAAACACCCCCCAAAAGACTAAAGTAGAACTAAAGACAAATAGAAAAATCCACAGTTTAAATATATACTGTACAGTATACTAAATGTGGACTTATCACGCTATGATCCTCCTTCTTGTAATGATGTTTAGAGTGCTTGACTGACAGCACTGTGCTAAGAAAGTGAACTCAGGTTTAGATATGTTATCAATCTGTAATATACATTTAATAAATAAGTTCCAGAAAATATAAAGTTGCAGAAGTACAGTTGCCAATTAAACTTAGTTCCATAGAGTCCTTCTTAAGATCTCCCACTATAAAATCAGCACTTGCTGCCAATACAATCCTTTGCCAATACTCTGTTCTGCATTTTGTGAATTAAGACAGTTAAACCAATAGAAAGTCTATGGGGATCTCTTGAGTACCAAAAGTGGAGCCAGCGACCAGAACTGTGCTGGCGACATGGACCAGTGATTCTAATCAAGCAATTAAAGCAGCAGATTTAAAGAAGAACTAAATGGAGATATGTGTAACTTAAGTACTGCTTTACATTTCTTGGAGATCATCTTTAATAATGGTTAACTTAATATATAGTACAAATATTGTTTTTTTTTTTTTTTTTTAAATCTGTCTGGGATTTAGGAAAAAAGAAGATCTCAAGCTTGGCACAACTAGTCACCTATCATGATGATAAATTATTATGTTATTGACTCAATAGCACCATCATCTTCTCTGGCACTATGTACATGAATAGATACATACAAAGGTAGCTTATACAGTTACTATAACTATATAACATATTTCCTGTGGCTAACTGTATATAATTGAATAGCAAAACATTAATTAACAAGATGCCAGAACATTATCTATTTGAGCTTTCAGTGCAGAGTTTACACAATTTATGGTCAGCCAAAGTACAATATTATGAATGAATAATTATGATATTATCAATGAATAATTCATGTTTGCTTCACAAGTCATTGTGAGTGTACTTTAGCAGACCAAGGACATTAGAACAATAACCAGATCAACCACACACACATTGCAGTCAACATTCCAGACAGCCAAGTGTGTCCCACTGGCCATTCCACAGAGCCATGGGTATTTATGAGTGTATCTAATTATCATACTAATTTAACACATGTGCTAATCAAATTTTAAGTTAGGAAATGTTTGAAAAAAAAGCATATCTTAACTTAATGTATATTTGCCTATCACTGCAATAACACACCAGAGGAACTTGTAGTGGACACACAGGGGTTCATGTCTCAGGTTACATGACTCTATGTTTCAGTCCCTACTTTTCATCACCAATAAAGGGGAAGGTCCCTGAAGCGGCTAGCGGTCGAATAGCGCCGCTAAAATGCCAGTGAAATACTGCTAAAACTAGTGGCGTTTTACCGTCAACGCCCGCCCCAGTGTGAAAGCAGCCTTAAAGTCAGGATCTCTCCAGAGCCTAGACCAGCTGAGTGACGTCAGCAGATAGTGGACTTTTGCCCGCTCTCGGCTGAATATGGGTCACAGGAGTGCAGAACAAAGTTCTGCAAAGTTTCCTTTAAGCTTATTTGCAATATATATAGATATCTATATATCTATATATATATATATATATATAGATATAGATATATATATATATATCTATATCTCTATATATTTATATATAGATATATATATATATATATATAGCTTGGATTAATATAACATAAAACAATTTTTAAAAGCTCTTTAAGCTTGATTGATCCCTTGGAGCTTCTTTCTGCAGTAATTTAGCTACAATACCACTACATAATAACCCGCACTGTTCACTGTCCCATTCATTCTGTACCGTGCACAATGACCTCGTTGCTCTCCTGGTAGTGCCAATTCTCATTTATTGCATAACACACATACTTCCCGAGGTCTGATTGAGTTACTTCAGGCAGGATAAGAGTGCTGTACATTTCTGTGTGGTCATTCTGGGGGCGACGATTGGACTGCTCTATTACAGGGCGGTTGATCTGCAAGGATTACAAGCAGCAATAATTTCTTATTTGTGATTAAAGCATATCAAAATCAAGTTTACTTTAAAACATGTAAAAAGAAGAAAGGTTGTCCACACTAACCACTAAAACTGTAGCTGTCCTTGTTTAATTGAGGTAAAGATTTTGATTGGCAGCTCGGAGCAAACCTTCTGCTTCATATATCACAGCCCTGTTCACATGGGTGGCTGGGGAGCAGTAAAAGTAGGTGGTTGAGCCATGGCTTTACTGCCCCTTGACCCCTCCCCCTTCCCCCTAAAACTGCAATTGCGGGCAGGCAGGGCTGTAAATATATTTATATAAACGGTATATATATATATATATATCGTATATACTCGAGTATAAGCCGAGTTTTTAAGCACAATTTTGTGTGCTGAAAATGCCCCCCTCGGCTTATACTCGAGTCACCTTTTTGCGTCTGATCTCCCGGACTTTGGTGAGCCGGTACCGGCCGGCCGTAGGTCCCCTGGACCCCAAACTTGGCACACATGTAGCCCCCTTTTCCTCTATAAGTGTGCAAAGTTTTTTGTCCGGGGGATTTACGGCCGGGGAGCACCGATTTTTCAAAACTGGGCACCCCTTCCATAGACTCCCATGTTAAACGGTAATTTCTCTGGTGAATTTGGGGACCCGGTACCAGCCGGTCGTAGGTTCTCTGGACCCCAAACTTGGCACACATGCAGCCCCACTCTTCCTCTACAGGTTTGCAAAGTTTCTTGTCCGGGGGACCTACGGCCGGGGAGCACCGATTTTTCAAAGCCGGGCACCCCTTCCATAGACTCCCATGTTAAACATCAGTCTAGTCATGGACACAGTGAGGCATGGACACAGTGAGGCATGGACACAGTGAGGCAAAGTGAGGCACACCCTAGGCTTATACTCGAGTCAATAAGTTTTCCCAGTTTTTGTGGTAAAATTAGGTGCCTCTGCTTATATTCGGGTCGGCTTATACTCAAGTATATACAGTATATATATATATGTTCTAGTGTGACAAGTTTCACACAATGGACGATTTGTGGAGGATCAGTGTTGTCACCCTTGGACAGGACTTTCCATCTATTCTTCTCCATAACATATTGAGAAGATATTTTTTACCCAAGAGAAATTGCAGCTCAGTCAGAGAGCACAGACAGCTATTAGCTCACAAGATTTCTGCCAGGATTAACTGGTATTTTTTTTCACTGTGGTTAAAGAAAAAATAAAAAACATTGCTCTTGACCTCGCCTTCTGAAATTGCTATGCTAATGATCTGGTTGTGATGTTGAGCTTTAACACGCAATTATGCAATTCAGGAGATCCGTCTTAAATTTTACAAGCTAAATGCTCGTTACAGGTCAGAGATATATAAAGCATAGAAGTCAGATATTGCTATACAACTGACATTTTAATAAGGTCAACCATGGCAGCCTACATATTTCTCAAAATGATAGGTTTCCTTTGAGAACATTTTGGGTTCTGAATTGTTCAACATATTGTGTTCAATATATTCTATTTGTCAAATGTTATGTTCACTTTTACCAGTACACAGGAAGCTACCAGATTGTTTTATAATGACAGTATAATACTCCAGTCATCATAGCATGCTTAGTAGTTAGAAAAAGAAACAATAACAGCTTTCAGGATTACTAGCCTTTTCTCGATACAAAACAGGATATGCAAACTCGCTAAACATGCCAGGGATGTTATTATGCTTTTGTTCAGTTATGTTTATTCTCCTTTACCCTCCTGCATCTGTTTATCTGTATTCCCTTCCTTAGTTTTTTCTCAGTTCTATATCTCCTGGTATTTTTCCGCAGTTAGTGTAGTACAGGGGTTCCAAAATGTTATGTAGCGACCTCACCTCTGCCTCCCTCTTCTCTTCTCGATCAATGGCTTTCGTCTAAGGGGCCAGGGAGGAGAGTGTGGTGCACCACCAGCTCGTATCCTCTTGTGTGCAGAGGTGTGAGCTATATATAACCCTTTACCTTCAGGCCTGTGCCCCTGTCAGGAGCCAAAACTTCCCTTGAGAATTACCCTTTAACTCCCAGAAAGTCAAGTTCCACACCACTGAAAGTCCAACACTTATTTATTCTTCAGAGCAATAAATAGTCCTTTAAGTGCGACTGGTCAGACATAGAACAGAACACAGTGAAGAGGAGGTCCAGGCACAAACTTGAACTTGGGTTTTCTCCTGTTCCGTTATAGCGTGAACAGGCTTGGCGCACAGTCGCTGCCACCGACCGTGAGGGGGTCTCTGCCACAGACCAGATGAATAAGGCCTCTGCCACAGACCTGGTTGTTGGGTCTCTGCCACCGACCTGATTCACGATGGGTCCCTGCCACAGACCATGAGAACGTGGACTACCTTCTATAGGAAATGGCCCCGATCAGAGAGAGGACATCCATCTGGACAGTTACCAGAGGCCCCGCCGTCACCAGCAAATGCTGCACTGGGTCTTCGGAAGGGTCACCTCCCTGGCCTCCTCGTCCCAGATTCGGGTGTCCAACACCGGAGGACACCCTAGGAGCCCTCGATCCCTTGCGGGACCCAGTCGAAGGTACTGGGCCCCAGGCCTCCAGAAAGTACCTCACCCCAGACTAAAGGTGTCTGGGGTGGAACCGCAACTCCGTCCCCGGGCCTAGGGCACCCGGAGACTCCACGCACATGCACCCAGGCTGAAGGTGCGGAAAATGTCTGCCCCTTTATACCCTCTCCCAGCATGCGCAGTGGGTTGCCGCGAGAGGACACAAAGGGCACAGTCCTCCAATGGTGCTTTAACCCCAGCCCATGGCAACAGTGCCACCTATAGGCCGCAGGGAACTAGACACCATTGATATCTTCCACTGACATAAATTGGTCCAGGAATCCTAACACTTGTCGCATCTGAGCCTAATACCACTCAGATGCCTCCCCTAAATATAACCACCCGCTACAGTTATAAACAAAAAAGCTAGTTTACTATCCTAAGAGTGTAGGAGGCTGTACTCTGGCCAGTGGGAGTAATAATTCGACCCAAGGTTGGTGGTCAGTGGGAGAAAAAAATGACCTGTTGTCTGGGATTATCTCTGGAGTCAGTGGGAGGAATAGTACCCCATCGTTAGTCTCTAATGATAGAGAAGTACCCCATCACTGGTCTCAAGGGGAGAAAAAGTGCCCCAGTATTGGTCTCAAGGGGATTATCGCTGGAGTCAGTGGGAGGAATAGTACCCCATCGTTAGTCTCTAATGATAGAGAAGTACCCCATCACTGGTCTCAATGGGAGAAAAAGTGCCCCAGTATTGGTCTCAAGGGAACAAATAGTACCCTATTATTGGTCTCAAGGGGAGAAAAATTACCTCAGAACTGGTCTCAGAGGAAGGAATAGTTCCACATCATTGGTCTCAGTGGAAGGAATGGTTCCTGATCATTGTTTTCAGTGGAAGAAATAGTTCTCTAACATTGGTCTCAGTGGGGGCAATAGTGCCACATCTTTGGTGCCATTGGGAAGAATGGTTAATGGTGCTTGAGGAATAAGGTCCCATCATTGTTGTCAGTGGGAGAATTAGTGCCCCACCACTATCAGTGAGAGAAATGGTGCTACAAGGGCCAGTTAAATGTAAAAATAAAGGGCTGCAGTTTAAGGGACCACTTGTGTAATAGATGGCAAAAGTAGCATCTATTTTTATTTTACTAGCATTTTTTTCTCTGGGTGGGTGGGTTCTTTCCTTTGCACATCATACTTGCACACTATGGGCCAATTACCAACCATGTGAGACCCAAACATTACTCCATGTGATGGCCAACCAACGGCTACTTACAACTTCTGCTGGTCTTTTTCCAGGAACATTGCCTTCCGTGTCCTAGACTGGGTGGCCACTGATGGTGTAACTCCAGTGATGTTCCGACACTTGCCTCCATTATCAACATATACTCTAAAGAAGCTCCACCATTATTGTGGCTGAATGCCACTTCTTCTGGGGTCTGGCCACGGTCTATGTGGTTCTCTTTCAGAGCATCTCTTTTTCATATTTTACCCAAGGTCCAGCATTCATTCTGAATGAGTTCCTTTTAATTTGATAGTTTAGTCACTCTATTATCGTGTATATTTATTTGGGGTTAACTTTGATCTATTGTTTTGTCAGTTGCACATTTAAATCCCAGGTCTTGACCACACCAGTGAACTTTACTGGTGATCTGATTTCCCATTATTGCCTTTTAAATAACTGGACCGATGCTTCTGTTACAGATACAGTATGTGAAAATATATTGTTTTAGGGGTTTTAATGGTTAGGGCTTGTACAATTTTTTCTCTCATTTTTATTAATAGCCATTTTTCTCTCATTTTTGTTGTATTACTGTATATAAGTATACTGTATATATATATATATATATATATATATATATATATATGTGTGTGTGTGTGTACAGTATATAGATATACATAAATAATCCAGTTCACTTATCCGGGATAACAACTTATTTGGGGAAGTTTAGAAATATATATTATTTTACCTGTTTGCCAGGATAATCCCAAGTAAAGTAGACTGGAGTATTAAACTCAGCAATTACAGTACAGTTCAGTACAAGTTGATCTCCTACTAGCAGCTCCACTGTGTCCTTAGGAGATAGGTACATGTCATAGAAATGGTATCCTATAAATAAATGTAAAGATATATATGAATATATAAATATATTGTAGTACTCCACACATCCAATTCGCATGATAGGAGATTGTGACTGGTCCTTAAAGCGGGGTTCCACCCGCGATTTTTTTTTTAAAAAGTCAGCAGCTACAAACACTGTAGCTTCTGACTTTTAATAAGGACACTTACCTGTCCTTGGCGCCCGCAAATTCGGCCCCCCCGAAGCCGATCGCTCGTTCGCAGCAGGTACCCGTGCCGCCATCCTCACTAAGGGAAACAGGCAGTGAAGCCTTGCGGCTTCACTGCCTGTTTCCTACTGCTCATGCGCGAGTTGCGGGGCGCTTTTTGAATGGGCCGGCTGCTCTCTGGGATACACACAGTTCCCAGAAGGCAGCGTGCCCCATTCACCAGAAGACACCGCGAGTAGGACAAGGAAGAAGACCAGCCACGGAGGATGAAGAGGCAGATTAGGAACTTCCGCATAGCAACCGCTATTTCTGGTAAGTAAAAATGTTTTATTTTTTTTTGATTTTTGGTAAAAAATTTCAGGGTGGAACTCCACTTTAATGGAGCCAGTTCACACATCTCCGGAGCGGCTGCAGAGCGGATTGCACAGGGGTTCTGTGTGGCTCCATTTCAGGTCTGAATTCAGGCAAAAATTTGGGCCTGATTCGTCCCTGAAACGGAGAACAGGGACACACCGGACCCCTGCTGTCAGCTGCATTTGTGTTTAATATAAACCCAGCCTAAATCAAAAGACTTGTGAAATAAGGCAGCATAAAAAGCAATGTGCAAAATACAGGACTCTTTATTGATTTTCTTATGCTGGAGTCACAGGAGTCAAATATTTTTAATGGTTGCAAATTCAATTTTATTTTATTGTTAAGGAAAAACACACTCTGCTTAGTTCTCTACACTTTTTTTTTTTTTAACGGTTTACTCCAGTCAACTTGTTTTAGACATAAACAGAAAATGGAAGAGGTAATTTGTGGTGTTCTATATGTGACCTCAGTGGGGAGACTTTTTTCTTGTGTTTCATCTCTGTGACTCAGGGGTGTGTTTTTGCCAACTGGGCAGGAAGCCATGGACAGCAATAAAAATGTCAGGAATTCTAACACTTCCTTATTCTACTAAACTTATTTACTTTCTTGTCCATTGAGGGACACAGGAGGACTTCTAACTTCGGGTTATAGTGTGACTAAAGGAGGATTGGGCATTGGCATACAGAAAAACTGTAGAACAGCCTGGGATGACCCCTCCTGCTACTAGCATGCCTCAGTTTTTTTTTTTGCTAGTGTCCTAGGAGGATGGAGGCCTTTTCTTAATCTCTGCTGTGTAAAAGAATAACCTATTTATGCTAACAATTTTTTCCCAGATTTGCAAGGCTGCCACCTGGCCCTCTGTGCATATTGTAAATTCTACCAGGTGGATGTTTTGGCCCTATCTAATGTCAGATGCAGGTGTAAGGTCCCCTAGGATAATTTAGATGCAGGCAGTCCCTAGTTCTCTGTTGATTTCTTGGGCTTGTTTGCTCAACAATCAGTTGGACTGCTTTTGAGCATCCTGAAGGTGAAAGACTTTCTGTTTCCCTCAATAGAAGAGAAATTAAAAGGATTTTTGTACTCACCATAAAATGCTTTTCCTGGAGACCATTGAGGGACCCAGGTCTCATCCCTCTGTGTTTATGACCATGTTATCTGAAAATACTTTCCTACAAAACTGAGGCCTGCTGGTAGCAGGAGAGTTTATCCTGGGTAGGTCTATGTTTTTTGTTCTTGTTTACCAATGTCTAAGCCTCCTGTACGGGACAGTATAAAGCCTCATACACACGATCGTGATTCAAGAAGAGAAAAGTGCGATGTGAGCTTTTTGTCGCGAGTTCTGACCGTGTGTATGCTCCATCGCACTTTTTCTGTCAGAATTCCAGCCAAGAAAAGATTGAGAGCAGGATCTCAATTTTCGTGACAGACTTAATTCCTTTTGGGAATTGCGATCGTCTGTATGCAATTACAACGCGGAAAAAAACGTGCATGCTCAGAATCAAGCAGAAGAGCCAAACTGCCTATTGTACTTCATTGATCTCGGCTCGTCGTACGTGTTGTACGTCACTGCGTTCTTGACGTTCAGAATTTCGTCCAAGATTAATGTGACTGTGTATATGCAAGACAAATTTCAGCCGTTTTCCTTCTGAAAAAAAAACCTCATTTTTCTTGTCGGAAATCACGATCGTGTGTACGAGGCATAACCCAAAGGGGAATGATTTCCTGTGTCACTCAATAGACTTCAAGAAAATTATTTTGTCTTTGTTTATGTTGAAGAGAGTTCCTATGACTTCCTGTCCTGACAGACAGTAAGGGGAAATCTCCTCAGCAAGGATACAAGTGGTCATTGAAAACTTGGCAGTGGTTCTACAAATATAAATATATGCCTTGTTAGCTGCTATGATTATCATAAACAGAAAAAACTTAGTGTTTGTTACCCCACCATTTTATATTCCTGATTAAGGATGGGCTCGGGCATCTACGGATTAATCCTGCCAAGAAGCCGTTACATCACACCACCAATCATAGGCAGTGAGGCATTTCCCGACCGGCAGCTGCACATACACTCGCTGCCTATGATTGGCGGTGTGCAGTTCCGGCTTTCTTGTGGGTTTGGTCTGAACACGCCTGAGACAATTCTTATTCCTGATATGTGCCTGCTGTACCATGTGCTTGTATGAAAAAGTATTCTGTTGTCTTTCTTGCGTCCTTTGTGGGAAATCTCTGGTGTTCCTGCCAGTCCCTCTGCTTTCCAATTAAAAACAGGCCACACTAAGCAGGAGAGTACACTGTGGTCAGTTCTCTAGCTATGCTGGGAAATCAGCCTGTCCTCCTCCAATGATCAGACTTGTCCTGATACCCCCCTCTGCACAGCCTTTCAGTGGGCAGTTCAGTGTACTGTTGCTCCCCCCCCCCTTTGCAGCTGAGAACAAAAGGAAAAACAGGAAATGTAATCACTTCTAAAAATTGAAAAATAAAGGTATTTATAATTCTTTTTATATCTATACACAAATGTTTTACCTTACATTTCAATTTTAAACTGAATGGGTTGTTTTACAAGGTTATCATTTACAATCACTTTAAAGGGCCATTCACACTATAATGCAGAGCGTTAGAGCTTCCAATGCCCTTGCGATCTGCTGCAGGGGTCAGTTCAAGTTAACGGCAGTCCAAACTCAGGTCGCAAATGCATTGCGTTTGCCCACACTGGATCGCATGGTACAAAAGTACTATGCAATTCCGTTGCCGCACGTTCAAAAAGTAGGGCAGCACATGCCGTGCGATTTCAGCCCATTCAATATGTATGGTGCTAAAATCACACTGCATAGAACTGCATGTGAAGTGCACGCACAACGTTCCTGTGCGATCACATACACTGCCTAGTGTCAATGGGCCCTTAAGCAAATCATACAAAATTAAAACAAATATAAATAACAGCTTCCACCTCTCACACTCTCATATGCTGTATATGTGTTAGTGAATCAACATACCAAATTGGTGTAGTGCATTTTTTCACTTATACAAACATAATTACTATCTATATGTTATACCATAATTTGTGAAAAAAACATATCAATAAAAACAAATTATAAAAAGATAAACATCTCTCCAAATTCCTTCTGTAGTGAGTCTTTATTTGCAAAACCAATTGGTGCACATGAATCCTCCACAGTCCTGTGTGACCACCACCAGTTGTGCTCTCACCTGGATAACATTACCTTACCTACCATGCAGAGTCATAGAAAGCTTGTGTCCCCTCTGTGGACTTACCTCTGTGGTATCCCGGGTGGCTCTCCTTGGTAGTGGCCTCTCTCTTTGGCCTCTGCTTATTAACCAATTCTTTCTTTCTATAATGTGGACACTATCTCTTTAAATCACTCTCTAGCTCTCTCCCCCGCTCAGCAGCACATATATATAAGAGATACTAAAATAGCAGTTTATCCTTTTAAAATTTTATTAACTCATTCCCAATGTGCAGAATAACACTCACATTACAAGGGTTCTACACTGCACCAAATAGAGCCAGCATAGAACATATACACTCTTCCTTGTATACACTAACGGTTTTATGTGTAATTCTTCTGATCCTTCACACTATCCTGAACGTTGTGACATCATCCATCAAGTCCCACCTCTACACATTTTGTCACAGGGTCACATGACTTCAATATCCCCCCCCCGATATTCCCCCTAATGAAGTTACGTGATGTAAGTCCACATTTGGGGGACACAACCTAGATACCTGCATGTTATGTAAGGTCATGAGAGCACAACTGGTGGTGGTCACACAGGATTGTGGAGGATTTATGTGCATATATTAGTGTTTCAAATAGAGAATGAATAAAGGGGTCACATTATAGGGCCACTTTCCTGAGATTGCGGCCTCCCTAGCCCAAATTAATAAAAATTAGGTTAGGTTTGGCAGCAATAGTGTAGTTTAGTCAGGAGTCCAATGATGGTTCAGGGAATCTTTTTGGGATTGCCTATAAAAGGGCCAGCAGGTGCAGGGTTCTGCCTCTTTCCGGATGACAGCAAAGAAGATTTGAGCTCAAGCTGGGAAGATGTTTTTCCTACCTTATGGAAGCGCTAGTGATGCAGCTGTTGGAGAAGGCAGGCAGCGCAGGAGGAGAGGCATGGTTAAGACACTGCCTGGCGTCAGCCCCGGAGGAAGAAGCACTGATGCTGGAACTAGAGGGAGGAGGCTTGGCAGCGAGATGATGTATGTCACAGACATAGGGCGGGGGCGTTCCAGAGCTCACTCTGCCTGCAAGAGCGAGGAGAAGCGCGCTGCCGGAGAGAGAAGGACGGGCTTCGGAAGAAGCCGAAGAGACTTGCGCACCTCAAGGGAAGCAAAAGGAAGATGGCAGCGGCGTGACGTCACAGGGCCGCTGCGGAGGCCAGAAGAGGCGGACTTGTTCACAGTCGCTGGCAGGAAGAAGCGGACGGCACGGCCAGCCACAGCAGGCCGCACAGGACACAAGGGGGAGACAGCTTGCGCAGCAGTCTCCCAGGCAGCAGCGCACAGAATGGCAGCAAGGCACTCAGAATACAGAGGTGCCCCAACAGGTGCCAGGTGGGCAGACTCCACAGGTACAAGACTCTTCTTTACTGCTTTAGCAGGTGGCTCAGCAGCAAGTGTTACAGGCTCCAGCTGGTGGTGAGTTGACCCAATTACATGTGTTATCTGGTTTGGTAGGCTCATTGTCTTCTCTAATCCAATCACTGTCTAAAGTGTCAGCTCCTGCTGTGTCTTCAGCTTCTCTGGTCTCTCTGCCTGTTAACCCTTCTGTTTCCTCTCATAATCCTGTGCTGTCTAATCTTCCTGTCGGTTTACTATCTCAGCAAGATAAAAGTTCTGTTTTGCAGTCTGACAGGTTAGCTCCTGAGCTATTACAGACAGCTGTGCAGGCAAAAATACAGGTACCTGAGACATATATAAAAGATGTCATGCCATGTGAAATGTCCCCTTTAGGATACCATTTAAATGTAAATATTAAAGAAAAAATTTGGAAAGGGGAATATGTAGACATTCTCTCTCTCCTGCCTGCTCATAAAGAATTTATGGTCATAACGGACAAGAGGGGTGAGGAGAGAAGTAAGGAGGAAAGGCGCAGGGCGATCCCTAGGTCATTTAACAATTGGCTGCAAGCCTTTTGTGTTTATTCTGGCATAATGGCGGAAAAGCACCCAGAACGGTGTGGGGGGCTTTTCCAGCATCTACATCATATCCTAGAAGCCTATAAAAATTTTGGTGGCCTGGGTTGGTTTTACTATGGCGAATCCTTTCGTCAGAAATTGTCCATTCACCCGTCTCTTAGGTGGGGTATGAAAGATGTGGGCTTATGGCTCAATTTGATTTTGCCGCAGAAGCAGGTAGCACCTAGACAACTCACTGCTAATTCTTCCACAGCGGCCTTTAGAAAAGGCTGCTGTTTTGCATATAATGACAGTCAATGACAGTCAATGCCGCTGGAATAATTCTTGTAAATACAGACATGAATGTTCCATTTGTGCGGGGACGCGCCCAGCGGCAAAATGTTTTAAGCGAAATGCAGCGGGCAGGATCCAGCCCGGCGCAGCATATTTTTTCCAAAAGCCTGCACGCCAGTGAGGCTGGAAAAACTGCGCCCGTGGCTGGACATCTACCCAAACAGGGAGAAGGCTTGTTTGCTCAGTAAGGGTTTTGAGCAGGGATTCCCTTTGCCTTCTTTTTCAGGGGATGGGTGTAAATTGGTGGGGAATTTGAAATCTGTAGACCAGTTTCCCCAGGTGGTAAGGGATAAGTTATGTAAGGAACTAAGGGAAGGTAGGATTGCGGGGCCCTTTGAGCACCCCCCCTTTTATAATTTTCGGATTTTCCCATTGGGAGTAGTGCCCAAAAGGGAACCTAATGAATTTCGTATTATACACCATCTATCCTTTCCTAAAGGTGATTCAGTGAACGATGAAATTGACGAGAGCCTATGTTCAGTGTCTTATGCTTCATTTGAGAAAGCAATTGATAAGATCAGGCTGTTTGGCCCGGGGGCGTTGTTGGCAAAGGCGGACATAAAATCAGCTTTTCGGCTCTTGCCCGTTTCCCCGGAGGCCTTTAACTCCTTGGGTTTTTATTTTGAGGGTCAATACTTTTTTGACATGTGTCTCCCAATGGGGTGTTCGTTGTCCTGCTCATACGTTGAAACATTTTCCACATTTCTTCACTGGGTACTTGTCATCCGGTCTGGGTTTGATGGTGCACTGCACTATTTAGACGATTTCTTATTTGTTGGCCCAGCAGATTCTAGTTTATGTTCTGACTTGTTGCTATCTTTTCAAGCTATGTCTCTTGAATTTGGCGTACCGTTGGCTGAAGAAAAAACTTGCCTGCCCAGTACTTCATTGGAATTTTTGGGCATTGAAATAGATACCCGCAGTATGGAATTCCGTTTGCCAGAAAAAAAATTGAATAAATTAAAATAATTAATTGCGACGCTGTTGCAAAAGAAGAAGGTGCGTTTGAAAGAAATGCAGTCGCTGTTGGGGGTTCTGGCATTTGCGTGCAGAATCATGCCTGTTGGCAGAATCTTTTCACGTCGGCTTTACCTGGCGATTTCAGGTTTGAAATCTCCCTTGGATCATGTTAGGATAACTACCCCTATTAAAGAAGATTTGAGGGTTTGGGCTAGCTTTCTTGATTGTTATAACGGTAAGTCCTTTTTTCAGGCGGAATTTGTTGTGGCAAGGGATTTTTGTCTGTTTACAGATGCAGCTGGCTCCAAAGGTTTTGGTGCCATCTGGAGATCGCATTGGTGCTGTGCGGCTTGGCTGGAGTCTTGGGTGAGTTCAGGAGCTACCAAGAACGTGTTATTGCTAGAGTTGTTTCCAATTTTAGTGGCACTGGAGTTGTGGGGCTCAGAGTTTGCTAATAGGCGCATCTTGGTGGAGACGGATAACAAGGGTGTGTTATATGCAGTGAATTGTCTCTCGTCCAGTTCTTTGTTGGTAATCAAAATCTTGCGTCAGGTGGTCTTCAGATGCCTCAAATTTAATATTTGGTTGAAGGCTAGGTATACTCCGGGGATATTGAATAATATATCTGATTCTCTATCTCATTTTCAGGAGGAGCGTTTTCGGAGTCTGCTTCCGGAGGCGGACGCAGTCGGCAGCCCGTGCCCGGCCTATCTGTGGGAGATGATCTGAGTGCTGTAACGGATGCTATTAAGGGCTCTTTAGCTCCAAGGACTTGGTCAAGTTACTCCGCAGCCTGGAGCAGCTGGATATCTTTTGCCAGTACTGAAGGTTTTCAGTTTAATAGGCCTTCGGAGGGTACCATTTTGGCTTTTCTGTCAAGTTTAATGCGGCAGCAATTTTCGCATAGTCATGTGACAAAAATGCTGGCCGGCATGTCATTTTTCTTCCGTTTATTGGGTCTGAGACCTTGTACTTCTTATTTTTCTGTAAAACAGACGCTGAAGGGATACAAGAGATTGACATTTGTCATAGATGATAGAAGACCGATCTCTCTTGACATTCTCAGTGGCCTTTGCATAATGACTTCAGTGGTCTGTTTTTCCTCTTATGAGGCTTTATTATTCAGGACAGCCTTCGTGCTTACCTTTTTTGGGGCATTCCGTATCTCGGAATTAATACCAGTAAGCAAGCAGGGTGGTTCTGGTGTTCGATTCGATCAGGTGCTAGTGGATCAGTCGGGTGTTCATGTGTGGCTGCAGTATTCCAAAACAGACCAATATGGCAAGGGTAGATGGGTTCATCTAAAGGAGCACAATGATGTTTTAATATGCCCAGTAGCCTTGGTTAAGCAATTCATGGGACTTAGGCCTCCGGGGGGTAATTTTTTCTCATTCACGCTAATTTGTTTGCCCTGACGAAGTACCAATTCGATGCAGTCCTAAAGAAGAGTTTGGGTACCATGGGTTTAAGTAAATTCAAGTTTTCCTCCCACTCCTTTCGGATTGGCGCAGCCTCGGAGGCGGCCCAATTGGGCGTCTCCGAAACAGATATTAAAGCAATGGGTAGGTGGAAGTCGAAATGTTTTAAGTTATACGTTCGTCCTAATTTGTTTGTTTAATTTTAGGTACCCAGCACACAGTGTGGATTTTGGGGCACTCATTTATTTATTGGGCACAAAAAAAGAGCAGCTCAAAGCAGCTATTCATCGAATTTGTCTCTGCACCCGGACTCGTTTCGTTTGTTCTGGAAAGGTATAAGAGGCCTTCAGTGGCTTCAACTGAACTTGCATTTATCTAGGTTGTGTCACCTATGGCCATCTATCCTGATAATTCATTTGGGAGGCAATGATTTGGGAAATATTAAAACGTTAGACTTACTGTTTATGATTAAGAGCGACCTGCATCGCTTTGGTACGACTTTCCCAGGTACAACGTTAGTTTTTTCTGAGGTGGTTCCTCGTCTTTCATGGCTCTCCTCTGCACAGAGGAGAGTTATGGAAAAAATGAGGAAAAGTGTCAATAGGGCTCTTGAAAAGTTCATGCCCCAACTTGTCGTATCGGCACGTGGACTTGGAAGGGGGTTATCCAGGTCTATACAGACTGGATGGCGTTCACTTATCCGAAGTAGGTAATGATATCTTTAATTTGGATTTGCAGAACATGATTGAAAAGGCTGCAACGCTTGGGGTGGGCCGGTCTTGATACTCAAGACCGGCGTGTGGGGACTGTTATTTATTTTTGAAGTTGTGCTACTGCTCGAGTTCTAACAACTGAGCAGGTAGAAATATGTTATTTGAATATTTATGAAGTTTTGAATGGTAATAAAGATTTATGGAAAATTATTTGTGAAAAACCAATAAAGGTGTCACGGCCAAGTTTTTGCCAAATAAAATGTTTCAGGTATTTATTTAATTAGTTGTATCTGGGGAAGTTCTGGTCTGGGGGGGGTGTGGCCTGCAATCTCAGCACTGCACAAGGAATTTGAGGAGACTTTAATTATAATATAATTTATTTTTACCAATATTTGGTTTATTAGAAAAATAATGGTGTAACATTTAAATAGCAATTATGATTGTATAAGTGAAAAAAAGCGCTACACCATTTTGACACATTGACAGTTTTTCTAACTCCTTCCTGCGCTATCCAAAAGGAAATGAACAGTTTTGGCTGGAGCTGGTGTCTACATAGGCTGGTTTAATTCCTACCTGTAAAATGGACGATGAAATAATTAGACGAATGTTCCTTCTTGTCAATGATTGTCAGACATTGTACCATAAGAGCATCTCTTATCCAGTCGGCAGGGACCAACATTCCTAACTTGTTGTCCCATAAGACACTCTTGCCATCCGGTATAATAACAGAAGCATGCTAAAATAGAACACATGATAGATAAATAAATGTTGTTTATATCAAGAGACTTATAAGCCATTTTAACTGGATACCGATAGGAAAACAAAATGATGAATTTCATATTATTAATTTCTCCGGTTTTTCTCTAGCTCTCCCATTCACCTGTCCCATAATTATTGTTTTTAAAGTGGAACACAAGTCAACACTTATTTATTTTTAGGTTGAAGTGGGAAAGGGTACAAACTTCTGTCTATTGTCCCACTGGGCAGTTTTTCCTCAATTTACATGTGGTAACTGGAACAGCCAATGAGGTGAAATTTCGTAAGGGGACACAGGCAGCAATAGAAATCTTACAGAGGTTCTGCGCTTCCCATCTCTATCCCAAAAAAGAAAAAAGGCAGATGCCTACAAAAAAATGCCTACACAGTGCCTAACCCCCATGATCCGATTATTGGAACCACCTCTGTAGAATGAAAGCTAACAAGCTGAGATCCCAATGCCAAGAGAAACATAGGAAAAAACATACAATGCAAATCTATTTTATCCCCTCTACATCTAGCACCTTACCTGGTCTAGAGTAAGGTAAAGGCATTCTAAAGTATGTGTTGCTTTGTACCAATAGGAAAACTAAATCAAAAATGGTTGGTAAGGAGATGGTTACAATCAGATGATTAAAGATTACAGTTCCTCTAATAGATAGAAAACACTATGATCCTGATAATCCCTTTGCCTTTATGATTACAATCTCCTGAGTTTTGTCAGGGAACTCTTGGGAAGATTGTGCCTAAAACACATAGGCCTAACAGCCTTGCCTCCCCTTGAACATTAATAAGAGGGCGACCTGCACTCAGTGTGGCTTCTGTATTCCTTCGAGTCAGCAGGGGCTTTGTGCTAATGCACACGAGTGACCAGTTCTGTATAGGTCCTAATGGAAAAGACATCCCTTTTCAGGCTTGCAAGTATACAGTTGTGCTATTGGGGCCTATGTACAACAGTCACATAAAAGGAGGACAGGAGTGTCACCTGATGCAACATAGTATATATAAAGATTATTTAGTAGAGGGGAAGCAATAATAAGAATTAAGGTTAGCTTCACACATTTTTATTGTGGTATCATACATGTCATCACTCGCTGCTCCAGGTGAGTAGCCTCTAATGGTCCCTTCACAACTCCTCAAGTCAGGTGCCAGCCCAGCTTGCATGCTGCACAACAGAAGACAAGGAAGATCCGGATGGCAGCACTTCATCAATCCACTTTATTCAGCATAAAGATTAAAACCAAATGACAGATGGAACAAGTACAGTGGGGGACAAGCAGGTAGACACATTTCACGCTGGAGCCATGGCTTAATTATTACCCCTACATGTGTATTACAATACATTCTGTTGACACATTATTATTAACATTAGCATTATAGTAAGGAAGCCTATTCATTTTAAATAGGTTTTCAACACACCTTTCCAAAAAAAATTGTTGGGACTCACGCTTGGCTACTAATATCAAGACTACTGCACTAAAAAGTAGCTGAACACTTGACTACATAAACGTAAACAATAAAAAAATAAAATTGCGCTGTCTCCAATTGTTTGCAGGTATAAAAGACCCCAATATTAAACTATGAATTATGAATTATAAAGTGCAAATGCTGATGTGAAAAAAAGCTATAATGGTAATAGGTGAAGGTTATAACAGAGTCCAAATACAGTAAAACCTTGGATTGCGAGCATAATTCGTTCCAGAAACATGCTTGTATATCAAAGCACTTGTATATCAAAGCAAATTTCCCCGTAAGAAATAATGGAAACGCAAATGATTCATTCCACAACCATTTATTCATAGGTCCTTCAGTTTATAGTCCATATAAAAAGATTATAGCATTGTGACAAGGTTGTTTAACCATAAAATGTCCATCCACAAATGGAAGCCTCCACATGGGGATTAGAAGCAAAATCCAGCAGGAGCTACAGACTATAAAAGAGAAGAGAGGTGCCTCTAAGTGTAGCAATATGTTTCTAAATCTTGTACCTTCAATAAATGTAACCATATTGCTAGACTTAGAGGCACCTCTCTTCTCTTTTATACTCAGCTGTGACATGACGCTACTTGTATATCAAGACATCGCTTGTGTATCAAGTAAAAATGTATTAAAACATTTTGCTTGTCTTGCAAAACGCTCTCAAACCAAGTTACTCTCAAACCAAGGTTTTACTGTAGTCCTTTTGGGGAGCTCGCTGAAAAGTACCTAGTGGAAGTTGGAGGAGAGTCTCCAGCTGTCCTGTGGTATTTTGTGAGTTTTGTTACTCCCTCACTAAATAGTGGATTTTGGAAGAAGGCAACCGATGGTCCTGAGGCATTGAGTCGGAGCATTGGCTTGCTACTATTGGGAAATCTGTGATCTGGGCCAGTAGTGAGCTGTGGCTTTCCTCACAGGGGATGGTTTCTAAGGGCATTTGATCCCACAGGGATCATAGGATCTGGTAAGCAGCCTGTTTGTCTGCACCTGCACTCTGGTGGAAATCAAGTGGTAGATTATCTGGGATCTATTTCATATAGAACACTAAAAGAGCACTTTTATTTCACCCAGAAGGACTATTTGGACTCTGTTAAAAATTGTGTGGCTATATTTAAGTGCTTGTTTGATAGATATATTTTGTTTCCTTTATCCCTGTCATATGCACATATATTTTTTTATCACAATCATTGTGGCATGTTTTTGATTAGAATTTTTGCACTTTCTGTGATATAATTGATTTATAAAAAATTGAACCTTCACCTAATATCATCATTATAGCTTTTTTTCACATCAGCATTTTCACTTTATAATTCATAGTTTAATATTAGGGTCTCAACACACCTTGACTGCCATTTTATTGCACCTAAGCTTTAGTATCGTACAATACTGTACATTGCAGATATACTGCTGGTTATCACAATACACACTTCTGAATCTGGTGTTTTCAAAGTTTTCCTATTCATTGATGTCAGATGATTATAATCATAAAGATAAAGACATGATTATAATAATAGGGTTATTATTTATTCAGGTTGTTAACAGACAGATAGATATACTATTGCATACCGTTTTCAGAGTGACATTTAGGTCTGGAATGGACACTTGACATGGGACTCTGGTAGTATTTTTATTTATTAAAAGGGTTCCAATTGGGTTGATGAATGGCCGTTCCCAATCTAAAATTAAAATGGAAAAAAAGCATATGAATGACAGGAAGGTGAAGTAAAAGCCCCAGTCCACAAAAGTTAAATGTTTCAATAAAAGAAGGAAGTCAGAATCAGGTGTTTTTAAGGCAGAGTAGACACCTTCATGCTCACACTTTTGTTACTTACTGTATGTCCAAAGTTTGTCTACCTGGTATTTTGGGTAGGACAAATGTAGGTGGTAGGGACTGCCAACTATTTTTTTTATATCACTGGTCTACTTCAGCAGTAAAATTCCCCCCTGATTTGTTCTTGGTACCACCCCTTACCATATCCATTATAGAGACAAGCAAAAGATTAAGGTCATATGATTTAGACTTCTCATAATGCTCCAACTTCTAGAGGCCCTGAACCATATAATAAGCTAGTGGGTGCCATAGAGTTCTGAGAAGCTTGCCTATACTTTTTTTTTTTAACAACAAAATGTTCCTTTATTGAGACAAAAAGGTCAAAGCATGATACAACATTTGTCCAAAATGGTCCAAATAAAAAAAAAAAAAGGTACAGTACAGGTGAATAATCATATAAGAAGTAATGTGTACATCGACCATGTGACAGTAAACCGGGAGCTCAAACAGGAGCTCAAACAAATATTACACCCCTACACACCAGGATCCTGTGGTCAAGAGGCTACTCCTCCCTACGCTGTCTATGGCTGCCAAATTTTGTCAAATTTTTGGGGGCAGTTTCTGTTAAGATATGTAATTTGTATAGTGGAAGCACAGCATTAATTGATTTCTCCCAAGATTCCACCGCCGGGGGGGGGGGGGGGGAGGGGGCGTTCCAACAATTTCCCTCTTTGCATAGAAGAAGAGGTAAGTTAGGACTAGAGTAATTTAGTGTAGCGAGGCCTCTGATCATCGTCCTGAATACCCAGAAGCACCAGCTTGGGGGATATAGGAAGCGTCAGTTGGAGGCGGCCATTAACAGTGTCCACTACCTTGGCCCAGAATTTAGCAATTTTGGGGCAGCTCAGCTTGCCTATACTTAGTAAGAATTACAAAAGCCTGCTTGCATTCAGAGAACCCAGAGAAAACAAACCATTCAAATATTTTTGTCTTACCTTGTACAAAGACATGAACACTTGCAGCAGTGGCGCCTTTAACCTTAGCATTGATATATTTGTAATGGCAGCAATAAGATCCTGAATCGTTAGCAAGGGATCCTGTTAATTTGAAGAGTTTGCAGTATGGCTTACTGGACGTAGCTTCACAGTCTTCTACAATGATCTTTCTAGTGCTGTTTGGGCTGCTCAGCTCCAACTCTGAGTCCTTTTCCTTTGTATCGGATTCTATATTACCTCCTGGCCACGACCACTGCAGGGGCAACTGTCCCCTAGATAAAACAAAAAGATGCTGCTGCAGTCAGTATGTCAATCATTATTGGCCTGGAATGACATACATTACAACTAAGCAGTTAACACTAACAGATATATTTGTAAAGCAGTGACTGTGATATTTGCCAAACATTCACAAGATCAAATTGTTATATACCGGTATATATATATATATATATATATATATATATATATATATATATATATTCGTACGCTGTATTTATATATATACCGGTATATAACAATTTGATCTTGTTAACGTTTGGCAAATATCACAGTCACTGCTCATCACAATCATATATATTTGCACGCTGTATTTATATAGTATATATACTATATATTGTGACAGCAGGAAGGTAAAGTCACCTGGTTGCATCCAGGGGGGTAGATATATTTCGCCCAGATTCAGGCTTTACGCCGACTTATACAACTAGGTGGAGAGTTGTATAAGCCCAGCTGAGGCTAGTGGGCTCATGGATGACTCATACCTCTAGGGAGAGTGTGGGGCGTCGTGCAGACAGGGAGTTGATGAGACCAGCTGAAGCTTGTCAGCTCATTTAGGCCTCTATAAGAACTCCCAGATTCATTAGGTGTTAGCTCATGCCTGGAACCAGACCTGTGTGGACTGTCTAGGGAGAGTGAACCCCTGTGCGGTGAGACAAAGCCTGTGTGGCTATTTGCTTGGACATTTAAAACCAGGGACTTAGGGACTAGGACAGCACTAGGCTGATCCCAGTTGTTAGTTAGGAAACCTGTATGTTTACTCAGAGGTCAAGTTGACCAGGATTTATTTTATTTATGTTTCTTTTGCTTTGCAGTGTTTTATCACTGTAAATAGAAAATAAACCGCACCTTTTTGATTTTGAAAACCACAACCTCCGTTTGCTGGGCCTGTTTTGTGTGGGGAGCCCATCCCGGGGGTCACACACACCCGCTGCCGAGCTAACCCCCTCACAGTTGGTGGAGAACCAGTGGCAGTTTTTTTTTAAGCCAGCATGGAGGAGATACTGAAACAGCTGGCTCTAGCAAATGCCAATCAACAGCAGACAAATGCAGGTTTGCAAAGGAGCCTTGCAGCCCAGCAGCAAGCTCATCAACAGAGCCTTGCAGCCCAGCAGCAAGCTCACCAACAGAGTCTGGAAGCTCAGCAACAAGCCCAGCAGCAATCTGAGGCCCGCTTCATAGACCTGTTACAGAAGCAAGAGCAGAGACTACAACAAATGGAAGCAGTAATGCAGCAACGTCCGCAGACCAGTGAGGAAAGCCGTCCCACTAATACCGCGTCCTTTGGGGTGAGTCGTTTATTGACAAAAAATGACTGGAGAGGATGATCCAGAGGTATTTTTGACCACATTTGAAAGGACCGCTGAAAGAGAAAAGTGGCCTGAGGAGCAGTGGGCTGGACTGGTGGCTCCTCTGTTAACTGGTGAATCGCAGAAAGCTTACTATGACCTAGAGCCTAACCAAGCAAAAGACTATGTGATGCTAAAAGCTGAAATTTTGGCAAGGCTGGGTGTCACCCAGGCTGTCCGGGCTCAGCGTGTGCATAACTGGACTTTCCAGCTTGGAAAACCCCCCAGGTCTCAAATGTATGATCTCATTCACCTGAGCAGAAAGTGGCTACAGCCAGAGACTTTGTCCGCACCAAAGATTGTGGAACGTGTTGTAATGGATCGGTTTTTGAGAGCTCTTCCTACTGCCATCCAAAAGTGGGTAAGCCATGGAGACCCAGAGACGGCCGATGGTCTTGTGGATCGTGTGGAGAAATACTTGGCTACAGAGAACCTGACGGCCTCTTCCAGAGACACTCGGACTTTCCACCCTAAGACCAGACCATCCCCAGGGGCGGATAAGAGGATTCCAAGGGGTGAGGGTGGAGAGAGTGAGAGGGTGGGAGCTCTACCCCAAGTTTGACGAGAACAGCCTGGGAAATCAGCGGCTCAAGAGGCGGCAAGAAGGATCGTTTGCTACCGCTGCCGGCAAGCGGGACATATTGCAGCCAATTGCCCGGTTATGGAGGAACCCATGCAGTGTGACTTTATGACGGGCAGACGTCAGTCGCTGTGTGCGACAGTCGCATGCACTGCCATTCGAGGAACTGAGAAACATTTATGCAAAATGTGTGTTAATGGTAGAAATGTTGTGGTATTGCTGGATTCAGGTAGCCTTGTGACCCTGATAAAGGCTGAGTTAGTTAAAACAGAGGTCTTTGGGAATAGCAAGGTAGCTGTTATTTGTGTGCATGGGGACACCCGAGAGTATCCAGTGACTACAGTGTGTTTCGAGACCCCCAAAGGTACCCTCTCTCATCCAGTGGGCTTAGTATCTCAGTTACCGCATGACGCCATTGTGGGAAGGGATTTTCCGAAGTTCTGGGAACTGTGGGATGATCCTGAGCCCCCCACTGGTGCCCCTATGTACCAGGAATGTGATAGCCAGAACTTCTCTGAGAGTGGTGAGGACTCTCCAGAATTTCCCTTGTCAGTATTGGCAGGGGAGACTCAAGAAACTGGAGAGGAGCCCACCTCCTCAGACGAAAACCTACCGTCTGTGGAGTTTTCTGATCTGGAGGTTCACAGGGAAAATTTTGCCACAGAACAGTTAAAAGACCCCGCCCTAATAAAGGCACGGGAAAACGTAGTGGAAATAGATGGCGAGTTAGTGAACCCAGATAATACCTGCACTTACCCATACTTCAGCGTAGAGAAGGACCTACTGTATCGGGTGGCAAAAAGGGCAGAAGAAACCGTTGAGCAGCTTGTGGTGCCCAAACCTTACAGGAAGTTGGTGTTGGAGTTGGCCCATGGGCACATTCTTGGAGGTCATCTGGGGACAGAGAAAACCCGAGAGAGGGTATTACAGAGATTCTATTGGCCTGGGGTGATGAAGGACATAGAAAATTATTGTTCCTCCTGCCCTGTGTGTCAGAGGTCGGCCCCGATGCCACATTTCCGTAGCCCGCTGGTCCCTCTACCCATCATTGAGGTCCCGTTTGAGAGAATCGCAATGGATTTGGTAGGTCCTATAATCAAGTCCGCTAGGGGGCACCAGTACATATTGGTTATAATGGACTATGCCACCCGTTATCCAGAAGCGATCCCTCTCAGAAATACCTCGGCCAAAACCATAGCCAAAGAGCTATCTCTTGTTTTTAGCCGGGTGGGTATTTGTAAAGAACTGCTTACGGACCAAGGTACACCCTTTATGTCCCGGGTTATGAAAGAGCTGTGTAAATTGTTCAAAGTGACGCAATTGCGTACATCTGTGTATCACCCCCAAACCGATGGGCTGGTTGAAAGATTCAACAAAACCCTAAAACAAATGTTGAAGAAAGTGGTGGATAGAGATGGAAAGGATTGGGACTGTCTACTTCCTTATTTGATGTTTGCTATTAGGGAGGTGCCCCAATCCTCTACGGGATTCTCCCCCTTTGAGTTACTGTATGGGAGACACCCAAGAGGGCTGTTGGATATTGCCAAGGAAACTTGGGAAAGTGAGAGTTCTCCCCACAGGAGTGTGATTGAGCATGTCGCCCTGATGCAAGACCGAATTGCACAGGTAATGCCCATCATGAAGGAACATTTGGCCCAAGCGCAGTTAGCACAGCAGAGAGTGTACAACCGTGGAGCCAAGACCCGTACCTTTTCCCCGGGGGATAGGATACTGGTACTTGTCCCTACGGTTGAAAGTAAATTCCTTGCCAAATGGCAAGGCCCCTATGAGATAATGGAAAAAGTGAGCGAAGTGAATTACAAGGTCAGACAACCAGGAAGGCGAAAGCCCGAACAGATCTATCACGTTAATCTGTTGAAAGCCTGGAGGGATAGAGAGTCCCTAGTCGCAGACACTTGGTCACCAGCTCAAACTGGTTGCGTGATTCCTGAGGTTGGAATAGCAGCCACCTTGTCACAACCCCAACAACAGGAGGTTAAGGAGTTTGTGCTTCGCAACAAGGAGGTATTCTCTGAGCTGCCGGGACAAACATCTGGGGTAGAGCATGACATCATTACCCCACCCGGTGAAAGGGTGAAGTTAAAACCCTATCGGATCCCAGAGGCCCGACGGGAGGCAATACGGGAGGAAGTACAGAAAATGCTGAACTTAGGGGTGATAGAGGAGTCCCAAAGTGATTGGTCTAGTCCCATTGTGTTGGTGCCTAAACCGGATGGGAGCTGGCGATTTTGTAACGATTTTCGTCAGTTGAACAAAGTTACAAAATTTGACACCTACCCCATGCCACGTATAGATGAGTTGATCGACCGGCTGGGAACAGCCCGATACATGACGACTCTTGACCTCACAAAAGGGTATTGGCAAATCCCCCTGGCCAAGTCGGCCAAAGAGAAAACCGCATTTGTAACCCCAGACGGGGCGTTCCAATATAAAAGAATGCCGTTCGGGTTACAGAATGCGCCGGCCACATTCCAGCGGAAAATGGACCAGATGCTGAGGCCCCATCGGAAGTATGCTGCGGCTTACCTGGATGACGTAATTGTCCATAGCACAGATTGGGCCTCACATCTGCCAAAAGTGCAAGCAGTCCTGGACTCTGTTCGGGAAGCGGGGTTTACGGCTAACCCCAAGTAGTGTACCATTGGGCAGGAGGAGGCCAAATATCTTGGGTACACCATTGGGAGGGGAGTAATAAAACCCCAACTCAACAAAGTCGAGGCCATCCAGAGTTGGCCACGTCCCAACAGCAAGAAGCAGGTACGAGCCTTTCTGGGAATCGCTGGGTATTATCGGCGATTCATTCCCCACTTTGCTTCTAAGGCTGTGCCCCTAACCAACCTGACGAAGGGGAAAGGGTCGGTCATGATTAAATGGACCCCCGAGGCTGAGGCAGCATTCCAATTCTTGAAACAAGCCTTATGTAGCCAGCCAGTGTTGTACTCACCCGACTTCTCTAAAGACTTTGTCGTACAAAGTGATGCGTCAGATGTGGGGTTAGGAGCAGTATTGTCCCAGGTCTGGAACGGGGAAGAGCACCCAGTCATTTACCTCAGCAGGAAGTTGAAGTCCCATGAGGTAAATTACGCCACCGTTGAAAAGGAGTGTTTAGCGGTGAAGTGGGCTCTAGATTCCCTTCGGTACTACCTGCTAGGTAGGCACTTTGACATGGTTACGGATCACGCTCCGTTAAAGTGGATGGCTCAAAACAAGGAGACAAATAGAAGAGTGAATAGGTGGTTCCTGGCCCTCCAGGAATTCAACTTCACAGTAAAGCATCGCCCTGGCGTTCAAATGGGGAATGTGGATGCTTTGTCTCGAGTACATGAATGCCTGATTGCTGGTGTTCCAACCCCGAGGTTAAAACAAGAGGGGGGGGGTATGTGACAGCAGGAAGGTAAAGTCACCTGGTTGCATCCAGGGGGGTAGATATATTTCGCCCAGATTCAGGCTTTACGCCGACTTATACAACTAGGTGGAGAGTTGTATAAGCCCAGCTGAGGCTAGTGGGCTCATGGATGACTCATACCTCTAGGGAGAGTGTGGGGCGTCGTGCAGACAGGGAGTTGATGAGACCAGCTGAAGCTTGTCAGCTCATTTAGGCCTCTATAAGAACTCCCAGATTCATTAGGTGTTAGCTCATGCCTGGAACCAGACCTGTGTGGACTGTCTAGGGAGAGTGAACCCCTGTGCGGTGAGACAAAGCCTGTGTGGCTATTTGCTTGGACATTTAAAACCAGGGACTTAGGGACTAGGACAGCACTAGGCTGATCCCAGTTGTTAGTTAGGAAACCTGTATGTTTACTCAGAGGTCAAGTTGACCAGGATTTATTTTATTTATGTTTCTTTTGCTTTGCTGTGTTTTGTCACTGTAAATAGAAAATAAACCGCACCTTTTTGATTTTGAAAACCACAACCTCCGTTTGCTGGGCCTGTTTTGTGTGGGGAGCCCATCCCGGGGGTCACACACACCCGCTGCCGAGCTAACCCCCTCACAATATATATATATATATATATATATATATATTGATAATGACTGCAATAACTGGAAATCCAAATCCAGAGATCTCTTCACGTTCCAAAGAATATAGTATGCCTGTAGGTAGTTGAAAAACTGGCATGCACAGAAAGCTCAAATATGAGTTATCAAGTCATGCTGACGTGTAAGTAAATCTCGCTTTTCATCCTGATCAGCAAAAATCATTAGAAGCCTTTGCAAATTCTATCAACCAAGGCAATTACTATTTAAATAGCTTTACCAAAGTATATTGTTTTGTGTCTTGATAAAAATATAAGCCTTTCAGTAACAGAGCACAAAAAGCAATGCTGATGTGCCAGGCCCCATAGCTCTCATAACTCAATCAGATTTTAAGTTACCAAAGTCAAATCACTGAAAAAATATTTTTTTGTAGCTTTCAAGGGTTACTGTCACCTTCCAGCCTTTAGGAACCTGCTATACAAAAGTTTACAATAAAGCTGAACTCCAGGCAAGCAGTTGAATACATATGTGTGAACTATCTTGTGCTCATGTCGCACTAGCAGTAGTGTTTGCCATCCCCCAAAAAGCAAACTGCGGTGGATTGTTTAATAGGGGAGGGTGAAAGCAGGTTTGTAGGTGTTCAGGAGACAATACTGTTGCCTCCTGTTGCTTGTTTTTTTGGGGAGATTTTTTTTTTCCTGCTGAACACTGATTTTACATTGTGGGACCCCATTACAACTGCGGGCCAAGTGTCTAGCTAGTGGTTGCCACATGGTTCCATTCACTTACATGGGAGAGTTTTACAGGCAGTACCACAAGTCAAATTTGGGCTTTCTGATTAAAATTGACACATGGATGTAGCAATGTTTATTCACCCAGGCAGCACAATGTCTGCTTCTAGATGGGTAATCAGGAAGCTGTAAAAAAGCTAATCAACCACCTGCTTTTACTGCCCCTTGGCTATCCATGTGAAAGGAGTCTTAGCTTTACAAGAATTTGAATTTCTGTCCATCAATTTTATAGGATATAGCACAAGTGGACTGAGACCCCTGGGTTGAGCATGCTACAGAATGAGCAATCCGTATAGCATTGATCCCTCTTCTTGTCCAATTTTATTATGATAGTAGCTGCCCCAAGCTTCTTTATTAAAGAACTTTATCCATTGCCAGGGGATGCTAGCCACTGAATTGTGGGATGAGTTGAACTATCTCTATTTCCAATGTATATTACTGAGGTCCACTGTATCCCTTCTGTATATCCTTTCACTTTTTTTTCTTTATATGAAATGTAAACAGTGGCTGTGGAAAATTGAACTTAAAGTGGTATAAAAATTTTTTTAATAATTCTGTCCCTCAACTTTTGTGGTTCACATACTTCTGCCAGTAAGCAAAGCCAAAAGGGTGCCACTACTTTCTCTCTAATGCCGCGTACACACGACCGTTTTTCATGATGAGAAAAATGTCATTAAAAACGACCGTGTGTGGGCTCCAGAGCATTTTTCACGACGTGAAAAATGGGCATTAAAAATTTGGAACATGCTCTAATTTTTCTCGTCGTTTTTCATGTCGTTGTTTTTCTTGTCATGAAAAACGGCCGTGTGTAGGCTTTAACGACGTGAAAAAAGCGCGCATGCTCAGAAGCAAGTGATGAGACGGGAGCGCTCGTTCTGGTATAACTAGCGTTCGTAATGGAGATAGCACATTCGTCACGCTGTAATGGACTGAAGAGCACGAGGCTGATAAGCGTGAATCGTCTCTCACCAAAATGGAACTTCCCCTTTATAGTGCCATCGTACATTTCCCCTTTATAGTGCCATCGTACATTTCGTACGTCACCGTACTTTGCTCAAGCATTTTTTTTCATGATCATGTGTAGGCAAGGCAGGCTTGAGAAGAATCACGTCGAGAAAAATGTAGTTTTTTTCAATGACATTAAAAATGGTCATGTGTATGCGGCATTAGAGTTAACAAATGCAATGTTGTCACCTCCCTTTCTACAGCCTGCTGATTGGACAGAAGAGCATCAGCTTATGGATAAGCGGTTGTCTCTGCCCCGTCTGCTGCTTAATCCTGTCAGCATATTCTATATCAACACATGTGCATGTAGCAAAACCTTATTAGTTCCTTAAGCCTCGTACACACGGTCGGACTTCCACCGGACTTTTCCATGGATTTTTGTCCGAACAGAGTTGGCCGGGCACACCCATAGCATACACACCACAGGACTTTTCTGCAAACTTTCCCAAAACTTTTTCCAACATCACGTGGTTTTTCTGCTCTTTACCGCCACCCTTTGGTCAACTTCTGCTATTGTTGGTTGATTTTAACATTATTTGTTTTGTCCATCGGACAAAAGTCCGATGGATTTCTGTATACACAGTCGGACTTTGCTCCATTGGACTTTTGCTGGCCAAAAGTTTGTCCGTTTGCAGACCGAACTTTTGTCCAATGAAAACCAAAAAAGTTTGTCCGATGGAGCGTACACACGGTCAGATTTTTTGGCAAACTTGCTCAAAATGAAATTTGTTGGCAAAAAGTCCGACCGTGTGTACGGGGCTTAAGGCTCGCCCCGTACACACGATCCGAATTTCGTACGAAAAATGTCATCCGAGGAAGAATCGTACGATAATCTGATCATTAGTACAGAGCTTTCGAGAGCCGATCATGACAGTTCATCCTATATTATTTTATCGGACATGCACGAAAATTTTCCTCGTACGATACCAGATCAGACGATTTTTGTTTAGTCAGTACAGTTGTCGTCCGAAAATACAATACAAATACATTACAACACATGACATCACTTCCGATTTTTTTTTTTTTTGTCGTACGAGAATTTTCGTGACTTTAATAACCTATTTAATTTTACTTGCGACTATTAAGCGAAAAAAGTCGTACGATCTGTCGTACGATATTCGGATCTGTTCACACTAGAGTGATTTGTCATGAAAATTTGGACACAAAGTTGCTTAATGAGTAGCAGCCGATTGATTTCAATGGCACACATTCCAATCTATGCAACTTAAAGTCACAGAGAAATTAAAAGGGTTCTTGCACTACTTTAATGCAACTTTCTTGAGTGCCACAGTGTAGAAAGTCACATAAAAGTTGCACTCCAAAGTCACACTGGAAATCGTGCTACTTTGGAGTTGTACTAATATGAATTGAGCCTAAGTGCTGTTGTGCAAGGAATAGTAAAGCTGGCAATACATGGATCGAAATTCGGCTGGTTCAGAAGGGACCAGCCAAATATCCATCCATGTGTAGCACTATCCCTGCAGAGGTTGCAGATGACTAGGATCCCCACTCCTGTACAGCCAGGCAACAAGCATTTTCTACTTTCTTCCAGACACAAGGAACAGTCTTTGAGCTTGGTTTTTGTTGTTTTATTAGGGGTAACAACTTGGATGGGGAATAGGAATTATGGGATGCCCAGCTTGGTTGTAACAAAAACAGGGGCAACTTCCTCCCTATTTACACTCTCCAGAACTGTCTTCCTCCTGAACACTGAGAGTCTCTGAGTAATAAAAATGCAAGAGCCCCTTAGGGACTAGGAACTCTCAGCCCTCTGGAAAGTAGCACAAAAGTGTTGTAGATACTGATCCCAGTTCTTCTAACTGCAGGAACTACCAGCCCACCTAGCTGCTCCAAAGATCTCCCAGGGCAAGGGAAAGGAAAGCTTAAGCACAACACTGTCTCCAAGAAAGGCTTGCTACATGTAGCAAACAGTCTCTCCCCCTTGTAAGTCGCTGAGTGTGCTGATCTACTCATGATATCCTCACTGCTCCCCGCTGCTTCCTTAGGGAAGATTCCTTTCAAACGACACTGCTGTCAGGATCTTCCCAAGCCAGCCCAAGCTCCAGCCTGAGGCAGAGCCCCCCCAAGACCAGGGGCTCCCCTCCAAGGCCACCGACAGTCTCCTCAGCACTCCATCTTCCACTCAACTTTCCTGCTGGCATGACTCATCCATATTTAAGGGCTGTCTCAGCCACCCTGCCAGGCCCACTGCCTGGGGATTGGCCAAGCTCCCCTAAGTATGCAGATCAACCCTCAGGGCCTCTGCCCTCCAGCTTCTAGACATTTCTCCAACCTTCCAGGACCCAGGGGAGGCACCAGAGATCTGCCTCTTCAAGTCATCCAGCCTGACAAGCCTGCAGTAAACTCATGACTCAATTAAAGGGGTTGTAAAGGTGGAGCTGCTGTGCTCGTCCCCATTGCTGGAATGATTGGGTCCAGGTAAGTAAAAGGGGGGCTCTGGGGGGCTGTTGCATTACAGAAGGTTTTTTCACCTTAATGCATAGAATGCATTAAGGTGAAAAACCTAGAGGGTTTACAACTCCTTTAAGACTCACAAGTTAACTATGACTCAAAACATAAAAAGGGGGTGCTACACATGTGTGTCCACTATGGTTGAACTTCTAATTAACTGCCCTGTTGGTATATTCTCACTCATTCAAAGTTGCATGCTATGGACTGCAGTACTGATCAGTGTATTCTGATGGCAGGGAAGTCTCCTCACTGTAAGAATACAATGACACGGGTTGAATGCAAAATACTGACCCGATTCCTTCATCCACACATTTTACCCATGTACGGCCAGCTTAAGAGAGTAGTATCAAGAAAGATTTAAGGATTTTTTGCTAATTGTATGTAAAATGGATTATTTTTGCATGAGTATACAACAGCATTGAATTAAGTTTTGATATCTGTCTGAAGCTCAGACTTAACTTAAAGGAGAAGTCTGGGTTTTTTTTTTTGTTTTGGCTAGTCATACGTACCTTGGTGGATGGAGCATCGGACCGATGCTCCATCTGTCCCCCGCCGTCTGTGCACTGAGAACCGAGCCACCGAACATCGCCGCTGGCTCGGTTCTCACAGATCCCCGAGAGGAAAGAAGCTGACTGTCAGTCAGCCTCTTTCCTCTCTGCTTCTCCACGCTGGAGCGCTGAGCCATGAAGGGGCAGGGAGAGGCGGTCTCAGCGGCTCGCTGAGACTGCCATCAATCAGGGCAGCTGGTGGATCCCGACTTGGGAAGTCGTGATGACGCGCTGCCCCGACTGATGGCAATGACATCAGCGGAGAGTGGACTTCAGACCGCTCTCGGCTGAAAACGGGTCACAGGAGTGCAAAACGAATTGCACTCCTGTGACCCTTAGGAGAAGCCCAGCCTAAAAAGCTCAGGCTGGACTTCTCCTTTCAGGAGCTACAGAAGAGTCAGTTGCTCATGGGCATGAACAAGATTACTGCATGCTGTATAAGCTGTATATTTAAACTACTGCTGCACAGGATCATGATTTTTAAAAAGGGGCTTCTCATAGCTGTGCCATTTAGGTGCCATTTAGGTGCAGGTCTGTGATCTTTTGGTGCTGATATCACCAAGGCTAGAGAAGGTATGTGCACAGCAGTACTGTTTAGGTTAGGTTAGGTTAGCTTTGTGCTAGGGTCAAAGTTTTGATTTCAAGGGGTTATATTTCAGGGAAGAGGTTGAGAGTGTTAGGATAACAGTGGGAAGTGAGATTAAAGTGGACCTTGCGCTCCATATGCTGGGTCCATCTATACAGTGAGGGTCCCTCCTCCATCTTAATCTGCTGCACAAACATCACCATTCTTCTAATGAGATCCTGGGAACTTCCAAGTACCCATAATTTTGGAAGTGTATGCTACAGCACAATGCAATAGTGTCTGCCTCCAGGATCTCATTGGAAGGATGGTGACCTCGTATTTGTGTAGGCAACTGGGCAGAAGTTGGAGTAAGGAAATAAATAAATATATATACGGTATATATGTATATGTTTATACCGTATATATATTTCTATTTACAAATTTGAGCAAGGAATTAGGATGAGAGAGCGGGTCCTCACTAAATGAACGTGCCTTACTTTCAGGGACTTTTTTTGTGTTGAAAGCCTCACACTGAAAATAACTGCATGGGGAATTTGGCTCCGCTAACTACCATACTGTTTAATTATAAGATGCAGCCTTTCTTTTCTCACATCCCGTTCAATTATTTGATTACAAACACTGAAAGACATAATATTTTAAGCAGTTATTAAAAATGCGTAAACTTTGTTCTGGGGCACAGGAGTAGGGTACTAGGGGTACATTTTGTATAAGAGTTCCTTATTTTGTAAATTTTTGACATTTTCTTTATTACAGCTTTCAATATTCTACTTTGTACTTTCTTTACGGCATGAACCCACTAGAGTCAACATTTCAATTCCATGTTATTAATCACTTTATAAGGCATGTAAAATCCTATCACATTTATAACAATTCCTCATTTCACATTCACTCTTCATCTCACGTTTAATGACCTTAGAGGGAATTGACATACAGAGAAAACATTCAGAGAAAAGTAGCTGCTCCAGTGTTGTCCAGAGCAGCCCGATCATTCCTCGCCGGCGATGAAAATGTTCTCGGAACTCAAGCTGATCTCACACCGAGATTATATGCTGAATCAGGACTTTGTGGTTCCAAATTCATGACTCAATCACAGGCTACATATTTTCTTAAAAATAAGAGAAAATATCCCCCCCATGCAGGTTGGAATCCTATTTTTTCTGCTGGATGAACATTCGCTATCTCCATAAGGCACCTGCACCATACTGATTTCACAGTAAAGAGGGTTAATGTAATCCAGTCTTTTTAGGGGTGGTCTGCAGTTATGATATCGCATGGTGCAGCTGAATTTAATTATAGAAGCAGGAGAAAGCATTATAGGCATCAAATTTGAATCGGAAAACAGAGGGGAGAGATGAGACGATTGGCTTACTTCCACTGAAGTTCCTTAGTGGGGAGAAAAACAATATCGACAGCCACCCTAGATTAGGAATGAATATAATAAGGTCCCTCGACTCCAGCTAAGGGTTCCCACCTTCAATAACAAGCAAGACGCTGGAATATGTTTTCGTGTGATTCGCAGACATTGTATGAATAATGCATTTAGTGACTGACAGAGTCTGTGGAATGAAAGGCGAAGCTATTTGAACTCTGGGCTTTCTTCTGTAAATGTGCCAGTTTTCAAAAAAGTTCGCTTCAGATCACTCTCTCTTTCCACTGCAGCATAAAAGAAGGGTTTATATGAAGGAAAAGATGTAGATAGAATGTCACCTCTGAAGGGCAACATGGTGGCTGAGTGGTCAGAACACTGCATGGAGTTTGTATGTGTATATGTGGATTGCTTTCAGTACTCAGAATTTGTGTCACACTCTAAAAACACACTGGGACATTATTGAATTTCATCCAAATTGGCCTTTGAGTGTGTGTCTGTGTGACTGTAGTAAAATCTTTAGCATTAAAGCCCCTTTAGATAAGAATTCCAGGTATGGCATTTTTCACAATGGTGCAGCTTGGACTATGCATATACCATGAACATGGGATCCCTCTAGAAGCTGGAAATCAGTGTAGTAGGCAATGCTATTTCAGTGATCTCCCCTAACTTCAGGGTCCTTAAATGAATGCAAAGCATTCACTGATTGGATGTTGTGGAGAGGCAGGGGGGTGATGTCACACTCTTCACCTCACCCAATTACAGAATGCTTTGCATTCTTTGAAAAAATGCAAAGCATTCTCTGAATGGTGCCCATGCTGAGCGGGCAACCTAATGTGTTCAAAGTGGAGCAGGACAGCCACTCTGCATGGGACCCCAAAGCTAGCGCAGATCACTGGAGTAGCGGTGCCTACTACAGTGATATCCAGCTTATACAGGGATCCCATAAGTATGGTATATGCATAGTTATCAGAGATGGGCCGAATGAACCCCCTATTTAGTTTGCGGCAGAACTTTCAAACATCGCAAATTGAAGTCTATGGGACCTGAACTGGAAAAATCAATAGTGACTATTTTGAAGGCTTATATGCAAGTAATTGGGCATACAATGGTTACGGGGGTCCTAATACTACCCTATAATTACCCTCAGGGACATGTGTCAATGAAAAAAAGTTTGTAGCAAACATCATTTATAAATAAGCAGTGATTTACAGACACTTAAAGTTAAACCATCAAAATGAGAAATAACAATAAAAATAATAATGACATTTATAAAGCTCAAAAAATTACATTTTCCATTCAAGCTGTCTTTATTTATATAAACAATGGCATGGGGAGTCAGTCTGTGTGATGAGGCCACAATTTAGTGCACTCAGAACAAGATTAGAGATTTTTTGGATAAATTCTAGTGTCTCTTTCGCAGACTTTGGATAGAAGTAACAGGTGTGAAAATATCAGGGTTTGGGTGTTGGTGCTGCCTTCACAACGTAACCCCATAGAGGTACTCTTGATGAAAGCAAGAATTGACCTTGCTGTCAAAAATGTTAATTTGATACCCTGCTCAAACAGTTGCAGAAAAATTGGTCATTGGGTGTCAGTGGTGCCTTCACACAGTAAATCCTATAGAGGTACTCTTGATGAAAGCAAGAATTGGCCTTGCTGTCAAAAATTGCAATGATATGCACCTGTCAGACAGGTGTGTAACAATTGGTCCTTGGGTGTTATTGCGCCCATGAAACCTACACCAAAAAATGTCTTCTAGATTAAATCAACACCCACAAAGCTAGGCAGCCTAGACAGTCTTTCAGGGATTTGAGATCCAGAAAGCACTTCGGCATCAGGGGCTTAATAGCTGCTGCTAATGCAGGACTGTTTCATTTTGATAAATGTGAGCTGGTCGACGGAGTCTATGGACAGACATGCACTCTTATCTGTCACAAAACCTCTGGCAGCACTGAATGCCCATTCGGAAAGCAAGCTGGATGCAGGGCAGCCCAGCAACTCTATTGCATACTGGGCAAGTTCTGGCCAGTGGTCTATTTTCATGACCCAATAACCCAGTGGATCGTCAACTGGAAAGCTCCCAATATCTCTTTTCGCCCCTAGATAATCTCCCACCATATGATGAAGAAGCTGCCAATGGGATGTGAAAGCTGACAACCCTGGGCACCGAGAACTAAAAAAAAATTGAAAGGCATCACTGAGAAGGCTCCCTTCTCCTCCGCTCCTCTTTTGACCAACAGAAGCCTCAAAACAATGTTTTCCACTAGACTGTAACCTACCAGAGTCGGGAAGGGCGTTACACAAACTCCTCTTTAAGCTGTCCTCAGGAGATTTCATCTTCTGCTCCCTCTGTGGGGACGGGATGAGTTCAGAGACTTTTCCCCTTGTAACGGTGGTCAAGGAGGGCTGCCAATCCTTCTCCTTAATGCCACGTATTCTTGGGTCTTTTCGCACGTTCTGAAAAATGAGGGAGCCCATGCACCGCAAGTTTGCAGAGGCATGAGAAGCAGACTCCTCGGGGTCACTGAGGATTACAGTATCTGGTACTGCCTCCTCCCAGCCACGTACTACTCCCAAGGGTTCTGGGGATGGAAAACCATCTGTTAAGGGTTGACGTACTGTATATCTTGCTCTGCTTCAATGCCTCCAAAGCTGCCAGAATTCTCCTCCTCCCTCTCCTTCTGTGTGTTCTGTGATGTAGAAAGAATGGTGTCTGTATAAAGCTGGCCTTGAGAGGAAAGTAAGTCCTCCTCTTCCTCCCACTGCTCTGCCTTGAGTGCCCTATCCATAATGCCACGCAGAATCTGCTCCAGCAGGAACACAACAGGGATTGTGTCACTGATGTATGCATTGTCACGGCTCACAATCCTTGTGGCCTCCTCAAATGGTGACAGTACAGTGCATGAATCCTTTAGCAGCAGCCATTGGTGTGGGGAAAAAAAAACGTGAGCCTGTCGCTGTGCCATACTCACACAGGTACTCGTTGACGACCCTCTGCTGCATGTGCAGCCACTGCAGAATTTACCAAAGTCGCGTTCCATCTGGTGGGCATGTCACAAATCACGCGGTTTATGGGCAGGTGGAATTCCAACTGAATTTCAGCCAACTGAGCACTGGTTGTGTATGACCGCCTGAAATGGCTACAGACTCTTCTGGCCTGCTTCAGCAGATTTTCCAACCCTGGGTATTTAAAAAACACTACACCACCAACTTAAGGACATTTGCCAGGCATGGCATATGTGTCAACTTTCCCTGTCCAAGGGCAGACAGGAGGTTTGTGCCATTATCGCACACCACTATTCCTGGCTCCAGCTGGCGTGGCTTGAACCACCTCTGGGCCTGCTCCTGCAGAGCTGCCAGAATCTTTGCTCCGGTGTGGCTCCTGTGCCCTAGACAGACCAGCTGACGTACTGCATGGCACCTTTCAGTCTGACTCATTGAATAGGCTGCTGAGAAGTCATGAGGTATAGCGGGGGTAGACCAAAAAGGTGAGGAGTGAGGAGGAGCAGAATTGCATCCCTTTTGTGTGGCTTTCAGGTGCTCTTACCAACGGGTTGAGTGGTGGGAGGTTAAATGCCTTGTCAAGCATGTGGTACCCAAATGGCTGGTGTTTTTTCCACGCTTGATGTGCTTGAGGCAAAGTTTGCAAATTGCAACAGTGCAATCAGCTGCACAAAAAAAAGGCCCAAAGAGCTGATCTGGTGGAATAGGGTGGCCGCCCTCTACTCTTCCATGATGGCTGCCTCTTTGGGGTTGTGCCTCACCCTCACTTTCCTCCTCTGCTCTATCCGGCACCCAAGTTGCATCAGTGACCTCATCATCATCATCATCCCCTCCATCCTCATTATAACTGGAGACAACTTGGCAATATGCTGCGGCTGGGGGAACATGACGTCCAACTTTGCCTGTGGACACATATGCTGCTGGCCCCCTCACAGTGCCATGCGAACATCTGCCTCTTCTTGTTGGCCTCCCAGATATGATGGGAGGGGGTCGCTTATTAACAAAATGTAATAAATATGTAGAAATGTGTACGTGGATGCACTGTAATCAATGGAAAGTGATGTTTGTGCACTTTAACTTGAGTAGACACACTCCACTGACACACTTCAATATACTGCAGTAAAACTGCACTGACACACTGCAATGTACGGTAATAAATGTGCACTAACGCACTGAAATTTTGCTGCATTAAATGTGCAGTAACGCACTCACGTATACTGCGTTAAAGGTACAGTAACACACTGAAATATACTGTGTTAAACGTGCAGTAACGCACTCAAATGTATTGCGCTTAATGTGCATTAACGTGCTGATTTACCGTGACACACTTATACAGTATATACTGTGTTAAACATGCAGAAAAGCACGGATATAGACTGCCTTAAATGTGCAGTGCTTCTTTGGCATGTTTGTCGGGCCTTTGCGCATCAAACTGAAATGTTTGAAAAATGCGGGTTTCCACTACACTCAGGTAGGAATCTAGCCTAAAGTTTTCCAAAAAAAATACAACTCTGACCACCTACAACAATCTAAACAAGTACCAAATCCAGTTACTACATTATGCACAAGCCTCATAAAGTAATCAAAAACATGTTACCTTCCCTGACTGAGCCATATCGTTTTGTTTTTTGTGTCTTACATACCCCCTCCCAGACACTGCAGCTCACAGTGGGAATGTTTCAGCAGCAGAGGCAGTGTTGTCAATCCAGAAAGCAGTGGGCAGGTGTAGGCGTGGCCAAGTTTTGATTGATAAGCTGGTGAATCAGAAGTTACAATGCTGATAGCCACACCCCTGCAACATTTTTCGTCCCACTGTAGTGCAAGCAGGCACAGCCTAAATAAGAGTGTCAATTCTGCTCTGAATTCAAAAGCCACATCATCACAGGAAGCTGCACTAGGTGGACTTCATTGGCAGGCTCACCAGTTATTTGTGGGACATTGCAGGGACAATACGAGAAAACTGTGCGTGCAGATACACTTACAATTAAAGTATATCTAAAGCCAAAACTTTTTTGGGATAGATTAGGGGAAGAAAACTATATTTGCGCTACAGGTAAAGATATCACATCCCAAATAATTGCCAAGAATGAAAGAACGTCTGGTAAAGGACTTAAACGTTGTCATTAATTTACAGAAACTATCCAATTTTTATCATTAAATAATCAATTTTATTTACACAAAAAATATTTTCCATGTAAATTACAAGGACATAATAGGGGAGATTTGCAAAAGACTGGTGCACACAGCAGGGGCGTACCTAAAGCATTTGGCACCCGGGGCTGATCCTATATCTGGCACCCCCCCACATTAAAATGTAAAAACACCCCACTGTGCCCCCTGCATACCTCTGCATCCTTCAATATCTCTTTTTTACTACTGTGTACCCCCTCTCCACAACTGCACCGCTGGACCCCTTTACAGTACACAGCACCCTGCATCTCTGGATCCCTTTACATTACACAGCACCCTGCATCTCTGGACCCCTTTACATTACACAGCACCCTGCAACTCTGGACCGCTTTACATTACACATCACCCTGCATCTCTGGACCCCTTTACATTACACATCACCCTGCATCTCTGGACCCCTTTACATTACACAGCACCCTGCATCTCTGGATCCCTTTACATTACACTGCACCCTGCATCTCTGGACCCCTTTACATACACTGCACCCTGCATCTCTGGACCCCTTTACATTACACATCACCCTGCATCTCTGGACCGCTTTACATTACACAGCGCCCTGCATCTCTGGACCCTTTAACATTACACAGCACCCTGCACCTCTGGGCCCCTTTACATTACACTGCACCCTGCACCTCTGGACCCCTTTACATTACACAGCACCCTGCATCTCTGGACCCCTTTACATTACACAGCACCCTGCACCTCTGGACCCCTATACATTACACATTACCCTGCACCTCTGGACCCCTTTACATTACACAGCACCCTGCATCTCTGGACCCCTTTACATTACACAGCACCCTGCACCTTTGGACCCCTATACATTACACATCACCCTGCACCTCTGGACCCCTTTACATTACACAGCACCCTGCATCTCTGGACCCCTTTACATTACACAGCACCCTGCATCTCTGGACCCCTTTACATTACACATCAACCTGTATCTCTGGACCCCTTTACATTACACAGCACCCTGCACCTCTGGACCCCTTCACAATACACAGCACCCTGCATCTCTGGACCCCTTTACATTACACAGCACCCTGCACCTCTGGGCCCCTTTACATTACACAGCACCCAGCACCTCTGGACCCCTTTACATTACACATCTCCCTGCATCTCTGGACCCCTTTACATTACACAGCACCCTGCATCTTTGGACCCCTTTACATTACACAGCACCCTGCAGCTCTGGACCCCTTTACATTACACAGCACCCTGCAGCTCTGGACCCCTTTACATTACACTGCACCCTGCACCTCTGGACCCCTTTACATTACACAGCACCCTGCAGCTCTGGACCCCCTGCATGTTACACAGACCCCCTTCAGTGCAGACCCCCTTCAGTGTAGCCCCCCTTCAGTGTATCCCCCCTTCAGTGCAGACCCCCTTCAGTGTAGTCCCCGTTCAGTGCAGACCCCCCCTTCAGTGCAGACCCCCTTCAGTGCAGACCCCCTTCAGTGTAGCCCCCTGTTCATTGTAGACCCCCTGTACAGTGTAGCCTCCATTCAGTGTAGCCCCCGTTCAGTGTAGCCCCCCGTTCAGTGCAGACCCCCCTTCAGTGTAGCCCCCGTACAGTGCAGGCACCCCCCCGTTCAGTGTAGCCCCCTGTTCAGTGTAGCCCCCCGTTCAGTGTAGCCCCCATTCAGTGTAGCCCCCGTTAAGTGCAGACCAACCCTTCAGTGTAGCCCCATACAGTGCAGACACCCCCCCTTCAGTGTAGCCTCCCGTTCAGTGTAGCCCCCCTTTACCGTAGCCCCCCATTCAGTCCAGACCCCCCTTCAGTACCTCAGATCAACACGGCAGCACATGCACAGCAGGCTCCCTCCCCTTGTTTACACATAAACAGAGAGGAGGGGAAGGCGGCTTCACTCTGCTGCTCAGCTGTGCCTGCTGTGTGACATCCGGGATCGCACAGACAGCCCGCGGCCATGAGAGGAGGGGATGGTAGGTGCAGCGGTGTCACCCTGCACCCCCCGCACACCCCCTCCCCCTTGCATCGCGATTCGGCACTGTAGCTAGCTCGCCTCTTCCTGCCTATGCCTGTCACTGTGCCGCTGCGGCTCTGCCTAAACCGGCGGCGCTGCCACCGCGGGTGTAGTACAATCGCGGAGAGGGGTGCCGGTCTGACACCCCCCCTGTGTGTGGTACATGGGGGCGGCCCGCCCCCCGCCCCCCACTTAGTGCGCCTATGGCACACAGAATCTGGTGCAGTTGTGGGCAGTAACCAGCTACTAGGTTTCATTGTAAAAGCCTTATTGAACAAGTTGAAGTTAGAAGCTGATTGATTGCTCTCCACAGCTGCACCAGATCTTGTGTGCACCAGTTTTAATAAATCTCCTTCATTGCATCTAGACAATTTCAATGTATTACCCATATAAATACCCATACCTCCCAACTTTTTGAGATGGGAATGAGGGACAACTATTAGCAAAAGTATGTAGGCATAAGACACCCCCCCCCCCCCCGCTATGCCCTCTTAAAAGAGAATTATATGTAAAAAAATAAAGATTCGTTAACCCACAAGTGCTTTTTTTACTACTACTATTATTCCTTTATACTGGTTTTGAAATTTAGAAATGTAGAAAATAAGATATCTGATGAAAGGTTTAGCACTGGGAAACACTTTTTGAAAGATAAAAAGTGCAATTTACTGTATATATAACTATATAGACCAGACCAAAATGTTGTAAATCAGGGACAGTCCCTCAAAATTAGGAACAGCTGGGAGCTATGTGAATACCCTTTACCAAGCAACTGGTTAAAGCTGTATCAAATCCAAAACATCTGAAGGAAAAAAAGTAATTTAAAAGCACTCGCGGCTATAATGAATTGTCTTCTCCCGGCAATACAGAGAAAAGTCATTGATAAAAAAAAATAAAAAATGCGTGGGGGTCCCTCCAAATTCAATTACCAGGCCCTTCAGGTCTGGTATGGATAATAAGGGGAACCCTGCATCAAATTAAAAAAAAAATGATGTGGGGTTCCCCCCAAATATCCATACTAGACCCTTCAGGTCTGGTATGGATTTTAAGGGGAACTCCACCCCAAATTTAAAAAAAAATGGCGTGGAGTTCCCCCAAAAATTCATACCAGACCCTTTATCCGAGCACGCAACCTGGCAGGCCGCAGGAAAAGAGGGGGGACGAGAGAGCCCCCCCCTCCTGAACCGTACCAGGCCACATGCCCTCAACATGGGGAGGATGTCCCCATGTTGATGGGGACAAGGGCCTCATCCCCACAACCCTTGCCCGGTGGTTGTGGGGGTCTGCAGGCAGGGGGCTTATCGGAATCTGGAAGACCCCTTTAACAAAGGGGCCCCCAGATCCTGCCCCCCCTATGTGAATTGGTAAGGGGTACATTGTACCCCTACAATTTCACGAAGAAAGTGTAAAAAAAAAGTAAAAAAAACACACAGACACCTTGGAAAAGTCTTTTATTAAAAATAAGAAAATAAAAACACATTCCAGCGATGTAATCCAATGTCCTGCGGCGATCCGATGTCCAGCGCTGCAGTCTCCACTCGAAACGTCATTGACTGAGCGGACCTACACTGCGGAGGAAGTTCCCCATCAGGTCCGCTCAGCCAATGACGTAGGCGGGGTCTGAGGTACGAGGTACGTATCAGGAGCGGACCTGATGGGGAACGTGAGAAGGGGCGGGTCTATTCATTTTTTTACACTGAAGAGGAAGTTCCCCATCAGGTCCGCTCAGCCAAGACCTAGGTGGGGTCTGAGATACGAGAGCGCCCCCGCCCCCTTGTACCTCAGACCCGCCTACGTCATTGGCTGAGCGGACCTGATGGGGAACTTCCTCCGCAGTGTAGTGTGTTTTTTTTACATTTTTTTTACACTTTCTTTGTGAAATGGTAGGGGTACAATGTACCCCTTACTAATTCACATGGGGGGGCCGGGATATGGGGGTCCCATTTGTTAAAGGGGTCTTCCAGATTCCGATAAGCTTCCTGCCCGCAGACCCCCACAACCACCGGGCAAGGGTTGTGGGGATGAGGCCCTTGTCCCCATCAACATGGGGACATCCTCCCCATGTTGAGGGCATGTGGCCTGGTACGGTTCAGGAGGGGGGGCGCTCTCTCGTCCCCCCTCTTTTCCTGCGGCCTGCCAGGTTGCGTGCTCGGATAAAGGGTGAAGGGGTCTATAGACTCTATACATGTATTACGCAGTGAACGAAGTTCCCCATCAGGTCCGCCCCCTCGATATGTCGGACCCCGCCTATGTCATTGGCCTGAGCGGGAAACTTCCTTCACTGTGTAAATTTAAATTACACAGTGAAGGAAGTTCCCCGCTCAAGCCAATATGACGTAGGCGAGTCCGACATACCGAGGGGGCGGACCTGATGGGGAACTTCTCTCACTTTGGTAATACATGTATAGACCCGCCCCTTCTCATGTTCCGCATCTGGTCCGCTGAGCGGACCTGATGGGGAACTTTAGAAGGGGCGGGTCTATACATTTAAAACACTGAGGAGGAAGTACCCCATCAGGTCCGCTCAGGCAAAACCAATGACGGACGGCGCTGGACATCGGGATCGCCATGGGACACTGGATTTCATCGCTGGAATGTTTTTGTTTTTTTTAAATAAAGGACTTTTTCAAGGTGTTTGTGTGTTTTTTTTTACATTTTTTACACTTTCTTCGTGAAATGGTAGGGGTACAATGTACCCCTTACCAATTCACATAGGGGGGGGCGGGATCTGGGGGTCCCCTTTGTTAAAGGGGTCTTCCAGATTCCGATAAGCCCCCCGCCCGCAGACCCCCACAACCACCGGCAAGGGTTGTGGGGATGAGGCCCTTGTCCCCATCAACATGGGGACATCCTCCCCATGTTGAGGGCATGTGGCCTGGTACGGTTCAGGAGGTAGGGGGGCCGCTCTCTCGTCCCCCCCTCTTCCCCTGCGGCCGGCCAGGTTACGTGCTCGGATAAGGGTCTGGTATGGATTTTTGGGGGGACTCCACGCCATTTTTTTTTAAATTTGGGGTGGAGTTCCCCTTAAAATCCATGCCAGATCTCAAGGGCCTGGTATGGATATTTGGGGGAACCCCACGCCATTTTTTTTAAAATTTGCGGCGGGGTTCCCCTTAATATCCATTCCAGACCTGAAGGGCCTGGTAATTGAATTTGGGGGAACCCCCACGCTTTTTTTTTTTTTTTATCAATGACTTTTGTATGTATTGCCGGGAGCCGACAATTCATTAATAGCCGCGAGCGAGTTTTAAATGACTTATTTTCCTTCAAAAATGACACTTTGTGCAGGGACAGTTCTAAGCACGGGAAACAAGCGCGACTTTACATGCATATCATACACACCCCCCAGGTACGAAATTTAAAGGAATATTTCACTTTTATTGTTTCACTTTAAGCATTATTAAAATCACTGCTCCCGAAAAAACGTCCGTTTTTAAAAAAAATAATTGCATTGATACATGTCCCCTGGGGCAGGACCCGGGTCCCCAAACACTTTTTAGGACAATAACTTGCATATTAGGCTTTATAATTAGCACTTTTGATTTCTCCCATAGACTTTTCGAACTTGCCGTGAACACCCCAATTTGTTCGCTGTTCGGCGAACAGGCAATGTTCGTGTCGAACATGAGTTCGACTCGAACTCGAAGCTCATCCCTATTGAGGAGCAATGGAACCCTCTTGAACAGCATCACTGTCTGGAGAGGGTAGTGTTAAGCAGCCCATACATTGATCATTGATCTGGTTGAATGAAAAGTCGATCAATAGATCTTGTACAACCAGTCTGCCCATACATGGATCGAAATTTGTCTACCAAAAACCCACCGAGTCGTTGCACTCTTTGCCACCATAGACAGCTTTCAAATTCTGAGCATATCATTATATACAAAAGCGTTTTACTATTTCTGTTCAAAAAGTGAGCTGATTGCTTTCTGTGCTCTCTTCCACTGATGAATTGTTAATCAGTTAGCATTGCTCCCAGTTCTCTTTGTGGACTACACCCAGGGGCGCTGATAGAAATCATGGGGCCCCGTACAGCCTACCCGACGGGGCCCCATTCAGGCCCGCCCCTGGCCCCTCCTTAAGCCCTGCCTCGGGCCTCTCCCCAGACTCTGCCTTGAAACAATGCCATAATCTACTGCAGACAGTGCCACCCATGCCATAATGTGCTGCAGACAGTGCCACCCATGCCATAATGTGCTGCAGACAGTGCCACCCATGCTGCCAATGCCATAATACCATTGGCAGCATAGGTGGCACTGTCTGCAGTACATTATGGCATTGGCAGCATGGGTGGCACTGTCTGCAGGCAGCACATGTGTTATGGGCCATAATGTGCTGCAGACAATGCCACCCATGCTGTGCCAACCAATGCCATAATGTATAGATGATGATGCTACAGTAGTAGTAGTAGATCTTGAACCATCACCCCCCCAAGCAAGCAAACACACCTGTGTTAGCACAGTTGGGCCCCAGGAGTCATTTCCTCTCTGATCCTGCTGCTGCTGCCTGGACTGGAGTGTCAGTCAGTCTTTTCTTCTACCGCCGCCGGTGTTCTTCTCTCAGGCCGAGTGGAGAACAAAGCAGAGCACCAAGAGCGGAGAGAGAGGAATCACCAGGTGAAGGCAATATGCGGGACATTAGCCGGGACTTGAGCCAGCATTAAGAGCGGGCGCAGAAGAGAAATTCTTCCACGCCCGAAATTGAAGAAATAGTCCCTCCCTGCCACCTGCAAGAACACTGGTACAGTGTTACCAAATTTTGTTTTAAAAAAGTCGACGGGGGTGGGGCGGTTTTGGGGTCTGTTCGGTCATGGCTGGAGGAATTTTTTTTGCATGCATTCGTTTTCTGTTCAGGTTGCCTGGGCCCCCCTGCAGGCCGGGCCCAGTACAGCAGGGCCAGTTGTACTGGCCTATCAGCAGCCCTGACTACACCCTCCACCCCAATGCTATACAGCTTGACATCTAAGTTACTACATTTTTGTTCTCAGTTTTTGCTTTAGGCCCCTTTTACACTTATACGACTTGTCTCATGATTTGGGACTGCAAAGTTGCATGACAAGTCGTTCCCCATGATTTCCAATGACAACCATTCATATTAGTACGACCTCAAGACGTTCTGACTTCAAAGTAGTCCCTGCACTACTTTGGTCCGATTTTAATGCCACTTACACAGGCATTCCTTGAAATCGCGGCAAAATCGCGGCCGCGGAGCGCTGTAAAATTGTGCGACTTTGAAGTCGCACAGGTGTGAAAGGGGCCTAAAGCACAAGATGCCATCTTCTCAAGGTTATATTACAGCTCAGAAGAGGTGTGGGGAGAAATACCATTAATACATGCATAGATCAGGAGTTAGGTTGGTAATTTATTTAACACCTCTCCCCTAAAAATGACCTTGGTTTTTAGTAATTCAAATAGATCAGTAAATCCAGGCATAAATATACAAAAGCGTTAGTGCTCCATTTTTTCTGTCACTTTGCCTTGCAATGGCCGCCAAGGTTTCCGCCTTCTGGAACTCTAAACTTGTTGTGGTTTAGACTTGTCATCCAAAAACCCTAATGGATTTTCTAAACAAAAAAAAAAGAAAATGCATTTACAACATTCTGTTTTGTTGTGTCATTGTTTTTCAGTGTATTGTTAATGTGAAATTATACTGTGGTAGCATTGACTTCCATAATGAGCAGCTCCAGGGTATTGCCATGGAACACAAAATTGTACCATATGTTTTCACTTGGCATTTTTAAGGGTTTTTTTTTTGTAGTAAAATGAATGTGTTTTAAGTTTGTAGCAATATTCTTTTTATATAAATAGAGTGATTCTTTGAGATTTCTCTTATCAAAGAGCCCTTTTATAAACTAATAACTCCATTTTGTGTGGAAAGGTGCAGGTTCAGTCCCCTGCTTGACTTTTACAGTTCTCCATGCTCCGAGTCCGGACAAGCAGCTCTTTTCCCATTTCTTGATAAGGAGTTTCCCCTCAGGGAGTTCTTCCCCAAACTCTTGATGTGAAGCTCTTTCCCACATCTTGGCAGGAAGCTACTCTCCCCTCACTTCTTAGAAGGAAGCTTTTCCCCACCTCTTGACAAGCAGTGCCCCACCTCTTGTCAGACAGCTCTTCCACCACCAATTGACAGGAAGTTCTTGATCACCTCCCGTTCCTCTTGACAGGGAGCTCTTCCCCCACCTCTTGACAGGGAGCTCCTCTCCCTCCACCTCTTGATAGTGAGTTCTTCCTCTACCCCTTGATAGGGAGTTCTTCCCCCCATCTCTGGACAGGGTCCCCATTCCAACTCTTGGCAGGGAGCTTTTCCCCCACCTCCTGACAGGGAGCTCCCCCCTACATCTTGACAGGGAGCTCCCCCCCCAATGTCTTGACAGAGATCTTTTCCCTTACCTTGATAGGGAAGTTCTTCCCCCAATTCTTCACAGGGAGCTCTACCCCCACCGTTTGACAGAGATATCTTCCCCTTCCTTCTAACAGTAAGCTCATTCCCCACCTCTTGAGAGGGAACTCTTACCCAAGGAGTGCTTCAGCCACATCTTGAAAGGGAACTCTTACCCAACCTCGGTATAGGGAGATCTTCCCCTACCTCCAGGCAAGGAGATCCTCCCCCAACTCTCTGGATAGAAAGATCCCCCCACCTTTTGATAGGGAGCTTTTCCCCCACCCCCTGACAGGAAACTCATCCCCCAGCTCCTAACAATGATCTTCCCCATATCTGGACTGAGAGCTCCCCCCACGCTTTACAGGGAGCTTCTCCTCCTTTTGGCAGAAAACTCCACATCTTGAGAAGGAGCTTCTCTCTCCTCACTTCTGGACAGGAAGATCTTCCCCACCTTTTGACAGAGAGCTATTCCTCTACCTCTTGACAGGGAGCTCTTCTCCCACCTTTTGACAGGGAGCTCTTCCTCATATCTTGAGAGGGAGCTTCTCTTCTGACCTCTTCCCCATTTCTTGACATTGAGGCCTACTCTCACCTCTTTACATAGGGATCTTTGTCCATCTCTTGTAAGGAAGCTCTGCATCACCTCTTGTTCCTTACCTTGTGAGAGCTCTTCCTCCACCGCTTGATGGGGATCTCTTTTTCTACCTCTTGACTGGGAGCTTTTCCCTAATATATGACAGTGAGTATTTTCCCCACCTCCTGACAGGGAGCTCACCCCCCACCTCCTGACAGGTAACTATTCCCCCATTTCTTGACTAGGAAGATCTTCTTCCACCTTTGAATGGGGAGTCTCTTCCCCCACATTGGTAAGTCGCTCCTTACCCACATCTTGAATGGGAGCTTTCAAGATGCCACCAAATGGCAGGAAGCTGGGTATGTACTTCAGAGTAGGGATGAGCTTTGAGTTCGAGTCAAACTCATGCTCTACTCGAACAATGCCTGTTCACCCGTTCGTCGAACAGCGAACAATTTGGTGTGTTTGCGGCAAATTCGAAAAGCACCCTGCACCCTGTAAAAGTCTATGGAAGAAATTTAAAGTGCTAATTTTAAAGGCTTATATGCAAGTTATTGTTATAAAAAGTGTTTAGGGACCCGGGTCCTGCCCCAGGCGACATGTATCAATGCAAAAAGAAGTTTTAAAAACTGCATTTTTTTTCGGGAGCAGTGATTTTTTTTTGTTTAATTGTTTATTTATGTAAATTTTTCATGAGGCATTACAAGCATATATCACAATCAGCAAATATGAACATTGTATAATTTGCATGTGCAGACATAAAGTTATATAACAAGGGTAGAAAACAAGTCGTTCGAGTGAACCGTTAGACAGTGTAAGGGTCACGTAAAGGGGAGGTAATGTGGTATTTAATAGCATATCAAGGTATCATGTTAACACGAAGGTAATCAGTGATGGGAACTGGAGCTAAAATTTCCTGAACATACAGTGTGATCCCAGAAAGACCATTTCCTTATCTCGGTGTGAGGGTCTAGTATTCCGAATTATTATATTCCGATGTATCCCATTTTTCCCAAATGACCTCAAATTTTGGTAGTGCATCCTCTATGATTGCCGTGATATGTTCCATTTTACGAATATCAGTGACCGCAGAAAGGAATTGCGCAAAGGAAGGCGGAACAGTGGAACGCCAATGTTGCGGGATCACTCGTTTAGCTGCTAGTAAGATGAATGTCAGTAGTTTGTTAATAGCTTTGGTGGTATTCCGAAGAGGTAAGCCTAATAGCAGGTGTATGGGTTGGAAAGGGATCTGGATCTCCAATATCTTTTCCAGCAAGGCATGAACATTGGACCAAAAGGGGACCAAAATAGGGCATTCCCAAAATATGTGGAAGTGCGAGCCCACAGAGGAGCCACACCTCCAACAGTGACTAAATGGAGCTAGTTTATGAGTTGCTAGAAATTCAGGGGTCCTGTACCAAAACATTAAGATTTTGTACACCGTTTCCCTCTGGGCCACGCATCTGGAGACTTTAGAGGTAGCATCCCATATCGCCCCCCACTGAGCTATAGAGATAGGACTATGAAGGACCTGGGCCCATTTCCTCATATATGAGTGGGTCTGTTCAGAGATGGGATCAGTGCTCTGGAGGATCTTGTAGATGCAAGAAATTTGTTGAGGTTCATGTGGGCCATACGAGCATAGCTTTTCAAATTCTGTAGGAACCACCAGGGTCAATTGGGGTGATCTAGATACAAAATAATGTTTTACCTGCAAGTAAGAAAAGAGTAGTGTGTTCGGTAAGTTATGTTTGGCTTGCAGTTCCGAAAAAGGGAGTAAAGTGCGTGTTACTGGATGCACCAGATGTCGCAATTGAAATATGCCTGCCTGGGTCCACGGCATCATGGAGTCATAGGATAAGCTGTCGGGAATTTCTGGGTTAAATAAAATGTTTATCAGTGGGGGGCATTGGGAAGATAGAGCATATTTACTTGAGCAGCGTTTCCAGATTGAGAGTGTGAATATCAGTGAATATAGGGCTCAGGCAGATCTTCCGTATTTGAGATGTAAATTTATCTGAAGAGGGCCAAAGTAGACTACATGGATGTGCAGGGGAAGTAATATTTATCTCGATTTCTGACCATCTGTTTGATGCATAGCGAGATGTCCACGAGGAAATGACTCTAAGGTGAGTAGCATAATAATATTTAATTACATCCGGGGCCCCCAGCCCCCCACGTGAGCGGGGGGCCAGGAGAACCGAACTGGCAATCCTGTGGGACTTGTTATTCCATATAAAATTCAGAAAGTTCCTATGAAGTAATTTAAGTTGGGTCAATGGGATTGCTACAGGGAGTGTTTCGAAAATATACAGCAGCTTGGGGAGAATAGACATCTTCAAAACGTTGATTCTACCAATGAGAGAGACAGGGAGTGTTGTCCATTTTTTAAGTAGCTTGTTGATGTCTGAGAAGAGGGGGGGGGAAATTTTCTTGATAGAGAGTGGAGTACGATCGGGATAGGCGTACACCGAGATACTGAAGGGACTGCATGCACCATCTATACTTGAAGTTGGTTTGCAGGGTTAGAAGAAGGTCAGCCGGAATATTAATGGGTAAAGCTTCGGTTTTAGTCGGGTTAATTTTGAATCCGGAGATATGGCCAAAGGTTTGTAAGGTTGAATGGAGAGAGGGGAGAGAAATGTGTGGGTGGGTAATTGTCAGCAGCACATCATCTGCAAAAAGAGATAATTTGTATTCCAGACGCCTCAACGTCACTCACCTAATGTCCGGATGGACGCGTATGGCTGCTGCCAAGGGCTCAAGGCTTAAAATAAAGAGCAGGGGCGATAGTGGGCAACCTTGCCTAGTACCGTTGCTAAGGGGGAATGACGGCGAGGCGTGGGAGGCCAACTGTACCTGAGACGTAGGAGTAGAGTATAGTGCCTTTAATGCTTGTATAAATGGACCCGAGAAACCAAATCTTGAAAGTGTAGCGAACAAAAATGACCAATTCAGGCGATCAAACGCTTTTTGTGCGTCTAAACTGAGCATTATAGCCGGTCGCTTGGTTTTGGTCAGGAGGTCTATTAAATCTATGGTTCGTCTAGTATTGTCCCCAGCATGTCTGGATGGCACAAAACCGACCTGGTCTCTGTGGATTAGTTTAGGGAGGAGCAGGGACAGTCTGTTGGCAAGTATTTTTGTAAAAATTTTATAGTCAGAATTTAGGAGAGCAATGGGGCGGTAGTTGTCAGGTAAGGATGGGTCTTTCCCTGGTTTGGGGATCACCGTGACGAACGCATGTAGGAATTGAGCGTGGGGGATTTTTCCGTTCATTAAAGAGGCATAAAGTTTTTCCATGTAGGGTAAGATGGTGGGGAGGAATTTTTTATAGTAGGAGTAGGGAAGACCATCCTGCCCTGGGGTTTTATTAGTCGGTAGCTGTTTAATAACTGCAGTGATCTCTTCAACTGACACGTGTGCGTTTAGACTTGAGCGATCGTCTGGGGACAGAGTGGGAAGCTTAAAAGAGTCCATAAAATTGTTAAACTTGTCTTGTGTGAATTGAGTGGTCGGGTCTGTGGATAGGCAATTATATAGTTTCTTATAGAAGTCTCCGAATACATTAGCCATAATTCTAGGGCAATATGTGGGCTTACCGTCTTGTTGTGTTAAGAAGTCGGGTAAAGATGAATGGGGGCGTGGTTTCAGAATTTGGACAAGCATCCTATGGGGTCTATTGGCGAATTCATAAAATTTTTGCTTTGCCCAGAGCATGGATTTAGTGATTCTTGCCGAATCTAGTGTTTTTATAGGATTCCTTAGTGCTGTTACGGCTCTGAGACCCTCCATCGTGGGGCGTCCGAGAAGTTTTTGTTCAGCTTCTAATAACTGAGTCAGTAAAGTCGATCCCTGCAAAACACGGTCTTTTTTAAGGCGAGATCCAGTTGCGATGCATTCACCTCTGAAGAACGCCTTATGTGCCTCCCACAGAACAGAGATCTCCGACTCTGAGTCTTTATTTATCTGAAAATATTCATTCAGTTTGTCTTGTAGTGGTAAATGGGTCTTAGATGAGTTTAGGAGTGACTCGTTAAGGCGCCAGTGACATCTCCTAGGCGTGGGTGAGGACAATAAGAGGTCTATAGTGATGGGAGCATGGTCAGACCATGTAATTGGGAGAATGTTGGCGTCAACCAGGTATGGCAATAGGGGTGCAGAGATGAAAAAATAGTCAATTCTCGTGTACAGCTTGTGGGGTGGAGAGAAGAAGGTGAACTGTTTGGTTGTCGGGTGTTTTACCCTCCAAGAATCAAACAGTCTATTTGTTCTAATTATTTTGCGGAACGAGGAGGAAGATTTATGTGCCTGTAGTGGAGGTTTGTCTTGAAAAAGGGCGGCCCTATCCCTAATTGGAGACATGCACAAGTTAAAATCACCCCCAATAATCTGAAAGGGTTGGGCATATTTGTGTAGTTTGTCAAAGAAAGTGTCAAGAAAACCAATTTGGCCTGTGTTGGGAACATATACATTCGCTAAAGTAAAAGAAGTATTTTGGTGACCACAGTCCAGGAGGATAAAGCGACCTTGGGGGTCCAAATATGAGGATTTCACCTTTATGGTGGATGAGCGTTTAAGGAGAATCGCCACTCCAGCTTTTCCAGAGGGAGAAGACGCCACAAAAGTTGTGGGGTAGTGCCTAGAAGCAAATTTTGAAAGAGCCCCCCGCCCTAAAATGTGTCTCCTGGACCATGATCACCTCAGCATTAGATGCTTTGAACTCTTTAAGGGCAAGCCATCTCTTCCGGATGGAATTTAGACCTTTAACGTTACATGAGAAGACACTAACTGCCATAGGTGCAGAATGGGGAAAAATCTGACATTACATTCGTGTAAAATGCATTAAGCGTATACCATATTGTAGACAAAAGACTTCGCACAATTGTATGTTTAAACCCATATAGAAAGAACATGGGAATAAAAACATAGAAACATTTTCTGAGCAGTTCAAAAAATAGACCTCCGTGCAACCCTAATGATATGAAAACATGTAATATAACATACATTCGTGAATAGAAGATTCTAACGTAGGTAAATATGGGATCAAAAAGGATCCCCAAAAAACATGGGAGAACAAAAAGAAAAAAGAGTAAAACAAAAACGACATACCGTATAGGTAGAGTGCCCGAGGAGAAACTCATCTCCAAGGGATTATGGTCAAAAAAACACGACCATATTGGGGGAAACACAGCAGCTCGCATGGCCGAGCTAACCGGTCTCAACCTGACCCGAAAAAGCAAATGTAGAAAAAGTCAAAGTTAAGGTTAAGTGGGAACCGTAGAACTGTAGTTGTCCCTGAGGGCAGTCGCCCATGGATGAACAAGTAGAAGTGGGAGCACACCGGTCTCTGAGCCCAGAGACTTTTCAAAGGGATTGCATAGGCCCAACATCAGGGCCTCTTTGACTTAAGTAGATCGGGGGAAAGGAGAAAAAGGATTACATACCAGACGTGAGGGTCCGTGGATATTTCAGGTGGGGCCTTTAGAAGATGTGTTCCCTTGTGGGGTGAACGTGGTTTTTCTGGGTCTGTGACGAACCGGGGTCCACATCTTCCCGGGTGTTGACAGAGGTCTAGAGGGTGGGAATTGAGCTTGCAGATCCTCCTCAGGAACAGGGGGGAGTCCCAGGCTCCTGACAAAGGACTCACCTTCCTGGAGGTCCCTCAGGGTGTGTTGCGCGCCATCCTTGGTCACCGTCAGACGAAAGGGGAAGCCCCATCTATAGGGTACGTAGTGGTGCTGTAAGTGGGCAGTAATAGGGCGAAGGTTGCGTCTTTTATTTAGCGTTATGGGCGACAGGTCGCTGAAGATTTGTATCTTTGCCCCCCTAAAGTCCACTCCAGGTTTGTTTCTTGTGGCGATTGTCAGGGCCTCTTTACTTTCGTAAAAATGAAAGCGGACTATGATGTCCCTGGGATTAGCACCCTGAGGAGGTTTAGGGGCCAGTGATCTATGTGCTCTGTCGAAACGCAGATCAATGTCCGGGATATCGGGTGCCAGGGAGTTAAACAGGGCTAGCAAGTATGGCCTAATGTCCTTGTCAACAACAGACTCAGGGACTCCCCGTATGCGGAGGTTTTGCCTACGTTCTCTGTTCTCGAGGTCTTCTTGCTGCACCTGCAGTTGTAGTACTGCATTCTTTAGGTTAGCATTCTCCTCTTCTAAGGCTTGTACATAATTCACCACCTCATCTAGTTTTGTTTCAAGGGTGTCTGTTCTTTCCCCTAGCTGGTCAATCTCCTCTCTCAGTTCGTGAGCTAGTTTATTAACCTCCTTTGCAACGTTGTGAGTGATACTCTGGAGCAATGTCTGCAGTTTCAGGTCCAGGACATCTACAGTTACCAGGGACGTCATTGGAGGTTGCTGCGAGGAGCTGTTGTGTGAGAAGGCAGGGGGGTTATCTATAAACAATGAGGGATCGACCAGCGGGAGAGCGTCTGGCTGATCTGCGGCTTCTGCCGTAGAAATTGAGGCCGGGGACTGCGGCCTAAGCAGGTATTTTTCCATGTGGCACGCGGGTTGCGATGCGGCCTGTGAGGATCGTGTCTGGTATATGTGCCTCTGGTCGCCGATCTTACCCATACAACGTTCGGCAGGTAGCTGAGGGGTTCCCGGTTCAGTGGAGGTGGCTCCCGGAGCAAAAGTCTCTAGTGTAGCGGAGCGGGAGCTTCGGATGCAGGAGGTGAGGCCGGAGCTCTAGTCAAGTTCGTTCGCCATCTTACGAGCTGCGTATGCGCCCCCTTATTATGTCTCTTAGTACATCCTGTCTCGTGTATCGTAGGTTAAAGACTCATTACAGGACTGGAATAATGACATGTACTTCCTGATGAGGGGGGTGCGGGACCATCAGAGTAAGAGTAAACCAATTAGGAACCCGGGAGAACAGGTTAATGTGGTGTAGCAAGATGGCCGCTCCTAGGAGTATAGTGATGCAGAATGCGGCGTCTTTTGAATTTAGAAGTAATGAGATCTAATGAAGGGGATTGAGCTTGGTAGACCAATCTGCTGGGTAGTTCAGGAGCCTCTGAAGTGTGACTTAAAAGAATACATGGAGCCCCAATTACACTGCTGTTGGGTGTAGCAAGATGGCCGATTCAGGTGTCTATGGGGACAGGGACTGGATGATCGCTGGGGTTAGGCAAGTTCTCCCACCCTGCAGCCTGGGTCTCCCCCCTTGCGGCCCGGATGTTAATTTGGGGCTTGGTTGTGGATTATGGGGGATGGAGAGGCTACTAGTGTGCCCAGGGTGTAGCAAGATGGCCGCCGCTCACCTCAATGCTCAGTGCGCCGTCTGCCACAGGATGCCTCTGCCGGCCTTCAGACCTCCTCAGGTCTGTCCCGTTAGTCCAGGGAGGCTTACTCGGGTGTATCCTGGGGTGTTCACCGCTCGCCTCGCGGTCGCGGTACTCGAGCGCTGGGGATTCGGAGCCCCCGCAGGCCTCAAGATGGCGGTGGGGCCCTCGTGGACGGGAGCAGTCCAGAAGGCTCCCTCAGCTGAAGACAGGGCCCAGGATGGGGGTCCGGGCGGGTGCCGAGTGGAGATCCCGGCCCTCAGATTCGGATTGGGCCGGCCGCACTACGCGCTCGCGGGGGTACAGCCGCAGGAGAGGCTGGGGATTCAAGGCCTCACTAGGCCGCGTGGAGTAACGGCCCCCACAGATGGTTCCAGGATCCGGCTCTGCCTCCAGGTAGTCTCAAGGTAAGAGGATGGGTGGCGGGTGGGGACGGATGGTGGTCCCTTACCTCTAAGACTGCTGGGGTCCGGATCCTCCGGGAGGCTTTAGGCCGAGAAGATGGCGGCTACTATAGACGCTGAAGGCGTCGGATCTCGGGTGTCTCCCGACCGATCCGGGAGCAGTGATTTTAATAATGCTTAAAGTGAAACAATAAAAGTGAAATATTCCTTTAAATTTCGTACCTAGGGAGTGTGTATAGTATGCCTGTAAAGTAGCGCTTGTTTCCCGTGCTTAGAATTGTCCCTGCACAAAATGTAATTTCTGAAGGAAAAAAAGTAATTTAAAAGCACTCGCAGCTATAATGAATTGTCGGCTCCTGGCAATACAGAGAAAAGTCATTGATAAAAAAAAATAAAAAATGCGTGGGGGTCCCCCCAAATTCAATTACCAGGCCCTTCAGGTCTGGTATGGATATTAAATGGAACCCTGCGTCAAATGAAAAAAAAAATGACGTGGGGTTCCCCCCAAAAATCCATACCAGACCCTTTATCCGAGAACGCAACCTGGCAGGCCGCAGGAAAAGAGGGGGGGATGAGAGAGCGCCCCCCCTCCTGAACCCTACCAGGCCACATGCCCTTAACAGAGACCTGTCAGGCTGCCGGGATTCTCGGAGTGTCTCCGGTGGAGACAGGATGCTTGCTGATCCTCGCTGCGCTGGACATCATTGTTGGAGCCTGGACCTGGAGAGGGGAGATCATCCATCGCTGGACCCCGGAGAGGAGATATCATCCATCGCTGGACACCGGAGAGGAGAGATCATCCATCGCTGGACCCTAGAAAGGAGATCACCCGTCGCAGGATACCGAGAGTGGATTACCACCGCTGGAATCTTTTTTTTTATTTTTTTTATTTTTAATAAAGGACGGTGTCTGTGTGTTTTTTTACAATTTTTTACACTTTATTTGTGAAATGGTAGGGGTACATTGTACCCCTTACCAATTCACATAGGGGGGTGGGATCTGGGGGTCCCCTTTGTTAAAGGGGTCTTCCAGATTCCGATAAGCCTCCTGCCCGCAGACCCCCACAACCACCGGGCAAGGGTTGTGCAGATGAGGCCCTTGAACCTGGTACGGTTCAGGAGGGGGGGCGCTCTCTCGTCCCCCCTCTTTTCCTGCGGCCTGCCAGGTTGCGTGCTTGGATAAAGGGTCTGATATGGATTTTTTGGGGAACCCCACGTCATTTTTTTTTATTTGACGCAGGGTTCCCCTCAATATCCATACCAGACCTGAAGGGGGACCCCCACGCATTTTTTTTTTATCAATGACTTTTCTCTGTATTGCCAGGAGCCGACAATTCATTATAGCCGCGAGTGCTTTTAAATGACTTTTTTTCCTTCAGAAATTACACTTTGTGCAGGGACAGTTCTAAGCATGGGAAACAAGCGCTACTTTACAGGCATAATATACACACCCCCTAGGTACGAAATTTAAAGGAATATTTCACTTTTATTGCATTATTAAAATCACTGCTCCCGAAAAAACTGCCATTTTTAAAACTTTTTTTTGCATTGATACATGTCCCCTGGGGGCAGGACCCGGGTCCCCAAACACTTTTTATGACAATAACTTGCATATAAGCCTTTAAAATTAGCACTTTAGATTTTTCATGTTCGAGCTCCATAGACTTTAACGGTGTTCGGGTGTTCGAACAAATTTATTGCCTGTTTGCAAGTTCTGGTGTGAACCGAACTGGGGGATGTTCGGCTCATCCCTACTTCAGAGAGGTTAGGGGGCCACTCACAAGTAAGTCTACTCTCTACCTATACATTTTGCAGTACATTACCTTATGGGGAAAAAAAATTGCAATACATATCACATTGTTGGTACTCTCACTGACTACAATAGGACTTCATGTTACAGAGGTTAGTCCCCTTGACTAGGCATGTAGCTTTAAAATATAATTTATATTTTAAAATGTTGCTTGTAAACGGAAAGCTATTTAGACAGCTCTCCTAACCAAAATTTAGAGCCTAATGCTGGAGAATTGTTTGTTGCGTTCATCTTTGTTTTTTGTCTGCACTTCGGACAGCAAACAACGAATTGAAAAGAAGCTGACACAGACATTTTTTTTTTTATCCAAATATCATTATGATTTTGCATTATCCACACACTTTTTGAGTGTTACGTGACAACTCCCAAACTGCTTGCACTTCTCAACTTTCATATACAATACCTGTATCTATAGTAACATATCAAAGCTTTTTTTGCTAACTTTTTTGATTATGTCTTGCTTTGCAAAGCAGTTCCTTAGCACAGTAGTTAGTAATAAAGATGACTATTCCACATTCCTAGGGCAAGTTTCCCTAGCTTCATGAACATGGAGCTGGGCTTGCCTTTTCACAATGGATGTGTTCCAACGTTATAAAATTTTATTGGATTTAAAATGTAAAATCTGGTTTATAACTTTCTTTGCGAGTATGCTTTAGATTAGCTAAAACAACTCCTTAGGAGCAAATAAATCTTCATATATGCAAAAAAGAATTAAAGTGTATCCAAAAATGTTATGTTTAGTTTTGGATAGAGTAGGGAAGGGAGAGAGCCCTTGCTAGTTTTTGTTTTGTTTTGCTGTCTGTTTTCTTTTGGGGTTATTTCCCCTTACATCCTGTTCCAAAGACAAAACAGGAAACAGTAACAGCTGTCACCAGAACAAGCATCTGATTTGAAAGATTTCCCCTCTATCTTTGTTCCGTTGACAACCATAGCAATTCGGATCTTCTGTCACTTTTTAACTCCATGACAATGGCCACCAGGAAAAATACAGAGGATGGACATGTAGAGACATAGGCAGCAAAAAAAAAAAAAAGACAGAGGTTCTAACCCATTGCTTTTCTACCCAAAAGTAAAAATGGCCAGAGATACTTTATACTTTAATTACAGCTCAACTCAAAACCGTAGCACCAGTTTGAAGTAGAGCTGTCATTTTGAACAATGGTCTGGGCAAAAATTTCAACACTATTTCTACCATCTAGCCATGAAGCTGTTAACGAGAATAATGTTTAAATTGGGGAAAGTGAAATCAGAGCTAATTCTCCAACTTGATGAGTTTCGAAAATTTCAACTTTTCAATACTTAGTGTATCCAGAGTTATACTTCCAAAGAAAACTGGGAACACTTTCAAATTCAATTTATTACTGAGCTGGAAAAACAGTGCCCTCCACCTTGGATCCGGGACAGGCATAAGTGATTAGTGAAATATTTTTCTTTTTTTATCTCTGGGATATTAGGTCCTGAGGCTAGGATCAGAAAGCAGTTAGCAAGCCAAGGGCTCGGTTTTGGAGAATCTGAGCACCTGAAGTTCATTTTTACCAACAAGGTCTATAATTGACTTCATAATTATGCATTTTATCAAATTGTGAACATTAAGTTACATAAATTTTAAGATAATGATATAACTTTCACACAAAAATGTAGATAACACATATAATTCAATTAGCATAGAGCCTACAATTTAGGCTACCATGTTAGAGGGCCTTTATATAGGTCTTAAGGTCCAAAATCTTCACCTCCGTTCTTCTCTGCCATCCTTGACAGGAGTCAGTGACTCTCTACAGACGTGTAGTGAAGAAGGCAGGTTCCCGCAGGACATATTACATATTGCTACAAATCTGCATATCAGCTGACTAAAATACATCCCATATACTCCCTGCTAACCCCTTGCTGGAGCTGTATTTACTATGCTGCGGGCCAGTGCCTAGGGAAACAAGGTTAGAAGATGCAGCGCCAATCCTTAAAATAAATGAACTGTGATCAGTTTTTTTCCTTTGTGGCTGGATTCAGCATGGAAATTATAGACAAAAGAGGGTGCAGTTTATACTGGGAGTAGTCAGAAGACTTTTTATGGTTTCAGAAACCTGAAATCATCTCTCCTTGCCCATTTATTGTTCTGTAAAGTCAAAACGTACTTATGAATGTATAGAAGACATTATACTGCTTACTGCACATTTTTGCAATACTTTTTACTGAAATAATCACATGGCAAAAGGGGTGGCGCTTGTAAAAAAAAGGGCATAATGCCTCAGGTGTGTCCAGGGCAGGTAGTTGTTCAGCTCAGACATCACAAGATACAGTCGCGTCTTTAGGGAAACTGCAGGGGAAATCTCTAGACTCAAGGTGAATATTGCAGCAAAAGTCAGATTTGATAGTTTATCTTGTAATTGTATATTTTATTTTTTAGCTAGTTATTTTTGTATGGAGTTCTATTTCAAATGTATAAGTTTGCACATATGCAAGACAATTTCATGATAATGCCCAAAAAGAGGCAGTGTAGGGAGCTTTTGGCTACAGTGACATCATTAAAGTATTAAACGGATTGTAAAGGTTTGTTTTTTATTTTCTAAATAGGTTCCTTTAAGCTAGTGCATTGTTGGTTCACTTACCTTTTCCTTCTATTTACCTTCTAAATGTTTTTTTTCTTTGTCTGAATCTCTCACTTCCTGTTTCTCCTCACTAAACTTCACACCATCATCCGAGTGGTGTTTAGTCAGCCAGAACAGCTTACTGAACAGCTTACTGAGGAGGAACAGGAAGTGAGAAATTCAGACAAAGAAAACAAAGAAAAAAAAATTTAGAAGGGAAATCTAAGGAAAAGGTAAGTGAACCAACAATACACTAGCTTAAAGGAACCTATTTAGAAAATAAAAAACAAACCTTTACAACCCCTTTAACTGAAACCTATATGGAGAGAATGGAAACTGCCATTGCTGACCTGTGTTTCTGAAAATGTAGTTGCTAGCTGTCAGTCCAGATGACTTAACTTTGAGAAGCACTCACCGGGGCCAAATGTGTAGATCATGAGTTCTGACTTCATACTAACATGCTTATTTGCATGCGTGTTCTAAATTATTGAATTAGAAAGTGTTGAGGGCAGAAACAGCCAAAAAATTCTTAGGTCAGACGAGTTTCATACTCAGGCTGATGCATCTGTATGTTAGGCTGACCTATAGAGCCCTGAAAAAGCTAAGGGATGTCAAGTTACTACCAAAATCAGTGAGCTTACCAGTTTTCTGATAAATGTAAAACTGCTGTGTTTAGCATTTTACACTAATGTAATTGTAATCAACCCAGTTGCAATACTACCAAGACATGCCAACTAAATCCCTAGAATTAACAGTAAACATATCATATAATACAGATTTATTTTATTTATTTTTCAATATAATAAATTATTGGAACTAAATTTTTTGCATAGATTTGTGTTGTAATGTTTTGACTATTGTAAGTTAGAAAATAAAGTCAAGCAGGAGGGGGATGGGAGAAATTTTTTGGCAAAATTGTCTGACACATTTTATTGTCAACCTCTAAAAGCAATTTCAAATGTGACATTTACATATTCCTTTCTTATGCCGTGTACACACGATCGATTTTCTCGACGGTGAAAACACAGGCGAGAAAATCAACGGGAAAAACGAGGAACGGCTTGTTCCCCTACACACGGCCGGTTTTCCCAACATTTTTTCTCTTGGTCGAGAAAAACGACCGTGTGTGGGCTCCCCGGCAGTGTTTCCCTATGTGAAGACTGCCGCGGAAAAAAATGCCATGAATCATGATGAGAAAAATTAGAGCATGTTCTAATTTTTCTCGTCGTGATTAATGCCGTTTTTCTTGTCGGGAAAAATTATGAAAAGCCCACACCCGGTCGTTTTTCTCGTCAAAGAGAAAAAATAGGATTTTTTGTACTCACCGTAAAATCCTTTTCTCTGACATCCATGGACTGACACGGTGTCTCTTTACACTTTACACGTGGGTTATGTCCCTGCTTGCAGGAGAAGACCTAGGCAGAATGTGAAATGTTATACATACATTCTAAAAGCCAGAGCTGAACAGCCCCACCCAGGGGGCGGTCCCTCCGGACATAACCCTCCCACTACAGTCAGCAGACTTCAGTTCGTAACAAAGCAGTACAAACTTAAAAGGAAGGGTGGGTGCCGTGTCAGTCTATGGATGTCAGAGAAAAGGATTTTACGGTGAGTACAAAAAATCCTATTTTCTCTTACCATCCATGGACTGACACGGTGTCTCTTTACACTTTACACGTGGGATGTCCCAAAGCAGTGTCAAGAGGGATGGGAGCAGTATAAATGGAAAAACCAAAACTTCACTCCAATAAGGCAGAGCTCCTCAACGGAGGAGTCGCAACTTTAAACAGCGGCCTGCAGCACCCTGCGGCCGAAGGAAGCATCCGAAGATGCAGCCACATTAACCTTATAAAACTTAAAAGGCATGAACAGACGACCAGGTCGCCGCCTTGCACGCTTGTGCAACTGACGCTTGATGTCGGGAAACCCAGGAAGCACCAATTGTCCTGGTGGAATGCGCCGTAACCGGAAAGGGAAGCGCCCGCCCTTTGAGAGCATAGGCTTGAATGACGGTTTGTTTGATTCCCCTAAAAATGATGGCAGACGAAACCGCTTGGCCCTGTTATGGACCAGAGAGAGTCACAAATAGTGAGTCGGACTTCCGAATAGAAGCAGTAGCAGACAGGTACACCCGTAAGGCTCGTACCACCTCCAATATGTGCAGCGCAAACTCTCTGGGATGCGATGGGTGAGGACACAAGGACGGGAGGGCAATGTCCTCATGTAGGTGAGAGGTCGACACCACCTTTGGCAAAAAAGGAAGGTCGCGGATGCAGCACCGCCTTATCCTTATGGATGACTAAATATGGCGACTTGCAGGACAAAGCCGCCAACTCAGACACTCGTCAAACAGAAGTGATTGCCACTAAAAAGGCCACCTTCTGAGACAAGACAAGAGGGGAATATCCCGGATATTCCCAAAAGGAGGTTCCTGGAGGACCGAGAGCACCAAATTCAGATCCCACGGTGGGAGAGGAGGCTTGACAGGAGGGAGCTCATGGCGAACCCCCAACACAAGGTGCTAACCAAGAAAATGACCCGCTAGAGGTCGCTGAAAGAAGACGGCCAAGGCCGAAATCTGATCCTTGATGGTACTCAAAGCAAGCTTTTGGGTCACTCCACACTGCAGAGGACGCAGGATTCTGGGGACGGAATACGTCCGAGGACGCCAGTCCAGCGCTTCGCACATGGCGATATAAGCTTTCCAGGTACGGTGATAGATCTGCCTGGAGGAAGACTTCCGTGTCCTTAACATGGTCAAAATGACCGAGTCCGAGAGACCTCGGTCCCTCAACACCTGGCTTTTAACAGCCCTGCCGTTAAAGCCAGAGACTGTAAGCTGGATGAAACATAGGACCTTGGGACTGAAGGTCCTCCCTCATCGGCAACCGCCAGGGAACGTCCGCGATGAGACGTACCAGATCAGCGTACCAGTGATGCTGAGGCCAATCCGAACCAATTAGGATCGCCAGAGTTTATATCAGGCGATAAGGACCCTATGGGGCCACCAACGCATCCGAGGCATCGCCCAAGGATCCCTGGATCTGGCCACAACCTCGACCCTTGCGATTGAGTCGAGAGGCCATCAGGTCCACATCCGGTGTGCCCCACCATCGGTAAAGGAGTTGAAATATGCAAGGACCACTCTTCTTGGTCCGGTGTCTGGCGATTGGCGACTCAGATAGTCCGCCTGCCCATTGTCTATGCCCAGAATGTAAAATGGCCTACAGAGCCGGCACATTTCTTCCGGCCCACTTCAGGATACGGACTACCTCGGAAGCCGCAGCTGAGCTCCGAGTTCCCCCTTGATGGTTTACATACACCACCGCCGTGGCGGTGTCCGACTGACTCCTGATGGAGCGACCCCGTACTCTCTCTGACCTGAGGAGAGACACAGTCCGATGGCCCGTATTACCAGAACAGTGATTGGTAAACGGGACAGGACTCCCCAGACTCCACCCCAGCCCGTCAGGCTGGTGTCCGTCGTGAGTACCGTCCATTGGATGGGAGGGGAACGACTTTCCGGACCGAAGAGCCGAAGATCTCAACCACCATGTCAGGGGCGCCCTGACCAGGTGAATCACCTGGATCTGAAGATCCAAGGACAACGGGGATTTGTCCCAGGTGGACAAGATCTCCTTCTGCAATGCCCTGGTGTGTGATTGGGCATGCGGAACGGCCGCGAAGGAGGCCACCACGAGTCTCGGGACTCTCATGCAAAAAACGGATTGACAACCATTTTTGGGATGTCAGCACCCGCACCGCAGACTGAAGTGTCAGCAACTTCTCCAGAGGTAGGATACCTTTGCCTCCAAGGAGTCCAGAATCAGAACTAGATACTCCAGACACTGAGTCGGGACCAGGACTGACTCCTGAATGTTCAGGAACCACCCGAGTCCCTGAGGGTCTAATTGACGATAGTCACCTTTCCTCTAAGTCTGATCCACTTTCTGCTCTTAGCAGAAGATCGTCCAGATAGCCCACGACAGCAATACCTTGCTGTAACAGAAGGCTAGAACCGGAGCAAGCACCTTGGTGAACACCCTTGGTGCCGAGGCTAGGCCGAAAGGAAGAGCCACAATCGATAGTGGACTTCGCTGATCGCAAAGCGCAGAAACTTCTGGTGACTTGCGCAGATCGGAACATGCAAGTAGGCGTCCTTGAAGTCCAAGGACGCCAGAAGAAAATCCCTTTGGTGGAGTGTAGCGATCACCGTGCGAATGGATTCCATGCGGAATTTCTGCACCTTCTCAAAGGCATTCAGGGCCTTGAGGTCCAGGATAGGTCGAACCACGTCCTATTTTTGGGACGACAAACAGATTTGAGTAGAATCCCTGAAAACTCTCCTGTGACGGAACCGGCACAATCACTCCGGACCTGATCAAATCCTGTACAGCCCCCAAGAGGGCTGCCCGACAGGTAGGAAGGAGAGGAAGATTTGAGGGAAAGAATCTGTCTGGGGGCCAGGATCGGAATACTATCCTGTATCCTGAGGTGACCTCCTCGCACACCCACCAGTCGGAGATTCGGGAGGACCACCGATTCGTGACCTGCGAAGTCGTCCCCCCACCCCAGAGTCGGGCGGAGGCAAGACTTCACGCGGAGGTGGGCTTGGGAGCCGCATGTTCGGCTTACGCACCCAGGGGCACTTGTGCCCACCAGCCGCACTGCCGTCAGTCTGAGAGGGCCTACCCGTGGACTCTGACTGACGAAAAAAAAAACCTTTTGCTGGAAAGGAAGGCCCCTGTTTGCGGCGGGCCTCCTCACCCTTGCTAGTCTAAGGAAGAAGAGTGCTTTTACCTCCCATGACATCCATGACGATGTCATCCAGAGCAGCACCGAAAGGTCTACCACCTTTAAATGGTAGATCCGTCAGGAGCTTCCTAAGGCTAGGTCAGCAGACCAGCACTTCAACCAGATAAGACGACGCAATACCACCGCCGAGACAGAGGCCCTGGATATTAAAGGGGCCGCGTCCAACATGGCGTCGCACACATAAACCAGGCCCTGAACCAGTTGGTGGGCCAAAGCAACTGTGTCTGGAGGAAGATTATGCTCCTGTACAGCTAGGTGCAACATTTTTGCCCAACCTGTAAGTGTTTAAGACACAAGGGTCGCCACTACCACAGGCCGTAGGGCGGATCCCAACAAGGCAAACATGGCTCTGCTCACCACTTCTGACCTCCTGTCAGTGGGGTCCTCAAATGCAGGAGTCCCCTCCATCGGGAGAGTGATGGCCTTGTTCAACCGGGCGACTGGAGGGTCGACCCTGGGGGAGAAGCCCACTTTTTAAGTAGGGCATCTTCAAGGGGTATTTGATAGACAAACGCCGCGGGACCATAAAAAAATTCTTCTGCGGCTTTTCCCAGACCTTATCAATGAGCTGGTCAAAGAAAGTACATATGGAAAAACCTCTTTAGAAGGCCTGGCCTTAAAAGAACCAAAGGAGACTGTATCCACCTGAGGTTCTGCATCCGCAGCATTTTAGCTTGAGAGTGTCCCTCACCGCAGTCATGAGTACACTAACAAGCGCCCTGTCATTTACTGACTCAGAACTGGAGTTTTCCTCATAAGGAATGTCCTGTTCAAAACCATCCAATACATTCAGAACTAGGGTCCTGAGCGGTAGTGGCTAGGCCCATATCTGAATCAGCGCACTGCCCTCATGAAGTAAAGTGGGGAGAGGGTGCTTTTTTGCTCCCTTGCGCTTGCACACAGCTCCCATCCTGGTCAGAAATGATTCCAGGACTGCCCACAACTGGTCCCTAGGGACCGCAGGTGCTGAAGCACTGCCTGTTGTCCACTGACATTTAGGGGAAGCTGGTGACAGAGATTCCATATTGCCCCCCTCTGAGACTCCTCAGATAAAAAGTCCACCCACAGGCTGTGCTGACTGAGGAGGGGGCGCCCAGGAGACTCACCAAACCGGACCAGGGACCGCTCAGTTCCGCTGTCTGTACCGCGCTGTGTCAGCGCTGGTGAGCTGTGAGGAGATTGTGAGGAGATTCGCGCTGTTACAGCAGCGCTAGAGGCCAAAACTAGTGCTGAAGAGCGCGCGGGCTACAAGAAAATGGCCGCCGCACTTCACTGAGGCGATCCACGGCAAGATGGCCGCCATGACTCAGCAAAAGTGAAAAAAACAACACACACACAGCGCCACTCGGCGCTCAGGCCCCAAAACACACAAAAAAAGGCCCCAAGCATATCTGCAGACCAGCATTAGCCCCTCCAAGAACAGTGTGACCCCCAGGCACCCCACACAGCACAGCGCCAGCAATGGTGACAGAGAGTGACAATGAAATACAGAGGGAGACAGGGAAAATCCCCCACAGAGAAACACACAGCCTTTTGTACTCACCTGCAGGCAGGAGAGACTACTTACCCGTCCCCTGAGGGACCCACTGGTGTGTTTCTGACAGGACTATCACAGTGCAGTACTGAGTAGTAGGGATGAGCTTCGAGTTCGAGTCGAACTCATGTTCGACTCGAACATTGCTTGTTCGCCCGTTCGCCGAACAGCGAACAAATTGGGGTGTTCGCGGCAAATTCGAAAAATCTATGGGAGAAATCTAAAGTGCTAATTATAAAGGCTTATATGCAAGTTATTGTCCTAAAAAGTGTTTGGGGACCGGGGTCCTGCCCCAGGGGACATGTATCAATGCAAAAAGAAGTTTTAAAAACGGACATTTTTTCGGGAGCAGTGATTTTAATAATGCTTAAAGTGAAACAATAAAAGTGAAATATTCCTTTAAATTTCGTACCTGGGGGGTGTGTATGATATGCATGTGAAGTGGCGCATGTCTCCCGTGCTTAGAACTGTCCCTGCAAAAAGTGTCATTTTTGAAAGAAAAAAATGCATTTAAAACTGACTCGCGGCTATTAATGAATTGTCGGCTCCCGGCAATACATACAAAAGTCATTGATAAAAATAAAAAAAAAGCGTGGGGGTTCCCCAGAATTCAATTACCAGGCCCTTCAGGTCTGGAATGGATATTAAGGGGAACCCCGCCGCAAATTAAAAAAAAAATTGACGTGGGGTTCCCCCAAATATCCATTCCAGGCCCTTCAGATCTGGCATGGATTTTAAGGGGAACTCCACCCCAAATTTAAAAAAAAATGGCGTGGAGTCCCCCTAAAAATCCATACCAGACCCCTTATCCGAGCACGCAACCTGGCCGGCCGCAGGGGAAAAGGGGGGGACGAGAGAGCGGCCCCCCCTCCCTCCTGAACCGTACCAAGCCACATGCCCTCAACATGGGGAGGATGTCCCCATGTTGATGGGGACAAGGGCCTCATCCCCACAACCCTTGCCCGGTGGTTGTGGGGGTCTGCGGGCAGGGGGCTTATCGGAATCTGGAAGACCCCTTTAACAAAGGGGACCCCCAGATCCCGCCCCCCCCTATGTGAATTGGTAAGGGGTACATTGTACCCCTACCATTTCACGAAGAAAGTGTAAAAAATTGTAAAAAAAAACACACAAACACCTTGAAAAAGTCCTTTATTTAAAAAAAAAAAAAAACAGCGGTGAAATCCAGTGTCCCGCGGCGATCCCGATGTCCAGCGCTGTCCTTCATTGGTTGTGCCTGAGCGGACCTGATGGGGAACTCCCTCTCAGTATTTTAAATGTATAGACCCGCCCCTTCTAAAGTTCCCCATCAGGTCCGCCAGCGGACCAGATGCGGAACATGAGAAGGGGCGGGTCTATACATGTATTACCACAGTGAGAGAAGTTCCCCATCAGGTCCGCCTCCTCGGTATGTCGGACCCGCCTACGTCATTGGCTTGAGCGGGGAACTTCCTTCACTATGTAAATTTAAATTACACAGTGAAGGAAGTTCCCCGCTCAAGCCAATGACGTAGGCGGGTCCGACATACCGAGGGGGCGGACCTGATGGGGAACTGCTCTCACTTTGGTAATACATGTATAGACCCGCCCCTTCTCATGTTCCGCATCTGGTCCGCTGGCGGACCTGATGGGGAACTTTAGAAGGGGCGGGTCTATACATTTAAAATACTGAGAGGGAGTTCCCCATCAGGTCCGCTCAGGCACAACCAATGAAGGACAGCGCTGGACATCGGGATCGCCGCGGGACACTGGATTTCACCGCTGTTTTTTTTTTTTTTTTTTTTTTTTAAATAAAGGACTTTTTCAAGGTGTTTGTGTGTTTTTTAAAACATTTTTTTACGCTTTCTTCGTGAAATGGTAGGGGTACAATGTACCCGTTACCAATTCACATAGGGGGGGGGCCGGGATCTGGGGGTCCCCTTTGTTAAAGGGGTCTTCCAGATTCCGATAAGCCCCCTGCCCGCAGACCCCCACAACCACCGGGCAAGGGTTGTGGGGATGAGGCCCTTGTCCCCATCAACATGGGGACATCCTCCCCATGTTGAGGGCATGTGGCTTGGTACGGTTCAGGAGGGAGGGGGGGCCGCTCTCTCGTCCCCCCCTTTTCCCCTGCGGCCGGCCAGGTTGCGTGCTCGGATAAGGGGTCTGGTATGGATTTTTAGGGGGACTCCACGCCATTTTTTTTTAAATTTGGGGTGGAGTTCCCCTTAAAATCCATGCCAGATCTGAAGGGCCTGGAATGGATATTTGGGGGAACCCCACGTCAATTTTTTTTTAAATTTGCGGCGGGGTTCCCCTTAATATCCATTCCAGACCTGAAGGGCCTGGTAATTGAATTCTGGGGAACCCCCACGCTTTTTTTTTATTTTTATCAATGACTTTTGTATGTATTGCCGGGAGCCGACAATTCATTAATAGCCGCGAGTCAGTTTTAAAAGACTTTTTTTCTTTCAAAAATGACACTTTGTGCAGGGACAGTTCTAAGCACGGGAAACATGCGCCACTTCACATGCATATCATACACACCCCCCAGGTACGAAATTTAAAGGAATATTTCACTTTTATTTTTTCATTTTAAGCATTATTAAAATCACTGCTCCCGAAAAAACGGCCGTTTTTAAAACTTCTTTTTGCATTGATACATGTCCCCTGGGGCAGGACCCGGGTCCCCAAACCCTTTTTAGGACAATAACTTGCATATTAGCCTTTATAATTAACACTTTAGATTTCGAACGTTCGAGTCCATTGTATTTAATAGGGTTCTAAAGTTTACACGAACATTTTGTCTGTTCGCAGGTTCTGGTGCGAACCGAACAGGGGGGTGTTCGGCTCATCCCTGCTGAGTAGCTGTCGGCCCGGTCCACCGCGAAAGATACAGTCAGTCAGGAACTGTTCAGTCTTGAGAGGACCGTGGGAGCATGAAAGCAAACCCGGCCACCCCTGGAGTCATGGGGCCTGTCGTGAACTGAGTCTCACGCACACAAGGCGAGGATCAGCACGCTCGATGGTCGGACAGGGAAGACTATGAGGATATCTTGTACCCAACCTGTTGCCCAGCCGACAGTTGATAGAAAATTCTCAAAAATAAAATAAAAAAGAATTCCAGAAAAGGAATAAAAATAGGTCAGGAGACTGGCTCCTGAGAGAGCCACGTCTTCTCCTTCTGCTAGGCAGAAAAAAACTGAAGTCTGCTGACTGTAGTGGGAGGGTTATGTCCGGAGGGACCGCCCCCTGGGTGGGGCTGTTCAGCTCTGGCTTTTAGAATGTATGTATAACATTTCACATTCTGCCTAGGTCTTCTCCTGCAAGCAGGGACATAACCCACGTGTAAAGTGTAAAGAGACACCGTGTCAGTCCATGGATGGTAAGAGAAAATTAAATTTTTCCCGACGAGAAAAATGGTCGTGTGTACGCGGTATTACTGTTACATATATTGATAACTATATCATTTCATTGTTTTGTAACTATTGATAAGACCTGTTTTTAAGCATAAAGACTGGTTGGTGAGAGAAAAACAGCCATTCAGAAGCTCTTCTGTTTCTGAATTATGAAAGTGAACATTTTACTGCTCCTCCAGCCGTAGTTGGAGCCTGGACCTACAGTGACCTGGAGCAGCTGTCCGATGAGTATAAGAAATTAGATCCCAGATAGGTAATTTTCTCTATGAGCATAGGTTAGCATGGGGAAGGTGGTTCCAAGGCTTTAGGTCAACTTTAGTTAAAAGCCAGAAAAGGGTCTGATGTTTGATTACAGATAGGTGAAATGGGTTCCTTATTCATCAGCTTTACATGATCTGGTGTGATCTCCACAGCTCTCTATCATACGGCTAGCTCTAAGGGTTCACAGAGATATCCAGTATAGATTTATTAAACTTGATCAAAGATCAGTAGGTACAGATTCATGAAAAATAAGAAACCAGCCCTACAGTTATTTCCTTATTTTAACATTATAGTGAAAAACCCTATTACAATATTATATCATTATAATAGACTAGTAACTGTAGTACTGGTTTATTTTTTTTCAGATTTAGAAACACTAGGGTGTGTTGCATCACCAGCAGCTGGGTTTCTATGTTATGACTGATTAGTTTATATACAGTAGGTACAGATTCATAAATCTATACTGGACCAATCATAGACTTGTGGCACTCTCATTCATCACACTTTCTGTGGTCAGGATTTAACACCACACGACTGCTTAACAAACTGCTTTGCTGCAAAGACAGAAAAGTCTGTACTATGACATTTTTGCAATAAACCAACAGGAGAGTTGAGCTGGATCTGCTAAATAAAAGATAGATAGATAGATAGATAGATAGATAGATAGATAGATAGATAGATAGATAAATATATAGGATAGCTAGGGGCAGCTCGTCCATTAAGGGTGCACGGGTTCCGCCCCCTCTCTTCAGCCACCCCCTCTATGACTAATAGATTCATGCATAGCATGAATCTATCCATGGCCGCTGCTGCCACCCCCTATTTAGGCATCCGGCCCCTTTTCGGACGCCGGGTGTCTGAATTCCAGTGGCGGGGGTGTTTTTTTGAAGCACCTGTTTAGAGCCATAGGCTCTAATAGGCTTCAAAAAAGGTGGACTTGGAGTGCAGAGCATTGCGTTCGCAGTCCACCCAGATGTGTTAGAAAAGCAAATGAATATTTGCTTTTCTAACACTGAACCGCCTCTCCGCCAATCAGGTAGCGTGGGTCTAATATCCATCACCTGATTGGCTGAAGGCACAGCATGGGGGACACAGGAGCTGTCCCACAGCTCGCCGCAGTCACCCGCTGCCTGACCCACCACTAAGATGGGGTAAGTGGCAGGCAGACAGCCGGTGGGCGGGGGTCACAGTGGCAGCATTTGATAGGCACAAGTAGCGGCATTAGATGGGCACAAGAATCTGCATATGTGGGGCACAAGTGGCTGCAAATGTGGGGCAAATGTGGCTGCATTTGACAGGCACAAGCGGCTGCAAATGATGGGCACACGTGGCTGCATTTGATGGGCACATGTGGCTGCATATGATGGCCACAAGTGACTGCATATGATGGGTACAGTGGCTGTATATGATGGGCACAGTGGCTGCATTTGAAGGGGCACAAGTGGCTGCATATGAAGGGCAAAGTGGCTGCATATGACGTGCACAAGTGGCTGCATATAATGGTCACAAGTAGCTGCATTTGATGGGCACAAGTTGCTGCATATGATGGGCACAGTGGCTGCATATGATGGGAACAGTGGCTGCATTTAATGGGGCACAAGTGGCTGCATATGATGGGCACAAGTGGCTGCATTTTATGGGCACATGTGGCTGCATATGATGGGCACAAGTGGTGGCATTTGCTGGGCACAGTGGCTGCATATGATGGGCACAGTGGCTGCATTTGAAGAGCACAATGGCTGCAATTGATGGCACAGTGGCTGCAATTTATGGGCACAAGTGGCTGCATATGATGGGCACAAGTGGCTGCATATGATGGGCACAGTGGCTGAATTTCAACGGCACAATGGCTGCAATTGATGGCACAGTGGCTGCATTTGATGGGCACAAGTGGCTGGATATGATGGGCACACGTGTCTGCATTTGATGGGCACACGTGACTGCATTTGATGGGCAAAAGTGGCTGCATATGATGAGCACAAGTGGCTGAATATGACAGGCACAAGTGGCTGAATATGACGTGCACAAGTGGCTGCATATGATGGGGCACAGGTGGCTGCATATGATGGGCACAAGGGCTGCATATGATGGGGCAAAAGTGGCTGCATATGAAGGGCACAGTGGCTGCATATGACGGGCACAAGTGGATGCATATGACAGGCACAAGGGGCTGTATTTAATGGGCACAAGGGGCTGTATTTAATGGGCACAAGGGGCTGCATTTGATGGGCACAAATGGCTGCATTTGATGGGCACAAGTGACTGCATATGATGGGCACAAATGGCTGCATATGATGGGCACAATGGCTGCATATGATGGGCACAGTGGCTGCATTTAATGGGGCACAAGTGGCTGCATATGATGGGCACAAGTGGCTGCATTTTATGGGCACATGTGGCTGCATATGATGGGCACAAGTGGTGGCATTTGCTGGGCACAGTGGCTGCATATGATGGGCACAGTGGCTGCATTTGAAGAGCACAGTGGCTGCAATTTATGGGCACAAGTGGCTGCATATGATGGGCACAAGTGGCTGCATATGATGGGCACAGTGGCTGAATTTCAACGGCACAATGGCTGCAATTGATGGCACAGTGGCTGCATTTGATGGGCACAAGTGGCTGGATATGATGGGCACACGTGTCTGCATTTGATGGGCACACGTGACTGCATTTGATGGGCAAAAGTGGCTGCATATGATGAGCACAAGTGGCTGAATATGACAGGCACAAGTGGCTGAATATGACGTGCACAAGTGGCTGCATATGATGGGGCACAGGTGGCTGCATATGAGGGGCACAAGGGCTGCATATGATGGGGCAAAAGTGGCTGCATATGAAGGGCACAGTGGCTGCATATGACGGGCACAAGTGGATGCATATGACAGGCACAAGGGGCTGTATTTAATGGGCACAAGGGGCTGTATTTAATGGGCACAAGGGGCTGCATTTGATGGGCACAAATGGCTGCATTTGATGGGCACAAGTGACTGCATATGATGGGCACAAATGGCTGCATATGATGGGCACAATGGCTGCATATGATAAGCACAAATGGCTGCATTTGATGGGCACAGTGGCTGCATTTGTTGGGCACAGTGGCTGCATTTGATGGGCACAATGGCTGCATTTGATGGGCACAGTAAGGCTGCAATTGATGTTTTTTTTAAGTATTTTTCAGTTTGTTTGCGCCCCTCCCAAAAAAATGTGAGCACCAGTCGCCACTCATATATAGATAGGTAGACAGGTTGGTGGATACAGTATATCTGTTTCCACCTTCTGCAACAGGCACAACTACCAAGAGCAGTTTTCTTTTAGATTCTTGGCTGCTAAACTATGTGGCTTCTATGGTAAAAAAATGTTAGAAAGAAAAATAAACTTATCCAAATCTTTCCCAGAAGCAGTTGACTTTTAAAATAGTAATGATTAAATCAATGTCAACACAGCACAATGGAGAAAATGCTTTAGTTTCTCTCATTCATGCAAGTCAAGCAAAGTTTTGGGTAACATACTGTTTAAATAAAAAAAAAAAAAAAAAGTTTGAAGCATTTAAAGTAAACCTGCACATTGTTCATGCAGGGCAGCGCAATGAGCTTACTTTAATAGTGCCTCCATCGTCTTTGCATATTTACCTTTCCTTTGTTTCTTCTCCAGTCTGTTTGACTAATGGGAGCAAATAGACTGAACAAAAATATTAGCAAATATTGGGAATCATGTACTTAATTTCCCACCACAGGACGCTGCCTGGCTGCTAACCAAGTTGTAGACAAGAAGAGGTCCACACAAGAGTTGCACCTGCTATTGGTGGAGTGTCATATGGGTTGCCCTTTATAAGGTGGGTAGAGCTTGGGCTTCTAGCTCTTCTAGCTGGAAGACAGAGAGAAAAGGAAGGCTTGCTAGGGGTGTTCACGCTCCCCCTTGTATAAAGATCCCATATATGGAGCTTGCAATAGGAGAATGAGGAATGTGGATGTAAAGACAGAGAAGCTGTGGCAGAGGCCTGCAAGAAAGAGAGAGAACTTAGTGTGTCCTCTTTGTTCTGTGTGAGCATGGTCTACTGCACCAGTGAACATAGAATTATACTTCACCTGTAGGCATGCTCACCAATGCCTGGGGCCAGGTGGAGCCTGCGGTCATGTAAAAAATCTAATTTTAAGGCAGTTCTCTGACTCAGAGATGAGCCACCTGTGTACAGTAGTAATATACAGGGTTCCTAAGTGAAATGTCCTATCCCATGTCACTACACACTTGTAATGGAGATTTTTGCATTAGGAGGGACACACTTAGCCTGTGCCCACTCAACCAGTCCAGTGCCCTCTGTTACCTTACTCCCAGGAACAGAATGGAATCCTGCCGAGGACATAGTGGGCCCCATGCATGCTTATTATTATTCCTGGTGGTCGGCTAGATAACTAAAGCCTCCCTCTGAACCACGTGACAAACATGGGCCCATGTTTGTGAGTACTTCAGGTACTCCAGGTGGGAAGGGGTTAATTGTGATAACTGTTAGGTGACCATGAAGATGGGAGGATGGGAAGAATAGGCCTAAGGCCACCATCTGTTTGCTGAGGTGGTGACTCCGCTGTGAGTGTCAGCCAAGTAAAAAGTAGCTGGGTACCTTCCACACAGTAATGTTATGACTTGACCCATTATTAACTCTCTCTCCTCATTGGCTGCCGACTGACAAGGTTGGAGAAGAATGAGGGTAAGGTAATTATCTGCAGCTGTGGTACCTTGGGGTAGCAAGCCTCCAGGGTGTACAGTATATAGTAAAACCTAGAATAGTTTGACAGATTAAAGTATATCTAAAACAAAAAAAAAAAAACATTTTGGATACAGTTGAAAAGGGGTTAAAATAATTTTTTTCTTTGTATCTCAGTGCAAGAGAAATCCACACATTAACAGGAACCATTGGACACTGTGGAAGTTTTCCTCTCTAAAATCTAACCTATGGATCTACCCTCATTTTCATTCGCATTGACTTTGGCGGCCAGGGCAATTATTGAGAGCAAATTCCCTTGATGAGACAACAACAAAGACCTTTAAAAAACAAATCAGCACCACCAAGGGGAACACTTCTGGGTCACTTCTTTTTTAGATGGAATGGTTTTCACTCCCACTCCTGTGGGGCCATATATTGTATAAAAGTTCCACAACGTTGCCCCCATTTGCACTTTGCTCCCAATGAAGTGGCTGCACCTGCAATACATGTTGTGCTCGCTGCAACTAGTTCCCAGCTAGTTCCCATATTATACTTTATGTTTCAGGACCAATCTAGGATACAACAATATTTCTGCTTTTTACGGGATTCGTTTTTTGGGTATTTCACGGAATTTTTTATTTCCCTTTTTGATTTTGGATTGTTTGCATATATGTTTCTTTCACATTTTTCAACTGGAGTTAATTCCATTTAGTTTATTGGGTTGGGGATGATACGACTCCCCAAATCATCACAGACTGTGGAAAATTTAGCATTTCATTTGAAAATCAAGGTCCCAGAGTCTGGAGGAAGAGTGGAGAGGCACAGAATCCAAGTTGCATGAGGTCCAGTGTGTAGTTTCCACAGTCAGTGATGATTTGGGGAGCCATGTCATCTTTTGGTGTTGGTCCACTGTGTTTTATCAAGTCCAAAGTCAGTCCTCTACCAGGAAACTCTAAAGCGCTTCTGGAGATGCTAATTACATTTTCCAGCAGGACTTGGCACCTGCCCACACTGCCAAAAGTACCAATACCTGACTTAATGATCATGGTATCACTGTGCTTGATTGGCCAGCAAACTCGCCTGACCTAAACCTCATAGAGAATCTGTGGGGTATTGTCAAGAGGAAGATGAGAGACACCAGACTCAACTGCTGAAGGCAGCTATCAAAGCAACCTGGTCTTCCATACCACCTCAAAAGTGCCACAGGCTGATCGCCTCAATGCCACGCCACATTGATGCAGTAATTCAAAGGAGCCCCGACCAAGTATTAAGTGCATACTATACTGTACATGGACATACTTTTCAGTAAGCCAACATTTCTGTATAAAAAATCCTTTTTTGATTGGTCTTATGTAATATTCTAATTTTCTAAGATACTGAATTTTGGGTTTTCACTAGCTGTAAGCCATATTCATCAAAATTAAAAGAAAGAAATGCTTGAAATATATCACTCTGTGTGTAAAGCATCTACAGTATATAAATTACCGTATTTTTCGCTCCATAAGACGCACCTGACCATAAGCCGCACCCAGGTTTTAGAGGAGAAAAACAAGAAAAAAAATATTCTGAACCAAATGATGTACTAAAATATTTAATATTATATTACTACTATAGGTGGGTGGTGGACGCACAGCAATACCAGCCCCCCTATCAAATCAGCTCAGCTACACTATACCTGGGTGGTGGTGGACACACAGCAACCTCCCCCCCCTTCCCAGATCAGCTCAGGGTGGCAGGGCAGACACAAACACCCCTTCAGCCTCTCATATAACAACAGCTCAGGTGATGAACAGTGGATACCATCCCACACCCTTATCACTCACCTCAGGCAGTGGAGGACACTGCCATTATAATCCACAACCCCCTCTGGCTGGCTCTCAGCATCAGATACACCAGGCAGCAGCTAGGATGGATGACTGAGGACATAGTTTGCAGCAGCAGCAGCGGCAAGTGGAGAGAGGCAGGAAGTGAGACTGGACCAGACCACAGCGCCGGGGGTGTTCCAGCTGAATAAAAAAGCCATCCAGGGCTCTTGTCGCTTGCAGGATGGGGTCACATCTGGAGGTTGTCAACTTACCTGGGTGCGGAATGCACCATTATAGCAACACCACTGACAACCCCCATGTTTTGGCACCTGGAGCAGACCGTCTCCCCCCGCTCCCCCTTGGTATGCCCCAGCAAGGATCTGCCTCACATCCTGTCATCTCTCCTCCACAGAGAAGCCGAGTGTCTGTATTCTGACACGGCGGCGGTGATGGGGGGGGCGGAGCCTGCTTAGTATTCGCTCCATAAGACGCAGGGACACTTTTCCCTATTTTTTGGGGGGGTAAAAGTGCGTCTTATGGTGCGAAAAATACGGTATATCAGTTTCACTTTTTGACTTGAACTACTGAATAAAATTTACTTTTTGATGATATTCAAATTTTATGAGATACACCTGTATACAGTATATCAGTGTTTCTCAACTCCAGTCCTCAAGGCGCCCCAACAGGTCATGTTTTCAGGCTCTCCATTTTTTTTGCACAGGTTATTTGATCAGTTTAACTGCTTTAGTAATTCCCACAGCTGTTTCATCTGAGGGAAATCCTAAAAACATGACCTGTTGGGGCGCCTTGAGGACTGGAGTTGAGAAACACTGCAGTATATAATATTTTGCTTAACCACATTGCCTTTTCATTTATGTTATTCATGAGTTTACAGGACATTTGTGTGAGCATCATCCACTATTATTTGTTTTTTGATAGGTGCTGTTTTTCACATTTTATTCATGTATGTGTGCGCCATCTTAACATTTTTTATTTAACACTATTTTTATTTTTACAGTGGGTAAAATAATTATTTGATCCGCTGCAGATTTTGTAAGTTTGCCCACTTACGAAGAAATGAAGAGTCTATAATTTTAGAGACAGAATATCAACCAAAAATCCAGAAAAAAAACCACATAAAACAAATGCTATAAATTAGGTTGTAGTTCAGTGAGTAAAATAAGTATTTGATCCTCAAGCAAAACATGACTTTGTACTTTCTGGAGAAACCCTTGTTGTCAAACACAGAGGTAAGACGTTTCTTAGAGTTGGTGACCAGGTTTACACACATCCTTTAGGTTTCTTGGCTGTCGCTTGGCAACTTGAAGTTTCAGCTTTCTCCATAAATTCTCCTATAGGATTAAGCTCTGGAGACTGACTAGGCCACTCCATGACCTTAATGTACTTCTTGAGCCACTCTTTTGTTGCCTTGGTGGTATGTTTTGGGTCATTGTCATGCTGGAAGACCCATCCACGACCCATCTTCAGTGTTCTGGCTGAGGAAAGAAGGGTCTCATCCAAGATTTTTCAATACATGGCCCCATCCATTGGCCCCTCAAATTGGCAAATTTGGCCTGTACCTTTAGCAGAGAAACCGACCCAAAGCATCATGTTTCCACCACCGTGTTTGACTGTGGGGATGATGTTCTTAGGGTCATAGTCATCATTTTTCTTCCTCTAAACACGGCGAGTCAAGTTAATGGCAAAAAGCAAAATTTTGGTCTCATCTAACCACAGGATTTCCCCCCAATCCTTCTCTGAATCATTTAGATGTTCATTGACATGACTATACATGTGCCTTATTGAGGAGGGGGACTCGCCGTGTTTGGAGGAAAATGCTGACTATGACCCTAAGAACACCATCCCTACAGTCAAGCACAGAGGTGGAAACATTATGCATTGGGGATGTTTCTCTGCTAAAAGTACAGACCGACTTTGCCGCATTGAGGGGCCAATGGACAGGGCCATGTATTGTAAAATCTTGGATGAGAACTTTCTTCCCTCAATCAGAACACTGAAGATGGGTCTTGGATGGATATTTCAACATGACAATGACAATGACATGACAATGACCCAAAACATACTGCCTGGAGCAACAAAGGAGTGGCTCAAGAAGGAGCACATTAAGGTCATGGAGTGGTCTAGCCAGCCTCCAGACCTTAAATCTATAGAAACCTTATGGAGGGAGCTGAAACTTCAAGTTGCCAAGTGACAGCCAAGAAACCTTAAGGACTTAGAGAAGATATGTAATGAAGAGTGGACCAAAATCCCTCCTGAGATGTGTGCGGACATGGTCATTAACTACAAGAAACGTCTTACCTCTGTGCTTGCCAACAAGGGTTTCTCCACCAGATAAAAAGTCACGTTTTGCCTGGGGATCAAATACTTATTTTACTCACTAAACTGCAACTCAATTTATAACATTTGTATTATGTGTTTTTTCTGGATTTTTGGTTGATATTCTGTCTCTATTATTTAAAATACACCTATGATAAAAATGATAGACCCGCCATTTCTTTGTAAGTGGGAAAATGTAAACAATCTGAAGGGGATCAAATAATTATCCCCCCCGCCCCCCCCCCGTATGTTTTTTCCTTATAGTTGGTAAAAAATAGCATAATAACATGTTTTCATTAATTTAATTTGTGAATAACTTCACAGAGCTTTGTACCAGAGAATTCATTTTCGTGTCATCATAAACTGGAAATAATAGCACTAGCAAAACATTGCAGAACTTTGTATATTTTAGATATATGCCTTATTGACCTGTCAAAAATTTCATAGTTAAAGTATAACTAAAGGCACATTTTTTTCAAAAAGTTTGGAGTGGAGAGGGATTAGAACCCCTGTCAGTTTTTATTGCTGTCTGTGCCCCCATTAAGGAGATTTACCCTGTTGATTTGTCCTGTTTACCATTATCATTGAAAGTAAAAGTAAAGAAAATCCCAAATTTTGGGTTGTCCTCAGAAAAGTAATAGAGGGGAGATCTTCCAATAGGGATCCTAGTTCTAATGACTAGGGGGTCCCCAAGAGCTCCCCTTTAGTTTGGAGGGATTTCCTATCACTTCCTGTTTGGCTATGGGACAAGAAGTGAAGGGCAATCTCCAAAATAAGAGACAGATGGCGAAAAATAAATATGACGGGGCTATAACCCTCCCTTACTCTATCCAAAATAAAATAAAAGTTTTGCTTAAAGTTCTTCTTTAACCACTTCAGCCCCGGACCATTTGGCTGCCAAATGACCGGGCCACTTTTTGTGATTCGGCACTGCGTCGCTTTAACTGACAATTGCGCGGTCGTGCGACGTGGCTCCCAAACAAAATTGACGTCCTTTTTTCCCACAAATAGAGCTTTCTTTTGGTGGTACTTGATCACCTTTGCGGTTTTTATTATTTGTGCTATAAACAAAAATAGAGCGACAATTTTGAAAAAAAACAATATTTTGTACTTTTTGCTATAATAAATTTCCCCATTTTTTTAAAAAAAACTAGTTTTTTCTCAGTTTAGGCCGATACATATTCTTCTATATATATATATATATATATATATATATATTTGATAAAAAATCACAATAAGCGTATATTGATTGGTTTGCGCAAAAGTTATAGCGTCTACAAAATAGGGGGGAGTTTTATGGCATTTTTATTATAGTTTTTTTTTTTTACTTGTTATGGTGGCGATCTGCGATTTTTATCGTGACTGCGACATTATGGCGGACACATCGGACACTTTTGACACTATTTTGGGACCATTCGCATTTATACAGCAATCAGTGCTATAAAAATGCACCGATTATTGTATAAATGTGACTGGCAGTGAAGGGGTTAACCAGTAGGGGGCGGGGAAGGGGTTAAGTGTGTCCTAGGGAGTGATTCTAACTGTTAGGGGGTGTTGCTTACTGTGACACATCACTGATCGCTACTCCCAATGAGAGGGAGCAGACGATCAGTGCTGTGTCACTAGGCAGAAGAGGGAGATGCCTTGTTTACAAAAGGCATCCCCTCCTGTTCTGTGACCCGATCGCGGGACACCGGCAGACATTGAGTCCGCGGGTCCCGCGGGCACGGTCACTAGGCCGCTAGGGGGCAGGTTCAAAGCAATGTATATATACGTTGCTTTGCCTGCCCGTGCCATTCTGCCAACGTAAATGTGCGTGAGGCAGTCGGCAAGCGGTTAAATTCAGAAAATTGCTCTGGTCTGTAAAAAAGGGTAAAAAACACAACTGGTACCAAATTGGTTAAATGATACTTAAAAGAACATCAGGATAGGTTCACATACTGTATGTGCAAATGCGCGTTCGTGCCTGGGGTCTGGTGCGTCCCTGTTCAACGGTGCAGGTGCAATTCAGGTCCAAATTTTTGCCTGAATTCGCACCTGAACTGGACCCAAACACGCACAATCCGTACCACGGCTGCCCCAGCCAAGGGTAAACCGGCTCCATTGATAGCCAGCCCCACTCGCATGTCATGCGAATTGGATGCGAGTAAACCCATATTCAATTCACATATGTGTAAACCCAGCCTAAATGTAATTATTTGCAGCTTACCAGTCCTTAGATGTGGCTGCATTCATTTTCAATTTTCAGATTTTCAAGAATACATTTTAGCAGGTACAGAAAAAAGGGATTTTTATAACAGCTTACCTGTAAAATCCTTTTCTTGGAGTACATCACGGGACACAGAGCGACTTAGTCATTACTAATGGGTTATATAGATTACCTTCAGGTGTTGGCACTGGCCAATTCCAAACCGGAAGTACCCTCCCCTATATAAGCCCCTCCCACCCGGGAGCACCTCAGTTTTGTAGCCAAGCAATAAGTGTCCCAAAAAGAGGGGTGGGAGCTCTGTGTCCCGTGATGTACTCCAAGAAAAGGATTTTACAGGTAAGCTGTTATAAAAATCCCTTTTTCTTTTTCGTACATCACGGGACACAGAGCGACTTAGTCATTACTAATGGGACGTCCCAAAGCAATGCCAAATGAGGGGAGGGATACATAAGCTGGGCGCCATCAGGCATGAGGATCTTTTGCGGCCTGCACCACACTGCGCCCAAAGGCGACATCCTCCTGACTTCTAACGTCTACCTGGTAGAACCTAGTAAACGTGTGTACCGAAGACCATGTTGCGGCCTTACATACTTGAGCCAGGGAGGCCTGGTGATGCACTGCCCATGAAGTTCCAACTGCTCTTGTGGAGTGCGCCCTAACTTTGAACGGAGGCGGTCTCTTTCTCAAGCCATAGGCTTGTATTATGACCTGTCGAATCCACTTGGCTAAAGTAGATTTTGATGCTGCCTGACCCTTTCTGGGGCCTTCCGGCAGAACAAATAAAGAATCCGTTCTGCGAATCTGAGCAGTGGCTTTTAGATAAGCTTTAACTGCTCTTACTACATCCAAAGAATGTAATAACTTTTCCTCTACCGAGCTAGGTTTGGGGAAAAAAGAAGGAAGAACCACATCTTGGTTCAAATGAAACCTCGATACCACCTTAGGAAGAAAGGCTGGATGAGGACGTAATACTACTCTGTCCTTATGGACAACCAGATATGGCTCCTTACAGGACAAGGCGGCTAATTCCGATACTCTTTTAGCCGAACAAACGGCTACTAAGAAAATCAATTTCCTGGTGAGAAGAACCAAGGAAATGTGTTGTAATGGTTCAAACGGTTGTTTCTGTAGAACCGACAGAACCAGGTTTAAGTCCCAAGGACATATGGGAATACTAACCAGAGGGCTAATACGCATCACTGCTTGTATAAAGGCTTTGACTAGTGAATGCGAAGCCAAGGGCCTTTGAAAAAATATTGACAAGGCCGAAATCTGACCCTTGATAGTACTCAAGGCAAGCTTCCTATCTACAGCCCACTGTAGGAAGTCCAAAATCCTCCCTATCACGTACTTACGTGGATGCCATTTCCTGGCCTCACACCACGTAATGTACGCTTTCCAGATCCTATAATAGATCTGCCTGGATACCGGTTTCCTGGCATTGATCATGGTAGATACCCCAGAATTAGAGAGCCCTCTCTTTTTCAGAATGTGGGCTTCAATAGCCAGGCCGTCAAACCTAGGGCTGGTAAGGAAGGGTGGTATATCGGTCCCTGCGACAGCAGGTCCGGACGATGTGGGAGGGTCCAAGGACTCCTCACTGACATTTTTACAATCTCCGCGTACCATGCCCTTCGGGGCCACGCTGGAGCCACCAGAATCACTGGTTTCTTTTCTACCCTGATTCTGCGGAGTAATCGCGGTAACAATTGTGGCGGTGGGAATGCATATATCAGCTCCAACTGATCCCAAGGGAACATTAGGGCATCCGAGCCGCAAGCTAGGGGATCCCTTGTGCGAGACACAAATCTGTCCACCTTTGCGTTGAATCTGGATGCTAGCAGATCTACATCCGGTGTTCCCCACCGCTGGCATATTGCCTGGAAAACCTCGGGGTGAAGAGACCATTCCCCCGGGCATAATTGTTGGCGACTTAGAAAGTCCGCTCTCCAATTTTCCACTCCTGGGATGAAAACCGCGGATATGGCTGGGACATATTTTTCTGCCCACTCCAGGATGCAATTTGCTTCCCTCTGGGCTGCACGACTCTTGGTGCCACCCTGGTGATTGATATATGCCACTGCCGTGGCATTGTCTGATTGAATTCTGACAGGGGACCCTTGGAGTTTGGATGTCCATGCTACTAGGGCATACCGGGCTGCTCGTATCTCTAAGAGATTGATGGGCAGGGCCTTTTCTGCTTCTGACCACTTGCCCTGGAGAGACCATTGCTCCAGTACTGCCCCCCAGCCTATGAAGCTGGCATCTGTAGTGACCACCTTCCAAGAAACCGGACTGAAGGGTTTCCCTCTTTCCAGATTCTGGGGCACCAACCACCAATGGAGGCTCTTGCGAACGGAAGGGGACAGGGACATTGGTAAGTCTAAAGCCTGAACTTTTTTGTTCCAGGCTGACAGTATGGCCCTTTGCAAATTCCTTGAATGGAATTGACCGTAGGGTACCGCTTCGAATGAAGCCACCATCTTTCCCAGCAGCCTCATGCAGAGGCGTATGGATGGTTTTCTTTTTGTACCCACTAAGTGGGTCAAATCTTTTAAAGACGACACCTTCTCTGGAGGTAAGAAAATCTTTCTCTGATTTGAATCCAGCCTTAGCCCTAAGTATTCCAGACTTTTGACTGGTCTTAGAGCTGACTTGTCCCGGTTGATAATCCAACCGTGATATTCCAGATACTCGATTGTCTTGTGAATAGCTACTTCCAGCTTTTCCACTGAGTGGTCTATTAGTAGCAGGTCGTCTAGATATGCCATTATCGTTACACCCTGTGTTCTTAGATTGGCCAATAATGGGGCCAGAATTTTTGTGAACACTCGTGGTGCTGTGGCCAGACCGAAAGGTAAGGCTCTGAACTGAAAATGGCGCCCTTCTACTGCAAAGCGTAGAAATTTCTGGTGGGCCGGAAAGATGGGAATATGCAGATAAGCATCCTTTATGTCGATCGAGGCTAGCCATTCCTGCCCTTGTAGGGCAGTGGCCACCGATCGGATCGACTCCATCCGAAAAGTCCTGATATTTAGGAACTTGTTTAGCCCTTTTAGATTTAATATGGGCCTCACGTCCCCATTTGGTTTGGGGACTGTGAAAAGGTTCGAGTAAAAACCCGAATCCGCTTTCTTCCAGGGGAACCTTCATGATTACACCTTGGAGCAATAGTTGTTCTAGTGCCAGAAGGAGGGATCCTCTCTTTTGGGGATCTCTTGGCACGTTTGACCTCATAAATTGGGCAGGAGGAGTGCCTTTTAACTCCAGCTTGTATCCCAGACTTACTGCGGAGAGCACCCATCTGTCTCTGATGGTGTCCCGCCAGGTCTCTGTGAACAACTGAAGTCTTCCCCCCACCCGATTGAGTGGGGGCAACGCTTCATGCCTTGGGGGGAGGTTTTGTACCTCTCTTGATCCAGGGCTTCTTGTTACCCTGTGATTGTCCCTGATTTCTGCCCCCTGAATTTGACCGCGGAGGCCGTCGGAACTGCTTCACAGCCGATGTGCCCGGGACTGGAGAAGTAGGCCTCTTAAAAGAAGGACTTCTACCCTTGTTCTTAACCGGTAAGAGTGAACTTTTACCGGCAGAAATTTTCTGGATATATTTGTCCAGATCTTCTCCAAATAAGCGTTCTCCATGAAATGGGAAGCTAACCAGCAGTTTTTTACAGGGAGCTTCAGCAGACCAGTTTTTGAGCCACAGAAGCCTACGCATTACTATAGACAGCGTAAAGCGGGAGGCCTGTTGGATTGTATCCTTTATGGCATCCACCGCAAAACACAAGGCTCTAGGCAGGTCAGCTAGGGCAAGAGCCTGCTGATCTGGTAAGTCCCTTAAGACTTGTTTCAACTGATCTTTCACTGCTTGGCAGACTCCAATCGCTGCTACCGCAGGTTGTGTCACCATACTTGCTGTAGAGAAAGCAGATTTTAGTAAAGACTCCAATTTTTTATCTATTGGGTCTTTGAACATTGGAACATTATCTACTGGACATGTCAGTGATTTGTTAACAGAAGAGATGGCTGCGTCCACTGTAGGGACCCTCCATTTTCTTATGAACTTATCCTCCATGGGATAGATCACCGGAAATCTCTTGGGGGGAGCAAATATTTTATCAGGATGCTCCCAATCCTGGTAAATAAGCCCTTCTAATAAAGGGTGGATTGGGAAGGAACAGACAGCCTGGGGAGCTTTTAGCGACCCCAGCGAGGAAACCGTAGTGGATGGTGGTTCCGCCAGAGGCATTTTAAATGCTGATCGGACCATATTAGTCAGAGACTGAACCCATAATCTTTCAGCCTGAGAAGCTGAGAAAGGTTCTTCCACTGTTGATTCCTCCATAACTGAATCAACCTCATCCTGATCCCCTTCAGGTAGGTCGATCTCTGTGTGGGGCTGTTCCTCCACTAACAGGCACTCTGAAGGAGGAGACGGAGATCGGACGCGCTTTTCCTGAGACAGGGAAGCAGCGATCAATGCTGTTAATCTCTCTTCCAATCCTCCCAGAGTTGAGGATAAAACCTCCTCTGTTATATATACAGGAGCAGGTGGACTGGGGACAGCCGCAGCACCAGGCATTCCTGCGGGGTTTCTACGGCTACTGACCTCTGAATTCTCAGGGGAGATTGGTGCAGTACAAGCATGCCCAATATCCTCAGAGCCCGATGGAGACCCCTTTGGCTTCCTGGAAGATCTATTTCCGGAGCGTCTGGACGACATATCCTTTAAGCACAAAGCTGAGGTATTCCCGTCGTCATACACCAATTTTGCTGGTAATAGTCTAACACAGGTGCTGCTATATACCAGCTGGTGTCCACTAAAGTGCCTTTCTATGGGGATGCCTGCATCAACCGCCTCTGTGTGCCACTGTTTGTTGCTAGCTCTGTTTGCATGCAGCTGACACTTGTACTGTGTCTTTTAACCATGCTGGGACGCCCGCACATGCGCAGAAGCGCCGCGGCGCGCATCGAGCGTCATCCACCCGCCCCGCCCCTTTTTTTCATAGGAGGCGCGTGCACGCGCCCGCGCGCGCCCGTGCGCCATTGGCGCCCTTTTCTAAATCAAACAGGGGACTAGGAGCCAGGGCCCTTTTTGCCGGAGGGCCTGTGCGGTGGATGAGCGCAGCAACAGGGCAGAGGAAGTGGATTCCCACAGAGAAACTTACCAGCTGCCTGGATCTTTTGACTTGAGAAAACCAAAGATCCACATGACAAGAAAAATGGACTACAGCGGCCTCTAGTGGTTTAACACAGGTACCGCGGTCCCTGGTTTTTTTTTTTTTTTTTTCTTGACTACTATTAAAATTTTACATTTTCAGTATTTATCGGCAAACACAGACATTTAGCGGGAATACCGTTAGGTAACAGACAGAAAGACAACATAGGCTTGGGGGTCCCCCAATAGAACCAAGTTCCTGGGGGCCCCCACTTACCTGATCCCCGCCGCAGGACTTTGTTTGGTCCACAGAAGTCCAAACTTCACCTATCACGGCAGGCATTGTAATTAAACCTTCAGGGACCGGGTTCCCAAGGATTCCACTCCCCTGGACCTGTATAGCACCCTGCACAGACAACATCTTGGTCGTGGGTATGACCAGAGCTCTGGATCCCAGGGTCCAGCCCTCCTAAGAGAAGCATTACAGGCAAAACCTTGCTCTTCTGCTGCAAGGCCCGGGTACCGACCGTTTAGCTATGAAGCTTTTTTGGTGGGATCCGGAACAGCTTACTAAGGCCCAAAAGAACCTGTACGCAAGCCCAGTGAAAACACATGTTACTCTTTGGCCAACACCTTAGACACTGGCAAAAAACTGAGGTGCTCCCGGGTGGGAGGGGCTTATATAGGGGAGGGTACTTCCGGTTTGGAATTGGCCAGTGCCAACACCTGAAGGTAATCTATATAACCCATTAGTAATGACTAAGTCGCTCTGTGTCCCGTGATGTACGAAAAAGAAATACCTGTTAATCTTGCCAAAAATGCCCTCATCACTTCTGTAAAGCTGAACTGGATGTATTAAACACTATTATTATTTTTTTCTATAAACTATTAATCTCCCAACCCCCATGTAATCGCGATGAACAAAGGCAGACATGCGTGAACTCCTGTCTGGGTGACAATCATGGCTCCCTCCATAGATACCGTGGAGTAATGAGCATATTCACCCAGGGACAGGAAGTGGGTAATTCTCAGGATTACCAGGTGAAAAGGAAGGAAACAAAATTAAAAAAAGAAAACGAATGCAGCCACCAAATGTAAAGACTAATAAGCTGTGACCTTTTAATTTTTGTTTTTGGGATTAGATACACATACTGGCAAGTTGTGGAGTATGGTAATAAGATATAACCACAGTGACCAATAAAAATGTCATTCTTCTGACTTCTCTTAAAGGCTAAATGCTGGTTTCTGTTTGGTTGATATGAGTTACAGATTGTCATTGCACTTTGTAGTGATAAGGTCTAAAACCGATACAACACATTAGCAGATGATCGTATTTCATGTAAGGCACTTGCTAAATGATTTCACATATCCCAAGAATCACATGTTGAGGCATTTGTTTATAGATAGATGTAAAAGTAGTACTTGACCTGCCAGTAATATCACTTTAGGGGCTTTTAGAAATCTTTGCCAGGTGTTGAGTTGAAGGAAAAAATTATCAAAAATATCCATTATGTTCAAAATGCTTTGTTTTTGTGAAATTTGGAACAGGTTAAGGGAGGGGTCAACTTTCAAAAGGCTTATGTTCCAAAAAAGAAGAGTAAAAAGGTTTAAATGGCGTGGCTTTCCATATAAGGAAAATATTAGTACAACCGTGTGATGTAAAGGGATAGAGAGAATAATTTTATCCACACATATAACAATTGCATCTCTTCATGATCAATTTTCTTTCATTTAAATACTGTTGTCTCTTTCAGGGTAGTAGTGCTCAGCACTGCTCACTATTCAGAAAGGTGGAGGCAACTTTCATACTGTACCAACCATTGTTCTCCTAGTTTGTAATACCCAGGTGTTGGGCAGCAGGTGCTACCTTCGCTGACTGGCTCTGAGTCATACAGAAGACACCTTACATTTCTTCTTGATGCCACCTGGGCATGAAATGAAGGGGTGTCTACATTTTGACCCAGGTACATATTTATAGACCACAAGAAAGTTCAAGGCGTGAAAAAAAGTTTGCTCATATATTGTTCTTCACTACAATAAGTTTAAGTTGTTAGGTCACAATAGGACGGTATTTTAATTATACTTTAGGGCACGGTAGTCATGTTCACAATGCTACTCACTGGCTATCTAGTTAGTGAAGATCTAATTATTTCTCTTTAAATATTCTATGTTATCCATTATTTATTTATCTTAAAAACTTTATGTAAACGTCATTATCTGTATCCTTGCATAAAAAAAAAAAAAACAATGTATTTTCTTATTATTGTGTAATCAATAAATATTTTTGACAAGGAAAAAAAGTTTTCTCTTCACCAGTATCTATCTATCTATCTATCTATCTATCTATCTATCTATCTATCTATCTATCTATCTATCTATCTATCTATCTAACTATTTATACACAAATTAGTGACACGGTTAAAGGCAAATATGATTGCCTCTCTGCCTTTGGTAGACTCAGCCACAAGTTAATTATTTGTTAATTATTATTTATTATTATTATTATATTATTATTATTATTAAATTATTATATTATAATAATATATTATAATAATTGTTATATTATAATAATTATTATTATTATATTATTATTAGTATTAATTATTATTTTTTTAATTATTACACGTTAAGTATTTGCAAACCCCTAAGCCTATAAACCTGGAAAGTCAACTGCGAACAAATTGCAAAGGTCCGAGAAAGATTTATCATTGTAGATGAGACAGATTCCTACTCTTCACAATAGTGTCCAAAGTCTGCCCCCATACACACCTTTCATCTCAATGTTTGTGGGTGACCAACCGCCCTTGACATTGATGTAAGGAAGAGCTTGCACTCCAAAAATATGTAATGGCCCTCTTTTACCTAATCAGAAAGCAAAAAATGATGCAACATTTCAAAGGCATGTGCCTTGCAAAATAGGCTCTGTTTGCCCTACAATATTTTGGGGTGCTGGCCTTTCTTGCAGAAATTTCACTTTTAACAGGTGTATAATTAAAAAAAAAAAAAAAAGTATACTTCTCTTTATGGTCACAAAAGTATAACTTACTATTGTACTCCTGTGACCCAGAGTCAGTTGATAGCAGGCTATTGTCCGCTATCAGTTGACAAAGCAGAGCTGCGCCAGGTTTGGGAAGGATCCCGACAATATTTTAGGACACACCTGTCTGCCTGATTGACAGCTGGCCCCATCTTTCACCGTGCCGCCCTGAGCTTGACCCAGCTGAGCCCACCTCCTTCCCAGCCTGGAGGAGCAGAAAAGAGCGCAGTGACTGACAGTCACTGTTCTTCACTCCATGTAGACCAAGAGTTGACTGATCTGAAGCTGTAACCTTGTAGTAAATCAGTTGCACATATAGAAGGGGATTTACTAAAACTGGTGCACTCAGAATCTGGTGCAGCTGTGTATGGTAGCCAATCAGCTTCTAATTTCAGCTTGTTTAATTAAGCTTTGGAAATAAAACCTGGATGCTGATTGGTTTCTATGCAGAGTTGCACCAGATTTTGCTCACTCTAGTTTTAGTGAATAACCCCCATAGTCTCTATGCTTCTGCTTATCATTGCCCTGCTGTGCGATAGAATTTATGTGTGTGTAGCGACCCCCCAATATTTGGGGGCGCTATATGGAAATTTAGGGGCAGTCTGAGCCAGTAGTTGGGCTCATACTAATTATAGTTCAAATTGTTTGCTCTGCTCTGGGTGTGATACTGCCCGACAGTGTTATTCTCCTTTGCCTGCAGGTGGCACTGTCACCGCCAGCACAGGCTGGATCACGGGGGTATCACAGCACCTTGGGTGTCCTCTCTCGGCAGCCGTGCAGTGGGCGTGGTCTACCCGCTGTGCATGCTGGGAGAGGAGGGGCAGACGCCATTTGGCGTGAGGCGATTCCAGGGGGACCCCAAGGCGTTCAGGGGGTCCTCTGGTCCAGTGAGTGTCCCTCGTGGCCCACATGGCACGAGGTGTGCAGGTGTGTTTAGGTCTTGGGCACCTTCAACCTTCAGCCCAAGACTCTGCTGCTGCATTGTAGGCCCAGCTCCGCTGACAAGGGCCTACGCTTCAGAGAAGGATCCCAGGCTGCCCGGTTGTAAGGGGGCCCATCTTTAGGAAAGAAGTTCCAGGGGAAGATTAGTCCCGGCGGAGATAGCAACGGTACTGCTGTCTCGGGGAGAGGCCTGGAGGCCTACCTAAAGGGGGATCCATCATCTCTGACATCCGTGCTCCATCCCGGCTGCTAGGACCGCTCTTATAGGGACTATTCGGGTGAGCAATACCCACTCAGGCTTGAGTGGCGACGAGTGTGTATATTTGGGATCTAAGTGTTGCGCGCCTGAACCTTCCCCTACATCTTCAACTTTCCTACCTTTGCTGTCTTCAAGTTAACTCAAAGTAAAGAAAAAGAATAAAGCCTTGCTGATTAGGTTTTACTCGTGTGTGGACATTGGCCTTATTCCTGAAATACACTGGTGTGCCTAGACAACGGAGCTGAAGGATCCACTCGTGGGAGATAACTCGCTGCAGACCCAAAGGTAATTAAACAGTGGATTCCATACTTAACAAAGTGTGAATCCGGCGTAGCAGCAGGGATAGAGGAACAGTGGAAGAAAAGGTTCCGGTTGCTACACAGGTATATAGCAGCATCAATTTCTGCAGCACTTTACATATATATTGCACATTCACATCATTCCCTCAAGGAGCTTATAATCTAAGGTCTCTAACTCACATTCATACATATACATACTAGGGCCAATTTAGACAGGAGCCAATTAATCTACCAGCGTGTTTTTGGAGTGTGGGAGGAAACCGGAGTACACCCACACAGGCACAGGGAGAACGTGCAAACTTCAGGCAGGTAGTGTTGTGGTGCGGTTGGGATTTGAACCTATGCCCTAGTACTGCTAGGTATAAGTGCTAACCGCTTAGCCACTATGCTGTACTTAATGAATAAATGTCTTCCAATGAAGGTGGTAAAAATTTGTTCTCGCACAGATGCCCTTTTGCTAGCTTTGTCCACCACATTTTTTATTTAACATGTGCACAATTTAAATATCATCAGTAACTGAAACAAGATTAGTCCAATCAGAAATTCTGATTGCCTTTCTCTGGATCAACTGTAGGTATAGGATTCTGTATATGAAAGCTTTCTATTTCCTTATTCTGTTTATTTCTTTATTTTTCTATTGGTTGAACTTGATAGACTTGTGTCTTTTTTTAACTTAAAGTATGTAACAATGGTAGAATGAAAGGAAGAATCTGTCTTTTCCCATTCATACTGTCTTACCTGCAAGTGATACTAAATGTGTCATTCACGTTGATCACAAGTTCGTCAGTTGCGATGTCAAGAACAGGCGGGGTCGAAAAATATCCGCTTACCAGATCTGAGAAGAAGCATAAAAAGAAAACATAATAGTCAATCAAACATATCTCTCAAATGAAGCTTTAATGTTTCAAATGATATCTGCTAATTGAGCAGCTACGTCCTCACCAGTAAAACTGCTCGCCAACTCCCATCTGTGTCAACATATTTAAGAAAGTTACACAAAGTTTTTATTCTTATTTAGGCAGCAATTCTGAGGAATGTTTCACGTCAAAAATACCACCGTGGCACAGGCTCTGAACGTCGCAATTAATGTAGTTTGATGCTAATGACTCTTGTTGGAAAGCCTAATAGACATTGTATGTTGGATGTAGAAGGGAATTATTCCATCCCATTACATGTGATTGCTCTGTGCAAGAGTAATTTTCTTGTCTACCAAATCAAGGCACCCAGGCTGTGTTTTTATTTCTTTTCCCAGGCTCTTCTGTGTCATTTTGTGTGATTTTGGCTAAATGAACCACAGAGAAACTTTCAACACCAACGCCAGTTGTATCCAGTGATGGAAAACAGAGGTGTAAAGTAGATTAATGATGTACTTGCAGCCCTATGCAATAGACCTGCTGTATTAAAGTGGACCTGTCTCCCATCCATTAATAAAAATGTACACTCCCTTAATAGAAAACTTGGCAATGTGTATTGAGTCTGCATACCTTACTTGCCCTGGACTTTTGTTTTTTTAATCAGTTAGCCTGTGTTCACATCCTTAAGGCCCCGTTCACACCTATGCGAATTGGTTGCGGCTTAAACCGCATCCAATTCGCATAACATTATAAAATACATTGATTTTAATGAGGCTGGTTCACATATGTGCGATGCATTCGCACTGCGCATTGCCCAAAAAACTTGTGCGTTTTCTAGGCATTGCGGTGCGGCTTAGGTGCGAATTCAGGCCCATTATCTTCTATGGGCATGCATCTGATTCGCAGATGTGTTCAGTTCTCATCAGGATTTCTCTCCTTCTCCTCACTACACTTCCCCCCTCCCCCTCCTCTCTCCCAGGTCACCAAATTTGCAGCTAAAACGGAGATGATCTGCTGAACAGTTCTCTTATCTTTTTGCAGAGATAAGAGAGCTGGAATTCGCACCGCACAAGTGTGAACTCAGCCTAAAGCGGAGCTCCACCCTAAAGTGGAACTTCCGCTCATCGGATTCCTCCCCCCCTCCGGTGCCACAATTGGCACCTTTCGGGGGGAGGGGGGACAGGATACCTGTCAAAGACAGGTATCCTTTCCCACTTCCGGTTGTCCGGCCGCGGCCGTGATGTCACCACGGGGCTCCCTCCTCCTCCTCCCCTGGCCGCCAGGCTAATAGGAGAGAGGAGCGGGGCCTCGCGCATGTGCAGTAGGGTTCCCGGCGTGAAGCCGAAAGGCTACACTGCCGGGTTCCCTTACCCGCAATGGCAACGGCAGCACCCGACAGCTGATGAGAAACATCAGCTGCGGTGCCGACATCGAGGGACCGAAGGACAGGTAAGTCTCCATTTATTAAAAGCCAGCAGCTGCAGTATGTGTAGCTGCTGGCTTTTAATTTTTTTTTCCCGGAACACCCCTTTAAGTGCATCCGGTGTCCATGTCAGTCTGGAGGCATTTTGCAGTTTAATTGTAGCAGGGGCAGTTTGACCCTACATTCACATCTATGCGCTTTTTTCTGCAGTTTCCGTTTTGCCGAAATGCACTACATTCCATTTAACATGGTCTCCCATGGTACACGGTGCATTTTTGGAAACAGTAAGGGACTTTTTTCCTGCAGCAGATTGCGTTTTGCATGTAATAGCCTTCAATGGAATCGCACCAGAAATGCAAGTGTGTTTTCTCCCCTTTAAAAACACTGTATATATCTGGTTGCTAAGGAAGCCAGCCGCCACGTCCTTAACAACCGATGAGTCATCAGCTGTCAGCGGAGTTCCCCGTTGACAGCTGAATGTAAAAAAAAATTGCCTGCTAAAAAATTTGAGAGAAAAACTGTGTGGGTCCCCCCCAAATCCATACCGGGCCCTTCGGGTCTGGTATGGAATTGGATGGGACCCCCACATCAAAATGAAAAAAAAATGGTCCCCCCAAAAATCCATACCAGACCCTTATCTTAGCATGCAGCCTGGCAGGTTAGGAAAGGTAGGGGACAAGTGAGCACCCCCCTCTCTTGAACCATACAAGGCCGCATACCCACAACATGGGGGGGTGCTTTGGGGCAGGGAGGGGGCTCTGCCCCCCAACCCAAAGCACCTTGTCCCCATGTTGATGGGAGCAATGGCCTTTTCCCCACATCCCTGGGCTGTGGCTGTGGGGGTCTGCAGGTTGGGGCTTATCAGAAACTGGAAGCCCCCTTTGACAAGAGGGTCCCCAGATCCCGCCCCCTTATGTGAATGAGTAGGGCTTAGTTTTAAGGTAAGTATGTCATAATGTGCATACTAGCACATTATAACATTAACTTGCAGGTGGCCTTGTTTTGTTCTTTAAGGACTTTACTACCGCTTTAATTGTCACCTCCATTGCATTAAAGGGGTTGTAAAGGCATCCTATGCATTAAGGTAAAAAAACACCTAGCCCCCCCCCCCCCCCCCGTTTTACTTACCTGAGACATGAATTTCCATTGGCGCGTCTCCATCATCCCTCTCTCCATGAGTTTCCGGCTCTTGATTGGATAGATTGATAGCAGCGCAGCCAATGGCTCCCAATGACGCGGGCGCCGGGGGGCGGGGCCGAGTCCGGCATTCGTGTCTGTGGACGTAAATGCTGGACTTGGGAGCGCGCCCGCAAGGCAACCTCTTTGGGAGAGCGCTTCTCCAAGGGGGTTATCTAATGCGGGGAGGAGCTGCAAGAGCCGCTGAGGGACCCGAGAAATGGACGAATGGGGCCACTCTGTGCAAAACAAGCTGCACAGTGGAGGTAAGTATGATATGTTTGTTATTTAAAAAAAAACAAAAAAACGATCCTTTACAATCACTTTAAAAAATAGATGCAATTCTAACTAGAAAGTACTTTGTTTTCTAAAGTAATTGCCAGAGGTTTTTTTATTTATTAAAATACAGTGTTCACCTTTTTTTTATATTTTTTGCATTTCAGTTCTGCTGATCTGCCTTTCCAGTACTGACTTCATGTTATTGAACCAGAAAAACGATCGCTTAGTGACAGCGGTGCTAGGGGGTGAAAGGGTTACCTGGGGGGCGATCAAGGGGTTAAACCTTTATTTTAGGTAATATATGGGGGTACCCGACGCTATAAAAACCTGTGGCGAACCTAAAAAAAATAACTGGCTACCTATCGGCATCACCGACACTAAAACAGCGATCAGAAAAACGATCGCTTAGTGACAGCGGTGCTAGGGGGTGAAAGGGTTACCTGGGGGGCGATCAAGGGGTTAAACCTTTATTTTAGGTAATATATGGGGGTACCCGACGCTATAAAAACCTGCGGCGAGCCTAAAAAAAATAACTGGCTACCTATCGGCATCACCGACACTAAAACAGTGATCAGAAAAACGATCGCTTAGTGACAGCGGTGCTAGGGGGTGAAAGGGTTACCTGGGGGGCGATCAAGGGGTTAAACCTTTATTAGGGGGGTTAGGGGACTACACTGGACCTAAAACGAACTGCCCTGACATTTTTACAGTCACAAATGTCACTGATTGCAGTGATCACTAAATAAATGGTCACTGCAATCAGTGACACTGTGACTGGGGGGCTGGGGGGTGATCTGGGGGGTGATCTGGGGGGGCCTGGGGGGCGATTTATGTACCTATGTGTCCTGGTGTCAGTGTAGTGTTTGTACACTAACCTGACATCTTCTCTCATGCGGCGCTCGGTATATGTGAGCGCCGCATGAGGGATGACATCACTTCCTCCTGCCTGTGTAAACATCACACAGGCAGAGGAAGCATTTGATTCGCTGGGAGCGATCGCGAGGGGGTGGCCAAAATCGAATGGCGGCCCCCTCATCATGGATCGCTCCCGAAGCGATCCCGGCCGCCCACTGTACCGGAGGGGGGTCCGATCGGACCCCCCACTAATACGAAGGCAGTCACATACGGGCACGTGATTGTGCCTGTCCGTGCCATTCTGCCGACGTATAACTACAGTGGGCGGTCGTTAAGTGGTTAATGATGACAACAGTGGAACATGACTGTGCAATATGTGTCATCGTGTTCGCTTAAAATCTGCTTTGAAAACACATGTAATGGGGTGATAACACATAAATAGCAACCAGAGACACAGCATTCTCACCCCATAACAAGACATGCCTTCACGGACACCTGATATTTTTTTTAATGGAAACAGTAGATTTAAAAAGTATTGAGAAATTACATTTTAAATTCTATAATAACATGTCAAAGATGGTACAAGATTTTTTATTTTATTTTTACTGGGTTTACATATACTTTAACAAAATTAATGTTTTTTTAATAAGTAATGCTTATTGTATTCTTGTCCCTGTTAAATCAAATTTGTCAGGAAAGGTAAAGTAAAACTTTAACTGCCTCACCAGTAAAAATAATGGCATGACAATATCTACCATGCCAGTACTTTGGATTTATGACTAGTGAATGCTGAAATGGAAAAAAAAAAAAATCCACCTATGCTTAGATAGATTTACAATCAAGTTGCCAACAGGGCGGCGATAAAAGCCAAAAGGCCTCTCACCTGTGAAATATGTGGCATTAACATGAGTCAGGCAATAGACTAGAAGGGTGGATGTTTTCCAGACTTACAAAGTGTGCCAACCAATACAGAGCAGATTTATTAAGTCAAGCATGGGAATACGTGGTTTGGCAGGTATAGTTTAATGAAAAGGCTCTATTTAGTAGCTCTGCCACACACCGCTTCAGAAATTACTTTGGTTTAATATCTATTAAAGCCAGCTGCTCTCTAGGCCGCCTCTTGCCAATCTCCATGCACATAATGTAATTCTTGCCTTATATACATTTTTAGAAGGGAATGTTAAATACACCTCATTCCTGTTAGAAAAATTCTGACACTTGTGAAATTAAAGAACTTGTCACTGACCGGTTAATGGTGGCTTGGAATATTAGAGCCAAGAATGACGACATCTTGCTATAGCTGTATATAAAAAAAAAAATCTCCTAATTGCTAGTTCAGATTACATGCAAATTGCCTGGCAATGACAGCTAGCAAGCTAATGGAGATTAATGAGGTTTCACGTACTGGTCCATCCACCATCATAAAGATCCAAAATGAGAATTGAAAGGTACCCATAGGCGAGAAATAATTAGTGCTTGATCTGACCTGTTTTGGCCACATTGGTGCTTAATCTTAAAGTGGTTTTAAACCCAAAATGTAATATATTGCAGTTTACCAATCATTAGATGTGGTGGCTGCATTCGTTTTCTTTTTTTAGGCTTTTTCCCTCTGCTTTCACCTGGTGATCTGGCCAATAATACGCCTCTTGCTTTAGAGTACCCCCACTCTGGATGAAGGAACACGGGGGGGCACAGCAAACAGCAGCATGGTCAGACTTGGGGAGGGGAGGGTATGTTAGATGTTGTAGCAGATTTAAATACACTAACAAATTGAAGCCAAACTTAAGATCATGCTTTATAATCAGTTACAGCAAACAGTCTGATTCCTTTTGGGATAAAAGTTTTACATAAATAAATAAAATCTGATCATTGTAAACACCCCTACCATTGTTAAATGGTTTGTCTCATCCGTGTAAACTGATACAATCTGCAAGAGAATGGACTTACTGGGGAAGGGATCACCGCTCCAGGTGGATGTGTGGAAATGGTACTCTCCTCAAGGTGGAAGCATCAGGTGCAGGCTAAGCAAATAGCAATTAGAAGAGGGAAGGTCTGGACAGCCGCACTCCAATAAAAACGCATTTATTGTGCAAAATAACAAAAGTATACACTACAGCAGGGTACAGGATAAAAAAGCTGACGCGTTTCACACTCAACAGTGCTTGACTAAGCACTGTTGAGTGTGAAACGCGTCAGTTTTTTAATCCTGTACCCTGCTGTGGTGTGTACTTTTGTTATTTTGCACAATAAAGGCGTTTTTATTGGAGTACGGCTGTCCAGACCTTCCCTCTTCTAAGAACGGACTTACTGGCTGGATCGCCAGATGAAAATAGAAGAAAGAAAGTCTGAGAAATAAATCGAATGCAGCCATCACATCTAAGAACCGTTGAGCTGCAATATAATTAATGTTTGCTTTTGGGTTTAAGCCCACGTTCACACTGGGGCTGCGGGAGTGAAGCCTGCGAGTTCAGCTGAACTCGCACGATTTCACTCCCGCTGGCAGTCCCGATTTCAGCCACGATTTCAAAGACATCTGAAACAGATGTCAATGTAAATCGAGGTTGAAATCGCAAAAAGTAGTACAGAAACGACTTTTTGTAATCGGTGCAGCGCCGCAGATGCGGCATCGCACCGATTAGGACGGTGCCATTGCCCGCAATTTGCGGCAAATTTCGCCGATTTTACATGCGATTTGACATGTCAAATCGCATGTCAAATCGCACCAGTGTGAACCAGGGCACATACTGCTTTCATTTTTGTGGGCACCATCAGATATAACACATCATCAGTTTACAGATCTTAGCAGACATGGCGATTGGTTATCCTGAATACTTTTGGCCAATTACCGTAAGCCCAATAGTAAACTCTGCTCCACAGAAAAAAAATCTATATGTGTGTGAGACTAAAAAAATATTAATATTAAATCCACTGCTGCCACCTTAAAAACTTAAAACAAATTCCCATATTCCAAATCAGAATATACATCCCAATTCAAGGAGGTGCTGTGCTCAAATAATTAGGTATTTTAGCATTAATCATTATAACTAAAATATTAGTAATAATAATAAAAAAAACACCCAGTGTCATCACACGTGAACGGGTGACAAGATTAAATAAAAGTCAAACAAACGTCCACAATATTCACTTTTTCTTCTTAATATCTTCCTAATATCCACTAATGCCGCGTACACATGGTCGGTTTTTCCGACAACAAATGTGCGATGTGAGCTTTTCATCGGAAATTCCGACCGTGTGTAGCCATTTCCGACGCACAAAAGTGCTGCGCATGCTCGGAATCAATTTGACGCATGCTCGGAATCATTGTACTTAATTTTTCTCGGCTTGTCGTAGTGTTGTACGTCTCCACGTTCTTGCCATCGGATTTTCCAAGCAACATTTGTGCGACCGTGTGTGTGCAAGACAAGTTTGAGCCAAAATCCGTCGGAAAAAACAACCGCGGTTTTGTTGTCGGAAACTCTGATCGTGTGCACGTGGCATAATTGTATTTTCCAAGCATCACGTGACTCTAGTATCTAGCAAAAAAAACACCGGACTCCCCCCCATTCGATCGGTTATCGCCCCCACCCCCATTGCTCTGTCGATCGGCGAACAAACCCCCCCGGTCGCTCGCCCGTCCATCCACCGGCCCCGCACTTACCCCATCCAGCTCGCGGGCAGCTTCTGTGGCTTCCCCCTGCATCTCCTCCTCTGCACCTTCCCCCCTGCTTCTGCTCCCAGCCAATACAGTCGCTTTTCCTCTCAGCCAATCAGGTCTTAGGACCCGCTTTCTGGTTGGCCGAGAGGAGAAGCAGGAAGACAATAGCGAATATTAACTCGCTATTGTCACACAACTGGGTGGGCTCGGGACGCAGTGCTCTGTGCCCCGAGCCCACCCTTTTTTATGCCAATTAGAGCCTCAGGCTCTAATCACGTGCTTGAAAAAAAAAAAACCCCATTGAAATCCATGCATTCGGCACCCTTCTTGTAGATTATGGGCCGGGCGAATGGATTATGGGGGTTGCGCCCCTGTGCCCCCAATTGAGCGGCTGCCACTGGTAGTGAACACATCACTACCTTCTGGTTAAAGCGGGATTCCACCAGCGATTTCTTTTTTTTTTTTAAAGCCAGCAGCTACTAACACTGTAGCTGCTGACTTTTAATAAGGACACTTACCTGTCCTACTCGCCCGTGATGTCAGGCCCCAGACAGCGATCGCTCGGTCCTGGCAGGTCCCGGCTCCTCCATCATGACTATGGGAAACAGGCAGTGAAGCCTTACGGCTTCACTGCCCGTTTCCTACTGCGCATGCGCAACTCGCACATCACTTTGTGAATGGGTGGCTGCCTCCTGGGATACACACAGTTCCCAGAAGGCAGCGCGGCCCATTCACAAGAAGAGGAAGCAGAAGGAGAACCATCGAGGCAAAGGAAGAGGCAGATTAGGGGACTTCCGCATAGCAACAGGCATTTCAGGTGAGTATAAAAAAAAAAAATTCTATACATTTTTTTCTCTTTTTTTTTAGGAATTTTAGTTTTAAAAAAATTTCTGGGTGGACCTCCGCTTTAAGCACTAACCAACCCAATATGCCTCTCATGTTACTGATCGGCACCCATCGATTTTCTTATTGTGGGATCCCCCACAACTCTTCAAGTTCATAGGCTGCCAATTTTTCTTATCACATTGCTCCACAGACACAGCTCATCAAACTCCTACTTCAGTATTCTAAAGTGCTGCCAGTGCCACCAGTGCCGCCAGATAACAGTGTACAGGCTGAGCAAATGGCGCTTCACCCGGTCCTCTAACACATCACATATGGTCCGGATCAGCATGTGACGCCACTTTCGCTTGCAATGCATCCGATGCATTTCGTTATTATTATTTTTAATATATGTATTTATAGTGATTAATGCTGGATAGCTTTTGGCCAGCTACTACTGTTCCCATGATAGGTTGGTGCTAGAGCTGTCTGGCTTTGGTCCTTATTCACTTCTTCATTCACATAAACATGCATGCTTGGTCGCTGGCTAAACCAAAAAAAAAAAACTAACAGGTTCCTCCATTCACACAAATTAGGTTTTTAAGTAAACATACTAAAAATAGCTTTAGAAATTACATTAACATGTAAAGCTTAAATTAGATTTTAATGATTAGATGTACATATACAGTACTTCAAATAAAGCAAAGCATTTTCTGATCGAATTGGGGATTATTGTAATGCTCCCAATACTTTACCACAGAACTTCTCGCTGACATCATGAAAATATTTCACATTCTTTTGAAAAACACTTTCAGCATAAACCATATATTGTTACATTTGAAAGCCATTCCTGTGGCCACCTGGTCTGATTACGTTTCCAATGACCATTTAAATCCTTTTTTGAAACAGCACCTAATTTTTCTTAATATATACAGTATATAGAAATACATATAAATGATGTAAATCAATCCATTCCATTATGGCAAAATAAACATAGTTAGGTGATGTTTGAAGTGCAACATACTGTAGATCTTGTCATATAAGTAAGGCAACTTAAAAATAAAAGCATAATGTATTTTAAGTGAGCACATATTTGAGTTATTACTGTTTACCTAAAAATTATTTTATTAAATATGACTTTTATATTTTTACATGCTAGCTTTTCACAATTTTTGCTAAATTTAATTACATTAAATGTGTAGAGTTGTGGATTACTCACTAGATGCAAAGTGGAGTGCCTCAGTGACGGAACTACCAGGGTCGCAAAGATCGCACTTTTGACCGGGCCCTGGCATTCCGCCACTGTTAATGGGCCCCAGTGGGGTTGCTGGCCGCAGGGGCCTGAGCTGAGAGTGTCTATCTTGTACAGCACAGAGCCTGCACTAACAGTCCCCCTTCTTCCTCCCTTGCACGGGTGGAAGAGGAGAAAGGTGATTTGCTCCTTATCCTCCCGCCCCTCTCCTCCTGTGTGCACTGCAGGAAGTGTGAAGCTAAGCATCTGAATTTGATAATTCACCTACTGTGCTTCACACATCCCATGGTGCACACACAGGAGCCCCAGGGGGGCACGCGGGGAGCAGAGTTCTGCGAGGATGTCCATAAACGCTCTCCCGGAACTGGAAGCCTGGGGCTTGGATGGAAGGAAGGGGGCTCTTCATGGTTTCTTGCACTGGGGCCCTGAAGGTTCTAGTTACGCCTCTGGATTACCTATTACAACTACACTGTCTAACTGCTTAACCACCTGCCTACTGGGCACTTTCACCCCCTTCCTGCCCAGGCCATTTATCAGCTTTCAGCGCTGTCACATTTTGAATGACAATTGCGCGGTCGTGCGATGCTGTACCCAAACGAAATTTACGTCCTTTTTTCCCCACAAATAGAGCTTTCTTTTGGTGGTATTTGATCACCTCTGCGGTTTTTATTTTTTGCGCTATAAACAAAAGAAGAGCGTCAAGTTTGAAAAAAAAAACAATATTTTTTACTTTTTGCTATAATAAATATCCATTTTTTTAATAATTTTTTTTAATTTTCCTCAGTTTAGGCCGATACGTATTCTTCTACATATTTTGGTAATGAAAATTCGCAATAAGCGTATATTGATTGGTTTGCGCAAAAGTTATAGCAGATACAAAATAGGGGATAGATTTATAGCATTTTTTTTTTCTTTTACTAGTAATGGTGGCGATCAGGGATTTTTATCGTGACTGCAATATTGCACATCGGACACTTTTGACACATTTTTGGGACCATTCACATTTATACAGCGATCCCTGCTATAAAAATGCATTAATTACTGTATAAACATGACTGGCAGGGAAGGGGTTAACACTAGGGGGCGAGGAAGGGGTTAAATGTATTCCCTGGAAGTGATTCTTACTGTGGGGGGAGGAGACTGACTGGGGGAGGAGACCGATGGTTGTCCCTATGTACAAGGGACACACCATCAGTCTCCTCTCCCTGACAGGAAGTGGATCTTAAAGGCGCGCCCCCTAGTGGCTCTTAAAGGCGCAACGTCATATGACGTCCTGTCAGAACAAGAGAGTCTACCGCCCGCCGTCATTTGACGGCGGGCGGTGGACAAGTGGTTAAAGGAAATATATAGTTACAGCATACAATTTAATTTTATAACATCAGCATTGTAATAACAATACAGAATAGTTATATTTGACAATCCAATATTTGCTTATTTAAAAAAAAAAATCCTTTTATGTTGTGAGTTCTGCCTGTCATCTATTTCCACAGCATTTTGGATTCCCTACATGCTTTGCAGCTTCTCCTCTGCTGTTTACTTTAAATGTCTAAGGACTGAACTTACTGTAGTATACCTATAATGTAATGTCTAATAAACTTTTCCCTGGTAAAAAAAAAATGTCTAAGGACTACCTGTTCCATGGTACCTTGCTGCCTGCAAGCAGTAATTCCTGAACTGACCCACCTCCTGAAACTCCTCCTCTCAGTGCCTCTGTAGTTCAGGGGGCAGGCTCTGTGAAATATGTGACACAGCAGTGCTCAGGTTAATAGGAGTAGGCTAGAAATATTTTAAATACATTGTAGAAATTAGTATTTGATTTTTGACTATGGATATGCTTTAAAGTGGACTTTCAAGCAAGGTCCGCTTATTTAGTATGACCAGCTCACTCTTGCTAAACCGCCGCAATAAACTGCAAACGAAAAAAAAAAACACCTTTTGGCGGAAAAAGTTAGCTAATACACTTAAGCCCTGTACACACCATCAGTTTTACAGATGAAAACAGTCCGATGGACTTTTTTCATCGGACAAACCGATCGTGTATGGGCCCCATCGGTCTTTTTTCCATCGGTGTTAAAAAATAGAACATGTTTTAAATTTATCCGATGGAAAAAAAAACGATAGAAAATTACTATCGTCTGTGGGGAACTCCATCGGATAAAAAACCCACGCATGCTCAGAATCAAGTCGACGCATGCTCAGAAGCATAGAACTTCATTTTTCTTGGCTCGTCGGAGTGTTTTACGTCACAGTGTTTGGGACAATCGGTTTTTTGACTGATGGTGTGTAGGCAAGACTGATGGAAGTCAGCTTCATCGGATTTCCGATGGAAAAATCCAACGGTTTAAAATCCATAGGAAATCCGTAAGTGTGCACAGGGCTTTACTCTTCACCCGCCTTCAGGACTGCAGGAAGTGACAACACCATCTTGCTAGCGAGATTCTGGGAAATAAAAAGTAGCGCAAGGCTAGGTTTACATCTGTACTGGTGGTTCCCGCTACGGGTCCACACCTGTTCCCACAGCCACAACCACCCGCACAGAAAAATATGCTGGATGCCAGGGGTGCCTTTAACCCTAATGGCATGCCACATACACTGGAAATCGCACCCACACTGGGAACTGCACTGCACTTGCGGTTCCCATGCGTGGCTGCGATTTCTAAAACGCTGTTTGAAACAGTTGCATTTCAGGAGACAGGGCAGCCCATTCATTTTGGCCCTAACTTTTAACTCAAGATAAAATGCACCAGAAAACTGGATCATGTTTTTGTGGGATTTGGGCTACTCAACATTTCCCAGGATCTTTCTCAAATAATGACGACATAATTTAACTTTTTCACCCTACAGGTTTTGTTTTTTTGCGGTGTTTTATCATGGGGGAGAGGGTCCAGACTAATTTTAATGCTTTAACATTGGCTGAGATAATAGATCTGCATTTCTAGTGTGCTAGAATAGTATAGATCAAAGGCACATGCATTAAAATATAATGCTAATAAAAAACAACTGAGATTTGCTCAAGAAATCTGTTGTTCTGTGTTATGGCTGTGCATATCCACAAGTTGTACCACAATCCTATTAGGGTCCACAATTATGCATTATCCTAGGGAGAGTTGGAAGGTTTGGCTGTTGTAAATGGAATTTCTTCGTAAAGTATAACAAAAGGAAACACTTTTAAAAACAAATTTGGATAGAGTGGATATTAGCCCCTATTCGGTTTTTATTGTTGTTACAGAGATTCACCCTCACTATTTGTCCTTTTTGCAGTTTTCTAGAAGAGAATTAGAAGGGAAATTCTCCAATTGGGAAACTAGTTCTGGTCCCCCTGGTGACAACCAGGAATTCCCTCATTTTCTTCTTACTTCCTGTTTTGACTATGGGGACGGGAAGTGATGGAGAAATCTCCCCAATAGGGCACAGATGGCAAAAAAAACAAAAAAAAAACAGACATGGGCTATAATTCTCCTTCACTCTGTTTAAACCCCCCCCCCCCCCCATCTGATAATACCCTTATTGTATTGTGTGTATATATACATATAATTACCAATTTTTTCTGTATCTCTCATGCTAAGGTGCCACTTTTCTCCTTTCTCCTAACCTATGCCTTTATTTTCAAAATTTTTATTGTGGTCAGCTTCTTCTTTTTTGTTTTTTACAGGCCCACCAATGACATCACTCCTGATCTCATGTATACACAGAAGCATATGATATTGTTCAGCACCAAGCCACCTCATATTATGTATGGTGCATGCGCCAAATCTCATGCGTCTTAAGCCTCATATACACGATTGGATTTTCCGACGAGAATTGTGTGATGACAAGCTGTTGTTACAAAATCCAACCGTTTTTATGCTCCTTCAGACAATTGTTGTTGGATTTTCCGCCAACAAATGTTGGATAGCATGCTTTAAAAATTTCCGACAACAAATGTGTGTTGTCGAATTATCCAATCGTATGTACAGAAGTCCTTCGGACAAAACTCCAAAGTACAAACACGCATGCTCAGAAGCAATGTTAATCATAACACATTAATAGCAGAAGTTGCCCAAAGGGTGGCGCTAAAGAGCTGAAAAACCACGTTGTTTTGTGTTTGTTGGCCAACAATTGTGTGTCATTTGTATGCAAGACAAATTTCTGGCCAACGCCCTTCGGATAAAAGTTCTACGCTTTGTCCGCGGAAAATCCGATGTGTGTACCAGGCTTTACATAATCTTGCGTGGCTTTTTATTCTTCAGTAAGCTTTCCTGATCCCACATGGAGCATACGTGAGATCGGGCAAAGTTTTCCTGGAGGGCAGTGATGACGTGGCCCTCCCAGGGTGCACCTGTAGGGACGGGCCACATCACTACTGCCTCTGGGGAACCTGGAGCTGAAGAAAAAAAAGTATATTTTAATCTAAGAAAAGGCTTATGTGATGGTTATTGACGGACATACAATAATGCACCATCAAATATTTCTGAATGAAAAATAAATAAAAGTTTTGTCTTTGTTTCTACTTTAAATACAATGTAATGTTTGTTAAAACTTTTAATATGTACCACATTAGATGTGTTTCACATTGAGCTCCTCCAGATCCATACATTATTTACAGTCTAATTACAATGCACAGTATGCAGTACTGGGCATTTCTTACACTCACTTTATTAACTTTTGCTTATTTTCCTGACTAATACGGATTGAATTATTGTAAGCAGTTTAAGTAAGCTTGTCATTTTCGGGCTTTCCCAGCAAATGTGTTAAAAACAAACCTGACTGATTTATACGCAGCCAAATTAACCATAAATAATTTTTCTTATGCATCAATAGTTTCCTACTCAATAGAATTATTATGTATGTACTTTTAAGAATCACTGCATGGACTCTTTTCTGCAATGTAGAGTGACATGTATTATAAAATAAGCTTAGTTTACACAGGCACATTTTGGCTTTGAGTTACCAGCCCCTATAAAAAGCATTTCTCTGCTGAAGTACCGTATATAGTAATGTGTAACAAAACAAAACGAATAGGTGAAAAATTTGTTATGGTCCCATATTTATTGTCACCTGTAATCATGATATCTTGTATTTCTATTCAACTGATGACATGTGTATATTATACTAAAAAGGATATAGTATACTAATACATTATTACTTGAATATTGCTAATGAGTAGGCACATTTTTTTGTGTGCATAAACCAAAATTAAAGAAGGACTTTAGGCAAAAAGCAGCCTGTCCTTAATGTTTTATAACTTTAAGAATTTTACTGTAGAAGCAGCATATCTTGTGATTTGCCTGAGATAACTTAATTCAGTGTACAGCATGGGTCTTAGCGTTTGCAAGATGCTGGATGGAGAATTTCCTGATGCCAGGGTGAAGTAAGTAGGCACTGTGAGGTCATCAGTAGATGGTCCTGCAATACTTGGGCAACGCATCAGGGACTGGGTATTGACTCACACAGGACAGGTTCAGGAAATCAATGATGCTCAAATGGAGGGAAGACCTCCAATCCTGGAAGAGGATAGCAGTATATAATACAATATGGTAGCAGCATGCAGAATTGAAGGATTGAAAATGTTAGTGAGATTATCAGACTTTAACATTTACCATGTTTTAAATTGGCTGTATGTAGTTTTGCTTTAACAAAGAGGCTGTGCTGCTCTACATGAGCCACCGGTAAACCGCCACGCAGGAAATGTGTAAAGGCTAGGTGGGGAATCGGTTACAGTGAGTGATATCATGAAAATCTGGCTCAAAGTCTCCAGTATGTAAATGTCAAGAGTTTCAGAGGGGATTTAAGAATGTTTTAAATGTTTAATACATGTACACAGATCAAGTTAAATAGACCCTGCCAGTTCCTTACAAATGCAAATGTCAATCTCCTGCAAGAGAAGAGTGAGTATACTCAACTCAGTCAAGGCTAGGGTCTCCTACTCTTCCTCTGTGTCCAGTGCTGCAGCCTCAATAAGCCTCTTCAGCATTCAACATGTGTGTTGGAAGTCTCCCCCCACCCTGTGCTGAGGTTCCATCCTTTAACCTCTATGTCAGCACATCCTGACTGTAGTGATTGTTCACCTGGAGTGGACTTTTTCTTCCTTGAAATAACCACAGTCTCAGCTTCGACTTGAAGGACACTACATTATTAATAGAAAGCATCTTTCTGCAGCGGATAACGATGCCACAATCAGCATGTTAAACAAATTCCAAGACAATAGATCAAAGAAACAAGTAGTAAACGAATTAGGGAACTAGGAAGAAATTATGAGAACAAAGAAAGAAAGGGAAAAGAGAAGGGGGGAGGGATCGAGGAGAATTACAGACGAGCTGTAATGACTGCGAAATGGGAAGACCAAGAAAGTTAAAGATCAACATTCATGTAGTGAGCCCAAAATGTTTGCTGGTATTATTAACTCTGCTAGCAAGTCTTTTTTTTAAGCATAATCAAAATCAATGGAAAATAAATGGGTACAAAAGTATTTTTTCTTGATTTGGCTATGGGTAACTTAGCTGCCAAGAGGATAACGAATATACATTTTTGTGTGGTTCGGGGAACCTTTTTAAGCGGCTCGTCAATAGAGGTATATGTGGTAACTGTGGGACTAGGGTGACCACAATTCCAAACTACCATTCAGGGACACCCCCCATTCCCAAAAATCAGCTTGTGCTGTAACGAATCACAGCACAGTGATTGGACACAAGAGGCGGGATTTATGATTTCTCCAAACACAAGCAGGGGGCAGGGATTGTGCTCCTTTAGGCATTCCCAGCCAGGGCAAGTACTGTAAGTGAGTAAAGCAGTGATGCTGCGGCCTTTTTTGGGGGCATCAGATTGGCCCGGAGGATAGCTGTGTCAGTTTTATTCTGGGACACTGTATTGTCCTGGAATGAAGGTGCCCGGGACAGACCTGCAAAATGCGGGACTGTCCCGGGCAATCCGGGACACGTGGTCACCCTATATGGGACTGGGCTTCCTGTAACCTTTTTTTAGCAAGGCAAAGATTATGTTCTAGAATCTCCATAGTCTAGCGCAGTGTTTCTCAACTCCAGTCCTCAAGGTGCCCAAACAGGGCATGTTTTCAGGTTTTCCATTATTTTGCACAGGTGATTTGATCAGTTTCACTGCCTTAGTAATTACCACAGCAGCTTCATCTGAGGGAAATCCTGAAAACATGACCTGTTGGGGCGCCTTGAGGACTGGAGTTGAGAAACACTGGTCTAACGCATTCCCACCATGTGTGATACATGGTACCATATCAGTGGCATCCCCTGAAGCATAGTGTGAGGAAGTCAGGTAAAGGTTCGAATGACGGTAGGCAACCAGATACCATCTAGTCAGAACTTTTACATTTACACACGGTCTGAATTTCCGACAGAAAAAGTCCGATGTCAGTTTTTCATCGGAAATTCCGACCGTGTATGCTCCATCAGACTTTTGCTGTCGGAAATTCTGATGGACTTAGATAGAGAGCAGGTTCTCTATTTTTCCGTCTGAAAATCAGATGGAAGTTTTCCCGTTGGAAAGTCCGACCGTGTGTACGCGGCATTAGAATGCAGCGGTTTTCAATTTAATATCAAACAGTGGCAATGTACAATAGTAACTGCAACCACCAAGAGCTAGAGCATGGTAACTGTTTTCCCTTTTGATTTTAGAGTTTATCATTAAATGTCAGCCTTGCCTCTCTATAGTGGATAATATGAAACAAGAAAAGCTGCTCCAGGTGAGTGAGTCTCTGGTCAATCCCCACACACACTAGTCAGGTGCCAGCCCAGCTCGCATGCTGTGTAACGTGAAGAAATAATTCCGGACTGCTGCACTTCCAAAAATCCTTTTATTGAAGCTTCATTTGACAAGTGGTTGACAGATGGGGCAGGGGACAAAGAGGTAGACGCGTTTCACGCAAATGTCAGCGCTAAGTCATTACCAGTAATGGTTAGAACACATGAGTTCAGGCTCATGAGACAGTACAGGATGCAATACCAGAAGGTTAAGTTGTGCTTCTTTAAATTCAGCATTGGGGCTCTGTAATATCTAGCTACTGTATGTCATTGACCTAACATATACTGTATGTTCCTATGCTCTTTAGTATGTTGCTCTTTTTCTACTAAAAAAGACAACTGAAAACAAATATTAGATCTGCCAAACCAAGAAATGAGCAGATAATTCATATGGAACAGCAGTCATTGAGACACAATATGAAAGGGAAGCAAGTAATCTCAGGCTTTAGAGACACAAAAAAGAAGCTTCTGCGTTCTTGTCCATGTTCCATAGACATTAAGTAATCCTCCAAGACCTGTATTATCCCAACACAAGCACGATGCTAACGACTATTTGTAAAAGGTGACCTTGGAGGACAAGCAGTAAAGTAGAAATATGTGCCCTGTGGATACAAAACGAAATGAAAGCATTTTCAGTGAAATCTCTCCCCAATGCAATAACATTTAATAAAGTAAAATATTTGTAGATCCTCGGGTGCAACTTGGTCAGGAGAAAAATATTCAGCATTTGATGGCTCATTGTCTAGGGGGGAATGCTGCAAAACTGAGGGTTATCCAAAGGTAATTTATGCAAAGGAATAGACATATCTAAACGTGGTTAGTATAATAATGAATATCACACCACTTCTTCAAACTCAATCTATCAAAAACTGAGCTTTTAATATTTTCCTTCCCCAAGTGCCCCTTCCCCCTGCCTCCTCAGTCGAGATTGATGGCATGCCTATTGGTCAATTCCTGTGTGCCAGGGTGCTAGGCGTAATCCTGGACTCTGAACTCTCCTTTCGGCTCCACATCCACTCACTGTCCAAATCTTGCCACCTCAACCTCCACAACATCTCCAGAAATAAGCCCCTTCTTATCTAACGACACCACAAAGCTTCTAATTCACTCCCTGGCTATTTTTTGCCTTGACAGTTGAAACTCCATCCCAGGACCTCCTGCTTTCTAGCTCCTTCATCGCCTGCTCCCATGCTTGCCACAAGGACTTCTCCAGAGCCTCTCCCATCCTCTAGGAACTCCTTACCCCAATCTGTCTGACTATATCCTACTCTATCCACCTTTACACGATCCCTGAAAACCCATCTCAATAGAGGAGCCTATCCTTCCTCAACCCAACAACTAATTTTTTATTTTCTCCTTTAGCTCATCTCCCACACTTATTACCTTTTGTATCACCTAAACCTCTGTTTTAGATTGTGAGCTGTAGAGAGCATGGCCCTGTAATTCCTCTTGTATTGAAATGCATTGTAGCTGTACAGTCTACCTTTATTTTGTAAAGCTCTGCACAAACTATTGGCATTATATAAATCCTGTATAACAATAATTATATTTGATATTTTGGTACATTTTATAGGGAACTTGGGTTCCTAAACTCCTCTAAAGAGCAAAAGGCCCTCTTTCTCTGTAGATGGGTTCCCCTTATCTTCCTTGACATGCCCCTGTGTTGACTTGAGTTAACGTGTATGCAAAGCCAAAACTGTGAAAGTTGGGAACCCCTGATATACTCTTATGCCACGTACACACAATCGGAAATTCCGACAACAAATGTTCGATGTGAGCTTTTTGTCGGAAATTCCGACCGTGCGTAGGCTACATTGTACGTTTGCTGTCAGAATTTCCGACAACAAAAATTTGAGAGCTGGTTCTCAAATTTTCTGACAACAAAAGTTCTTGTCGGAAATTCCAATTGTCTGTATGCAATTCCGACGCACACAAAAAACATGCATGCTCAGAATCAAGCAGAAGAGCTGAACTGCCTATTGAACGTCATTGATCTCGGCTCGCTGTACGTCTTGTACGTCACTGCGTTCTTGACGTTTGGAATTTCTGACAAGATTTGTGTGACCGTGTGTATGCAAATATGTGTATGGAAAATAATCCACGGTTTTGTTATCGGAATTTTTGATCGTGTGTACGCGGCATTGTAGCTCTGCTGTATAGGGACTGCTAGAGATGGATACTAGGTCAGATTCAGATACTTACACTGCTTATATTTAAAAATACATTTAATGATGTAGTAATGGTGAATACAGAGCTGCATTAATTTATGATTTTTATGTCACCTTTAAGAATAAACACTTGTTTCTCATGACAACAGTGCTCCTACATCATAAAGATATTTGGCAGCCTTAGCCCTAGGTAAAAATAAATGACACATTGGTGCATCATAAACCGCAGGACCCCAGCAATCCTAGGAATGTTTTCTTTATAAAGCTATTTGGAAAGAACTCCTGAAATATTAAACTTTAGATAGTTTAATGCTGGTACCAAAGGAAGCATGATAAAATCTACAACCTGCGTGCTTGGAGGGCTGGACCCCAGTGACGTCAAAATGTCAAACACACTATTGTAACCTCTCTATCCTGCACTTTGTAGATTATGGACGAGGCAGGGAATGGATGTTTGACAGCAAACCCGCAGGGGCCATTAAAACATTCTAGATGAAAGATCATTAGCATGATCAAAGATTACGTACACATCCAGAACAATGGAGGCTTTATCCAGTTGATGTTGACTGTCTATGAAATTCTGATTCATTAATTCCCAACGCTAGAAGAGAATTTCAAGCGTGTGGCGAACACCTCTCTCTGCCTTTAGAAAGGCATATTTTATAATGATGAAGGCGCAGTTGATTTGCGTGTCAGTCTAAAGGGCAGTATGAGGTAATCAGGTTCTTCATGGCAAGTTATTAGATACGAATACTGGTCACGCAAGATTTAATAGATCAGTTGGTGATGAATCCAGGTGTAATACTCATCAAAAAACGTTTTAGGGAAGGCAAAAGGTGGTTTTGTAGAGGTCTACAGTTTTTCCGATTTGCCTCCAAGGTGATCCTCTGGGAGATGCTTGAAGGAATATTATCATGATGAGGAAAATAATTCCTGACATTCTATACTGTCAGCCTGGCCCCTCACTGCTCAGCTTCGCATTACTAATTCTTGCTGCCTATTCTGTGCAGACCAGTTTAAGCGGTTGTAAACCCTCGTGTTTTTTCACCTTAATGCATCCTATGCATTAAGTATTAACCACTTGCCGACCGCCTCCTGTAGATATACGTCGGCAGAATGGCACGGACAGGCACATGCACGTACCTGTACGTCCCCTTTAAGTGCCTGTCCGTGTGGTCGCACGCGCGCCGCCGCCGGTGGGCTCGCGACCCTGCCGCCATCCCTGTGAGTCAGACCGCGGGTCCCGCAGACTCGATCGCCGCGGGGATCCCCGCGATCGTCTCACGGAGGGATGGAGCGGGGAGATGTTAGTGTAAACACAACATCTCCCCGCTCCCCTACTGACACTGTCACTGATCTCCGCTCTGTGTAATCAGAGCGGAGATCGGTCACGTGTCACTCATAGCCATGCCCCCCTCAGTTAGAATCACTCTTAGGCACGCTTAACCCCTTCAGCGCCCCTAGTGGTTAACCCCTTCACTGCCAGTGTCACTTTTACAGTAACCAGTGCATTTTTATAGGACTGATCGCTGTAAAAATGACAATGGTCCCAAAAATGTGTCAAAAGTGTCCGATGTGTCCGCCATAATGTCGCAGTCACGAAAAAAATCATAAAAATGCCATAAAACTATCCCCTATTTTGTAAACGCTATAACTTTTGCGCAAACCAATCAATAAACGCTGATTGCGATTTTTTTTACCAAAAATATGTAGAAAAATACGTATCGGCCTAAACTGAGTAAAAAAATAAAATTTTTATATATTTATATGTGTCGGCCATAAAGGCTGCTAGGATGGAGAAAAACTCAAAATCGGAGGAGTTGCAGGCCCATGAACTTCTGTGCGCACAGACGCATGCCAATGCGCCTTCCCCCGCTTCTCTGATTGAGCTGCAAATGGCCAGGAGGGCCCTTCTGGTACATTTTCAGGACTTGGCCCACTGCACTCGCAAGAGTAGGGCTGAAGAATTGTTTGAGAGGGGCGATAAGAATGGGAGGCTGTTGACGTGCCTCTCTGCGGACACTAGGGCGCATACCGTCGTCCCGTGTGTCTCTTCCCCAGATGGGACCATAATAAGAGATAGTGGGGGCATAATGCAGGCCTTTGTATCCTACTATTCGGAACTTTATTCAGCTATCCCGCCATATGACCACCGGGACCTGACTGACCTGCTGGGTCCCCTTCAGATCCCGGAGTTGTCCGAGGAGGTGGTGGCCAGTCTGGAGGCCCCCTTCACGGACAAAGAATTGGCGTCTGCCATTGCATCTTTCCCTAACTCTAAGTCGCCGGGCCCGGATGGACTCCCGGCAGAGTGGTATAGGCAGTATTTGGATGTTTTATCCCCCAGACTCTTAAAACTATATAGTGACTGTTTTGACTTAGGGGACCTTCCGGCATCTTTTTACGAGGCGCATGTTGTGTTACTCCCTAAGCCCGATAAGGACCCTCTCTGCTGTTCTTCCTATAGACCCATAGCGCTCTTAAATATGGATCTGAAAATCCTCACCAAAATGATAGCTAATAGACTGATGGAAATTATACACCTCTTGGTATCGCCTGACCAGACTGGATTTATGCCCCAGAAAGCCACTGATATAAACCTGAGACGGGTGTTTACTCACACACAGTTGGGGACTGGGGTGTCTTCGGGGGGGGCTCTGGTGTTCTTTGACCTGGAAAAAGCCTTTGACTCCATTGATTGGGGTTATATGACCTATGTCCTACAACGCATGGGGTTCGGCCCCAGGTTCCTTAAATGGATTTCGTTGTTGTATGACCACCCGGTTGCGGCCCTCCGCTTTAATGGAGGGGTGTCTGGGACTTTTCCGGTGTCCAGGGGCACCAGGCAGGGGTGTCCGCTTTCACCCGGCCTGTTTGCTCTCGTCATGGAGCCTCTGGCGATTGCGCTACGTTCTTCCTCCCAAATCCAGGGCATTTGCGTGGGCACACTAACTGAAACCACAGCACTTTATGCGGATGACTTAGTGTTGTTTATCAGAGATACTGGGCCTTCTCTACGGGCGGCGTTGTCACTTTTGGAAAAATTTGCTGCAATCTCTGGGCTCCGGGTTAACTGGACTAAGTCTAAGATACTTCCCCTGTGCTCCCACCCTGTCCCTGACCGGGCTGATCCTGACGCTCCTTTGCAGTGGGTCTCCCAAATTAAATACTTAGGGCTCCAGATCACTAACTCTGTGATGGACTTTGTTAATCTCAATATCTCTCCGCTACTCATTGCAATATCTAAAAAATTTCAGGCTTGGAAAAATCTCCCATTGTCCCTCATAGGGAAAATCAATTTGATTAAGATGAAGGTTCTGCCACTATTGCTGTATACCCTTAGAAATTCTCCAGTGTGGATTCCCAAGTCCCTTTTTAAATCCATTGATACCATGATTTCCTCCTTTTTGTGGCGGGGAGGCGTCCCTCGCCTTAAATTGGCAATTTTGCAGCAGCCATGTGGGGAGGGAGGGCTTGCAGTCCCTAACTTCCATAAATATTTTTGGGCTGGGCAATTAGCGGTGGCCCACCGCTGGTTAACTGTTCCTCCGGATGATACGTCTGTATCCCTGGAGGCTGCCTGTGTGGGCTCTTATGAGGCATTGTCTCATTTGGTCTACAGGGGCCTGAGGGCTCCTTACTCTTTGACACACTCCATGCGCTCAGTGATGAGGGCCTGGGCTGTGGTCCAGGGATTGCGGTCACCTAGCTCTACTAGATTATCGCCTAGTCTCCCCTTGTGGAGGAACCCTAACCTACCACATTTTTTCTGCTACCCGGATCCGGCGGTTTGGACGAGGTGTGGAATTAAGATTTTGGCCCATGTTGTGTCCGATGGTACCCTATTGTCCTTTGATGAACTGAAACAAAAGTATGATTTACCCAACTCCCACTTTTTCAGGTATCTGCAGTTGAGGCATGCCTTTCACTCGCAGTTTGGGGGGACCCTTAGCCTGGAGCCCAGTGATCTTGAGTTATTGGCGCGCAGCGAATCTCTATCAAAACCAGTTTCCAGTTTTTACAAAGACCTGTTCCCGGAAACTGCTTTCCTACTCAGACCCTGCAGAGATGCTTGGGAGGCTGTGGCCCCGGGGTTGGACAGAGATGATTGGGATGACATGTGGGGGACGACTTTTCAATGTTTGGTCTCGAGTAGGGACAGACTGATCCTGTATAAGTTTCTGCACAGAGTTTATCTTACTCCGGCAAGACTGGCAAGGATGTATGGGACGCAGAGCTCTCTCTGCTGGAGATGCTCTGCACCCTTAGCTACCTTTATGCACATCTTTTGGGAGTGTCCACCAATTAAACACTACTGGCAGGCCGTTGCTGACTGTATTAGGTCGGTCACATCTATATCTATCCCCATGTCTGTTGAGGTTTGTCTCCTACATTTGGTTGAACCCCTGGCCACTACCAGGGTTATACGAACCTTACTCATGCTTTTGTTATATTACGCTAAAAAGCGCATCATCCTATCATGGAAGTGTTCTGTAGCTCCTAATGTTGACGCGTGGAAAGCGCTGGTCAATAGAGCAATACCCTTTTATAAAGCCATTTATTTGAGTAGGGGGGCACTGACTAAATTTGACAAGGTTTGGGGGGGTTGGATGGCTACTATAGATACGGCATCCGATTGATCTATTAAAACTGTAGGGATGGGGTAGTGTCTCCTTTCCTGAGGTCCTGTGTCGGGGTGGGGGGGTTTGGGGGTGCGGGGAGAACTGTTTTCATAAGCTTTATCTAACTTGTTTTTGCAGGGAGCTACTGGACTGTACTTCTCAATCATGGCGGGCCGCATCTGGTGGCTGGCCCGTGACATCTGTGTTCCTATCTAGGCAAGGGGGGGGAGGTATAATTTGTTGGTTTTGGGGGGGGGGGTGGGAGTGTCACAGGTTTAATGTGATAATTTGTGTTCTGTTTTATGACTGTATACGCCGGCAAATTTTGTGGCTGGCTGTCTCCACGCTGTGTGGAGTGTTGTTTTCTGTACTGTGAAAAAACTAATAAAAACATAATTTACAAAAAAATAATAATAATAAAAAACTAAAAGAATCGTTAATAAATTAAATATAATAGAAAATACAAAAATAAAAGTAATCGAATAGGTAAACTCGTAGGATTCGGATTTTTGTATTTTCGTTCTTTCGGGTCTCCGGACTTTATGACAATTCGTTTTCGTATTCGTTCATCAAAAAGAGTCCAAAAACAAATTAGTAACGAAACAAATTGCACATGTCTACTAATTAGGTAGGCATATTGAAATCAATGGTAAATGCACAAAAATGCATACAGTATATCATGGGGTTTTGTGCATTTTAAATGTAGTTGTATCCTAAAACAATTCTGTATTTAGGATCATTCTCTCTATTTTTGCATAATACACAAATAAAACAAAAAGTGTGAATTTAACAAACACCAAAATATGCATAAAAGCACATTTTAAAAATTCAGAAGTAAATACTTTGGACAAGTGTGAAAGTGGCCAAAGACTTACGATGTGTGAATTTTCTTTTTTTTGTTTCTTTTTTACCAAGCTAAAATGGGAAATTATCACTTTTGACGCTTTGCAACTGCACCGCAATAAGCGTGTATATAGTGCGTTTAGGGTTCTGTCGTTGGTTAGTTTCAATAGAAGTGAATGAAGGCAGTTGCAAAGCCTCAATGCCTGCCAAACTCTGCAGGCAGCATTATTTTTGTTTCACCGCAAAGCAACATTAATGCTGCATGTGAACACCTCCATCTGCTCCCTATTGTAACAATTCTGTGTGGCATTGATAGGAGTTCAGAAAGCGTTAAAGACGCGACCCAACTAGAGGTCGACCGATATGGGTTTTTCTCTGGCCGATGCCGATATTTGAAAATCGGGGCGGTCGATGGCCGTTATATGTTTCCAATTTTTGCGGCCGATATTTTAGGCCGATTTTTTTATTTTTCCTTCATCTCAGAAAACCTAGGGTGGAGAGGTGGGAGGAGGTTATTGTTTAGGGTGGAGAGGTGGGGTGCAGCCTATCAGTGTCCATCAGTGCCACCTCATTAGTGCCTACCAGTTCAGCCTGTCAGTGTCCATCAGTGCAGCCTGTCAGTGTCACATCAGTGCCCACCGGTGCAGCCCATTAGTACAGCCTATCAGTATTCATTAGTGCCCACCAGTGCAGCCTGTCAGTGCAACCTCATCCGTACCCACCAGTGGAGCCCATCAGTGCCACCTCATTAGTCCCCACCAGTTCAGCCTGTCAGTGCCACCTCATCAGTGTAGCAAATCAGTGTCCATCAGTGCACCTCATCAGTGCCAACCAGTGCCCCTCATCAGTGCCAACCAGTGCCCCCTCATCAGTGCCAACCAGTGCATCTCACCAGTGCCCACCAGTGCATCTCACCAGTGCCAACCAGGGTATCACATCATTGCCAACCAGGGTATCACATCAGTGCCAACCAGTGCATCACATCAGTGCCAACCAGTGCATCACATCAGTACCCACTAGTACAGCCTAATAATTTCATTTACTGCCACCTCATCAGTGCCCACCAGCGGAGCGCTCCCGGCTCCGTTCCGTCCCCTAGCCTAGCCAAAGAAAGCTCCATTCTTCCCCTGACGTGCTGCACTCCCTGTCTCTGCCTACAAACCCCAGAATGCAGCGTGGGCCGGTAACAGCCAATCGGCGGCCGCCGCCGCTGTCTACTTCCTCCACTGGAAAAAAAATGTCCCCTGATGTGCTGCGCGCCCCCCGCCTTTGCCTACAAACCCCAGAATGCAGCGTGGGCCGGTAACAGCCAATCGGCATCTGCCACTGCCGACTACCTCCACTGAAAAGAAAAAAAGTCAGTAGACAGCGGCCGTGATAGCAGCAGATGGTGAACGGGCGGGGGGGCAGGAATTCCACCCAGCATGCCCCTGCCTCAGATCCCCAACAATCGGCCTTTTTTACATAATAATCGGCCGATGCCGATTTCTTTAAAAAGTCGAAATATCGGCCGATATATCGGCCGGCCGATATCACGGTCGACCTCTAGACCCAACCACCTAATTTTCCTTCTTTTTCTTTTTCCAATAACAATTTTATTTTGAATTTTTTCAGTTATATAAAGAAAATGTAAGAAGAAACATGCATTGTATTTAAGTTAAATAGTTCACAATCTTAGCACACCATAAAAGAACATAAAAAAATCTGGAGGGCATCAATAAAACAAGAGAGAAGGTCTAAAGGTGCCTCAGCAGGGCCATTACTATAGGCTGTATAAAACAAATATTAACAACTAATAACGAGCAGTGTGTGAGCATTTAACAACATATTAATGACAGGCTCAGTACTATGGCAACATTGTAGCCTAAATATTTTAGTGCAAAGTATCCCATAGATAAAGAGAAACCAGAACAGACTAGAAAAAAAAGGAAGAAAGAGGGAAGAGAAAAGAGGATTACTGCAAAGTTCCAATTCCTCAGTAACCACCCAACTACCAAGATGGAGGCACATACAGGGGAATTCCATTCAAGGTGGATCTTCCTTCAGGTGCCATAGTTCCCAGATGAGAATATGGGTCTCCAATTTATCGTGGATTCTAACCCTCAATTTCTCCATGAATTCCAACCCCCTATTTTCAACACCTGTGTGAAAGAGCCCTTTGAGGTCTTAGTAGAGCAGAGGCACGGCAAGTTACAAGCTCACCAAACTACTGGAAGGATCACCATATATTTTTGCACTTATTGAACAGAGATATTAATCGTTTTCAATTGGATAATTAACAAACTAAAAGGTAGCAAAGCAGGTAGGTTCCTTTTTCGGGTTTACAAACCGCAAAATACTTGCTTGTTCCAGGTCAGTCACTCACACGTATTTTAATCTGTTTTTCCTGACAGACTCCATGGCAGCAGAAGTCACGTTGCTGCCATGGAGTCTATCAGAAAAAGGAAAATTACGGTAAGTATTTGATAGGAAATTTTCCATTATATAATCTTCTTAACCAAGTAAATAGATTTTTTTTTTTTAAGCAGTGTCTCACATTTTGTAGTTTTGGCAACTCTAAAGAAAATTGTACAGACATGGTACAAATGGATTGAAACATGCATCCTTATATACAAACACTCAAAATCTAATGCCTTGTACACACGATCGGAATTTCCAATGGAAAAAGTCAGACGGAATTTTTTCATCGGATATTCCGATGGTGTGTATGCCCCATCAGACTTTTTCCATCGGAAATTCTGAGGAATTTAGTCGGAGTTTAGATAGAGAACATGTTCTCTTTTACTCCGATGGAATTCCGTTTTGGCCGGTCAAAAGTCAGACCGTGTGTACGGGGCATTTCACACAGGCTTTCTGTTAAGATCCGCCTGTCAGTTTTTCAGGAGGACCTAATTGGACACTCCATTCAGCCCTATGGTGTGCAGATGTCAGCGGTGACACCCACTGCTATTCGATCCGATCCTGTCTGCCAAAACCTGACAGATAATGTCAGTTCCTAGCTAGTAGGATCACACAATCTGTCTCTCCTCTCCTCACAGAACATGGATTTGTGTGTTTACACACACGTCCCTGTTCTGGCTCTGTTCTGGCTCTCGTGCCCATGATCTCACGTGGCCGGCGGTCATCGCAAACGGCCAGCCACGCAGTGCAGCGTGCACGAACCTGCTATCCCTGCTTAAAGGGCCGACGTACAGCTACGACGGCTCGTGGGAACGTGCTTACCTGCCGCAGTATAATGGCGGTGGCTGGTCGGCAAGTGGTTAAACTGAATTATAGGTATAGTTTTTTTTCTTTTTTGCATAGTTACCTTGGCCAAGCTTGGACCTATGTAATTATGTACGCATACTGTACCTGTGGGATCTTTGTGAAAGCTGCCATTATTACAGAGGTCTTCGCTGTTTTCTGGATCCCATGCCAAGTGGTTGCCCTGCTACAAAATAAACAAAGGGGGTTGCTTGCTTGGCATGGGTGCCATTCAGAGAACGCTTTGCATTTTCCTCAATTAATTTTTCTTATTGGACAAGGTGGAGAGGCAGGGCTGTGACATCACGATCTCCATCTCAACCAATCACAAAATTCCTTGTATTCATAGATAAAAACGCAAGTGATTCTCAGAATGGGGCCCCTGTGGTTACTATGAGGCAGGGCAGCTACTCGGTATGAGATACAGAATACAGCAAGGTTGTACATCACTGTAGTAATGGCAGCTATTTACAGGGATTCTCTGCTTTCACATGCTTTGGTGAGGCATAGAATATGCATACTAATTTTGGTCCAAGCTGGACCCATGTAACTATGCAAAAAACCCATGGAATTTAGCTTTAAACCAAGCTTCCATGCCCAGCAGCAAGGGCAGGTGGGCAGGCTGATGTTTCATTGTTAAAAAAGCACCCAGATGTTCCAGTTAGATATATTAAAGTTTACTTATTCATAAAGACCAATACATGAAGCACCCCCAGTATTCAATTAGATATATTACAGTTTACCCATCCATGAAGACCAATAGATAGATCATAGATGCCAAACTGTTCCTGGGAACAGTTCCAGGCTTCAAACATTTCTATCTGGATAAACTGATAACCCTTATCTTAAAAGCTCCCGTTATTGAGAGCTTGCATTCAGTCCTTAGTATTTCTATATTTTATCCTGGCTTAAAAAAAAAAAATGTTCAAAGAGGTTTACTATATGGTCAAACGTTTATGAGCTGGTTGGACATTTCATCCCAAACCCATGTGTATTAATATGCATTTGCCCCCTGCCCCCCATACCTAACACAGCTTCACTTTTCTGGGAATGCTTTTCAGAAGAGGATGGGGTGTCTCTATCGGAATTTTTTTGCCCATTCAACTTAAAGAGGACGTAAACCCTAGTGGGTTTTACTTCCTTCCTTTGCCCCTGAAAAGTAAAAGCATAATGTGCAAGTATGCAAACGAAGCCCATGTTGTCCCCTCTGCAGGCCGCATTCATGATCGCCCCTCTTGCTTCCGGGGCCGCGGTCTCTGACTCTGTGACTGGCCGGAGCTGCGCGACGTCACTCTCGTGTATGCGTGTGGAAGCTGCCAGTCACGGCACTCGATCGTGAAGAAATGGCACAGAGGCCGTTTCTTCACAGCGCATGTGCCGATGACATCATCGGCACAAAACACAGTAAATAACTCCTAAAGGCCGCACGTTTACGAGATATTCACAGTACCTATAGGTACAACCTTATTATAGGCTTACCTATAGGTACAACTTCCACAGAGAAGTTTACAACCTCTTTAAAGAGCGCTTGTGGAGTCAGGTACTAATTTTGGGCAAGGAGCCCATCCTATTTCATCCTAAAGATGTACAACCTATTTAACCTCTTTGCGCCCGCGCTATAGATGAAAGACGTCTACAGCGCGGCGCTCAATTGCCGGGAGGGCGTCCCGGGACGTCATCCTGTTTACATCCTCCCCGCGCACCGCAGAGGGCGTGTATCGGGGAAAATCTGTGCCCACCGTGTCATGTGGGTGCCGATGCGCGCGCCTGGCTGCCGCGATGTCCGCCAGGTACCCGCGATCGGCAGTTACAGAGCCAGGGACGTGGATCTCTGTGTGTAAACACAGAGATCCACATCCTGTCAGGGAGAGGAGACCGATGGTGTGTCCCTTGAACGGTCACCTCCCCCAGTCAGTCCCCTCCCCCCGCAGTAAGAATCACTCCCAGGGAACACATTTAACCCCTTGATCTCCCCCTAGTGTTAACCCCTTCCCTGCCAGTTACATTTATACAGTAATTAGTGCATATTTATAGCACTGTTCGCTGTATAAATGTGAATGGTCCCAAAATAGTGTCAAAAGTGTCCGATCTGTCCGCCACAATGTCGAAGACCTGATAAAAATCGCAGATCCCGGTGATTACTAGTAATAAAAAATAAAAAAATTTCATAAATCTTTTCCATAGTTTGTAGATGCTAAATCTTTTGCGCAAACCAATCAATATACGCTTATTGAGATTTTTATTACCAAAAATATGTAGAAGAATATATATTGGCCGATCTGTCCACCGCAATATCGCAGTCCTGACAAAAATCGCAGATCACCGCCATTACTAGTAAAAAAAATTAACTAAAAATTTCATAAATCTATCCCCTATTTTGTAGGCGCTATAACTTTTGCGTTAACCAATCACTATACGCTTATTGCGATTTTTTTTACCAAAAATATGTAGAAGAATACGTATCGGCCTAAACTGAGAAAAAAAATTGTTATTTTAAATTTATTATAGCAAAAAGTAAAACATATTGTGTTTTTTTCAAAATTGTCAGTCTTTATTTGTTTATAGCGCAAAAAATAAAAACTGCAGAGATGATCAAATACCACCAAAAGAAAGCTCTATTTGTGGAAATAAAATGATAAAATATTCATTTGGGTACAGTGTAGTATGACCGCGTAATTGTCATTCAAAGCGCGTCAGTGCTGAAAGCTGAAAATTGGTCTGGGCAGGAGGAGGGTTTAAGGGCTTTGATCTTGATTATATGCACCTGATCTCAGAAATTTGGAGGGGTGTCCAAATACTTTTGGCCATAGAGTGTAAGTATATATGCAAAAAATGTGGCATTATAGAGACATATCGAGGTTGATTTACTAAAGGCAAATAGATTGTGCACTATTTCAAGTGCAGTTGCATGTGATTGGGTATTCTTTGTAAAATGAAGCTTTACTTCATTTATCAAGATCTGGAGCCAGTGGCGGCTGGTGCTCAAAATTTTTGGGGGGGCGCAAACAAACTGAAAAAACTACATACATTTTTAAAAGCCTTTAAAAGCCTTTACAGGTTACCCCGTTAGATTTACAGAGGAGGTCTACTGCTAAAATTACTGCCCTCGATCTGACCTTCGCGGTGATACCTCACATGCATGGTGCAATTGCTGTTTACATATGACGCCAGACCGACGCTTGTGTTCGCCATTGGGCAAGAGCAGGGCAGGACAGGGGTGCTTTTTTTTTTTTATTATTAATTTTGCTTTTTTATTTTATTTTTAAATTGTTCCTTCCATATTTTTATTTTTTTTATCATTTTTATTGTTATCTCAGGGAATGTAAATATCCCCTATGATAGCAATAGGTAGTGACAGGTACTCTTTTTTTGAAAAAACTGGGGTCTTCTAGACCCTAGATCTTTCCTCTGCCCTCAAAGCATCTGACCACACCAAGATCGGTGTGATAAAATGCTTTCCCAATTTCCCAATGGCGCTTTTTATATCCGGGGGGGGGGGGACATTCCCTCCCACTGCTTGTAAAAGCAGTCCAGAGGCTAATTAGCCACTAGGATTGCTTTTACATGAAAGCCGGCTGCTGGCTGAAAAGAATGATACCAAGATGATACCTAAACCCGCAGGCATCATTCTGGTATAAACATTCAAAGTCCAACATACCAGTACGTTGCTGGTCCTTGTTGGACATGTGTTGATAAGATTGATCGGTGGGTATGCCCACCATTAGAATACCGCCCTTCATCCACCCACTTCTAATGATGGGCATACATGCACCATTTATATATGCCGAAGCATGGGGGCATCCTCCCTCAAAAAAGTTATGCCGCACACACATGGTCGGACTTTTCCACGGGCAAGCCTCCGTCGGAATTTCGACCGTATGTACACGGCATTAGGAGCAAAATCGCTCCTCCGCCCCTGCTGCCCCAATGCTTCGGCATATATGCTTTTTTTTTTAACTGTGGTGGTGAAATCACCTCCTACAGCACTGGAGTCGCAGGGATCAGGCCTGTCTCTGCGAACGCTGCAGTTATGTGTGTTGTGTTTTGTAAGTGACAGTGATCGATCGATACTGCACTTGGGTGGCCTGGGCTGGACGGAGGGGCAAAATGCAGGTGCTAGCAGGTATCTGGGCTGTACCCGCTAACACTGCGTTTTTGGGAACCCTAAACTGCTGGGGACGCTAGTATAGATCTGATCAGATCAGATATTGATCTGTTCAGATACTATACCACTAAGGGAGATGTATGCTTCACGCCTGGGTGTTAGCATTACTGGCACTAACCTGACGTTGCCTGGGGTGTGACGCAGACCCTCTCTGACGCTAAAACCTAGATGATGTCACCCGCCGGGCGATCAGGGGGTTAAACCTTTATTGGGTTATATATACGGCGGGTGCCCTGACACTATAAAAAGCAAACTAACTAACCAGCGTCACCCGTAACACTTATATGGTGATCACTGGTGAAAGGGTTAACTAGGGGCAATCAGGGGGTTAAAACCTTTATTAGATAATATATGGGGGTACCTGACTCTATAAAAACCTGCGGCGAACCTAAAAAAAATTACTGGCTACCGATCGGCATCACCGACACTAAGACAGCGATCAGAAAAACGATCGCTTAGCGACAGTGGTGATAGGGTTACCTGGGGGGCGATCAAGGGGGTTAAACCTTTATTAGATAATATATGGGGGTACCTGACGCTATAAAAACCTGCGGCGAACCTAAAAAAAATTACTGGCTACCGATCTGCATCACCGACGCTAAGACAGCGATCAGAAAAATGATCGCTTAGCGACGGCGGTGCTAGGGGGTGAAGGGGTTATCTGGGGGGTGATCAGGGGGTTAAACCTTTATTAGGTAATATATGGGGGTACCTGACGCTATAAAAACCTGCGGCGAACCTAAAAGAAATTACTGGCTACCGATCTGCATCACAGACGCTAAGACAGCGATCAGAAAAATGATCGCTTAGCGACAGTGGTGATAGGGGGTGAAATGGTTACCTGGGGGGCGATCAAGGGGGTTAAACCTTTATTAGATAATTTATGGGGGTACCCGACGCTATAAAAACCTGCGGCGAACCTAAAAAAAATTACTGGCTACCGATCTGCATCACCGACGCTAAAACAGCGATCAGAAAAATGATCGCTTAGCGACGGCGGTGCTAGGGGGTGAAAGGGTTATCTGGGGGGTGATCAGGGGTTTAAACCTTTATTAGGGGGGGTTAGGGGTCTACACTGGACCTAAAACTAACTTTAGTGACACTTTTACAGTCACAAATGTCACTGATTGCAGTGATCAGTAAATAAATGGTCACTGCAATCAGTGACACTGTGACTGGGGGCTGGGGGGTGATCTGGGGGGGCCTGGGGGGGCGATTTGTGTGCATATGTGTCCTGGTGTCAGTGTGCTGTTTGTGCACTAACCTGTATGTCTTCTCTTGTACGGCGCTCGGTATATGTGAGCACTGCACGAGAGATGACATCACTTCCTCCTCTTCCTCCTGCTTCCTCTGCCTGTGTTTACATTACAGGACAGAGGAAGCATTTTCATTCGCCGGGAGCGATCGCGGGGGGGTGGCCGGAATCGAACGGCCGTCCCCTCATCTCGGATCGCTCCCCAACGAATACCGACTGCTCACTGTATAGGAGGGGGGTCCGATCGGACCCCCCAACTGTACAAAGGCAATCACGTATACTGTACTTGATTGTGCCTGTCGGTGCCATTCTGCCGACGTACATATACAGTGAGCGGTCGTTAAGTGGTTAATGATGCATAAAGTGAAAAAAAAAAGTCAAATATTCCTTTAAATATCGTACCTGGGGGGTGTCTAAAGTATGCCTGTGAAGTGCCACGTGTTTTCCGTGTTTAGAACTGTCCCTGCATAAAATGACATTTCTAAAGGAAAAAAAGACATTTAAAACTGCTTGCGGCTTTAATGTCATGTCTGGTCCCGGTAATATGGATGAAAATCTTTGAGAAAAATGGCATAGCTACCCCATCACACCCCCCCCCCCCTACTCCAGCCCATTACCAGCCCCTTTGGGTCTTGTATGGATATTAAGGGGAACCCAGCACACAAAAAAAAAATGCCCTATATACTCTGAACAGCAGTATACAGGCGGTGCATACAAGACAGGGACTGTAGGTTTGTTCTTAAGTACAATCTGTTTTTTAATTTTGAACAGGTACATTGTTTAAGTGTAGCTCCATCCAAAAAAAACTATTTTTAAGCTTTTTGGAAAACATAGGGAAGGGTTATCACCCCTGTAACATTTGTTTTGCTGTCTGTGCCCCTGTTCAGAACATTTCACCTCACTTTCCGTCCCAAATGTTTTTGAAAAGTGTGGTTTTTATTGAAACAAGGATTGGTGATAAAGCATCAGTAGAGAGGAGACACCTTTTTCCCATATTAACTCTTACAGGAGAGAATTTCCCTTCCTAGGGGTAGATTTCCTCTCACTTCCTGTTGTCTCCTTTTGTTTGCAAGTAGTAGTCGTTTGTAAGTTGGATGTTTGAAAGTAGGGGCCTGCCGTATATACTCAGCAGAAATTGGCCCCTTAGGTGTTGGTGTTGCCACAACACTGTAAGCCCTCACAGTTACTCTTGGTGGGCGCTGGAACGCCCTGCTGTGAACTATTATATCAGGAATTATATTTACATGCCCCTGTCGAACAGTGGTAGGAAAAATTGGGCCTTTGGTGGTGGTGCTGGTGCCACAACACTGTAAGCCCTCACAGATACTCTTGGTGAGCGCAGGAATGGGCCCTGCTGTGAATTATTAGATCAATAATTGTAATTACATGCCCCTGCAGATTAAATAATAATAATACTGTGCCAACTCTAAATACTAAATGAAGCAGCCAAACATAAAATCAGACAGGATATATAGAACGTATAAAAAATATATAATGTGGCGCTGTGAGAGAAAATGTGATAGATGCACCCTTCAAACCTATTTTCAAACGATGCAGCTCCTTGTTGGATTTTGACCTATGAACTTCTTTTCATGTGATAAGATTGGACATTATTCTACATACTCATCTGTGACGCCTTATATGAGTTTGTCTCCACCTACATTATATTTTCATTTTTATTTTTGTTTATTATGGGTATGATCAATATTCCAGTTTAATTGCTGGTTTTTGTTGTGCACCTATACCCCATACCAATTATTTCACTGTTAGTATTCACTTACATTTTTATCACATTCATTTGTGTACACCTATTGTGTGCAAACGTTTTGTTTGACACCATATTTTTATGTGCACCATTGTGCTATACATAAAGTAGGGTTTTTTACTACTTCTCTCAAAGCGCCACATTATATATTTTTTATATGCCCCTGCAGATGCCTGTTAGTGTAACACAAAAGAAAAAAAACTACGAGCAATAAGGGCTAGCTTCAGGTGTATATTTTTCAGGAATCACACTACGCCTGCTTTAAGTGCTGCAGATGCCTGTTAGTGTAACACAAAAGAAAAAAAACTACGAGCAATAAGGGCTAGCTTCAGGTGTATAATGTGCAGGAATCACACTACGCCTGCTTTAAGTGCTGCATATGCCTGCCTGTGTTACACAACAGGAAAACACAGCAATAAGGGCTAGCTTCAGGTGTATATTTTTCAGGAATCACACTACACATGCTTTAAGTGCTGCAGATGCCTGTTAGGGCTCTTTCACACGGAGGGTCCGTTCAGGTCCGCCTGTCAGTTTTTTAGGTGGACCTGAACGGATGCTACATGTCCTCCTATGGAGCCACAGATGTCAGCGGTGACATGTCCGCTGACATCCGACCCGCTCCGATCCGCAAAAGTGTGACGGAGGAAAACCATATTTTTCCTTCCGTCTGCGGATCGGATCGGATGACAACGGACTCTACGGTCCGTCATCATCCGATCCCCCCATAGGGGAGAGCGGCGCTCTGACAGGGCGGTCCCTGCACAGTGTGCGGGAACCGCCCAGTCATCCGCCGGCTCAGCGGGGATCAACGGAGCAATCACCGCTGAGCAAGCAGAGCTTCACGGGGCGGATCATTACTGATCCGTCCTGTGTGAAAGAGCCCTTAGTGTAACACAAAAAAAATAAACTACAAGCAATAAGGGCTAGCTTCAGGTGTATATTTTGCAGGAATCACACTACGCCTGCTTTAAGTGCTGCAGATGCCTGCCTGTGTTACACAACAGGAAATCACAGCAATAAGGGCTAGCTTCGGTTGTATACTGTGCAGGAGGCTTAGCAAAAATATCACTGACACTGTCCCTACCTATCCTTCTCTCTCCCTGCACACAAGGTTTAGCAGAATATTACTGACACTGTCCCTACCTATCCTTCTCTCTCCCTACACACAATATCACTGACACTGTCCCTACCTATCCTTCTCTCTCCCTACACACAATATCACTGACACTGTCCCTACCTATCCTTCTCTCTCCCTACACACAATATCACTGACACTGTCCCTACCTATCCTTCTCTCTCCCTACACACAATTTCTCTAACACTGTCCCTGCCTATGTACGTCTTTCCCTGCGCCGGAACACACTACACAAGGCCGCCGCGCTGGCGGCCTTTTATAGTGTGGGGCGTGTACTAAACCCCCCTGAGCTATAATTGGCCACAGGCATCCTGCCTGTGGCCAATTATGGCTCTCCTCGCTGCCGGCGCTGTGATTGGCCAAGCATGCGGGGTCACAGTGCATGCTTGGCCAATCACAGCGCCGGGATTTTGGGCCGTTCGCGTCACTCGAATTTGGTGCGAACGACCCAAAACGTTCGAACTTCGTTGAATGATCGAACACACGATGTTCGAGTCGAACGTATGTTCGACTCGAACGCGGAGCTCATCCCTAGCCAGGAAGTAGCACGTAAAGTGAACTAGTAGACTCATTGAGGCTTCCAGTCAGGTTGGGTGCTCAGACTAGCAGCACCAAAGTAAAGGTGGCTGGTTAAAGTAAGTTACAAGCCTTGATTACTTGGTTATGAGCTAGAGGCAAGGAAGGATGTAGTACTTGCAACAAATAATTATTTGAAATTTGCGGAATATTAATATGAAAATGTATTTGTTTATTTGTTAGAAACCAGTATGCCTATTACAGGGGGGCTTCTCTAGCCCAGTCACACCACAGCAAAAAAATAATTGCTGTATTGATATTGTTATACACACAATATACAACAGTAACAGAGTCCTCTAAGAAGGCAAGAATTGGGCCACCATGAAGTTTCAAATCGGTTTATAGAGTACAGTCCTCCACAAAGTGAATTATGTGTCCCCAGAGTTATTTCTGTTCTCTTCCTACTAAAGGGGAAACATGGTTGTGGGTAGATGACACAGCTCTCTGTGGAATGGGTTAAGTGACTCATAGTGCTCAAAAGTCTGCTGACAGAAATCTGTTTAGGGATCTAGAGCTGTAGAAGCTGCCAGTTATGCATAAATCTGCTAAAACAAGGGTGGGCACTATGGTTGGCAATTGGGCTCATCATATTACTGCACATGCAGTGTGTACTTTATGCACATCAAGAATACCCACATGTAATATTTCCAATGGTCTCTATCTAGTCAGCTCTGTACAACAGTCCAGCAGTGTCCATTTATACAGGGGGGTCGATCTGTCTTCTGAACTTCTGTACTACTGTACTTTTTAAAGACCAAAAAATATTCAACAGGGTTACACATGCAAAAAGACAAATCCACACACTGTTCACAGTTTGTTTCCCAAAGACAGTCCTTTCATTGGCTAAGGCACATGCCTTCACCCAATGATCCTAATCCTTAGCAGGCCATCATGTCCTAATATTGACAAAACCTACAACCTTGCTTTCTACCTCAACAGTCATTGAATCGGCCCTGTCGTCTCAACCTACCAACTTTCTTTTGTCAATCTTCTTCTCTTGTACCTTTTACTAAAACCATCCCAATACACATCCTCCTTTCAGGAACAATCAGGGTCATTCTGGTATTTTTTCTTTTTTTTTTACATTCTAGTATGCATTGATACTTCTGTTTCCCTATAGCTGCGAAATCTGGTCAACCTTAGGACAGATGCTTGTGTGCTGTGAAATGAGCACTTGGATTAGCTTTTGAGCCTATAAAGAAGGCGCTGGGCAGATGAAGGTAGAAAATATTAACGCTTAGGTTAGGTTTTCTAACGTGTCCAACCAATTTCACTCTGCGATTTGTTAACTCTGGTCTGTATGCAGATGTCTTTACACATGAGATTGCTGTCCAATCTGGCCATTTTTTGGTCATCTAATACCTAAAGGCCACCTTATGTTTCTTGATTGTACCTTGCCATCTGACCTTTCCCAGACACACTGTCAGCCATAGGCGTGTGCACAGGGTGTGCCAGGTGTGGCTGGGCACACCCTAATCACCCTGTGAGTCCCCCTGTTTAGATCTCTGCTATTTTACAAAAGCCTCCTAAAGAAATAATAAAGATAAAAACTATTGCCACTGTCCACTGCCCTACTGACACCAAACTTTACCCTACTGACACCCTCTGTTGCTCTGCAGACACCGTCAGTATATATACACATGCAGAAACATGTAAATATGTTTGAGCTTTGGGGTGCACATCCTAATGCAATAGGCTGTGCAAACCTATGTCAGCCAATGGGGTTGATCTACTAAAAGCAAAACCAAAGTGCACTCCAAGTGCACTGTAAGTGCACTTGGAAGTACAGTCGCTTTAGATCTGAGGGGAAGATCTGAAACGAGGGGAAGGTCTGCTGATTTTATAATCCAATCATGTGTAGCACACGGACCCTTTTCCCTTGCTTTGGCTCACTTGCAGGAAAAAGCCACACCGTACTATATGCCCGTACCCTCCTGGATGAGGAGGTTAAGCGGTGTTATGTATTTGGGTCCCACAGCTAGGTTCTTCCATCAGTTGGTTCTCGTCTCCTAGGATATAGGGACAAGTCTCTGTTTTCCCCCCAGTAATTCCAATGTCCACACCACTTTAAACTCCAACGTTGAGTTTATTTTCTCAATGTTCAGCAGATAGGAAAGGATGGAAGAGAGACAGGACAGCAAGGTTTGGGAGGTTAGTCCAGGCACAATCTCTACTCTATCCCAGAGTAGGGTCAGCTCACCCGGATAGTCTCTTACAAAGTGGATCCTAGCAGCCGAAGTGATGCTCGGACGTTTGATCGAGTTCTTTTCCTAGATGCGATCGGGAGACTCTCTGCCACAGAATCTATCAGACCCCGGACCTCTTAGCTTCTGGTACATAAGGACAGGTGCTAGCAGCAGCACATTACTAGGCCCTTGGTGGATAGAAGAATCCCTCCAGAGAGTTACCGGGCCCCTTCCTTCACTGTGAACTCTCTCCGGTCCGTCAGAAAGGTCCTCCCCCGGCCTCCTCTTCTTAGAAGCGGGCTCCCTCGCGAGGGACACCCTGGGACATCTCCTTCTTGAAGCGGGCTCCAGCTAAAGGTGCTGGGCCCAATGTTGAAGATGCAGCCCCAGGACTAAAGGTGCCTGGGACTGGTGCACATGTGGCCCCATGGCCTGGAGGGCCATGCGCCACGCACTTGGACTCCGACTCCTCTCCTCCTCCAGAACGAAGACCCCTCCCAGGCGGCATCTACCCCTTATGTATCCTCTCCCAGCATGCACAGCAGGCCGACCACACCCACTGTACCGCTGCCGAGAGAGGACACCCTAAGGCACAGCACTAATACCAGTGGCTCAACCCTGACCCATTATGGCAGTGCCACCCACAGGCCACAGGGAACTGCACACCAGTATACCACCTGGAAATAAAATAGCACAACCTACAAATTGAGAACGGTCTGAGCCCAACTACTATCTCAGACCAGCCCCTAAATTTGGGCACATAGCACCCCTAAATGAGGTGGGCGCTACATATGTACAAGCAAAAATGCTGTTTTTTATTTTCCTTGCATGTCCCCCTCAGATCTACAGTGACTGTACTTCCAAGTGCACTTGCAGTGAACTTGTAGTGCAAATTAGATTAGCCTTTAGTAAATAAACCCCAATGTCTTTACTGGGTTGCTGCAATGCAGAGCGATATACCTTTACTGAGAAACCCTGCTGCTTTTAACCACTGATGTCAAAGCAAAATAATACAGTGTTTTGGTTCCCCCAGGGGGCAAGTATAATGTGCTTATCACAAATACAGATCGGAACTTGCTAAATACATATTAGGTAGAAGGCAACAAATCAATGGAACCCTCCCAAAGAAAGCTTATAGAAAAACATAGAAAATGTCATGGTGGGAGCCAAGGCCAAGATCCTAGAATACAGTACTAGTCAGGGTGCCAACATGTTTGCCTTTAGCTTTTAGTAAAGGAATGTGAGATAGTATGAAGAAACATGCTATAGTATTATTAAGTACCGCAGTTCCCTATTGACCTTCTCTAAGACAGCAATTTATTTATTTTTTTAAAGAAATTAAAATATTCAGATTGATTGTACCTCTAAGATCTAATAATCTGAATTTTGATCCCCTTTCAATCCGATAAGGTTCAGTGAAGTCTGATGAGAAACCTGAATAGATCCATGGAAATTGTATTAAGTATGGCTGAAAAAAACAATCTACATTAGGTGAAATGTTGTTTACAGGCCCCGACCAACTCCGTGATACATATTGGAGAGTTTGCAATCTTGAACCACTATTAACCAAGACCCTATAAGCTTACTGTTTTGAAGCAGCAGGATAAGGATGACACCAAAGTAATTAACAATTTAAAAAGGTCAGCAATAGCCCTGATGCATCAAGTTGTCTAAGGCAGTGGTTCTCAACCTCCGTCCTCAAATACCCCCAACGGGCCATGTTTTGGGAACTTCCCTTAGACAAAAATAGCTCTTATCACTACCATATCATTGATATTGATTTAAGGGAGCTGTACAAAGTAAAGCAAAACCCAAAAACATGGCCCGTTGGGGGTACTTGAGGACTGAGGACGAGAACCACTGGCTTAAGGCATGCTTAAGTGATTTCTAAATCAATGTTATATGTCAATTTAACATGTCCTAAAGTGGAACTCCGAATTCCCCCACTCTTACTACACCTTCCCTGAAGGATCTATTAAAAAATTCCTTTTTCCTGTACTCATCAGGCAAGTCTAGTGCCATCAAAATTCCTTCCTCTTCTTCCTCTGTGGTGGCGGTGGGTGGGTCTACTTCCTGGGCTTTTTAGTGGTCATGTGATGATTGGCACTTAGTCTAGGAGTAATGTGAGAACAGACTACATGGGGACTGACTCTCGGAGTCACAGGAAGTAGGCTGGATGATAGTGGAGGGTCATCCAACTCAGAAAACAACATTTGTTGATTCGTCAAAACAGTGCAGCACTCGGGACAAGGTGAGTATTGCAGAGAAAACGGCTTTCCTATTTTTAATGGTGCAAGATAACATATTAAAACAAGCTCAAGATTTGTATTCTAAGCGCTATTTAGCATTTTTTACGCAAAACTTGATGAACATGCCTGGATTGGAACAAAAAACAGGCCCGGGCATTCCAGACCGAGCAGGACCCCCAGACTGCAACGCAAACCCCACCAACTGCCACCCTCCCAAACCCCCCCACTGACAGACTCCCCCATCTACTGCCCTTACTCCCACCCCAACTACAAACCCCCAACCCCCCAAATACCACCCTCTCCCTCCACTGACATATTCCCAACCCACCCTCACCTGGCTACAGCTGCTGTGAAATCCTGTATCCCCCATGTATCCCCAATGTTAATAATGATGTTTCGTGACTGTCTCCCCGCTTAGCTGTCAAGGTGCTCAAGCTTGTGTGGTGCCTGTGTCTCAAAAATACAAACAATAATCGCGCTACTAACACATATAAGCAGCTACAATACCTGTGGAGAAGGGCAAAAAACAAACAATATACAAAAAATGTAGCGCTATGTGTAAAAATAAAAATAAAAATAACACCCAAGTGCAGTGCTCTAAATGACTTAAATCACAAAGATTCTATAAATGAGTCCAACTGTGAAAAATAGTAAGTTAGAAAAAGTCTCTGATGACCAAAACGTGGATGTTGCTGAAACTTCCAAAACAGAATGGTGACACCCCAGACGATGCAAGTTATTGCGAAACGCGTCGGGAGACTCCACTGCTGCCACTGAGTGTTTTGCAAAGCGCTATGTTCATGGATTGAATTGCCAACTGGGATCCCATATGTACGGATATACATATACCAAGCCTGTTTGACCCTACGGACGTACGTCTATTGGGTCCATTTCATCCGGTAAGCCTCCCCTCCATGTGGTGGTGGTTACGTTACAAGTCACTTGTTTTTTGAAAGGTCACCATTCTGTTTTGGAAGTTTCAGCAACATCCACGTTTTGGTCATCAGAGACTTTTTCTAACTTACTATTTTTCACAGTTGGACTCATTTATAGAATCTTTGTGATTTAAGTCATTTAGAGCACTGCACTTGGGTGTTATTTTTATTTTTATTTTTACACATAGCGCTACATTTTTTGTATATTGGTGCCTGTGTCTCCACCAACTACTCAGTATGTAAGGAGTTACCTGAGTTCAGTTACCTCTTTGAGTTCAGCCCAGAGCTTGGCTTCTTTTGCCTGAATCCGAAGCATGCGCAGTTGCTGCAGAGAATACAAATCTTCACGCTACAGCGGGAAAGCAGACACAGGCATGGCCACACAGTGGGAGGTGAGCGGTGACTGCAGCCCACGTCAGCCCCGTTCGAACCTCAGCCACCTCCCGCTGGGAGGCCCAGTCACCAACACGCCGCTCCTGCCAGGACTTGCGGTTTAGCGGCCCCGGGCAAACTGGGCAAATGCCCAGTGTGCTCTATGGCCAGTCCGGGCCTGTTGATGAATCAGGGCCAATTTGTTTCTAATAATAGAAAACAGCCAAAGTTACAATGGTGATGCAAATGGAGTAACTCTGTTCTATTGAGCGGTGAACTGAACCCATTGGGACAAGAAAAGGGACCTTCATGTGAACACAGTTGAGTCAAAAACAATAACAAAAGAAAAAGAAACAAATTAAATCACATCCTTTGTGCACTTCCACAATGCTAAAACAACTTGTTTGTTTGAAAGATTTCACAAGAAAACACAGGCACAACAGCCAATAGTTTTAGCCACTGTTGTTCAGCAGAAATGCATTATAAATAATAGGAAATGCTGTATGTCAGGAGGCTTTCCTGTCCGTCATTACTGTCAAAAATGTTGGCAGGTGGGGAAAATGAAAGTCATTTGATGGGTTTATCCAAAGTTCCCATGTTTTAATAAAGGTGCCCCCCTCCCTCTTTCCACACTTAGCTCATAACTGTAATTGTTATGCAGTTTGTTTTAGTGTTCTGAACATTATAGAACATTTTCCATATTCAGACAACTTACATCTCTGGGGAAAGGAGGGATACCCTCTTTTAGTGGGGCTGCCCCTGCACTGCATGGGTTAAATGCTCATTTTGGTTTAAGGGGCCACAAAAAACACCTTTTTAGGCACCTAACCCCCTGCTCCTCTGGAATCTTGCTCTCTCCTCTTTCCCCCTATGCTCTGGCAGTGGACTGTTCCTCAGTGTACGCACATTCAATGTAGGGCTACGAGCTCTGCATTGGTCCTGATGACATGATATAGGAGGACCTGCGACCACTGGAGCATTGGGGAGATGAGGCTTCGGGCAGGGGCGGATCCAGGGGGGGGCAACAGGGCAATTGCCCCCCCCCCCCGAGACCATCTGTCACACTCACTTGCTTGCTCTGTTTGTTTTTTTTTGCACCTGATCTCCCGAACTTTGGGGACCCGGTACCAGCCGGCCATAGGTCTGGTGTCTGGGGGACCTACGGCCGGGGAGCACTGATTTTTTAAAGCCGGGCACCCCTTCCATAGACTCCAATGTTAAATGGTAATTTCTCCGGTGATTTTGCGGACCCGGTACCGGCCGGTCGTAGGTCCCCTGGACCCCAAACGTGGCACATATGTAGCCCCATATCTCCTCTATAAGTGTGCAAAGTTTGGTGTCTGGGAGACCAACTGCCGGGTAGAACAGATTTTTCAAAGCCGGGCAATCCTTCCATAGACTCCCATGTTAAACATCAGTCTAAGCATGGGCAAAGTGAGGCATGGGCACAGTGAGGCAAAGTGAGGCACAGTGAGGCACAGTGAGGCATGCAGATGGACACCCTAGGCTTATACTCAAGTCAATTAATTTTTCCAGTTTTTTGGGGTAAAATTAGGTGCCTCGGCTTATATTCGGGTCGGCTTATACTCGAGTATATACAGTACTTGTTCTGCGGCTGCCGCTGCCTCTCTGAGTCTCTCTCTCAGTTTCTCACATCAGCCGATCAGCGGCGCCGAGAGAGAGACTCATCTAATGTAGTTACGCGGCTCACTGACACGATACCAGGTGTGGAGGAGAAGGTGGGTGGAGCCTCTTCCCTGCACTCGTTGCTAACGCCTGGACCGCTTGGCGTCTAGCAACGAATGACATCAGTGAGTCACGTCGGGCTGCTCTGCAGGCAGGTGCGATAGCGCGCGGCTCCACAGACGGGTAAGAAAGCGGGCGGCTACGGTTCGTGGGCAGACTGTGCTGCTCAGTGTGTTGACAGCGCAGGTGAGAGTGAGAGAGCAGGCTCAATGTGTCAAAAGTGTCCGATGTGTCTGCCATAATGTCGCAGTCGCGAAAAAAAATGCTGATCGCCGCCATTACTAGTAAAAAAAAAAAAATTAATAAAAATGACATAAAACTACCCCCTATTTTGTAAACGCTATAACTTTTGCGCAAACCAATCAATAAACGCTGATTGCGTTTCTTTTTTTACCAAAAATATGTAGAAGAATACATATCGGCCTAAACTGAGGAAAAAAATGTTTTTTTTATATATTTTTTGGGGATATTTATTATAGCAAAAAGTAAAAAATATTGCATTTTTTTCAAAATTGTCGCTCTATTTTTGTTTATAGCGCAAAAAATTAAAACCGCAGAGGTGATCAAATACCACCAAAAGAAAGCTCTATTTGTGGGAAAAAAAGGACGTCAATTTTGTTTGGGAGCCACGTTGCACAACCGCGCAATTGTCAGTTAAATCAATGCAGTGCTGAATCGCAAAAAGGGACCTGGTCTTTATGCTGCATATTGGTCCGGGGCTTAAGTGGTAAATTGAAACAGTTAATGTTTACAAGCTGAAAAAAGATTCCACCAAAGGCGCATTCAGGAGGGGAGCTGAAGAGCAGAAAAAAACCCAGAACGCACCGAAATGCATGCAAATGCTAGATTAATACATTTCAATGGCAAGAATAAATGTATATTCTGACAAATAGAATACTTTAATGCTCAAATGCTAGATGCGCTTAAATGCTGCTAAATGTGTGTACAATACTTGGCTTTAAACAGAATTTTCCTGCCAGGAGTTCTGGCATTCAGAGGGGGACTTTATAGATGCTCCATGTGCATAATTGAAAACAACCAAGGTCCTATTGTGGTTAAAGGAGTATAAAACTCTACTTTACTGAGGTCCAGACATAATGCAAAGTCCTTCTCTATTTATTTGACAGCAAAATAATGATTACACAAATACAGTAAACCCTTGGATTGAGAGTAACTTGGTCTGAAAGTGTTTTGGAAGACAAGCAATTTTTTAAAATAAATTTTGACTTCATATACAAGCGATGTCTTGATATACAAGTAGCGCCATGTCATAACTGAGTATAAAAGAAAAGAGAGGCGCCTCTAAGTGTAGCAATATGGTTACATTTAATGAAGGTACAACATTTAGCAACTCACATGGTTGATGATTAAAACAGGCACATCTAAGTATGCAGACATCCGGGGTAAGGCTGTCCACATAGACCGTCCTCCGCACCGCCATCAACATCATCTCTTCTATGCTGCACTCCACGGGCGCTTCAAGCCTCGCTTTCAGATCGCTTTACTGCAGGGTAGTCTTCCCGGTCATGATTGCAGACTGACAACGGTGAGAGCCGGCGGTGCGGAGGACGGTCTATGTGTACACCTTTCCCCCGGATGCTAGAGCTGCACGATTCTGGCCAAAATGAGAATCACGATTGTTTTTGCTTAGAACAAAGATCATAAATCTCTCACGATTCTCGCAGCGTAACATTATCTTTCACATTATAAAAAAAAATGAGGCTAACTTTACTGTTTTTTTTTTTCATTCATTAAAATTGAATTTTACCCAAAAAATTGCGTTTGAAAGACCGCTGCGCAAATACAGTGTGACATAAAATATTGCAACAACTGCCATTTTATTCTCTAGGGTCTCTGCTAAAAAAATGATATATACTGCTTGGGGGTTCTAAGTAATTTTCTAGCAAAAAATACTGATTTTAACTTGTAAGCAACAAGTGTCAGAAAAAAGTTTAGTCTTTAAGTGGTTAAACTGATCTCATTTACAAACTGAAGTTCATCCCTTTGATCTAAAGAACTAAATTATTACAACGTTTCTCTTTATCTCTGCCTAAGCTAAACTTGGCAGGCTGCCTGTTTTTTTTTTTTGACAGTTGTCAGCTGTGAGCTGAGAACTCTCTGCATGGAATCTGTGTTAAGATCGAGAGGGGGGTAGACTGGCAATCTCGATTTTTTAACAATTAATCGTGCAGCTCTACCAGATGCCTGCATACTTAGATGTGCCTCTTTTACTCATCAACCATTTGAGTTGCTATATGTTGTACCTTCATTAAAAGTAACCATATTGCTACACTTAGGGGCACCTCTCTTCTCTTTTATCCTCTGGAGCTCCTGCTGGATTTTGCTTGTAATCCCCTTATGGGGGCTTCCATTTGTAGATGACATTTTATGGTTACACAACCTATCACATTGCTATAATCTTTTTATATGGACTATAAACTGAAGATCTTACGAATAAATGGTTGTGGAACAAATCTTCTGAGTTTCCATTATTTCTTATGGGGAAATTCGCTTTCATAGCAAGGTTTTACTGTATACAGTATGTATTTATTACATACATAGATCATATCATACATAAAGTGTTTATCAGTTAAAAACAGGTAATAGCCTTGAACAGAGAGATCAACAACCAATAGAAAATAAACACATTTTGAACCTCCTGCACAAACTAGGTATATGCACCACCTCAGCTGCTGAACACAAATATCCTTCTAGATATTAAATGTAACTGTGCAATGCTATCCAAAAAGTGATTAAGAAGTTTTTACAAATAAAATTAACATAAACTTAAATATATTACTGTGCTGCAAGAAACACAAATGCAAACATATTTCAAGTTCTCCCAAAATATCATACATAAAGTGATATAGTGTTTCCTACAATCCGTAATCTGTGTTCCAAGCAAAAAGTCCCTCTTTCCTATTCACTGTGTAATAATTCACAATAAACCAATGTTCCATGACAACGTTGGAAATAAATAACTCCTTCTTCCCCCACTCTACCATGCATTCACCAGATTTGCAGACCTCTCAACATAATAAGCAGGTCTACGTTTTACATATGTAGCGATGGCCCCGTGGGGTTGCTACGTGTTACAGCATCCACACATTTCACCCTGCTCCCAGACATCCATTAGACACACTTCTCAGTCAATGAACAGTCTCTTGCTTGTTTTTGTTGTTTTTATTAGGGGATTGAACTTTGTTGGGGAAAAGGGACATGGGATGCCCATAGAATGAATATTGCTTGGCAGAATAAAAGTAGCTGCGTCACACTTCTCAGCAGAGTAAAAGTAACTGCGCATATACTTCTCAGTAGAACAAAAGATGGTTGACTCTAAACTTGACAGTCCTTTCCTCAGCACACTTCCTCCAGCACACTACTTAGGAGCACATACTGTCCAACTTTAGTCTCCTGTCAAACCATCAGCACATGACTAGGCCTCACTCTGAACAAGTCCTTGGTGGGCTACTGACCCCAGCAAGTCTGATTGCAAATCCTGCCTGCCCTCCTGGCTGCAGCAACTTGACACAAAACTCCCAAAGTCTCTCCCTCTGGCTCTACATCCAGCTCCACTGGCATGTCTCTTCCAGAGCTTTCCACTGTGCTTTCAACTTACCGACAGCTGGCCTCGATCCCTCCTGGATGACTTTACTCCGGATGTGCTGACCAACTGTCCTTCCAGCTCCTGTTCCAGGACACCTCTCCATGACTGTGAAAGGAGAGGCTCCCTCATAGCTCCCGAGCTCCCCGCCTGAGGTACACCCCCCCCCAGAAAGGGTGCTCCCTCAGACACAACAGTCTAACACTCCATCATCCAGTTCACCCAGCCAACAACTCCTCCCCCAGCAGGCTGACCATGGGTATATGTAGGAGGCCGGCCCCCTGCCAAGCCTAGTTGGGGATTGGTCAGGGCTCCCACATGCCACTCCAGCTCTCCGCCCTGCCCCTTTTCCAGAACCTTCTCCCTGGAAACGTAGGCGGTGCCCAAGAGCTGAGGCACATGTCGGTCACCTACTGCTATACTAAACCACTTCCCTGCCCCCAAATCAAAACAAACAGGCCTAGCTCACAGCATAGGCCTGCCCAAATTTACCTGCGCTGGCAGCTTACAAAAAACCCTACACTAGCACCTACCTACCTAAAGTAGAGGGTGCTACACATACATATATACTGTATATGAATATTGTGAGGGGGTTAGCTCGGCAGCGGGTGTGTGTGACCCCCGGGATGGGCTCCCCACACAAAACAGGCCCAGCAAACGGAGGTTGTGGTTTTCAAAATCAAAAAGGTGCGGTTTATTTTCTATTTACAGTGACAAAACACAGCAAAGCAAAAGAAACATAAACAAAATAAATCCTGGTCAAGTTGACCTCTGACTAAACATACAGGTTTCCTAACTAACAACTGGGATCAGCCTAGGGCTGTCCTAGTCCCTAAGTCCCTGGTTTTAAATGTCCAAGCAAATAGCCACACAGGCTTTGTCTCACCGCACAGGGGTTCACTCTCCCTAGACAGTCCACACAGGTCTGGTTCCAGGCATGAGCTAACATCTAATGAAGCTGGGAGTTCTTATAGAGGCCTAAATGAGCTGACAAGCTTCAGCTGGTCTCATCAACTCCCTGTCTGCACGACGCCCAGCCCTCTCCCTAGAGGTATGAGTCATCCATGAGCCCACTAGCCTTAGCTGGGCTTATACAACTCTCCACCTAGTTGTATAAGTCGGCGTAAAGCCTGAATCTGGGCGAAATATATCTACCCCCCTGGATGCAACCAGGTGACTTTACCTTCCTGCTGTCACAATATATATCTATATATATACACAGTATATATCATCAGCTTTCTGCAGCAGGAGGAAGCAGAACACTTCACAGTCACAGCCCGCTCTCCTCTATGGATGGTCGAATATAAACAGACCGCCTGTCCATTTACACCCGATTGCCATCTGATCTGCTACATGGATGGGGAATCTTTTTAGCGGATCGGATTGGATGTCGGTGGGTGTAAACAGCCGCCACTCCATAAAGAGAAAATAGAAGGTCGGATCGAGTCCGCCTAAAAAACTGACAGTGAAAAAGACCTTATACAGTTACACAGAGTAACCTTCACAGAAGGTGAGGGGCTGCAGGGAAGCTAGTCTGTCTGAGACATTTGTGAACACAGCCACATCTCTATCCAGACACTGACCCTGAATGATACCTGAACAAAGATGACTCTGGCCTTCTAGACAAAACAATTAGGGATTTGTCAGAGAAAGTAATGTAATCTCTAAGCGATAACTAATACCTGGAAGTGTTACACTTACACATTGTTTAACATGCATGCGCTTAAAGTAGGGGTAAAGCTAACTAATCTAAAAATGCTCCTTCCCTCTCCTAACACCTATTCTAACTAACCTGTGTAAAAAAAGTTCTGTATACTTACCTATTTTGAAGCTGTTCTGGTCCAGCCATGTGATCTGGCTCCCCTCTGTCCTCTGTCCGCCACCAGCGGCTGCAGGGGAGAGGAAGGAGTGTAAACAACAGATGGCCCATAGTAAGCCTATGGGTGATGTCACTACTCAGGCAATACCAGCTGTTCTCTCCTCTCCCCTGCAGCTGGAGCTTTCTGACACAGGAGAGATCACGTGACTGGACTGGAGAGGCTTGCAAATAGGAAAGTATATATGCATCTTTCACAGGTGCATCGGAATAGGTGGCAAAAGGGCGGTAGGGAGTGTTTTAATGATTAGTTAGCTCTATCCTGGAATTCTGCTTTACCATGAACTAATATATCTGGCACTAGGTCCACTTCAAAGCAAGGGTTCCGTTGATGTTGTTAGACAACAGTAGGTTCACATATGAAAACATTAACATACATCCTCACCAATTCAACTCCTACTGGGACATATCTTGATTTATCACCCATCCTGGCAGACCTGTTGTACAATCCCTTTTTTCCTATCACTGACACAGCCTTGATTTAGGTAACACTAATTGTAACTGATTTTCTTTTCATATGGTCTGCCCATTTATTTTATCACTGAAAATCACAAAGGCCTATGAATCTAATTTTGTTTTATCATTAGCTATGAGGGATTAGGCTCAGTAGACCAAATGCGCGTTTTTCCTCATATATGTCACTTTCAAAATGCAAGGGAGAAGAAGCAGGGACATTCGGATCTTCCAGTCTTACATCTACTGTATTTAGCTGCCATTCAGGCAATGATCCCATTAGCCCCTCAAACCAGTCTAAAATCAGTATACTGTAAGAACACATATTTCACATGGTGGTATGTATATATCTTCTACTAAAAGTAAGATAAAAGTATAATAAATATACCAATTAATTGAATTCCTTGGCTCTGTTCCCCTCCGCACTCTGCAGCAAGATGGAAGACAGAGCTGGACGGCTGACAGGTTGAAAATAAGGATGTGTGATTGGATAGATGAAAAGATTTGCACGCACTTAAGCAGGAAACAGGCACACGAGTTCAGTTTATGCACTTCAATAAACACAGACCTTAATGCAGATAATTGTCATGTTAAAGGGAGATTTAAAAATAAAAAAGAGTTTTATAGTCTATACATATGCAGGCTAAATAAACCGCAACGTTGCAAAGCTAAATAAACTCACAATATGTGTAAGTATTCCAACAGGAATACTCTACAGCTATTTCAATAAACAAAGGCCCACTATGGGAGCAGGTCATTGACGCCTTGGTGCATAGCAGCATAAGTATGCGTCAGTTACCTTGATAATAAGTCTGACAAATGCATTCCCAAGCAATTTTTGTACCTATTCTAAATAACATATAAGGCTTTTTATTTGACATGTTGTTTGACAGCTCTGTTTTTATCATAGGCCAGCAAAGAAAGATCACATTTTAATATTTTTAAAATGATTTATTATTTTTCATAATGAAACTGTATTTGGCAGTTACCCTATTAAATAGATGACGCCGCAGATGAGCACTGTAGCCTGATGGTGGCAGTGTTTATCGACAGGTTAAAGGCTTTCATTTTTTTTCTGAAGTCTCCACCTGCAATGTGATAACTATTTCATAACCAGCATGCTAATTACATGACTTCCCAGATAGCAAGGATAACTTTCACCAAAATTTGTGGCAGTGTTGAAAAGCCTGCTAACTTTCTGCACATTTTCACTGGCAAGTTATACACTTCCAGAGCTCAAGTTCTAGTTGACACTTTTCCAATTTGTAGCAAATTTGCGTGGCAAATCTCTTTCAAGAGCAAAGTTGAAGTGGTGAGTCTACAAGAGCTCTGCATGTCTACTACTTGAAAATTCAGCCACAGTGACCCCTGTGGTGGGATGACTATTGCACAACATAACTGAACCAGAACTTGCAGCAGACTTGCAGAATGTTTGCAAAGAAAGTTGATCTGCAGTCATGCAATGCGGACTTGCTGCAATTGTGCAACAAACTTGTGAAGCCTGGCTAATACTGACAATTAGGTGCCAGGTACTTTGCTGCCACCTCCAGGACTGCTTCACATGTAAATGAGACCTGAATATTCACTGAGCTTACTGAATAAGATTAAGCTGTGCTTATTCCAATCAATAAATCAATCATGTGCATAAAAATATTAGCATTTTTCAATCACATGGGAGGATATTCTGAGTCCTCTTAGATTTTACAGGGAGTAGCACTGATATCATTACATCACTGCTGCTCTTTGTATCAATAAACTATAAGTGCAGGGGGCTGTGCTCATGGTGCCCTGCTGTCATCGTCTTTCCTCAGCCTTCTGGGTTGAGTGATGCTAGGCATTATTCAGCCTGTAAGACTGAAGACATCTTGGGAAGAGTTTCTGCATGGAACAGTGCTCAATTGAGTAACGCAGCTAGAGCTTTTTTTAATTTAATCAGTTCCCGACCGACTCCTGTACACATACGTCGGCAGAATGGCACGACTGGGCAAAGTAACGTATATTTACGTCACTTTGAAATTCCTGCTCGATGTTTGCCAGTGTACCGCGATCGGGTCACAGAGCTGCAGAACGGGGAGAGGTAAGTGTAAACAAGCATCTCCCCGTTCTGCCTAGTGACACTGTCACTGATCGTATGCTCCCTCTCATCGGGAGCAGCGATCAGTGACGTGTCACTCGTAGCCACGCCCCCTAACAGTTAGAATCACTCCCTAGGACACACTTAACCCCTTTATCGCCACCTAGTGGTTAACCCCTTCACTGCCAATATCATTTTCACAGTAATCAGTGCATATTTATAGCACTGATCGCTGTAAAAATGACAATGGTCCCAAAAATGTGTCAAGTGTCCGATGAGTCCGCCATAATGTCTCAGTCACGATAAAAATCGCTGATCACCGCCATTACTAGTAAAAAAAAAATGCCATAAAACTATCCCCTATTTTGTAGACGCTATAACTTTTGCGCAAACCAATCAATATACGCTTATTGCGATTTTTTTTTTTACCAAAAATATGTAGAAGAATACGTATTGGCCTAAACTGTGGAACATTTTTGTTTTTTTATAGATTTTTTGGGGATATTTATTATCGCAAAAAGTAAAAAATATGGCATTTTTTTTCAAAATTGTCACTCTATTTTTGTTTATAGCGCAAAAAATAAAAACTGCAGAGGTGATCAAATACCACCAAAAGAAAGCTACATTTGTGGGAAAAAAAGTACGTCAATTTTGTTTGGGAGCCACGCCGCACGACCGCGCAATTGTCAGTTAAAGCGACGCAGTCCTCTGGTCTTTGGCCAGCCAAATGGTCCGGGGCTTAAGTGGTTAAACCACTAGGTAGATATTAAAAAAATTGCCTGAAGTTGGGCTTTAACTTACTCACCAGCTTCTAAAAAATACTCAAACCAAGCAACTACCATTTTTTAGAAGAAGGTCAGCAAAGGAAAACCTCCTTAATACTCTTACGACTCTTTTATATAATTCAGTTTTTCTTCTACCCTGGAAGTATTATACTTAAAGGATGTCTCAAAAGTGATATGGGCCAGAAATATTTAGACAGAATAAAGGTGGATAAAGCACCTGGACCAGATGGCATTCACCTACAGATCCTAAAAGAATTAAGCTCTGTCATTTCAAAGCCATTGTTTCTAATTTTTAATGACTGGAATGGTACAACTGGATTGGCGCAGGGCAAATGTGGTGCTCATATTTAAAAAAGGATCAAAGTCTTTACCAAGTAACTATCGACCTGTTTAACTTCTATAGTTGGGAAGACACTGGAGAGTTTATTTAAAGACCACATAGACGAGTTCTTGCTGGAAAAAAATATTTTAAGCAACAGACAGCATGGATTCATGAAATACAGAAGTTGTCAAACAAACCTAATTTCTTTTTATGAAGAGGTAAGTAAAACCTTTAACAGAGGGGTGGCTATGGACGTGGTATACTTGGATTTTGCAAAAGCACTTTAAACAGTTCCCCACACAGGTCTGGAAAGATCAATTTGTAAATGGATTGAAAACTGGCTAAAAAAACGAATTCAGAGAGTAGTGGTTAATGACTCTTAGGCCTCGTACACACGACCGATTTTCTCGGCAAGAACCAGCAAGAAACTTGCTGGCAGAGAGGTCTTGCCGAGTAAATCGGTCGTGTGTACGCTGCTAGCGTGTTTCTCGTCGAGAAAACCGACAAGAAACCTCGACGAGAAAATAGAGAACCTGCTCTCTATTTTCTCGTCGAGATTCTCCTCGGCGTGTTTCTCGACGAGAAAAGTGAGTGTGTGTACACTTACCTGTCCGCCCGGAAGCCCGCGCATGTTCGAAATGAATTTGACGCATGCGCGGTAGCTTCCTAGGCATACGTAGGGTATACCAAGATGGCGGCGACGGCATCGAATGTGACGAGCGCATGCTCGACGTAGTCGATGACGTCACTGCGTACACTCCTTTCAAAGAACCGCGGGTTCTTTGAAACGAGCGTGTGTACACTCGGCCGGGACAAGTTTCTTGTCCAAGAATCTCGTCGAAAAAAACGACATGTTTTTCTCAACGAGAATCTCGGCCGTGTGTACGAGGCCTCACTCTGAATGGTCTAAGGTTATCAGTGGTGTACCCCAAGGTTTAGTGTTGAGAGACTTTTTTTTTAATATCTTTATAAATGATACAGTATAGGGTCTGGGATTAAAAGTAGCATTTCTGTCTTTGCAGATGACACCATGCTATGCAGTGGAATAACATCCTTGCAGGATGTCTCAAACTTATAAGCCGACCTCAATGCACTGTTTAATTGGGCAACTAAGTGTCAAATTAGGTTTAATGCTGATAAATGTAAAGTTATGCACTTAGGGGCTAAGTATATGCATGCATCATACATACTTGGGGGAGTACAACTGGGGGTATCAATGGTGGAGAAGGATCTGGGGGTTTTGGTAGATCATAAGTTTAATATTAGCATGCAATGCCAAGCTGCGGTTTCCAAAGCGAGCAAAGTTCTTTCTTGTATTAGGAGAGGTATCGAATCCAAAGAGAGAGAGATATCATTTTGGCCCTGATCAAATCATTAGTAAGACCTCATCTGGAATACACAGTCCAGTTTTGGGCACCAGTTCTCAAAAAGGATATGGGGGAACTGGAGAAAGTACAGAGAAGGGCAACCAAACTGATAAGAGGCATGGAGAAGCTCAGCTATGAGGAAAGATTAGAGGAACTGAATTTATTCACTCTTGAGAAAAGGAGATTAAGGGGCGATATGATCAACATATACAAATACATAAAGGGCCATATAGTGAACTTTGTGTTGAGTTACTTACTTTAAGGTCATCACCCAGGACAAGGGGGCACTCTTTACGTCTAGAGGAAAAAAGATTTCATCTCCAAGTACAGAATGGTTTCTTCACAGTAAGAGCTGTGAAAATGTGGAATAGACTCACTGCAGAGGTGGTTCTGGCCAGCTCAGTAGATTGATTTAAAAAAGGCCTGATTTATTTCCTAAGTGTACATAATATAACTGGGTACTGACATTTATAGGTAAAGTTGACCCAGGGAAAATCCGAATGCCTCTCGGGGGATCAGGAAGGAATTTTTCCCCCTGCTGTAGCAAATTGGAGCATGCATTTCTGGGGGTTTTCACCTTCCTCTGGATCAACTGTGGGTAAAGGATTGTGTATATATATTTTTTTGGTTGAACTAGATGGACTTGTGTCTTTTTTCAACCTGACTAACTATGTAACTATGTAACAATATGTAACTGAACTAATCACACCTTTTACGTGTCAGGAAGATATAGATATTTTCTCTCATTTTCACTAGTATATATGTATTGCCAAAATACTTGAGCTAGCTTTAGAAAAATGTAGTCATCTTGTCTCTAACATGTACAGACCTCATGCCGCTAATAAAAATGTGAGTGTATGTGCGAGGTACAACGTGTGCTACACAAGTGTTGGCTACGTGTCTGACAAGCATCTTAGCGTTCAATTTCAAAACATGAAAAATGGTAAAGGTCTTTTTGGCCAGCAAGAAAGTGAGACATAATCGGTGAGGGAAAACAGCTGTGTGCGAAGTACATAGATACAATAGAAATTATTTTTTTGTTTGTTTCTTGTTGTTCATAATATATTAGAGTAAACCTGTCACAAACCTGGGCAATTCAAACTGAACAGATGATAAAAGTGCATAAGCAGTGGTTATCTTCTGTAAGCACAGCAGATCCAGAAATGTAGACAGCTGAAAATAAATGCAAATCTCAACTTTTACTGTAAATGCAGAGCTTGACCAGTGCTCCCAAATCTCCTTATTGGTTCAATAATGTGATGGGCAGCCTAACTGACTAATTGGGAGACTTAGGAGACAACTAATCTTGAATTTTAGGGCACAATCACACAATTGCGCTTTGTTAATGTGTTAGTGTGCGCTGTAACTATCATTACAATTTTTTTTACATTGTTTTGCCCCCTCTATGGGATAAAGTACATGTAGACTTCCTAAATCTAGTTACAATGTCTGACCTGTCCCCCCCACTCTCCCCGCACAGCAAATCCATTAGACATGTGCGATTAGTTTCGTACGAATCAGAAATTCGTACAAATTTTTCGAAATTTGTACATTTGTACGAATCCGAATTACGAATTTTTATGAATACGAATTCTGTACGAAATACGAAATTTTGTTTACGAATTTCGGATTCAAATTATCCAAATCCAAACTACCAAATAACGATTTTCAACTAATACGAAAGAAACAAACAAAAAAAAAAAAGTTACGAAAGTAGGAGTTGTGTCCAGACTCAACGAAAACAATGTACTCTACCCCGTCCGAAAGTACGAATTATGGTATTGAGCTTCCCTTTAATAGTGCCGTTGTACGTCTTATACGTCACCGTGTTCTTGGCATTCGGAATTTCCGACAACATTTGTGCGACCGTGTGTATGCAAAACAAGTTTGAGCCAACATCCTTCGGAAAAAAAATACACGATTTTGTTGTTGGAATTTCCGATCGTCTGTACGCGGCATGAGTCCGTAGAGTTCAATATTAACGTTTCGTACGAAATTCATATTTTGTACGAATCCGAATTAAATTCCGTACACGAATTGAGAATTACGATTTTTTTTTAATACGAAACGGAACGGAACGAAACGAAACAAATTTTGTTGACGGCTCCTATGTCTAAAATCCATGAACAGCTTGGAAGGAAATATGTCCATTGTACATGCAGCTCAGCTTGTCTCGGCTTAGAGCACTTTCCCCAGGCAAGCTGTGGCAAGAGCAATGCATAGACAGGAGACATATACACATTCTTCTCCCTTTGCGTTCCACTTGTCTCAGGAAAGAGTCCAGAGCTCAGACAAGCTGCAGTTACGGTACTTCTGTCTCCATCCATTTTATTGTAAGGTTTGCCGTAAAGGGAAAGGATGGGGGGCAGGTCGGACTTCATAACTAGACATAGGAAGCACCTAGCTGCATGGAACTAAGTACTATATATACTTTGTCCCATGAGAGCAAAACAATGTAAAAATATTTGTAATGATAGTTCTCATTTGGAGCAGCCTATTCTTTTAATTTTCTGATCATTATTCCAATCACACACATTCATGGTAAAATGGCTCATAAAAATGGTGGGTGCTGCAACGATTACCAGTTGGGTCCTGGAGACATCAAACATTCGAACATATTCGCCAGCACACCATGGATCGTCCAATTACGTCCAAAAAACTTTTATTGCAGAAAAATCACATCACAAAGGTGCAACGTTTCGGAGTCACGTAGGACCCCTTCGTCAGGCATGTGATGCCTGACGAAGGGGTCCTGCGTGACTCCAAAACGTTGCACCTTTGTGATGTGATTTTTCTGCAATAAAACTTTTTCGTACTCATGGTGTACTGGCGAATATGTTCGATCATTCTTTTAATTGGGCTACATACTGCACTAAAATACAAAAAAGGCAAAACATTTAGCTGCCTGCACCAAAACGCATGCCCGTCGCTTGGGTTTGTTGGGGTCGCATTCAAAAAGAACGGCACCAAATCGCACCAATGCATGTAATGTGAGTTATGGTAAACTGCGCATTGCTGCAAAACAATAGTGTGAATGGACCCTGAGACACAAAGTCGAGATTTACATAAATCAACTGCCTGTATCTCTAAATATACGCAATGTTTTGACCTGTGGCTCTTACTGAAGGTAACCTCTACTTTTCATCATTTCATTAATCTGAACTTCCAGGTTTATGTTGTAGTGACCCTGTCTCTAGCTAGAAGAAGTTCAGAAGCCAGAGTCATCCCTTGTGTCTACATAGAAGTGCTTTTTGTAGCGTTAGACACATACATTGTCATGTGTCATGACACGTGTTGAAATGATTTGACGTGCATTTCCATTGCATTTTTGAATGTAGGAATTGGAGTGAACAGTCTGTTATCAGTGCATCAAACTTAGGGTTGCTTAGGGTCGCTTTAACTGACAATTGCGCAGTTGTGTGACGTTGCACCCAAACAAAATTTATGTCATTTAGAGCTTTCTTTTGGTGGTATTTGATCACCTCTGCGGTTTAAATTTTTTGCGTTATAAACAAAAGAAGATCGACAATTTGAAAAAAAAAATATTTTTTTACTTTTTGCTATAAAAAATATTCCAAATTTAATAAAAAACAAAACAAATTTCTTCATCAGATTAGGCCAATATGTATCCTTCTACATATTTTTGGTATAAAAAAAAATCGCAATAAGCATATATTGATTGGTTTTTCTCAAACGTTATAGCGTCTATAGGGGATAGATTTATGGCATTTTCATTTTTATTATTTTTTAATAGTAATGGCGGCGATCAGCGATTTTTATCAGGATTGCAGTGGACAGATCAGATACTTTTGACACTTTTTTGGGACCATTGACAGTTATACAGCGATCAGAGCTAAAAATAGCCACTGATTACTGTATACATGTCACTGGCAGGGAAGGGGTTAACACTTGGGGGCGATCAAGGGGTTAAATGTTCCCTCAGTGTGTGTTCTAACTGTTGGGGGATGGGACAGACTGGAGGAGAAGACCAGTCATTATTCCTAAGCATTAGGAACAACAGATCTGTCTCCTCACTCCTGACAGAACAAGGATTTGTGTGTTCCCCATTCTGGCTCTGTCAGGAGCGATTGCGGGTCCAAACTGACGCCCCCTGTATCCCTTAAAGTGTCCGCCATACAGCTATGGCAATTTGCGCAGGGGAGCCATTTTGCCAACATAAAACTACGGCGGGCGGGCGGGTGGTCGGCAAGTGGTTAAAGTGGTTCTAAAGCTTTTTTTTGTATTAAAATAACAAACATATCTATACTTACCTGCTCTGTGCAATGCTTTTGCACATAGCAGCCCCGATCCTCTTCTTCTGGGCAGTTGGGAAACTGTCCAATGAGGAGAGAAACAAAAGTTGGTGTCGGAAATTCCGACCGTATGTACACAATTCAAAGCACAAAAATTCTACGCATGCTCAGAATCAATTCGACGCATGCTCGGAATCATTGAACTTAATTTTTCGCGGCTCGTCGTAGTGTTGTACGTCACGGCGTTCTTGACGTTTGCAATTTTCCGACAACATTTGTGTGACCGCGTGTATGCAAGACAAGTTTGAGCGAACATCAGTCAGGAAAAAAATCCACGGTTATGTTGTCGGAATGTCCGATCGTGACCAGAAAATGGTCAGATAATGTGTTGCCATGTATTACAGTGCACTACACAGACATCCCAAGTCTCCTGCGAGGTCCGGGAGCCTCCCGCATTTCGGGTGCAGCTCCCAGACACCCGCAAGTGCTGCCCGATATCCCGGGTGCAGGGCCGGCACTACCACTAGGGGGCGCTGTCTGGCTTCCGGCAGGGCTGCATTTAGCCCATTCTATGATGCTGTCATATTCCCTGGGCTGGGGGGAGGCACGCAGTTCATCCAGAAGGGCCCAGGAGAGACTTTAGATAGAGGGACTTATTTTTCTTTTTCGGTGGACTTACCCAACAACCAGCGCCGGCGCTGCATTAAAGTGGATGTAAACCCACTCTCATCCTTTCTAAACTACTGCCATAGTGCTGATCTATAAGGATATAGATGCCTCCTGCATGTATCCTTACCTGTCAAATGTCTCCCCTCTGTCTGTTATAAGAACTGAAAAACTGCAGATTCTGTGGGTGGATCTGTTGTCTGGAGCTCGGTGGGTGGAGTTGTGATGTCAGTAGACTCCCCGCCCACCTCTACACTCCCCTTGTCAACATGCATTTCCTCCTGTGCTATGATCACTAACATCCAGTCAAAATCCAGAAAATTAACCACATGACTTCAGAAAAGGAGTGGGGGTGGGAATTAAAAAATAATGCCTGTCTCAGGCGTAGTGCATGAGATATGTAAATAACCTGTCACTCAAAGCAAGGGGGCGGAACGGACAAAAGTTCTCCTGTTTGTCCGTTTATCTCACTGAAAAAAGAAAAGAGGATTGCTCAGAACTGGATTAACTCTTTGTAGCAAGACTGTGCACAGATGATAGGAAATCTTATACACTACATTGTGACAGCAAAATAAAATAAAATAAAAATTCGGGTTTACATTCACTTTAAAGTAATGGCTTCCAGTCCCTGCTGCCGCGGCGGAGTGATATCGGCTTTCTCACTGCCTGCCCTCTTCAGCAAGTACTGTAAGTGCTGAGGAGAGTGCGGGCTCCAGCCGAGAAAATCAGCAGCCGGCTCATGGCAGGCTGGCAACGATCAGTCCAGCAGGCAGAGAAGCTGCAAGTCTATGTCCATCCACCTCTTTACCTCACAGACCCAGCAGTCAGACAGCAGGAGGAATACTGCAGAGAAGTCCCAGAAAAGGTACAGCACACGCACACACCTTTCCCCCATGCCCTGGCTGTTGCCTATGATGCAGGGAAATGTGATCATCATTATCATCATGATAGGCACACAGTACAAGTGCTTTGAGCCACCTGTATTGTGTGATGATCATGATGATAATGATGATTTTTGAAGGACAGTGAAATACATGCTAAAGCCTGCTAAAGAAAACTGAGGAGCTCACTGTACTATGTGATGTTAGTACAGCAAAACTACTGACACCCTGCTCTACTGACACTGTCCACTACCCCCACCCCACCCCCAATCATTGTGAAAAACAAAAAATTAAAAACAATTGTAAAAAATTATTAAAAAAATTAAATTGTAAAAAATAAAAATAAAGAACTACTTACACCGTCCACTGCCCTACTGACACCATCCTGCACGTACTACTCACCGCTGTACACTCCACACTCCTCACATGCACAAACTACCCACCGCCATACACTGTACATTCCCTATTTAACATTACTACATTCCGCACTATGTAAGTAATTTCAGACTCTATAAAACCACCCCATTTAAGCCATGCGCAATATGTAGCATAGTTAAGCCATGCCCACCTCCCTGAAATGAGTTTGCCACCTCCCTGAAATTAGTTTTTGCAGGTTGGGATGTCTGACTACATCACATGTGCATTCCCTTTAAATTAAGGTGACCAGATTTTTTTTTTACTAGTAATGGTGGCAATCAGCGACTCTTTGCCCGTCGCCGCTCTCCTCGCAGACTGTCAAGTTTTACTCTCCGGGCCCTGGCTACTACTGGGAAGATCACTCCGCCAGGGAAGGCAAGGAGATAACCAGGCAGGCGGCCGGCCAGGACTTGAGCCAAGGCAGAAGAACATGTAAGCTGGAGCAGAATGGGCATGCACCCGAAACTGAAGAAATATTCCCTCCGCTCCGACCAGCACATGATCATCAGAAAGGGGCACAGATAATGGGAAAAAATACACCCCCCTAAGCTAGTAGGAGCAGTGGAGCAGGAGTGTGTAATTCAGATTTTTTATTTTATTTTGCACTGACTGTCTTTGAAATTGCCCCAGCCCCTGTTCAAATCCAATCCGGGGACAAAACTGGGGACAGACTTGGTCCGGGGACAGTGTCCTCAATCAGGGGACTGTCCCCTGAAACCGGGGATGTCTAGTCACCATACTTTAAATGGCACCACAACACACTTATGTCTGGTGCATTAGCATGCGCTACAGTAAAGCATGCGTTACCCCAACACATAGGTGGGAATGAACCCTAAAGGTTAATTAGGACGCGCATTTCCTAAAGTAGCTGGCCTTCACAGGCCAAATGGTGAGAAAACTCTTGTGCTGTTTCGTAAAACTTTTCATAGTTTTCATATTTGTAAGTCTGTTTGTTTTGTATGTGGTCACATTTGCTATGAGTAAGAACCCTGTGTGTTTGAAAAACGGTTTCTATGTTATGTGGGTTAATCAACAGAGAAAGAGGCTTAAATTGGAACCTTCCTGCCAACAAGCTGATCTGTCTAAATCTGGATAAACATCTGTCTATACTAGGTTATTTACATTTACAGCAGCACAGACCCCCCTTGGTTTCCACTTTCCCTGTACAGGAAGTGACAGATACTCGCTGTGTCCTCTCCTCAGGGAGTTTCCTGTTTTTTCTGTGGTTGGTTTTCGCTCTTCTTCCGTACCCACCCTGCACACTGTCCTCCTCCTGTTGCAAGGTCCCTCGCCTTTGCTACAACTGCCAAACGGACATTTTGTGTTTAGGTCTCCATGTCCTTCCTTCCTTCCCCTAACTCTGCTTCCCCTCCCCTCTGGCCTTCTCTCTTTGCATCCTCACCACATGAAGAGTGGAGCCATTGCATGCCAGAGGTAGACCGCCTGTAACAGGGGTGTGGAGTGGAGGGGTCACTGGGGCCGCACTGCAGACCTCCTCTCAGAGTCTGCTGTCAGCACCATCTGCTAGATCCCCTGGATGGAGTTATTAGCTAATAATGCTCCCCTCTGTCCATGTCCCAAAGGCCTTTTCACTTTCCTTCCACAGAGCTGAGCCAAACCTCAGCCATGCCAATTAAAATCCATTGAAGATAACACTATTTGAAGGTCACGTTTAAAAGAATCCAAACTACCATTTAGAAGGTAACTACGCTGTCTTTGGAGACTTTTTAAAAGAGAATCATTAAAACAGCTTTTCAGGCAGACCACGAAATTCAGTAATAAAAAAGCCATAAAAATTGCTTCTTGACTGTGTCTGCATACAGTTGTCCCAAATGCTAATGATCCACAGGACAACACTGGTGTGCTGCAAGTGTAATCCCTAAAGTGGACCTGTCAATAACTTTACAGGTCTACATGAACTCATTCCTGACATATCAAAATAGCAACGGTGTCATTTTTCAGAAAGCTCCGCCTTCTATCAGCACTCCAGATGCTTTTCTGCATGCACGTTTTTGATGCGTTTTTGAGTTTTTTTTGATGCAGTCCAGTGCATTTTTTCCCTCTCTTTTTTCTTAAAGTGGAGCTCCACCCTAAATAGCAACTTTTGCTATTTGGAACCCTCCCCCCCTCCGGTGTCACAATTGACACCTTTCAGGGGGGAGGGGGGTGAAGATACCTGTCTAAGACAGGTATTTTCACCCACATCCGGGAGTCCTGTCTCCGGGAATCTGCGGGAGTTACGTCACTTCCCGCAGACTTCCCTTGGTGTTATGGGAGACACTCGGCTCCCAGAACACAGGAGCACCAATCAGAACGGCGCAGCGCGACTCGCGCATGCGCCGTAGGGAACCGGGCATGAAGCCGCAGGGCTTCACTTCCTGGTTCCCTCAGCGAGGATGGCGGAGGGAGCAGCAGAGCGACGAGCGGTCGCTCGTCCTCTGCTGCGGACGTCGCTGGACTCCAGGACAGGTAAGTGTCCAAATATTAAAAGCCAGCAGCTGCTGTAGCTGTAGCTGCTGGCTTTTAATTTTTTTTTTCCGGTGGAGCAACCCCTTTAACCTTAGAAAATGACAAATGTGTTTCAGTGCATTTTTTCCCTCTCTTTTTTCTTAACCTTAAATAAGGACATGTGTGATCAAGTGCATTTTTTGGTGCGTTTAGGTCCCTCCTGGTGCGTTCCAGTGCATTTTACAGCATTCCAGTACAGTCCACTGCGGGGAAAAATGCAGCATGTTCTACTTTATTTTGTCAGGGACTGAAACGCACTGGAACTGCAAGCACTGGTGTGAACTATGCCATTGAAAAGCATATTACCTACTTTCCATGCGTTTTTGATGCAGAAAAAAAAAGCCGTATTGAGATTCTGCAGTTCTTCTATAGAATTACTGTGCCACTTGCAGTGCTGTTTGTAGGTAGGGTGCAGCGTGGTGCAGCGCCAATAAGACACACAGTGTAGTGAAGAACTTGCACGCCAAACCTGGGAGCCAGGGCCTTAACAAGGCTCTGGCTGACCCATGATGGCTGCTAAAGTCACATGGGGCAGCAGCATTCAATCTTATAGCTTCTCCAGTGATTCAGAAAACCATAGAGGAAACTTGTTCCTCTTGACTTCCTTTCCAACTGCAGTGCCACTGCGGAAGAGTGCCACCTGCAGTGGAGAAAGTAGACTGCACTTGCCTACATGTTGATATCATAACTAACCTGATTCACTTGGGAATATGCAGTATAATAATATGGTATTGTCAGATCTGTCTTATATACAGTTAGTGGCATATCCAGGGTATGGCAGCCATGGCAAGTGTCATGGGCGCCATGGGGGGGGGGGTGACAAAAAAGTCGCCCCTGCACAAACAAAAACCCCACCTGTCCTGCGGCCGCCTCTCAGCTCTCGCGGCCGCCTCCCTCACTAAGATAGCCCCTGGCGCCGTGGCCGGCCGGCTGGAGCGTGGCGCCGGCACGGCACTTGCTAATGGTGACTTAGCCTGTGGGGTGGAGCGACACGCGCACTCCCCATGACGGCTGATGACTGGCCAGGCCGGGTCCATGTAGAGAGCAGGGTAACTGGCGGAGGCGGAGCCTAAAGCTCCGCCTACCCTCCTCTGCGCGGCCGGCATCCTCTACTCTCCGGAGCGGGGTCTGTGATGTTACGTGTTGTGAAGGGGAGAAGAGACGTGTCACGGGAGAAAGCAGGGGAACCCTCAGGCAGCAGCCAGGATTAGCACTGCAGCCTAGCAGGTACTGATCTTGAGCAGATGATAATGATTAGATATGTGCCTGGATTCCCACTGCCAAAAAGAAGCAAGCAGCCAGTCAAATATTGTGCTAAATATGGATTATATAAATATGCATAGCAGCTATAGATATAAATAAAGTGTAAAAAAAAGTGATTTGTGCAACAGCAGGTACTACTTAAAAGTAGTACCTGCTGTGCCTGTTGCACAAATCACTTTATTACACTTTATTTATGATATCTATAGCTGCTATGCATATTTATATAATCCATATTTAGCACAATATTTGACTGGCTGCTTTTGCTTGGGCCTGGCACACACGCACAATTGCACATGATGATGACGACTTAAAGTCATCATCATGTGCGATTGTGCGTGTGTGTCAAGCAGAAGCAGCCAATCAAATATAGTGATCAATATGGATTATATAAATATGCATGGCAGCTATAGATATCTTAATTAAGTGTAATAAAGTGATTTGTGCAACAAGATTATTAAACAGTCCACATTCAGTGAAAGTACATGTACTGCAAACTTTCACTGAATGTGGACTGTTTAATGAGCAGGGGTGGACTGACCCATCGGGCCCTCGAGCACTGCCAAAGAGCCTGCAGCCATTAGGGGGGCCCCATAAGAGGCTCTGCAACACATACAGTCTAGCATGGGCAGCGGCTGTAATAAGACCTCTCATGGCGCACTGCTTCCCGCCGACCCCTCCTTCCCCCCCATCCACATCAGGTGCTTGTACATGACATCAGGATAGACAAGAAGAGAGGAGGGGCTAGCGGGAAACAGCGCGCCATGAGGGGGTCTTATTATTACAGGCATCAGGTGAGGCTGTGTACTTTTAATTTTTTACAGGAGTCTAGAGACACCAGGTCCGCCACCATCACGGGAGGGGCAGCCAGTACAGATGTAGGGGGCCTGGGCCCCAACAGGACCACAGGAGGCCCCATGATATTATCCTTGTCCCCCCCTGTGTCCCCACCCTCACGCGCTGTCCTCCCCCCTCCTGTGTCCCCTGTCCGCATTGCATCCCTCTCTGTCCTCCTCATCACACTGTGTCTGTCTCCAGCGTCCCTCTCTGTCCTTGTCACACTGCATCCCTCTCTGTCCTCCTCCTCACGCTGCATCCCTCTCTGTCCTCCTCATCACACTGTGTCCCTCTGTCCTTGTCACACTGCATCCCTCTCTGTCCTCCTCATCACACTGTGTCCCTCTGTCCTTGTCACACTGCGTCCCTCTCTGTCCTTGTCACACTGCGTCCCTGACTGTCCTTGTCACACTGCGTCCCTCTCTGTCCTTGTCACACTGCGTCCTTCTGTCCTTATCACACTGCGTCCCTCTCTGTCCATGTCACACTGCGTCCCTCTCTGTCCTCGTCACACTGCGTCCCTCTCTGTCCTCATCACACTGCGTCTTTCTGTCCTTATCACACTGCATCCCTTTCTGTCCTTGTCACACTGCATCCCTCTGTCTGTCCCCAGTGTCCTTCTCTGTCCCTGGCATCCCTCTCTGAACTCGTCGCACTGCGTCCCTCTCTGTCCTTGTCACACTGCATCCCTCTGTCTGTCCCCAGTGTCCTTCCCTGTCCCTGGCATCCCTCTCTGTACTCGTCGCACTGCGTCCCTCTCTGTCCCCAGTGTCCCTCTCTGGCCCTTGATTGTGTGTTAGTGTGTGTCATTGTTTTGTATGAGTTACTGTGTGCACCAATGTATTTTGATGAGTGTGCCAGTGTGCTGGCATCATCAGTGATTTTTGTATCAGTGTGTGCCCGCAGGCCATTGTGTGTGCCAATCAGCATGTGTATCTGAGAGCATGTATATGGGTCATTGTCAGTGAAAGTATATGTCTTTGAATATATTAGTGAAAGCAAGGAAGGTGCAGTTGTAGTTTTTATGTAGTGCTAATCCATAATTTGTTAATTGAAATATTAAAGAACTTGACTTGTAGTTTTGTTAGCTGTTTTTTTGTTAAGGTTATCTGAAAGATGGGTTTCAAATGTTTTCACAGGGGCACAGTTTCAGTGCTTGCCATAGGTTCAATTTTGACTAGATATGCCTCTGTATACAGTATACATTTAGCATTTTGACCAAACTGATCTATGTCATTAGAGGTAATGGATAATATTTATCCAATCTTGGCTGTTCAGATTGGTATCTGAAAGGCTCATGTAGCAGAGTCCCTGGCCTCCAGAGGCCTAATGGTGACCTCAGGAGGTAGGGAGAGCTGACATCCTTCCTTGTAAAGTGGGTTACCAGGCATGGTGGGTGTAATACAAGATGAAATGTTGGGCGCCAGTCACTTTTTGAATGCGAACAAGAGATTTATTGTCTCTTAACAAGAACTGTGGGAGAGCAGGTTAGGACCAGGACGCCCTTAGGTAGATGCAATGTTAACTCCGAAACACTATAGGAAGACAGCTATACAGGGAAAGGCCTCCAGACGGATGCCACGTCTGTATAGGTAGGACCGCTGTCTCCTATGGCACTGAACTTGTAACAGTAACTAAAAGTAGTTGTACATAACTCTTGGTAACACAGAATTTTCAGTTTCTTATCTCACATTTTCCCACTGTAGGTCTTCAATCTAGCAGCCCGGGGCGACATAACACACGTCCACCTTGACAGCCAACCAGGTGGCACAGAACCCGATTACCTGACTCCACCCAAATAAATAGGCTCTCCCTGCAGCCCAAGGGACTAAAGAAACCCCGGCCTATTGGCTGAGACATCCCATCCATTCATGATCTGTCCTTGCTATGCCCTTGTCTATCTAATGTCACCAGCCACAATGCCACCTAGTGACAGAAGAGAAAAGTGCAGCAATTCCAGAATTAGGGGGAAGTCCGTGGATCTCCTAACAATTAACCAGGACAACTACCACCTGGCAAACTGAATTTGTTAGCAACCCTGCCTAAACACCAGGATGCTACACTCATATGGCAGGGAGACCCAGGGCCTATTACAGAAAATATCGTAAATGACGAAGGTTTATTACCTTACTGCATTCTATGGGCACTTCTGGCTCTACCCCCCGCTCAAATGCCCCCTTAGCAAGCAGCTTGTTATGGGGGCACTCAGCGGGGGGTGGAGCCAGAAGCGCCAGCTAGAGACCCCAGAAAAAGAGGATCGAGGCTGCTCTGAGCAAAACTATTGCACAGAGCAGGTAAGTATAACACGTTTGTTATTTATAAAAAAAACAAGGCTTTACAAGTACGTTAAGTCTAATAAAACTACTGTGTAACAAAATCATTATCAACTGTGCCAGACTTTAAACAAGATATTAAATTCTGGTAGCATAAATCCATCAGCATGACCATTTTATTTCCAAAATCTAATTTTAAATAATACAGGAGCACAAGTTATGTGTTTCAAATTAAGATGTAAATTGACCCTAGTCATAAACTGTGACTAAATCACACATTAATTTCCAGCTGTCTCGACAGCTTAATTTAGTGTCAGATTCCACACTGTAGCAAGCCAATAAAATATATCTGTGAGACTTTGAATAAGGGTCTTGCCTTTGGGCATCTGCTGTAAACAGGGGGATCGCAACAATCATCCAATTTTTATTTTACTTTATCTCTGGTTAATAGATTTTTTCAAGTGTTTGTAAAGTTTTTTTTAAAAAATATTAATAAAATAGCAAATATGTCTTACTTACCTGCTTGGAGCAACCCCGATCATCTTCTTCTCGTGTCCCCCACCGGAGCTCCAGGCTCCTCCCACTCCTCCAAATGCCCCCATAGCAAGCCGCTTGCTATCTAGGCACTCGTGTGTCACTCCTGAGCCCCATAAAATGCAGTAAGGTAAAAAAACTTCTTTACAGCCACTTTAATTTTTGTATTTTGCTTTCAAGAGCCTAAAAACACAATGATAAGCCACCGGTAGGTCTGGATAAATATTGTTTTCACTAGTATGCTCAGCATTTTCACATCATGCCAGTCCTCCTTGAGAATAGTGTGATTGGTTATGGCCACATTTCAGGAGGTATTTTAAATATATGTTTTCATATTAAATATAAATGTAATATTAATATTAAATATGAACTATGATACTGTATAAGACCTGAGAAGTGAACACTGTAATGACCAGAGCCTTCAATCCTCCATTGCTTGGAAATACAGTGATTGGTAAGTCTCTTCTGTCATTTGCTTGGCTACATTATTAGTGGTTATTTTAAAGCTGATCTCAATGCACATATAAAAGACACAAATAAATGCAGTGCTGTATTCATTAATACATCATTAAAGTATAAGTTTGCCTTTACAGAAAAATCTGTAAGGTTAACTTACACAGGTCCCCCTCCCCTCCCCCGGTCCCGCTGACCTGGACCGTCGCAATCTCCGGTTCTAAGCCCCGCTTTTTCAGCGCCAGGAGCCCTTAGAAATCCTCTCTCCATCCACGCGGCATCTTCATAGCTGACAGGATGGGCTATGCGGCTGTTGATTGGTCGGCTCTGCCCATGTGACGGCGCTGACCAATTAGAATGCTCCAAAACGTCCCCCCGACGAGGGACGTTTTGGACATCCAGCTGAGAGGATTTCTAAGCCCTGGACACCTAGCATAGATATACTGGGCCTTAGAACCGGAGATTCCCACTGTCCAGGTCAGCGGGACCGGGGGGGACGAGGAGGGGGACCTGTGTGAGTTCATCTTACAGAGTTTTCTGTAAAGGTGAACTTACCCTTTAAATAAATGTTGGTAAATACAAGACAGCCTCTCGCAGTCCTTGTACAGCAGAACTGGAGTGTAAGAGGAAGAAACAGCACAAAGAGCCAATCGGCAAATGTGCTGACAAGAAACATGATGATAGGAGAAGAAAGCAGAGTGATGGAGAGATGAGCTCATCTGTACTGCCTCTCCCATGCTGTCCAGTCACAGGCTTGGGCAAGTCAATGACAGCCTGGGCTCAGAGAAAGTGGGTTGAAATATGATGGCCTTCAGACTGAGGACATACAGTATATTGGTGGAAAAGAAGCACTGCGTGGACAACTCTAACTAAAGGCAAATATTGCAGAAAAAAGCTGATTTTTTTTACTTTATCTTTTAATGGGCTAACAATCTGTATCTGGTTATTTTAGTTGGAGTTCTGCTTCCAAAGATTGCTCAAAAAAAAAATATATATATATTCAGTAATAGAAGTGCCAGCTTTTCAATGAGAACAGGTTTACTATGTAACTTGAGGACACAACCAGGCATTTAAATCAATGCATTTCAGTGCAACAGAGACTGTGCACATACCGTATCTGAAAATATGCTTGCTAAACTATAAATGGGAAACAAGGTCTGGTGGATGCCAAGGGGACACAGGGCTGGGCTGCTGAGGACTGGCACATAATACAATAAACTAGTTCTTCCATGTTGGAATATTTGGCCATTCCTGAATGGGCAGTAAAAATACGTTAGTAAACTACAACTTCAAAATATGCATAACTGCAACTGTAGGAATGTAGTATAGTGTATTTTCCCTGCCACATGCTGTTTGAGTATGGTCCAGCAGGTTGTGCTGGAGAGATGGCATTCTGTGTTATGAATATTTAATGACCTAGCCAATCAGTTAGCCTTGAGGGGGTCTAATGATGTAAGCTGAGAGAGCTGTTGTATTTGAGATGCTTCCTGTTTGTCTATTCAGAGTTCTTGTTTTGAACTTACTAAAGTAGCTGATGCCCATCCTTTTTTCACCTTGAAAATAACTAGCCTTGAGACTAAAAGTACATGGGATCTTATTATCCTCTTATTAACATGTTAGAATACTTAGGTCATTTGTAATGCAGCAGTTGGTCATCTGGAATCCAATTTTTATTGAAGATCAGCGCCAATAGCACTACAGTTCCTTTGTACGATAAGTACAACATAACTTTGTTGGGCAAAGAAAGAAGGTAAACAATGTTTTAAAAGTCAATTCTTTTTCCTTATGAACATAAACATGATTGCATATTGTAAATTATAAGGTCATATTAAAAAGAGAACGTTTGTCTAGATAAAAAGTTTTTAATTGTTTCAGCAAGGCTATAGGTTTCAGTAATTTTTATTTTTGTATCTGTTCCTGAATATGGGAAAACTGCTAATACACAAACAGCCCCATAAAAGTATTTTTTGTTGTTGTGTTGTGATTTAGGAACAGTCATTAGTAGCCTTATGATGCTGGAGCCTGCCCACACCATGGATAGCATATGGTGTATTGGCAGCTTCTTTTTTTTTCCACATGTGTATGACAGGATTCCAAGTAAACTAGATTTTTTTCCCATCGAAGAGCTGACATTGCATTTTTGACATTGTTGTGATGTTGTGTAGAGTTATACATTTGTTCTTGTTGCTACTTGGTGGTTTACTGCAGTTCCCCTAATACTTACTTAAAAACCTATCCCCTGCACTAAAGCCCTACCTAACACTTAACATTTCCATAAATTCTAAACATAACTACCCTCTAAAACAGGGGTGTCAAACTCAATTTTATTGTGGGCCGCATCAGCGGTGGTGTTGTCCTCAAAGGGCTAGTTGTATCTGTGGTGCACTACGTACAGATTGCAGGGTTCAGGGGTGTGTTATGTACAGCGTGTAAAGTTCAGAAGTGCATTACATACAAGTTTCAGGGGTGCACTATGTACAGAGTGCAGGGTTGAGGAGTGCGTTACGTACAAGTTTCAGGGGTGTGCTATGTACAGAGTGCAGGGTTTAGGGCTGTGCTATGCAAAGTGTGCCCCAACCCCACCAAAGCTTCCTCAAATCTCTCTCTCCTACCTTGCCTGGTTCTAGTACCTCCCTGTGTCTCACCTTGCAGGGAGTTCGTTCTCTCTCTCAGATTCTGGAGATCTGTCCCTGCCACAATGGCGTGCAGGGATCTGTTAGATCTGGGAGCCTGTGAAAGCAAAGCTGTAAAAACAAATGGGAGCGGAAGGTGAGAAGTGGAGGTGGCGGATCGAAGTTCCACCATATTCTGGCTGCAAAACTGGGTGCGAGGGCCATATGAAAAGGCCTGGAGGGCTGGATTAGGCCCGAGCGGCCTTCTGATTGTGATTGTGTTTGACATTCACAGTGGACACATGATTGGGCACCCGTCCTGCTGGCTACCAATCATTAGTGGGAACAGAGAGCTGTTTTTGACACAGAAACATCGGTCGTCCAGTACATACATTTTTTTTTTGGATAGAGTAGAAAAGTGTTAAAAGTGTTGACAGTTTTGGGCTTTTTTGTGCTTCTTTAGGGCAATTTTCCTTCACTTCCTATCCGGTAGGCTCAATAAGAAGTGAAGAATATATTTCCTATGTAAGGGAAATGTTTAAACTTGTAGTTGAGGGGTGCCTTGCTTTTTAATGGATTAAAGTAGCTAGTCTAATGAAAACTTAAAGTTGACCTTCACTCCTAAACACCACTTTGCATCTTTGGAACCACCACAATCTAAGAAGCCTTTTTTGTTTATAAAACCATTTTATTTTATTTTATTATCTCTTGCTCCAACCTGCCCCGTGCTGTCATTCTTGCCTGACATTTACTCTGTTCCAGCAGCCTCCAAGGAAAGCCAGAAATCCCAGGACTCAGTTTACAGAGAGTGGCTGGATGAGAATGGGCCCAGAAGCATGTCATCAGGAGGCCAGCTTCAAAAACCTGGAAGAGACAGTTATCTCCCATTGACATAAGGAAAGAAGATGGTGGTGTGGGTAGTGGAGTGATGGATCATAACAGGATATTTGCTGGGCATGTAGGTTTGTTACTTGAGGATAACCAAGCAAAAAGACAAAAGGGCGTTAAATGCAAAATTAATCCTAGAATATTGATGGGAAATCCAAAATCTATAAGTTGTCACAGGAAAAGGAATTGATGGGAAATCTTCCAACAGGGAAACCTGTTGGGGTGATGACTGTCTAATATGGGATATCCCTCTCTCTGGAAAGGTCTCCTTTTATTTCCTGCTTTATCTCTGGGACAAGAAGTTAAAGAAAAATCTACCTGGAAGGATACAAACAGCAAAAAATAGGATAAAATTGCACTTTGTAAAACAATTTTTTTTTTTTAAATGGTTAAAAAATAAAATAAATTACCAAACAAGAAACTCAGCAAGATCTCATAGCTTCTTGAATTCTTCTTCTTTAAAAAATGGACCTTGAGCTTGTAATATATTATGCTGACTCATATCACCCTAACTCCACATGGATGCCTGACACTTCCTTACACCCTTTACTGTAAAAGCAGCATGGTGAACTTGATGGGCTTTCCAAAGGAAGGGAAAATACAGACACAGCTTCCCTCATTGTGATCCATGCGTGTCTCTGGCAAAGGGCTCTTCGACCACCAGCGGCAGAGCGGAAGCAATCCTAAGCTTGTTAGTCTCTGCGAGGAAGTAGAGAGCACAGATGGCTGAGCCATCCTCTTTCTCAAGAGCAGGAAGTAGAGGAGATCAGCAAGCCAACACAGCTAAACAAGCCAGAGGTGTGGGTGTAGGATGTTGCTGGACTGTGTATTCAGGAGACAAGGCCTCATGTGTTACAAAAAGGACACTTCATGAGCACTGGGCAACTGGCACATAATACAGTAAACAAATTCTTCCATAACTGAAAATTGCCTAAATAGGCAATAAATATGCTTAATGAACTAAGACATTAAATTATGCACATAACAGAGATCATTTGCTGTTCCCACTCTGACATAAAGATTTTAACTTGCTCGTTTATAAAAACATATTTTTAAGAAAATTGAGTTTATGTGCATACTTTAACTTTCCAACCTAGAAAACATAAAACATTTTGAATTTGGGGGATTTATAATTAGAAAGATAAAAATTGAAGCACAGGAATATTGGACTCATGACTTGCACCAAAAAAATAGAAATAGAAAAATGTTGGGTGGTATAGGCAACAATACATCTTTGGCAAGTTGTACACTGGATTAATAATTGACAACTGTACAATGAGCATAGTGTAAAATATATGCAGTATGTGTGTAGGTACAGTATATACTGTATATAATATAAACAGTATATAATGTTTATTTACAGTATATTTCCTGGTAGACAATTTTTAAATAGCTACAGTATATCATCTCGATTTTATATGATTTAATTTATAATTAGAGTTCTTTCACACTCACAGCGCCCGAGCATCGGCGGTGAATCTACCGCTTTACCGTAGTTTTAGCGGCGGTTTTCGGCCGCTAGCGGGGTGCTAGCGACGCTTTGCTGGAGCATCGGCAGCGCTGCCCATTTTTTTTAAAAGAAGCTGCTTGCAGGACTTTTTTTGGACATCCTGGCAGCGCACCGCTCCAGTATGAAAGCCCATGGGCTTTCACATTGGAGTGACAGGAGAGGCGCTTTACAGGCGCTTTGCAGGCGCTATTTTTAGTACTATAGCGCCTGTAAAGTGCTTCAGTGTGAAAGGGGTCTTAAGGAGGACCTGTTCCAGCTATAGTTATCTTTCATATACACTGTTGTTCAGTGATCACATGCAGAAAACCATTGATTGCAAAAGATTTCCTAGCATAATGTATGTAGTATTTATCATACCATGTCTTGTTTGATTTTTTTTTAAGATCAGAAACAAATTGTTCAATTAATGTCAGGTTTTTTGCCAACTGTATCTCATTGGAGAGATTTCCCTTCACCTCCTGTCCCATAGCCAAAACAGGAAATTACAAAATCCCTGGTTGTCACCAGGGTTACTAGAACTAGTGTCCCTATTGGAACATTTCCTCTCTATTACTGTTTCTGGTAACATCCCAATTTGGATTTTTATTTTACTTTTAGTCTTGCTAATAATGATAAACAGGACACATAGAGAGGGTGAATCTGCCCAATAGGGCACAGACAGCAATAAAAACTAACAGGTGTTCTAATCCCTCTACACACTATCAAAAACAAAAAAGAAAGTTCCCTTTAGTTATACTTTAACCAAAGACATCACGGCACATTTAGTTAAAAAAGCGTATTTTAATAGTTTTTCTTGGGTGGTTTGTTTGTAAAAGTAAATTTGCAAAAAATATTATATACGTTATCTCTACTAAAAATACTGGTCGCTTCAGAATGGTGATATTTATTTGTACCAAGGAAATATCTGTTGTATAGAGAAAGTAAATGAACTGTTTAAGATGAAAATAAAATAAGAGCGGTTTCACACCGGTGTGCTTTGGTTTGGGCGCAGCATGATTGTATGCATGGCTTACCCTCACATTTAGGTGCACTCACAATGACTTCTATTAGACTGTGTCTTTTCATGAAAACGCATCAAAGTTCTGCATGCTACATCTTTGATGAGCTTTTAGTAAATGCATGCTCTAATAAAAGTTAAATGGTGAGTAATCCGAACATACAGTCAAGCTGTGCCCAAAATAAAGGGTTTTCCATCAACAAATGCCCATTTTATGTGAAATATAATTTCACTTTTTATCGATATTTCTGTTTGTGAACTGAGAAATATATCATAAGATAAAACAACAAAGAGAGCAAAAATACTTAATTTAGCTTAATAAATTGTCCCTGTTGGTAAGTCAAGCATCCCTGAAAGCTGACAGAAGTGCCTCAAGCCATAGATGGCTGAAGTTTTTGCCTATCCCTGCTAAAACAGTCAACATTAGAGCTGTGAGTACAATGAAGATTCCTCCACACACAATATTTAGTGTAGATGGGGAAGTAGGGTGATTTTCTCTCTGTCTCCTACAGGCTAACCAGCTAAAATCTAAACCTCTATTCATTCAGCCCATCTGTTCCTCCCTACCTAAGCTCACAAACAATAGGTAAATTCCTGCTTTAGAGGAACACTGACAACCAGATATGTAGCTAAAGGGCCTGAAAGAGTTGCATGCAAATTGAAATGTTTCTATATGTAGGCTCTCCCTGTGCTGTACACCATTGGTTCTGAAAGTGCTGTTGGCCACTGGGCTATGGAAAGATTTTCCCATGACCGCTCACTGTGCTTAAAACAAGAACTAAGTCTTGTTTTTGGATTCAAGCAAGCAAAAAGATGACATACTATGTCAGCCATGGATAAATACTAACTAAAATATAAAAAATACAAGCTTTTGGACACCTAAAGCTCCTTCTTCTGTAAGTTAATACATTAGTTATTTATGTATTTTGTAATTTTTATCTGTCTATATGCCCCTGTTGATGACTGTTTTAGTCAAAACGCGTCGGGCCTGCATTACTGCACCCCACATTGCTTTTATCTTTATTTTGTGATCACTTTTATTCTAATGCCGATTGTCATTTGCTTGTATGACATTTTATCCTAATAAACCTTGATTGGTTTTATTGACCTGCACCATTGGGAGCAATTTTTCTTTTTTGTTCTTTTGTTGCTCCTACGTTTTATTCGGAGCCTGTATACGGGAGGAGTGTGGACTCAACATCCCAGTTCATTGGACCACCCTTTCCAGGATTGATCCGGACCTCCATAGTATCTACAGAGATCCAGTTCCTTTGCCATAGGTCGTTGGGACCTCAAGCTCGCTTGACTCACTGTCATATGATAGATGAGTCCACCTGTTGCAGTAAGAGTACCCCATCTATTTACTGCTTTCAGTACCTGATTTTCTCAACAGTCAACTTGTTATCCTTGCAACTCGGGTCACTCCGTGGGAAGGATTATTACACCGTGTGTTTCCAGTATATGGACTCTACACCATCCACTATAGCTTTTTAAATTATTTGTTTTATTTGGACTTTGAATTTTTAGATATTGGAGTTCCTTCTCTGACATTGGTTTCTTCACATGTTATCATTGTTTGATACATTGTCACACATGATTTAGTGGTTATTTAATTATCACTGTTGCCTCAGCGCTGCACTATTTATCCCATTATCTGTCTTAATACCTGAAGAAGCCTTGGTGTCCCGAAAGCTTGTATTTATTATTTTAGTTAACCACTTAAAGTTTATTTTATTTTAATTCTTTATTTTCAGTTTTTTTAAGGGTACAGCCAAGCAGACATGAACGATTACAATATATTTACTGACATATACCATCCTGGAACTGCATGATATACAAAAGTCAATCACAACTGAGCACTAGATTCAGGCATCCCTGCAGTATTAGATATTTCTGCGAATACTGTTAAATTGGGCAGTGGGAAACAACAGACTAGGTAGGCAACCTTCCCTAATTGTTGCTCGACGATTCAGTCTAAAGATGTAAAATCTGGTAATCTGCATAGGGGACTGGAATAACAAAACATTAAACAAAAAATAAAAGGTTGGGGGAGGGAGTATAATTTAGAGAATAGGGGAGGAAAGAGAGCTGCATGTGAGATCCTTAGGGAGTGCTGAACCAGGTCAGTAAGAAGGCCCAATTACGAGTAGGCCCTGATAGGTTTCATTCATTAGGGAGCAATACTTCACAGAGTAAGTGATCATGGTCCAATCAAATCAAGATTTGTGAACTTGTTCTTCTCTAGAATTAGCTGCCACCAGCATTTTCTCCATGGTTTGGAGTTCATAAAACATGAAAAACTTGAGTGGTGGAGGTTTCATTTGTTTCCAATAAATTGGGATACAAGATTTAGCTGCATTCAGAAAATGTATTCGAAAGGATCGTTTATAGCGCTTCATTGACTTTCGGGTCAGATGAAGAAAAAACGCTGCTGGGTCATTCGGTACAGGTGGTCATCCGTCAGCCTGAGAATGACCTGCATAACCTGTTTCCAAGGTATTTTTGACTATAGGTTTTTTGCATTCTCTATCTCTGCATTGGATTTATTTATGCATAAACATAAATAAATAAATAAATATAAATGCCTTTTGATTAGTTGCCTTCAGCTATGCTAAATAGTGATTGTGCATGCCAGGTGAAAAGAACAGTCAAAACATGCCATTTGTCCTTGGCCACTATAGTAAACTTAACATGGTTTATTATTTGTATTTTGCTAGTTCCAACTCCCTGGTGCTACATGGTATATCCACAGACAAATCTGATAATAAATTGTGACATGCTGACATTGCTCACAGGTCAAGGCGCAGATAGCAGTTAATTGACAACATCATCTATAACATAGCACCAGGGAATAGGCATTATCTCTGTTAAGGTTACTAGGAAATATTGAACTATTAACTTTCATCCCATGTCCGCCTTTCACTTCCCAGCATTCTCCTGTCTGTCTGTGAATCTATCCATCTTGTCTCCCTCCTGCCCTTCTAACGAGAAACTGCAAAGAATTTTCTAATTAATTTTCGGCCCAGGGTACAGGTCACAGCTACCTCACCTCTTTCCCCTCAAGTATTATGGATGAATTCCTTTATGTGTTTGTGTATTTATTTATTTATTTTCCCTACAATTGTACAGTATGTTGAAGTATTTCATTTAATGAAGGTCAGGAGAAGTTCAGCCGTTGAGGGGATCTCCTGTCTGAAGTCATTGATTGTATGTCTGGTTTTGACGTCTTACCGGTGCGCACTCATTATGTGGCATGCTAGGGGGGGGGGGGGGGGAATACTGTTCATAGCTTCCTTAGTCCACAGTGGGCAAAATTCTCCGATCATTTCCAGGGTCACTTTTTTTTTTCAACTGGAGTTTTGCTTGTCACATATATGAGGTGATTGTAGCTGTATTAGTGCAATTGTGACAGAGAAAATTAATGTGTGACAATTCACTTGTCACATATAAATGTCTTCGAAAACTATATATCTAATCTCTTCAAGTTCAGTTTTTGGAAATAAATATATAGATTATCTAATCCAAGTACACCAGTGGCGGATCCAGGGGGGGGGAAGAGGGCAATTGCCCCCCCGAGACCATCTGTTACACTTACTTGCTTGCTCAGTTTTTCTTTTTTGCGCCTGATCTCCCGAACTTTGGGGACCCGGTACCGGCCGGCCGTAGGACCCCTGGTCCCCAAACTTGGCACACATGTAGCCCCATGTCTTCCCTACAAGTGTGCAAAGTTTGGTGTCTGGGGGACTTACGGCCGTGGAGCACTGAGTTTTTAAAACCGGGCACTTCTTCCATAGACTCCAATGTTAAACGGTCATTTCTCCAGTGATTTTGCGGACCCGGTACCGGCCGGTCGTAGGTCCTCTGGACCCCAAACTTGGCACACATGTAGCCCCATGTCTCCTCTATAAGTTTGAAAAGTTTGGTGTCTGGGAGAACCGATTTTTCAAAGCCGGGCACTCCTTCCACAGACTTCCATGTTAAACATCAGTCTAGTCATGGGCACAGTGAGGCATGGGCACAGTGAGGCAAAGTGAGGCAAGTATAAGCCTAGGACACCCTAGGCTTATACTTGAGTCAATAATTTTTCCCAGTTTTTTGGGGTAAAATTAGGTGCCTCGGCTTATATTCGGGCCGGCTTATACTCGAGTATATACAGTACTTGTTCTGCGGCTGCCGCTGCCTCTCTGAGTCTCTCTCTCAGTTTCTCACATCAGCCGATCAGCGGCGTCGAGAGAGAGACTCGTCTAATGTAGTTACGTGGCGCACTGACATGATACCAGGAGCGGAGGAGGAGGTGGGTGGAGCCTCTTCCCTGCACTCGCTGCTAACGCCTGGGCCGCTTGGCGTCTAGCAACGAGTGACGTCAGTGAGTCACGTCAGGCCGCTCTGTGGGCAGGTGCAATAGCGTGCGGCTCCACAGACGGGTAAGAAAGCGGGCAGCTCCGCTTGCGGCGCGGTTTGTTGTCGGGGGCGGCGCGGTTCGTGGGCAGACCGTGCTGCTCAGTGTGTTGGCAGCGCAGGTGAGAGTGAGAGAGCAGGCTCAGTGTGGCAGCTGGCCAATCAGCTAGCCGGGAGCGGGGGAGCAGAGAGATGAGATCATCTCTCACCGCCCGTGCCTGCCCTGCATTCCTGCAGTGACTTCCGCCCTCACTGTGCAGACAGCAGAGAGATTACATTATCTCTCTGCTGCCTGACTCTGGGAGTCTGGGACACAGCAAGAGACAACCAAAACTACACCTTAGCAGGCAAGTTAGTGACAATCCGCAAGGTGTGGCAGGCGACGTGGCAAGTGACAATCCGCAAATTGTGTCAGGTGACGTGGCAAATGACAATCTGCATCTGGTGGCAGGCAAGTGACAATCAGCAAGGTGTGGCAGGTGACGTGGCAAGTGACAATCCGCAAGGTGTGGCAGGTGATGTGGGAAGCGACAATCCACAAGGTGTGGCAAGTGACAATCCACAAGATGTGGCAGGTGACGTGGTAAGTGACAATCCACAACGTGTGGCAAGTGACACGCTCAGGGCTCCCACTAATTGCAGGCGACGATGGCAAGTGACACACTCGGGGCTCCCACTGATTCTGCATTGAACTATTTAATTTCATATTACAATGTAATAATAGAAATAATGCGCTTCAATCATCCTGACACCATAACAACCATGGTGTCGGGATGATTGAAGCGCCGACACCAACCATTTCCCCGATAAATTTCCCACAAAAAAATCATTTTTTGGCAGTGCCCCTCCCGAGAAAAGACTCTGGATCCGCCCCTGAAGTACACAAGGGTCTTTGTCCATTTATTTTAATTTAAAGGTATTAACGCTTTCACTTTATTGCATAAAAGCCACTGTACAAAACAATAAACCAACAATCCAAGCCATGGCTAGGAGGTAGTTTAATAAGGGGGTTGGGGCTAGAATTTCTAAGCATGGTTTGAAATGTTGCAATAAAGTGAAAGAGCTAATAATTTATTAACATACAAAGACCTGAATGTTGATGTATAATGTCACCACTTGTTTGAAGTCCCTCCAGTTTGCTGTAGGAGGTCTCATCCTGGTACCAGACAGTGGATAAAGTGAGCATTCTTGGACTACAAGTCTCTGTATAGATATATACAGGTGTCGAGGCAGGTAAGCAATGGAGGGAAAGAAGTTACCAGCACTCTTTTTGTAAATCCAAAATAAACATGGTTTAATTATTTTACGTCACATGGGTCAAATACAGTCAAAGTTTTGGGACCTTGCAGTGTCCCTTCCACAAGATGACGCAGTGACGACAGTTAAGCATACATTTTTAATTTAGCAGGGTGTGCTTTTTTTATTTTTTACATTGGCAAGTTAGTCGATTTAAATATAAAGTCCAGAAAGATATGAGATATCATGTGAGCACTGTTTAAATAAATTAATATATTCTTACAGTCAACTAGCATACAATAAATGCCTGTATCTGTCTAGATATCAACCTGCTGGGAGAGGGAAGGGCCATCACTAGGAGTCAATTAACCACTTCTACACCGAGGACGTCATATGACGTCCTCGACTTTGTGCGTGATATCTGAATGATGCCTGCAGCTACAGGCATCATACAGATATCACTGTTTTCTGCTGGCGATTCTGTGCACGATATGAATGATCATAGCGGCAGTTCTGCCACTTGATCATTCTTATAGGCGGCGGGAGGGAATGTCCCCCCTCCCGCCGCCATCCGGTGCTTATCCGGGCTCTCCCGTGCCATCGGGGGCCCAGAGAACGAATCTGCCAGCGCGGGCTCACGACGATAGACATTTCCGGTGACCAGATGGTCACCAGTCATCTCTATGACCGTCGGAGGCCCGGGCGCAATGTTGTGACGTCAAGCCCGGGTACCCGGAAGTAAACAAAGCCGCAATCGCGACTGTCAGCATGAGATTGGTGAATTTTTTTCCCGATCTCATGCTTTCCAGCCTGGAGGAGAGACGTGGAGTCTTATTGACCCCGCATCTGTTTACATTCCTTGTAATAGGAATAAAAGTGATCAAAAAAAAAATGTAAAAAAAAGTGTAAAATTAAGTAAAATTAAAAATAAAATTAAAAAAAATAAAATTTAAAACGCCCCTGTCCCCGGTAGCTCGTGTTCAGAAGCAAACACGCATGTAAGGCCCGCCCACATATGTAAACGCCATTCAAACCCCACATGTGAGGTATCGCCGCGTGCGTTAGAGCGTGTGCAACAATTCTAGCACTAGACCTTCTCTGTAACTCAAAAAAAGTAACCTGTAAAAAAAATTAAAGCGTCGCCTATCGAGATTTTTAAGTACCGAAGTTTGGCGCTATTCCATGAGTGTGCGCAATTTTAAAGTGCAACATGTTAGGTATCTATTTACTCGGCCTAACATCATCTTTCACATTATACAAAAAAATTGGGCTAACTTTACTGTTTTGTTGTTTTTTAATTCATAAAAAACGTTTTTCTTCCCCAAAAAAGGCGTTTGAAAAATTATTGCGCAAATACCGTGCAAGATAAAAAGTTGCAATGACCGCCATTTTATTCCCTATGGTGTCTGCTAAAAAAAATATATAATGTTTGGGGGTTCTGACTAATTTTCTAGCAAACAAATTATGATTTTTTACATGAAGGTGAGAAGTGTCAGAAAAGGCCCGGTGTTGAAGTGGTTAAACTCTGCTGTATGTACATGGGCTAACAAGGGGCAGCCTGGCAAGAAGAGAGAGAAGACTAATGCTGGTCATACACCATACGAAAAATTGGCCTAAATTCGGTCATTTAGACAGTTTGCTCGTTTTTCGGCCAGTTAATGGGCACAAATCGGTTGGGACGTTTTTTAGCCGAAAAGGACAAGTTGGAAAATTTTCTGCCGAACGACCGATAAATTGAAAGGTTAATGCGTTTCCCTTCTAGGTATATGTGAAAAAACAAACAAACAATTGATTAATTTATGTCCATTGAACGATTTATCGCTCATTACATGATGGCACTATCGTTTGCTCTCACGGCCGAATGTTAGTTTTTCAAAAATAGCATAAGGCTGGCCATACATGGTAAAATTTTGAAATAATTTAATTTTTTAGTTTTGTGATCCGATGGTGCCACCGTTGATTTCGAAATTTGACCAATCATGCCTTCAATTTCACCTCCTGTTGCTACAGAAAAAAAATTGTGCCTGGGAAAACTTTTTTTCTTCTTTTCTTTACGGGAATTTTCTTTTCTTGCACATGCGCATTTCTTTTTCGATTACATTTCTCGCACGATTCTCCCATCATTGATTAGAAAATCGTTTGTTTTTCCAAAAATTTCCAACATGCCCGATTACTCAAATTTGATGGCCGCACAAAAAATTGGCTGTTGCTGCAGCCCACAAATAGTGTGAAATTCGAACTAAAATTTTTAGATAAGATTTTCAAAAGAAAATTCTTTTGAAATTCGACCCATGTAAGGCCTGCCTAAGCATGACTGTTGACTTGGAGTGTTGCTCCTGTTTCTGCCTAATTACAACAGGCTGTGGTGACAGGTATTACTACTGCATTCCTTAAAGTTAAGCTCAAGGAAGATATTATAAATGTCAATTATTAATGCAGCTATGTAATCAATAAAAAACATTAAGTGTGGGCGGTGACCTAGTATCAGCCTTCTGCAGTCCTTGTATAGCAGAGCTGGAGTGTTATGCCATGTACACACGATTGGTTTTACCGATGAAAACAGTCCGATGGACTTTTCTCATCGGACAAACCGATTGTGTATGCGCCCCATCGTTTTTTTTTCCATCGGTGAGAAAAAAAATAGAACATGTTTTAAATTTATCCGATGGGAAAAAAAACGATAGCAAATTCCGATCGTCTGTGTGGAACACCATCGGACAAAAAACCCACGCATCAAGTCGACGCATGATCAGAAGCATTGGACTTAATTTTTCTCAGCTTGTTGGAGTGTTTTACGTCATGGCGTTTGGGACGGTCGGATTTTTAACTGATGGTGTGTAGGCAAGACTGATGGAAGTCAGCTTCATCGGATTTCCGATGGAAAAATCCATCGGATTAGAATCTATAGGAAATCCGATCGTGTGTACAGGGCTTTAGAGGAAGAGGCAGCACAAGGAACCAATCAGTTTCTGTGCTGACAAAAAGCATGCTGATAGGAGAAAAATCAAAGTGAGAGAGATAAGCTCATGACTGAGCTGCTTCTCTTTTTATTGTCCAGTCACAGGCTCGGGCAGGTCCAGGATAACCTGGGCTCAGTGGAAATGGGTCGAATAATGCTGGCCTTCAGACTGCAGATAGCTAGTGGCAGAAAAAAGTACTGTGTTTAAAATCTCTTGATTTAAGTACCAAAATTTGGTTTTGTGATCTTTATTTTATGCCCTGGTCATACTGTTGCACTTCGGTAATGCACATTACACTTGCAGGGTATTGCTGTGAACTGCTGAAAATGCTTCACGCACCTTTTTCGAAAGGTGCCCTAACACAGTGCACGCAAAACAACACTGTGAATGGAACCCGAATAGAATAAAAAAAACTTTAATATGTTGCAGAGTACCAGTCCATAGATGAGATTGTCACATTAGTTTTCCTTTATCATGTATTTTTCTCCCCTTTATTTCACCTGGTGTTCCTGCCAGTAAGACACTTCTCCTTATGACAACGTTCACCCACACTGCACACTTAAGCCCTGTACACACGATCGGCTTTCCCATGGTTTTTAAACCGATGGATTTTTCCATCGGAAAACCGATGAAGCTGACTTCCATCAGTCTTGCCTACACACCATCAGTCAAAAAACCGACCATTCCAAACGCGATGACGTAAAACACTCCGATGAGCCAAGAAAAATAAAGTTCAATGCTTCTGAGCATGCGTCGACTTGATTCTGAGCATGCGTGGGTTTTTTAACCGATGGACTTGCCCATAGACGATCGTAATTTGCTATCGGTTTTTATCCATCGGAAAAACATGTTCTATTTTTTGACACCGATGGAAAAAAAAACGATGGGGCCCATACACGATCGGTTTGTCCGATGAAAAAAATCCATCGGACTGTTTTCATCTGTAAAACCGATCGTGTGTACGCGGCCTAAGGTCATCAGTAGGGACTTGGGTGCATGAACCCACCAAGAGAAGAAGCTGCCAACAGAAGGGTCATGCAGATTTCAAGGAACAAAAAGGTAAGTAATAAAAACTGATCTTTAAAAAATTATAAAAAATATTACTATTTAAATAGTATTAAAGCCTAGGCAAGACATTTTTGTCTAAAGTTTAGTTATTCTTTAACTGTAACAGAGAAAGCGGTGTCAGTCTCCGGGCTGTGCAGTCTGGCAGAGGTGCATGAATCAAAAAGGTGTCTGGACGGAATTAAAAAATCGTTTGGTAAATGCAAATGTTCACGTAAGATCTTACCTGGCATTCAGCTTTAAACAGTGTAATATTGTTGTGTACGTGATGCTGAAATATATGCCCGTTCTTGTTTGGCTTAGAACAGTGCTCAGGAAAAAGCTTGTCAAATAACTTTACATTTGTGTGAGTGTCTTTTTTTGGAACACCCGGCGTCCTCAGACAAAACAAAGCAGTGAGAGAAAATAAAACCTTTCCCAATCTTTATGCAATTACCTCTGTAATACATATAGATTTCACATCACGCAGGATATAAGATCAATCACGTAAGCAAAAGCTCTGAAACGTTCTGCTACAATTAGCATGATTTGGTCTTAAGAGGCATCACAGATTCAAGGGAGATTAGTCAAGAGTCACGTTACCATTACCACATCGTTGTATGCATATAACTGTGTCACCAAGTCTTGTAGAAATGCAATGGATGACCTGTATGGATGAAGCCAACATTAGTTTATTTTTCTGACGCAGAGTAAGCACAAATGTCCCTGTGGACCATGAGCTCTTTACGTGCCGATGTCAAGGGAAAAGCTCAACTTTAAACTGACTTAAAGAATTATTATTCTACAAAATCCATGAGGAGTGATGTCATTGTACTTCGCAGTTTTAATTATAGATAGAATTATAGATAGAATATAGATATACAATTGTTTTATTATACATGTTTGATGATAACATACCAAGGGATTCTATTGGCCTTACTCAATAAAGAGTCCTAATTTGTAAATGAGGTAACATATAGCTCTAGGATTTTTTGCAAGTACACATCTTTTTATTTAATTTGGTTGTTCAGAGTAAGGCCGGCCATAGACGGATCGAAATTTAGCAGGAACCGGTCAAACTTCAGTCCATCTATGGGCACGCTGGCTGTACTGAAGACGACCTATCGATTGACTTTAATAAAATCAGACTTTTAGGTTTTTCTTGTGTGATCATTGTATTCTGACAGTGGGGAAACCTCCTTTTGTCAGACCACAATAATGCAGTGGGAGGAATTCCCAAGTGATTTTCTTTCCTTCAATCTGTGGCTGAAAGGGTAAGTTCACCTTTGTACACTTTTTTTTATTTCTAAATTCCATCTCCCCTATGCACCAATATAGCATTCATGTACTTTTTTTTGCAAAAATAACAGACATAAAGTCTAGAGTCACTTACTTTTCTTGTCTAAATCCACGTTTCCAGACATTTTCATTAATAATGTCTTCTTCCCGATCAAACTTTAGGTCATGACACAGGAAGGAGTTGACCAGCTGACCTCATTAACACACACCCTGCATCATCCACCATCCCATTCCCAGGTGCATATTTTTTAAAAGAAATGCAATCAATCAATGATCACCCTTCTCACTAAATACACAATATACAATCAGATTGCATAGTGTATGGCCATGTTAATACACCTAAAATTACCAGATACGCTTTCAGTGCCATTAATTGTTAACACAACACCAAACACAGAAGCAAACACACATTTTTCCATGTGAAAAAACGTGTGGCAAATGCTGCAAAACGCACAGTAAAAAACACACAACCAACAAAACGCCAAAATGTTCCATTAACCACATGTAGTGCAGCCAATTTAAATCAACAGGAAAACGAGACACAAAATGTGCGTTCCCACTAAGCTAGATGTGAATGGGGACCGAAAGTGAAATTTGTGCGATAACTCAAGAATTACAAGGCTCCATTCACATGTGCATGTCCTTGCATTTCAGAAATGAACTGCGCCAAAAATCACAGTAAAAAACGCACCAAGCTCCACTCTAAAAAATAAGTTCTGAAGCTTCTTTTGGGTGATTGCTTTGTGTAGAGCAGTCCATTCAGGTGGATGGGCTGCCCTATGTGTAATGAGTGAGAATGCTCCAAAATGCCTGCCCCCCTCGCTAAAAAAAAAAAAAAAAAAAAAAAAACGAGTTCCCCCTATGCAGAGTTGTGAAAGGGGCTTGCTGTCCACTCCCTCCTATATACTTGTTAAAAGATGGCCATAGACTATGCAATCTGATTGTGTATTTAGTGAGAAGGGTGATCACTGATTAAATGCATTTCATTTAAAAAATGTGCACCTGGGAATGGGAGGATGGATAATGCAGGGTGTATGCTAATGAGGTCAGCTGGTCGACTCCTTCCTGTGTCATAACCTATAGTCTGATTAGGAAGTAAGACATTACTAAGGGAAACGTCTGGAAATGTGGATTTAGACAAGAAAAGTAAGAAAGTGCAGATTAAGGGACACCGCTCATCCAAGGAGAAACCCTCTCTATGAAGAGCTTACTACCACCCACTTAGAGGAGTGACTAAGGCTATCTGTGTTCGGAAGTCTGGGACACCGCTCATCCAAGGAGAAACCCTCTCTATGAAGAGCTTACTACCACCCACTTAGAGGAGTGACTAAGGCTATCTGTGTTCGGAAGTCTGGTGAGTAGATTTCCTAAGGGAGCTGCATTGCATCTAATGGTGAAGTGTCCTTTCAAGCTACAGTTTCTGGGTTCCTCTAAGATGAATCTGTTGCACATTCATAGTGAATGAAATGTTGAACTGATAGTGTGTTTCCCCATATAAGGAGCCAGAGCAACAACATATATAGTGTTAATATCGGTAGATGAGAGGATTGGAGAAGTGGACCTTTTTTTTCTCTCTCTCTCTCTCTCTTTTTTTTCAATTATTTTAATTGCATGCATTGGACTTATATGTGTTTATATGTTGCATATTATATTACTGTACGATAAGAATCCTTATCATCCACAGGTTTTCATCTAACCTGCGAAGCGCTGTTAATGTTTGATGCATAGTTGTTTACAATTATATATTGAGCATATTTTGTATGAATTTGATGATGTTATAATAGCTGCTGCATTACAGAAGAATCGAGATTTTTAGTCCATTGAGCGCTAGGATCAGAGGCACCTTAGGAAGTTTTTCTGATATTAATTACCATGTTCGGACATACATCGTGGATTCCAGTTCACCCTTTTACCACGACACTGACTGCTGCTGCTCCAGGTTACAGATACAGGGATCCGGCTAAAGCCAAGGGGTCGATTCGCCCTGTATTCGTGCATGGACGTTGAGGCCCTGGGTGTGATTTGTCCCGGTTGTTCGGGACTGGTGTGCCAACTGAAGCCGTTCGGGCGATGCGAGGCCTGTGGGGAGTTCCTTTTTGAAGTGGATCCAGCGGTTGAGAAGCCGAGAACCATTTACCCCAGCTGGGCTGCAGGCAACACCACTCAGAGAGGAGGAATCACTGCTTTGACAGCCATCCCTGCGCACACTGCAACGACCGTGGAGGAGGTCGTGAGTACTCAACGGGAGAAATCCGAGGATGCTGACTCGGTCACCACTGTCTCGCAGCGTCCACCACCGAAGAGAAAGACCGGTATGGTAGCCCCGACCAGCGGTTGTGGTGGACCATCTCGCCCGCTTACGCCCGGCCTGGATGGATCCGTCGTCAAGAGTTCCGGACGTCCCGCTGCAAGTAAAGGCCGAGGTAAGCCAAGCGGAGAGATTTGGTGTGTGGGAAGAGGTGAAAATTCAGTCTCCACTACAGGCTACCTGCCCGCGGAGGAGTGTGACACCTCTGACCTGGAGTCGCTCTCGGATATGGGAGATGATGTTGCTATTGATGAACTGTTTGCAGAAAAGGGCTGGGACAAAGTACCTCTCGCCTCATTCCGCAGAACCAGGGACCCACCCATGTCTACAGGGGATAGTACACCTCGGCTGGAGGCACCAGCGCCTGAGGAGGGGTCTCGTTCCCAACCTGCCCTTACATCCCCGGTGTCACCTACACCCAGGACCGGGGAAAAGAGACTGTTGTTGCGGGCGCCTATGCCCAGATCAGATGTGATCAAGGTCCCTCGCCACTAGTGATGAGCCGAACACCCCCGGGTTCGGTTCGCACCAGAACCCGCGAACGGACCGAAAGTTCGTACGAACATTAGAACCCTATTAAATACAATGGATGCGAACGTTCGGATTCTAAAGTGCTAATTATAACAACTATTATGCATGTTATTGTCCTAAAAAGGGTTTGGGAACCCGGGTTCTGCACCAGGGGACATGTATCAATGCAAAAAGAAGTTTTAAAAACGGTCGTTTTTCGGGAGCAGTCATTTTAATGATGCATAAAGTGAAAAAAAAAAGTCAAATATTCCTTTAAATATCGTACCTGGGGGGTGTCTAAAGTATGCCTGTGAAGTGCCACGTGTTTCCCGTGTTTAGAACTGTCCCTGCACAAAATGACACTTCTAAAGGAAAAAAAAGCCATTTAAAACTGCTTGCGGCTTTAATGTAATGTCTGGTCCCGGTAATATGGATGAAAATCTTTAAGAAAAATGGCATAGCTACCCCATGACCCCCCCCCCTACCCCAGCCCATTACCAGCCCCTTTGGGTCTTGTATGGATATTAAGGGGAACCCCGCACATAAAATAAAAAAGGCCCTATATACTCTGAACAGCCGTATACAGGCGGTGCATACAAGACAGGGACTGTAGGTTTGTTCTTATGTAGAATCTGTTTGTAATTTTGAACAGGTACATTGTTGAAGTGTAGCTCCAGCCCAAAAATCTATTTTTAAACTTTTTGGAAAACATAGGTAAGGGTTATCACCCCTGTAACATTTGTTTTGCTGTCTGTGCCCCTGTTCAGAACATTTCACCTCACTTTCCGTCCCAATGTCAACTGTTTTTGAAATGTGGTGTTTTTCTTGAAACAAGGATTGCTGATAAAGCATCAGTACAGAGGAGACACCTTTCTCCCATATTTATTCTTACAGGAGAGAATTTTCCTTCCTAGGGGTAGATTTCCTCTCACTTCCTGTTGTCTTCTTGCGTTTGCAAGTAGGAGTCGTTTGTAAGTTGGATGTTTGAAAGTAGGGACCTGCCGTATATACTCTGCAGAAATAGGCCCCTTAGTTGTTGGTGTTGGCACAACACTGTAAGCACTCACAGTTACTCTTGGTTGGTGCTGGAACGCCCTGCTGTCAACTATTATATCAGGAATTTTAATTACATATAATTGTTGAACAGTGGTAGTAAAAATTGGGCCTTTGATGGTGGTGCTGGTGCCACAACACTGTAAGCCCTGACAGTTACTCTTGGTGGGTGCAGGAATGGGCCCTGCTGTGAATTATTAGATCAAGAATTGTAATTACATGCCCCTTTTGAACAGGGGCTGAAAAATTGGGCCTTTCGTGGTGGTGGTGGTGGTGGTGTTGCCACAACACTGTAAGCCCTCAGAGTTACTCTTGGTGGGTGCAGGAATGGGCCCTGCTGTGAATTATTAGATCAAGAATTGTAATTGCATGCCCCTGTTGAACAGGGGCTGAAAAATTGGGCCTTAGGCACTGGTGGCACAACACTACAACCCCTCACAGATACGTTACTTGGAGCACAGCAATGAGCCCTGTTGCAAAGTATTGCTTCAAAAATTGTAATGACACGCCCCTGTTAAACAGGGGCTGAAAAATTGGGCCTTAGCCACTGGTGGCGGCACCCATAAACAAAAATGATCTTCCAAGCTATCATCATCAATCGTATCATTGAGGACTCGGAGGAGGAGGATAGCCAGTCAACATAACAGCACAGGCACTCAGCATCAGCATCAGTCTTGAAGGGATGTGACATGTTAAAATCAATTAGTCTGTTATATCAGCATCAGGTGTGTGGTAGCTGGTGGTGATCCAAGACTGGTTCATCTTGATGAAAGTCAGTCGATCAACCGAGTCGGTGGACAGGCGCACCCTGTGATCCGTGACAAATCCTCCAGCAGCACTGAATGTGCGTTCCGAAAGAACGCTGGATGCAGGACAGGCCAGTAGCTCAATTGCATACTGTGCAAGCTCTGGCCAGTGATCCATCCTCAAGACCCAGTAAGCCAGAGGATTTTCGGTGGGGAAGGTGTCCAAGTCTGACCTTGCCCCTAGATATTCCTGCACCATGTTTATCAGACGCTGGCGATGGTTGCTGGAACCGATCATACTTTGGGGCTGCGGACTAAAGAATTGTCTGAACGCATCGGTCAGATGGCCACCTTCCCCACCGCTCCTTCTTTGACTGGCCGAAGCCTCAGCAACTCGTTGTCCAGGACCAGGAGTTTGTAACCTCCCAGTCTCTGGGAACGCGTTGCACAGACCTTTCTGCAAGGCCTCCCGGAGTTGTCTCATCCTCTGCTCCCTCTGCGAAGGTAACATAAGGTCCGCAACCTTACCCTTGTACCGTGGATCAAGGAGAGTGGCCAGCCAGTAATGGTCCCTCTCCTTGATCCGAAGAATACGAGGATCCTTCCGCAGACTTTGCAGGATCAGGGAGGCCATGCAGCGTAGGTTTGCTGAGGCATTCGCTCCGGAGTCCTCTGGGTCACTAAGGACGACATGATCCGCAGCCACCTCCTCCCAGCCACGTACAAGTCCACTGGTTTCTTGGGACTGTAAATCATCCCTAAAAGACTGCTGCTGATGATGCTGAGTGCCAGCCTCCACCTCCATGCTGACACAATCCTCCTCCTCCTCCTCCTCCTCCTCCTCCTCTTCCTCTTCCTGTGCGATGGGTGGGACAGAAGGAACACTGTCTGGGTAAAGGGGGCCTTGAGAGGCAAGGAAGTCCTCCTCTTCCTGCCTCTGTTCTGCCTCAAGTGCCCTGTCCATTATTCCACGCAGCGTGTGCTCCAACAGGTGGACAAGAGGTACAGTGTCACTGATGCATGCACTGTCACTGCTCACCATCCTCGTGGCCTCCTCAAATGGTGCCAGGACAGTGCATGCATCCCTGATCATGCCCCACTGGCGTGGAGAAAAAAAACCAAGCTCCCCTGACCCTGTCCTGGTGCCGTAGTCGCACAGGTACTCATTGATGGCCCTCTGCTGCGTGTGCAGCCGCTGCAGCATGGCCAACGTTGAGTTCCACCTGGTGGGCATGTCACATATAAGGCGGTTCTTGGGCAGGTTCAACTCCTTTTGCAGCTCAGCCAGGCGAGCACTGGCATTATAAGATCTGCGGAAATGCACACAGACTTTCCTGGCCTGCCTCAGGACATCCTGTAAGCCCGGGTACCTGCCCAAGAACAGCTGCACCACCAGGTTAAGGACGTGAGCCACACAGGGCACATGGGTCAGTTGTCCCTGTCGGAGGGCGGAGAGGAGGTTGGTGCCATTGTCGCAAACCACCATTCCTGGCTTAAGCTGGCGTGGCGTCAACCACCTCTCGGCCTGGCCCTGCAGAGCAGACAGGACCTCTGCCCCAGTGTGGCTTCTGTCCCCCAAACACACCAGCGCAAGCACGGCATGGCATCTTTTTGCCTGCGTACTTGCGTAGCCCCGTGAACGGCTACGGAGCACCGCTGGTTCATAGGACAAACCACAGGAAGAGGCCATGGAGGAAGAAGAAGAAGAGGAGGGGGTGGAGGAGAGAGGTGTGTCACAACCAGTAGTAGCATTTTGGAGGCGTGGCGGTGGAACAACCTCCAACATTACTGCACCTTGTCCTGCATCCTTCCCAGCTGCCAAAAGAGTGACCCAATGGGCCGTGAAAGAAAGGTAACGTCCCTGTCCATGCCTGCTGGACCATGAGTCAGCGGTAATATGCACCTTACCGCTGACCGCCCTGTCCAGCGAGGCCAAGACATTGCCTTCCACATGCCGGTAGAGAGCCGGAATAGCCTTCCGTGAGAAAAAGTGGCATTTGGGAACCTGCCACTGAGGAACCGCACATTGCACAAACTCACGGAAGGGGGACGAGTCTACCAACTGAAAAGGCAGCAGTTGAAGCGCTAGCAATTTAGCCAAGCTAGCATTCAACCGCTGGGCATGTGGATGGCTGGGAGTGAACTTCTTTCGACGGTCCAGCAGCTGGGGCAGGGAAATTTGCCTGCTAGAATCGGACGTCGGTGTACTGCTAGCAGAGTGGCCGCAAGTACTTGGCTGTGACACACCTAATTCTACACCTTCATTCCTCTCAGTGCATGTTTCAGAGAGGACTGAAGTTATAGTGGGGTTGGAGATCCCAGCTGATGCGGTGCAAGGAGAGGTCCGCTTTGTTCTTTGGTGTGGGTCTTTGAGGTAGGCTTGCCAACGAGCTGCATGGCAGGTCAACATATGTCTGGTCAGGCATGTGGTACCCAAGCGGCTGATGTTTTGGCCACGCGATATACGCTTGAGACATATGTTGCAAACAGCAGCTGTGCGATCTGATGCACTAGCCTCAAAAAAGGCCCACACCAAGGAACTTTTTGAATGACGGGCAGAGGCAGCGCCCTGCACAGGCGGAGCTCTGCGGTGTGATTCCGTCGGTGTACTGCCCTTACGCTGGCCACCAAAGGGCATCCTGCCTCGTTGGAGATGTGCCTCCTCATCCTCCTCCTCCTCCTCCTCTCTCCTATTAGGCACCCACGTGGAGTCAGTGACCTCATCATCCCCTCCCTCCTCATCACTGGAGCCAATCTGGCAGTATGCTGCAGCTGCTGGAACATGACTGCCAGATTGGTGTCCTTCTTGAGCATCCCCTCTGTCTGCTCTCACGCTACTGCCTTCCTGTAGCTGGGTTTCATCATCAGACCCTTCGAAACGCTGGGCATCCTCCTGGAGCATGTACCCAACACTGTGCTCAAACAGTTCGGGGGACTCCTCAGGAGGAGGACATGGTGGGTCTAGGGAAGGAGTGACTGATGATGAGTCTGACATTGATACCAGGGAAGAGGACGCTTTGGCAGCTGCTTTGCCAGTACCCTGAGCCTGGGTGAGAGAGGATGAGGAGGAGGAGGAGGGCTTGGTCATCCACTCTACCAAGTTTTCGGCATGATGTGGCTCAACATGTCCAGCTGCCGAAAAGAAGGACAAGCGTGTCCCATGGCCATGTGCTGATGACAATGCACCGCGTCCACGACCAGCACTGTTGCCCCCAGACACAGAGCCTGCTTGCCCTCTTTTATTGCCTCCTGACTGTCTGCCTCTCCTTGTTTGCCTTCCAGACATTCTAATAGATGGCCTGCAGGGAGATGGGAAAAAAGCAATAAGGGCTACCTTCAGGTGTCCTTCTCTGTCCCTTTACTTAAGGATTTCTAAATATGGTTGAGGATTATTGCTTTTGCACAGAATAGCACAACGACAATTTCCCTGACTGTCCAAAAAACAAGGATTTCAAAGATGGTTGATGAGGAATGCTTTGGCACGCTATAGCACAAGGAGAATTCCCCTCACTTTCCTTCTTTGTCCCTAGAAACAAGGACTGGCACAGTGAAAGAAACTGACACTCTCCCTACCTACAGTTTTCTGTCCCTAGAAAAAATGTTTTTTTAAAGCACACTATAGCACAAGGAGAATTCCCCTCACTTTCCTTCTTTGTCCCTAGAAACAAGGACTGGCACAGTGAAAGAAACTGACACTCTCCCTACCTACAGTTTTCTGTCCCTAGAAAAAATGTTTTTTTAAAGCACACTATAGCACAAGGAGAAATCCCCTCACTTTCCTTCTTTGTCCCTAGAAACAAGGACTGGCACAGTGAAAGAAACTGACACTCTCCCTACCTACAGTTTTCTGTCCCTAGAAAAAATGTTTTTTTAAAGCACACTATAGCACAAGGAGAAATCCCCTCACTTTCCTTCTTTGTCCCTAGAAACAAGGACTGGCACAGTGAAAGAAACTGACACTCTCCCTACCTACAGTTTTCTGTCCCTAGAAAAAATGTTTTTTTAAAGCACACTATAGCACAAGGAGAATTCCCCTCACTTTCCTTCTTTGTCCCTAGAAACAAGGACTGGCACAGTGAAAGAAACTGACACTCTCCCTACCTACAGTTTTCTGTCCCTAGAAAAAATGTTTTTTTAAAGCACACTATAGCACAAGGAGAAATCCCCTCACTTTCCTTATTTGTCACTAGAAACAAGGACTGGCACAGTGAAAGAAACTGACACTCTCCCTACCTACAGTTTTCTGTCCCTAGAAAAAATGTTTTTTTAAAGCACACTATAGCACAAGGAGAATTCCCCTCACTTTCCTTCTTTGTCCCTAGAAACAAGGACTGGCACAGTGAAAGAAACTGACACTCTCCCTACCTACAGTTTTCTGTCCCTAGAAAAAATGTTTTTTTAAAGCACACTATAGCACAAGGAGAAATCCCCTCACTTTCCTTCTTTGTCCCTAGAAACAAGGACTGGCACAGTGAAAGAAACTGACACTCTCCCTACCTACAGTTTTCTGTCCCTAGAAAAAATGTTTTTTTAAAGCACACTATAGCACAAGGAGAAATCCCCTCACTTTCCTTCTTTGTCCCTAGAAACAAGGACTCGCACAGTAAAACACACTGACACTCTCCCTACCTATCCTTCTCTTTCCCTAAACTAAAGGAATCCAGGTTAAGCAAGAAAGAAATAAATGTCACTGTCCCTGCCTATGCTTGTCTTTCCCTGCTCCGGAACACACTACACTAGGCCGCCGTGCTGGTGGCCTTTTATAGTGTGGGGCGTGTACTAAACACCCTCAGCAATAATTGGCCACAGGCATCCTGCCTGTGGCCAATCATTGCTCTCCTCGCTGCCGGCGCTGTGATTGGCCAAGCATGCGGGGTCACAGTGCATGCTTGGCCAATCACAGCGCCTGGATGACACTGCGATGGCGTAGTGCATTGTGGGCCGTTCGCGTCACTCGAATTTGGCGCGAACGGCCCAAATCGTTCGATCTTCGTCGAACGATCGAACAGCCGATGTTCGAGTCGAACGTATGTTCGACTCGAACACGAAGCTCATCCCTACTCGCCACCCAGACTCGATAGTTTGCCTGGCGAAGGGGACAGAGCCACTGTGCCTCCTCTGGCAAGACTACAACGCCTATTTGGCCAGAAGGTTGCTGCAGAGTATGGATGGGAGTACCCATACTTGTCCAAGGAGTTGTTGTACGAGGTGGAAGTTTGCCGGGAGCGCTGGTACAATGACTTTGTGTGGACTCACCTTCAGATTCCACACGCCCGCAGGTACCTGGCGTGTTCTCCCAAGGCCTCTCAGCGTTTTAAAGACTGCAAGGCAGAGTGGATGTTGGGACGGCACATCCATGCGGACAAAGTGCTGATCCCGCGCAAGGAAGGGGAAGATGTTGAGTATCATCTGGAGACCAGGGATCAGCACTTGAAACCACTTGTTCTGCCGCATCCCCGCTTCTATTTGTAGGAGCGAAAAGACTCCGTTCTTGTTTTGTATGCTGCTGAACTTTCTGGGGCCTGTTGTCCTTGTTACCCAGAGGAATGAAGGACTGTTCCTGTTTGTTCTTCACTTTTCCAGCAAGAGATCATGGATTCTGGGGTAGATAGGGCTCAAGAAAAGCAGAAAAGTTCCACGAGTGCAGTTACCGCGACGCTGTCACCAGGTCGCAGTGTTGCGCATCGTTAACACTTTTCACACACTCACTCTATAGAGAAAAGGGATTTCTTTGCGAAGAAGTTTCTTTCCTCTTTCACGAATATATGTGTCAGGGTTTATGTGTGATAATTTTATTTTTTCCCTCTGCAGGAGAGCATCCCATCAAGACCACTGAGTATGGGGTGGGTCTTAGTCAGGATGGGTGGGGGAAAATTATATTGTGAATATGTGATTCTAACAGTTATGGTTAAAATGTAGTTTTTTCCCTTCCCTTTTATGCAAGGCTCAGACACAATTGCTTTAGTTGACCAAGTTTTTCAAAAGTATTTTTTGTACAATTTATAGTTGGTTTCTGGACTGGACTATGTCAGCCGTTGAGGGCATAGTTTGCTCCAGACACTGGGGACCAGTGTCAAATAACCAGGGGGAGAGTGTAGCGGGTATATACTTTCTATTTTTAAATCTGGTGGGGAAACTGTGATGTATGGTTCCCTGGGGCCCACCAGGTGGCGCTGTCGCTTTGGGCCCGGGGTTGAGCCATCGTTGCGGTGGCGTACCTCTTTTGGTCTCTCTCAGCGGTTGTATGGTGGGAACCCGCCGTGCTTGCTGGGAGGGGGTATAAAGGGGGCGGCCATTTTTGGTGGCGGGAGTCGAGTCCCGGGCACCTTCAGCCTGAGGGTGGTGGTTCGTGTCGGTCCCCTAGGCGGCCTAGGCCTAGAGGACGTTCGGAGGTCGTGTTCCATCCAAGGCACCTTTAGCCTGGGGTGAGGTACTCAAGAGGAGGTCTGGAGCTCAGTGCCCACCACTGAGTTCCGCGAGGGAAGGAGGTCCTAGGGAACCCCAGGAGTGGGTACCCGAATCCGGAAGGGGTAATGGACCGGTGTGAGATACTTGCTTGAAGACCCGGTGTAGCATATTGCCAGTGACAGGTGAGCCTCCCATCGGAGACCGCCTGGAAGGAAATTCCCCCTCGCTCTGAGACTGCAACCCACTTTCAGGAAGGAAAGTGGAGAGTTCATTGTGTCTGGGCCTACTCGCATCCACACCTCCTTGTCTGTTCTGTTCTCTAAGTGAGTCCAAATGAATGTGTTCACTTTGCATGAAGAAGAATAAATGAGTGTTGGACTTTAATGGTGTGGGGCTCATTTTCTGGCAGACATTGTTCAAGGTAACTCTCTTTGGAGGTTCCAGGTGCAGAACACTGACCCGAAGGTAAAACAAGAACTTTGCTTCCACCACACAAACATCTGCGGTGAGGGCTTGGCGTGGTGACCCCGCTCTCTCTCCTCTAAAGTACCCCTAGACAAGAGACAGACGAGCTGATAGAAGAGAGGGGAGAGAGGAGGCCGCTACATACACAAAAACAAGAATCTTCAATTTTTTTTGTATTTTTTTTGGATATAAATTACATAAAATACAAAAAATTTTTTACAAAACAATACTGCCATATGAAAGTTTATTCCCCCCCCCAAAAAAAGATATGTGTATTATTTTGGTGCGAGTGCACGTGGACTGTGAGTACATGAGTGCTGCGAGTGCACGTGGACTGTATTGTTGAGTATTAATGTCAGGAAGCTAGTTGTTAGTTAATTTTGGACAGGGTATAATCCCCAATCCTCATTAAATTAGTAGGTACGATGACCTGGAGGAGGGGGTAAACAGTTCAATCTCTGTATATGCGGACGATACTAAGCCAAGCAGGGCAAACACTTCTCCGCAGGATGTGGAAACCTTGAAAGTAGATCTGAACAAATTATTGGTGGGCAACTACATGGCAAATGAGGTTTAATGTGGAAAAATGTAAAATAATGCATTTGGGTGGCAAAAATATGAATACAATCTACTCACTGGGGGGAGAACCACTGGGGGAATCAAGGATGGAAAAGGACCTGGGGGTCCTAGTATATGATAGGCTCAGCACTGGCCTGCAATGCCAAGCTGCTGCTAACAAAGCAAACAGAATATTGGCATGCATTAAAAAGGGGATTAACTCAAGAGATAAAGCGGGAATTCTCCCACTCTAGAAGACTCTGGTCCGGCCGCACCTAGAGTATGCTGTCCAGTTCTGGGCGCCAGTCCTCAGGAAGGATGTGCTGGAAATGGAGCGAGTACAGAGAAAGGCAATAAAACTAATAAAGGGACTAGAGGATATTAGTTATGAAAAAAGGTTGTGATCACTGAACTTATTCTCTCTGGAGAAGAGACGCTTGAGAGGGGATGTGATTTCAATTTACAAATACTATACTGGTGACCCCACAATAGGGATAAAACTTTTCCGCGGAAGGGAGTTTAATAAGACACGTGGCCACTCATTAAAATTTGAAGAGAAGAGGTTTAACCTTAAACTGTGTAGAGGGTTTTTTCAACTGCCCCTGAACTCATTCAATGTTATCTTATGTGTACATGTACACAGTTTTGTTTACTGTCGTTTTTAGGCAGATGCGTTTAGAGGGGTTTTTTTTAAGGAAAAAAAATAAGTTCAAACGCCAAAGTTTCCCATGTTTCAAACGCCAAACGCTTCTAAACGCGGCTAAACGCGGTAACCCACGTTTAGCAGCGTTTTGTTTATAGGCGTTTTTAGTTTTTGCCCATTTAAAAAAAAAAAAAAATATATATATATATATATATATATATATATATATATATATATTTTTTAAACGCTTCTAAACGCAAACGCAGTCAAAACACATCAAAACGTCCCGTGTACATGAAGCCTTACACTTCTTTAAATTATGTCTCATTTCCTTATATTGTGCATCTACAATCTGTGGTGGAAGTTTACAGGCTTCCTCATACAGAATACTTTTCACCTGAGGCTGATGTAAAATGCATTGTGAATGATTGTGTGTGCATATCACCTATGGCAAGCAGAAAATGTCAACACAATAATATGATACGAAATTTAAGTTAATCTAAAATAAAACACAAGAGGGCTAGTAATCAATGTTTTCACCCAAAATTCACACAATTTCCCTCCAAGATTCAATAGAAATGCAGTTGAAAAATGTGTGAATCTTGAAAAATATTGTAAAACATTAATAAATAAACCCCCAAGTCTCACACAAATTAAATGGTGGATAAGAAAGCAGATGACTTGGAACTGCCGCTAAGTTACCAAGACCAAGTGATAAGTTTAAATTTTTCTAATGAAAACAAAATTCAATAGCTCTCTATAGGAATTGTCTCTGGTGGTAAGTAAAAAAAATTATTGGCAACTTTTTGGACACTGCATTCTGGCCCCAACAATAGATCCTCACCACCCCAAATAAAAGTGCTATATTTCACAGTTGTAGAGCACCCATCGATCATCATCCTATAATCACCAATACAAATTCCAAGGATCTCAGACCTGCATGTGCACAGTTTCAATCTTGTGCAAGAGTGTAACTGCAGCCTTAGAGCTCATGCAACTATTATAAGGTCTTAAGTGCAGGGGCCCAGACCGTGTTAGAAGAACAATTATAAATTTGTTAAGACCACTTTTATGCATCTTGATCTACCAGCCCAAACCAGCTTAGTTCTTGCTAATGGCAAACTGAAAGCTCTTCTGCTTTGATGCATAGCATGAACTCAGAGCAGTACTGATTTATGAGGATGTACTCTTGTCTCAAAAAATCCCTGACTGAACCTGCATACCATGGAGTGAAAATTTCAGGCAAAACAGAAACCCTAAACCCTAAACAGGTTACAGTTACATTATAGACTGACCACCAGTGTCAAGGGAATTATAGCCACCTTTTACCAGGAATTTGGGATACACATCCCTTTTGAGAGCCCATATCTTGGTTTTCCCTATGTTATGTCCTACATATTCCCTTATCTGTTCTTTCATATTTGGATGCTACTTTGGACACCCCGAGAGAGTTCCATTTAATATGAAGTTTAAGATTATGCCCCTAGTACAATTCCTGTACCTTTAAAGAAGTTCACCTTTAGTTCCAATGCAGAACGTCTGAACTTATTTAAAACTGTGTAGCGCCCCTTTACTTTTCAGGGGTGCTATGCGCCTAAATTTAGGGGTTGATCTGAGCTGGTAGCCAGGCTCAGACCACTTTGATTGTTAGGCATTTGCTTCTGCCTATGTGATGCTGCCTGGTGTATGGATCCCCGTGGTCTGTAGGTGGCGCTGCCATATCAGGTCAGGGTTGAATCATGGGTGACATTGCTACGTCTTAGGGTGTCCTCTCTCGGCAGCAGTACAGTGGGCGTAGTCAACCTGTGGTGCATGCCGGGAGAGGGTACATAAGGGGCAGACGCCATCTTTCGGGAGTGGAGGAGTAGGAGGAGGGTGTGACAGACATACGTACCCCACCTTCGGTGGCCCTCATGGCCAGGTGTGTGTGTGGGTGTGATGAGTCCCAGGCACCTTTAGCCTGGGGCTGCAACTCTACCAGTAGGCCCAGCACCTTTAGCTAGGGCCTACCCCCGAAAGAAGAGTCCCAGGGTGCCCAGGAGAGGGTGACTCGTTCTAGACGAGAGGGAACCAGGAGTTTCAGTGAAAGGAGTCGCCGCCTCGAATGAGGCCTGGTTACCTACTAGAGGGATTCAAAGATCCGCCACAGGCCTTGTGACATGCTTCAGTTGCACCTTGTTTTACTGTTGCAAGCGCCGGGAAGTTCGGGACTTGGAACTGTTCCTGATCGTATCCCAAGGAAACTTAAGTGAATATTCGAGCATCACTCCGGCTGCTAGGACGGTGAGAGAGGACTATCCGGGTGAGCTAAATCCACTCGGGATCGAGTGGTGACAATTTTACTAGTTTGTGCCTGGACCAAATTCCCCAAGTTAATTATTCTTTCTCTCATCAACTTCTACCTGTCTACTAAGCAATAATAGAAAATAAGCTAATCGTTAGAGTTAAAGTGGTGTGGACATTGGCCTTCTTGGGAAGAAATAGAGACATGTCCCTATACTCTGGGGATGAGAACCTCTTCAAACAGGAGGGTACGGCATATAGCACGGTGTGCCTTGACCTGCAAGTGAGCCAGGCAGGAAAAGGGTCTGTGTGCTACTGTACACTGTATTTATAACAAATATAAACATGAGAACCTCATATATTTGTGGTATTAATGAATTCTCATGCAATCCTTAAAGTGGTTGTAAACCCACTTGTTGGGCTTCTACCTATAGGTAAGCCTAGAATAAGGCTTACCTATAGGTAGTGGAAATATCTCCTAAACATGCGCCGTCTAGGAGTTATTTCACTTGTAGTCCGCCGAAAATCTTCACTGGGCATGCGCAGCGGAAGAAACGAAACTAAGTGCCGTTTCTTCCACAGCCTGTGCCGTGAATTGCGGCTCCCGACCTCACGCAGCTCCGGCAAATCACAGTGCCGGAGTCAGCGGCCCAGAAGGAAGAGGAGACAGAAGATGGATTCTGCCTACTCTGGGGACATCTCTGGATTCTTTTGCAGGTAAGTGGCACATAATGGGCTAGTATGCGATGCATACTAGCCCATTATGCTTTTCATTTGCAGGCTTTGCAGCGGACTAAAGAGGAAGTAAAACCCATCAGGGTTTACTTCCTCTTTAACATATTTGTATTATGCTGAATATAGCATCTCTCACAGTGAAGTCTAAGGTAGAAGAGGGTACACAGGTAAACAACTGGAGGGATTTCTGGGATGGTACCACAGGCAGGCGACAGAAGACACAAGACCAGCCCACTTTAAACACAGTACTCTAGCAGCAATTGGCACAGTACTCTCTGCCGTGCTGGGTCTTCCACAGAAGCTGCACTCAATCAGGCTCCTGCCTGGCTGCCTGCACACTGGGACTAATGCCGCGTACACACGACCGTTTTTAATGTCATTGAAAAAAACTGCATTTTTCTCGACGTGATCCTTCTCAAGCCTGCCTTGCCTACACACTATCGTGGAAAAAAATGCTTGAGTAAAACGCGGTGACGTACAACACGTACGACGGCACTATAAAGGGGAAGTTCCATTCGGATGGCGCCACCCTTCATGTTAGCAAAATTTGTTCAGCCTCGTGCTTTTCAGTTCGTTACAGCGTGACGAATGTGCTATCTCCATTACGAACGCTAGTTTTACCAGAACGAGAGCTTCGTCTCATACTTGATTCTGAGCATGCGCATTTTTTTTCACGTTGTTAAATTCCACACACGGCAGTTTTTCATGACGAGAAAAACGACGATGTAAAAAACGACGTGAAAATTTAGAGCATGTTCCAATTTTTTCATGGCCGTTTTTCACGTCGTGAAAAATGCTCTGAAGCCAACACACGATCATTTTTAACTTCAATAAATTTTTATTATAAAGTCAGGTTCATACAATAGACAACGCAATAAACTTTGCCATCAACATTTGGACATCTATGTGATGTACTTATACCGCGACTATATTCAAGGCATAAAATAGAAGGATAAGAGGTAGAATTAACACTCAGAAATTGGTTTATAACTCATAATAAGAACATTGTTGAAAAAAAAATATTGTCTCTTAACTATACAGGTCCTTCTCAAAAAATTAGCATATTGTGATAAAGTTCATTATTTTCTGTAATGTACTGATAAACATTAGACTTTCATATATTTTAGATTCATTACACACAACTGAAGTAGTTCAAGGCTTTTCTTGTTTTAATATTGATGATTTTGGCATACAGCTCATGACAACCCAAAAATCCTATCTCAAAAAATTAGCATATCATGAAAAGGTTCTCTAAACGAGCTATTAACCTAATCATCTGAATCAACTAATTAACTCTAAACACCTGCAAAAGATTCCTGAGGCTTTTAAAAACTCCCAGCCTGGTTCATTACTCAAAACCGCAATCATGGGTAAGACTGCCGACCTGACTGCTGTCCAGAAGGCCATCATTGACACCCTCAAGCAAGAGGGTAAGACACAGAAAGAAATTTCTGAACGGATAGGCTGTTCCCAGAGTGCTGTATCAAGGCACCTCAGTGGGAAGTCTGTGGGAAGGAAAAAGTGTGGCAGAAAACGCTGCACAACGAGAAGAGGTGACCGGACCCTGAAGAAGATTGTGGAGAAGGACCGATTCCAGACCTTGGAGGACCTGCGTAAGCAGTGGACTGAGTCTGGAGTAGAAACATCCAGATCCACCGTGAACAGGCGTGTGCAGGAAATGGGCTACAGGTGCCGCATTCCCCAGGTCAAGCCACTTTTGAACCAGAAACAGCGGCAGAAGCGCCTGACCTGGGCTACAGAGAAGCAGCACTGGACTGTTGCTCAGTGGTCCAAAGTACTTTTTTCGGATGAAAGCAAATTTTGCATGTCATTCGGAAATCAAGGTGCCAGAGTCTGGAGGAAGACTGGGGAGAGGGAAATGCCAAAATGCCTGAAGTCCAGTGTCAAGTACCCACAGTCAGTGATGGTCTGGGGTGCCATGTCAGCTGCTGGTGTTGGTCCACTGTGTTTTATCAAGGGCAGGGTCAATGCAGCTAGCTATCAGGAGATTTTGGAGCACTTCATGCTTCCATCTGCTGAAAAGCTTTATGGAGATGAAGATTTCATTTTTCAGCACGACCTGGCACCTGCTCACAGTGCCAAAACCACTGGTAAATGGTTTACTGACCATGGTATTACTGTGCTCAATTGGCCTGCCAACTCTCCTGACCTGAACCCCATAGAGAATCTGTGGGATATTGGGAAGAGAAAGTTGAGAGACGCAAGACCCAACACTCTGGATGAGCTTAAGGCCGCTATCGAAGCATCCTGGGCCTCCATAACACCTCAGCAGTGCCACAGGCTGGTTGCCTCCATGCCACGCCGCATTGAAGCAGTCATTTCTGCAAAAGGATTCCCGACCAAGTATTGAGTGCATAACTGAACATAATTATTTGAAGGTTGACTTTTTTTTGTATTAAAAACACTTTTCTTTTATTGGTCGGATGAAATATGCTAATTTTTTGAGATAGGATTTTTGGGTTGTCATGAGCTGTATGCCAAAATCATCAATATTAAAACAAGAAAAGCCTTGAACTACTTCAGTTGTGTGTAATGAATCTAAAATATATGAAAGTCTAATGTTTATCAGTACATTACAGAAAATAATGAACTTTATCACAATATGCTAATTTTTTGAGAAGGACCTGTATATCAGAAATAAGGATCGGCTTTACTCTGGTTTCCAATTTCGTTTAAACCATATTTCCCAGGCAGACCATTTGTCTCTTGTGGATAAGTATTTGCCCTGAGACGCTGCGAACATTAACTCATACGTGGCGTGGGTGTTAGTCGTCTCTACAATTTCTCTAAATGATGGTGGGATTGCTGCTAGCCAGTGTCGCAGAATCACCAGCCTAGTGCTGAGAAGGATGTGCGTGACTACAGTTCTTATTTGTGGCGCTATTTGTTCTATTCCTAATGATAATACTGCTAGTGCTGCGTTAGGCGCAATGTGTGACCCTGCCAACCTAGAAATGAGATTGAACACTTCGGACCAAAGTGGGTTCAGGGCATGGCAATTCCACAGAATATGGTGCAGAGTACCCGTCTCTCCGCATTTCCTCCAACAAAGAGAGGAGGTAGAAGCATTAAATTTGGACATTCTGTATGGTGTAAGGTACCACCTGAGTAAAATTTTATGGGTTACTTCCCAGAGATTGGAGCTTTTAGTCGCGGTGAAATTATATACTAGGGCTTTTTGCCATTGGAGTTCTGAGTACTCTGCACCTAGTTCCCATTCCCATGCAACTATATTAGTGGATTTTTCAAATAAGGCTTTAGACTGTAAGAGACAGTAGAACAGTGAGATGCCTTTATTAGTGGTGCAACTGTTCGTTAGGTATAACAATGCTCGCCATGGCAGCAACGTTTCAAAATTGGACAATGTTCGAATAAAGTGAACTATTTGCATGTATCTATATTGGTCCCTGTCCTCAAGATTATATTCTATTTGCAATGCTCTAAATGTTTTTGGGGCCGGGCCTACCAGTATATCTTGTACAGTTTTGATGCCTTTGGCCTCCCAATGTGTGACAGACAAGTCTGGGATTATCAGTGAGAAGCAAGAGATATTAAGAGGTAAGGGCTTTAAAAGTTGATCTGGGATGTCTAGAGATGTGAACATTTTCCACTTTTGAAGTGTGGCCTTCATAGTTAGAGATATGTGTGGGTATGCCTGGGGTATAATGTGGCATGTTAGGAGTATATCAGTCAATTTGTGCCCCAAGGTTTGGGCTGCTTCTAGGTCCAACCATTTAGGGCCTTGGCGCTGGTTAAACCAAGCTCTGGTTTGAGAAAGGATAGTAGCCGAGTGATAATCTTGTAATAGGACATGGCCTATACCTCCTGCACTTCTAGTTTTAATTAATTTTTTGAAAGCGCACCTAGCTCTTCTACCCCGCCACAGGAATTTGTTCAGTATAGACTGAGCCTTGGTGAAAAAGGAATTAGGGATCGGGATTGGTAGTGATCGGAAGAGGTATAAAAGTTGTGGTAAGACTAACATTTTAAATGACGCTAGCCGTCCCGTCCAGGACAGCTCAACCTTGCCCAGTTCCTGTAACTTGTTGGTCAGAATATTGAGGAAGGGAGTAAAGTTAGCTGTAACTAGGTCTTCTGTAGATGCCGTGAGGGTAATCCCTAGGTATTTTATCCCATCTTGCTTCCATATGTATGGGAACCGTGCGCTAAGTCGCGTTTGGACAGATAGATCAATACCCAATCCCATTATATACGATTTACTTTCATTGACCTTATAGTAAGACAACTGGTTAAACATAGCTAAAGCCGAGTGCACAGAAGCCAGGGAAGTCTCCACATCTGTGAGAATCATTATAATGTCGTCAGCGAATAGGCTAATCGTGTGTGTAGAGTTGAGCATGGAGAAACCTTTAATGTTGGGGTGAGTTCGAATATAGATGGCCAGGGGTTCCATTAAAAGATTAAATATTAAAGGGGATAGTGGGCACCCCTGTCTGGTGCCGTTAGATATGGTGAAAGGCTTGGAGAGCACCCCTGAGGTATAGACCTGAGCCGAGGGGTTAGAGTATAAGGCTAATATTGCTTGCAGTATATTACCCGAGAAGCCAAAACGTTGTAATACTTGGGTGAGGTACATCCAGTGAATACGATCAAAGGCCTTCTCTGCGTCCAATGCCAACAGCAGAGAAGGCCTTTTGTGCAGTTTAGCTAGATGAATAATGTTAATTAGTCTACGCGTGGCATCGGACGCTTGGCGACCCTTAGTGAAGCCCGTCTGATCAGGGTTAATGATAAGGGGAAGTATGTCTATTAATCTGTATGCAACAATTTTAGCATAAACCTTTAAGTCGATGTTGAGAAGTGATATGGGCCTAAAGTTTGGAGGGGAATCAGGCTCCTTCCCTGGCTTCGGCAAGGCCACAATAACAGCACCCAACATTTCAGGCGGGAATGAGGCCGAGGCGGCGGCAGCGGCAGCGGCAAAGATTTGTTCCATATATGGTGTCAGTAAATGTTTGAAGGATTTATAATAGTCACCAGAAAATCCATCCGGCCCTGGAGACTTGTTAATTGGGAGTGAGTCTATCGCCCTATGTATCTCTGCCATGCTGAACGGCTGATTGAGGGTCAATAGTTGCTCCTGTGAGATGTTAGGAATGTCTAATTTTCCAAGAAACACGTTTATTGCTTCAACATTTGGTTGGGTAGTGTTCGGATCATCTTTCAAATTGTAAAGAGAGCCATAGTAATGGCTAAAGGCGTCCGCCATTTCTTGGGGATGATACAATTTATTTTTGGTAACGGGGTGTATAATATACGGAATCTGAGTTTTTTGTCTCATGCCCTTTACCCTTTGAGCTATATTCTTACCCGCTTTGTTACCTGTAGCGTAGTATGTCATCTTAAGTTTTTTTGATGTTTTTTCAAAGTTCTCTAAAAGAAGGAGCCGCAACTCACATCTCAGCTGGGTAATTTGACTCAAAATTTTGGGAGAAGATTTTTGCTTATTACTAGTCTCTAATAGGAAGATTTTGTCAGTGATTTCTTTTATTTGCCTGTGCCGCTGCCTCTTGACCCTCGCTCCCTGTTGTATGAAAATGCCACGAATAAAAGCTTTGTGGGCATTCCACACTACAAATTTATCTTGCACAGAGGATTCGTTATTCTTAAAAAATTCAGTTAGCTGGTTTTCAATGACTGACTTATAGTCCGCTTGCTGTAAGAGAAAGGAGTTCAATCTCCATAATGGAGGTGCGGTGTTGGGTGTCCCGTCCACCAGAGACAGGGTAGTAGAAGCGTAGTCAGACCACGTAATGGCATTAATGTTCGTGGCGGATGCATTGGCTAGTGTTTGTTGATCGACAAGAAAAAGGTCAATGCGGGAATAAGTCCTGTGAGGTGATGAAAAGAATGTGAAGTCTTTTTTCTCCCGCATGTAAGCATCTCCAGGCGTCAAACAGATCGTGCTTGTGAATTGAGGGTAGTAAGGACGGGCTATAGCGTTTGGCGCCGGAGGTAGAGTCCATCACAGGATCTGGGGTGGCGTTGAAATCCCCGCATAATAGTAATCTTCCCTTGTGGTGTTTCCTAACCTTTTTCATCAGCTTATTAAAAAAATAAATCTGGCGTTGGTTTGGTGAATAGACATTTACTATGGTATACGTGATTGAGTTAAGTTCACAAACCAGGATAAGATACCGGCCATTTTCATCTTTAATTTCCTCAAGTAGGGTGAAAGTTACAGAGTCACGTATTGCTATGAGGACTCCTTTAGTTTTATTGCGGGCATTTGCGGTAAAAAGATGTGGAAAGTTCCTGTGCGAACATTTGGGTGGTGTTGAAGCAGAGAAATGTGTCTCTTGAGCGCAAAGTATGTCAGCTTTGTTAGAGAGGGCTTCTGACCATAAGGAACGCCTTTTAGCAGGATGATTCAGTCCTTTAGAGTTTATAGAAATGATCTTTATCCCCATACTTGCAGGAGTGTGAAGATTATGTTACATTGCTGCTTTACATTCATTGTTGGTGCAATGTCTCCCTCATGTGGTTGGATTTGGGATAGCGGTGGGAAACTGAAAATGATGGTGCATAAAGTCAAAAAGTACTTACTATTTGGTGATGCGCAGAGAGTTTGTCTAATTTGGACTTCGGGCCAAGTTGAGTGGCATTTCTGCATGGAGGGTCCAGCAGTAATTACTTGAACTCCGTCTTGTAAATCTTTCAACAGTAAAAACAAGAAAACTGAGAGAAAAAAGAAAAACATAGAAAAATATAACCAAGCAACTGATAGAAAACAATAGAGAGGTCCTAGTCCTCAGTGGGCACTAGAACCAGGATACCCGTATGCAGCGTTAAGCTGCCCAAAATGGGTGGGGGTAAAGTTCAGGCCTAATGGCGCTCCTGTACGTTCCTCCAGGGGTTAGTAGTGGAGTGTTACCCATCCGGGTCAAGTGTGCGATTTTGCGTTTTTGTTTGTAACAGTTTTCCAATCTGGTTCTGCAGACCTCCTTGGCTTCACAGCAGGGGAATCATCAGAATGCTCTGGCAGTATACCCCATTCCTCCAGAAGAGAAAGGCCTTTTCCCAGAGAGTCTATAGTGTATGTTCGGCCATCTTTCACAATAGATAACTTTGTGGGATAACCCCATCTGTATACAATTTTATGATTCCTAAGTATCTTGGTGACGGTATTCAGGGTCTTTCGTTTCTGAAGTGTATATTGCGACAGGTCAGCATAAAACTGTAAATTTTGATACTGTGCAGGTATTTGTTCACCTTTACGCATCGTCACCATCAGCAATTCCTTTGCATGAAAGAAATGCATGCGCAGTATTACGTCTCTAGGGACCTGCTCTGGCAAAAAAGACGGCTTAGGTAAGCGGTGAATTCTGTCAATCGTTAGCTCGAGACCAGATAGATTAGGGGTGAGCAGTTTAAACAGTGATGTAGCATAATCACGCAGGTCAGCTGGCTGGATTGACTCAGGGATTCCCCTGATCTTCATATTGTTCCTCCTATTCCTGTCTTCAAAATCTGCCAGCTTAGCTTTCACCCATTCCGTGTCCCCTTCTCTCTCCTCATGTGAGTCTACTAGATCATTGATGGTTTCAGCAAAGTCTCCCATTTTTTGCTCTATATGATCAACCCTCGATTCCACTGCTTGTATGTCAGTGTGGAACCTGTGCATGCACTGTGCCATATCAGATTGTAGTGAGCTCCTTAGTGATAGCAGCATATCTTTCAGTACAGTGTCTATCACAGGCTGGTGCATGGTTGGGAACGATTCTATTGAATCAGGGAGATCATGTGTCTCATCTCCAGAGTCTGTGGCATGGCTGGCCTGGGGACTGTATCCCTCTCCATCCAGCCTGAGTTTTGCTTTAGCTGGGCTGCCAGAGATAGGGGAGGGAGAGTGCTGCTGTGAGCTTGCAGGGGAGCTGTTATTTGTGTGTTTCTTGCCTTTATCAGGCAAGTTGTTGGCCGTTTTGTCTACAGGTGTGGATGATGGCCGGGGGCCATCTTGCCTACCTTCATGTGGCTTATGAGTAGTGATGAGCCGAACACCCCCGGGTTCGGTTCGCACCAGAACCCGCAAACGGACCGAAAGTTCGTACGAACATTAGAACCCTATTAAATACAATGGATGCGAACGTTCGAATTCTAAAGTGCTAATTATAACAACTATTATGCATGTTATTGTCCTAAAAAGGGTTTGGGAACCCGGGTTCTGCACCAGGGGACATGTATCAATGCAAAAAGAAGTTTTAAAAACGGTCGTTTTTCGGGAGCAGTCATTTTAATGATGCATAAAGTGAAAAAAAAAAAGTCAAATATTCCTTTAAATATCGTACCTGGGGGGTGTCTAAAGTATGCCTGTGAAGTGCCACGTGTTTCCCGTGTTTAGAACTGTCCCTGCACAAAATGACACTTCTAAAGGAAAAAAAAGCCATTTAAAACTGCTTGCGGCTTTAATGTAATGTCTGGTCCCGGTAATATGGATGAAAATCTTTAAGAAAAATGGCATAGCTACCCCATGACCCCCTCCCCCCCCCCCTACCCCAGCCCATTACCAGCCCCTTTGGGTCTTGTATGGATATTAAGGGGAACCCCGCACATAAAATAAAAAAGGCCCTATATACTCTGAACAGCCGTATACAGGCGGTGCATACAAGACAGGGACTGTAGGTTTGTTCTTATGTAGAATCTGTTTGTAATTTTGAACAGGTACATTGTTTAAGTGTAGCTCCAGCCCAAAAATCTATTTTTAAACTTTTTGGAAAACATAGGTAAGGGTTATCACCCCTGTAACATTTGTTTTGCTGTCTGTGCCCCTGTTCAGAACATTTCACCTCACTTTCCGTCCCAATGACAACTGTTTTTGAAATGTGGTGTTTTTCTTGAAACAAGGATTGCTGATAAAGCATCAGTACAGAGGAGACACCTTTCTCCCATATTAATTCTTACAGGAGAGAATTTTCCTTCCAAGGGGTAGATTTCCTCTCACTTCCTGTTGTCTTCTTGCGTTTGCAAGTAGGAGTCGTTTGTAAGTTGGATGTTTGAAAGTAGGGACCTGCCGTATATACTCTGCAGAAATAGGCCCCTTAGTTGTTGGTGTTGGCACAACACTGTAAGCACTCACAGTTACTCTTGGTTGGTGCTGGAACGCCCTGCTGTCAACTATTATATCAGGAATTTTAATTACATATAATTGTTGAACAGTGGTAGTAAAAATTGGGCCTTTGATGGTGGTGCTGGTGCCACAACACTGTAAGCCCTGACAGTTACTCTTGGTGGGTGCAGCAATGGGCCCTGCTGTGAATTATTAGATCAAGAATTGTAATTACATGCCCCTTTTGAACAGGGGCTGAAAAATTGGGCCTTTCGTGGTGGTGGTGATGGTGTTGCCACAACACTGTAAGCCCTCAGAGTTACGCTTGGTGGGTGCAGGAATGGGCCCTGCTGTGAATTATTAGATCAAAAATTGTAATTACATGCCCCTTTTGAACAGGGGCTGAAAAATTGGGCCTTTCGTGGTGGTGGTGGTGGTGGCGTTGCCACAACACTGTAAGCCCTCAGAGTTACTCTTGGTGGGTGCAGCAATGGGCCCTGCTGTGAATTATTAGATCAAGAATTGTAATTGCATGCCCCTGTTGAACAGGGGCTGAAAAATTGGGCCTTTCGTGGTGGTGGTGGTGGTGGTGGTGTTGCCACAACACTGTAAGCCCTCAGAGTTACTCTTGGTGGGTGCAGGAATGGGCCCTGCTGTGAATTATTAGATCAAGAATTGTAATTGCATGCCCCTGTTGAACAGGGGCTGAAAAATTGGGCCTTTCGTGGTGGTGGTGGTGGTGTTGCCACAACACTGTAAGCCCTCAGAGTTACTCTTGGTGGGTGCAGGAATGGGCCCTGCTGTGAATTATTAGATCAAGAATTGTAATTACATGCCCCTTTTGAACAGGGGCTGAAAAATTGGGCCTTTCGTGGTGGTGGTGGTGGTGGCGTTGCCACAACACTGTAAGCCCTCAGAGTTACTCTTGGTGGGTGCAGCAATGGGCCCTGCTGTGAATTATTAGATCAAGAATTGTAATTACATGCCCCTGTTGAACAGGGGCTGAAAAATTGGGCCTTAGGCACTGGTGGCACAACACTACAACCCCTCACAGATACTGTACTTGGAGCACAGCAATGAGCCCTGTTGCAAAGTATTGCTTCAAAAATTGTAATGACACGCCCCTGTTAAACAGGGGCTGAAAAATTGGGCCTTAGGCACTGGTGCCACAACACTCCAACCCCTCACAGATACTGTACTTGGAGCACAGCAATGAGCCCTATGGCAAATTATTGCTAAAAAAATTGTAATTACACGCCCCTGTAAAACAGGGGCTGAAAAATTGGGCCTTAGCCACTGGTGGCGGCACCCATAAACAAAAATGATCTTCCAAGCTATCATCATCAATCGTATCATTGAGGACTCGGAGGAGGAGGATAGCCAGTCAACATAACAGCACAGGCACTCAGCATCAGCATCAGTCTTGAAGGGATGTGACATGTTAAAATCAATTAGTCTGTTATATCAGCATCAGGTGTGTGGTAGCTGGTGGTGATCCAAGACTGGTTCATCTTGATGAAAGTCAGTCGATCAACCGAGTCGGTGGACAGGCGCACCCTGTGATCCGTGACAAATCCTCCAGCAGCACTGAATGTGTGTTCCGAAAGAACGCTGGATGCAGGACAGGCCAGTAGCTCAATTGCATACTGTGCAAGCTCTGGCCAGTGATCCATCCTCAAGACCCAGTAAGCCAGAGGATTTTCGGTGGGGAAGGTGTCCAAGTCTGACCTTGCCCCTAGATATTCCTGCACCATGTTTATCAGACGCTGGCGATGGTTGCTGGAACCGATCATACTTTGGGGCTGCGGACTAAAGAATTGTCTGAACGCATCGGTCAGACGGCCACCTTCCCCACCGCTCCTTCTTTGACTGGCCGAAGCCTCAGCAACTCGTTGTCCAGGACCAGGAGTTTGTAACCTCCCAGTCTCTGGGAACGCGTTGCACAGACCTTTCTGCAAGGCCTCCCGGAGTTGTCTCATCCTCTGCTCCCTCTGCGACGGTAACATAAGGTCCGCAACCTTACCCTTGTACCGTGGATCAAGGAGAGTGGCCAGCCAGTAATGGTCCCTCTCCTTGATCCGAAGAATACGAGGATCCTTCCGCAGACTTTGCAGGATCAGGGAGGCCATGCAGCGTAGGTTTGCTGAGGCATTCGCTCCGGAGTCCTCTGGGTCACTAAGGACGACATGATCCGCAGCCACCTCCTCCCAGCCACGTACAAGTCCACTGGTTTCTTGGGACTGTAAATCATCCCTAAAAGACTGCTGCTGATGATGCTGAGTGCCAGCCTCCACCTCCATGCTGACACAATCCTCCTCCTCCTCCTCCTCCTCCTCCTCCTCCTCCTCTTCCTGTGCGATGGGTGGGACAGAAGGAACACTGTCTGGGTAAAGGGGGCCTTGAGAGGCAAGGAAGTCCTCCTCTTCCTGCCTCTGTTCTGCCTCAAGTGCCCTGTCCATTATTCCACGCAGCGTGTGCTCCAACAGGTGGACAAGAGGTACAGTGTCACTGATGCATGCACTGTCACTGCTCACCATCCTCGTGGCCTCCTCAAATGGTGCCAGGACAGTGCATGCATCCCTGATCATGCCCCACTGGCGTGGAGAAAAAAAACCAAGCTCCCCTGACCCTGTCCTGGTGCCGTAGTCGCACAGGTACTCATTGATGGCCCTCTGCTGCGTGTGCAGCCGCTGCAGCATGGCCAACGTTGAGTTCCACCTGGTGGGCATGTCACATATAAGGCGGTTCTTGGGCAGGTTCAACTCCTTTTGCAGCTCAGCCAGGCGAGCACTGGCATTATAAGATCTGCGGAAATGCACACAGACTTTCCTGGCCTGCCTCAGGACATCCTGTAAGCCCGGGTACCTGCCCAAGAACCGCTGCACCACCAGGTTAAGGACGTGAGCCACACAGGGCACATGGGTCAGTTGTCCCTGTCGGAGGGCGGAGAGGAGGTTGGTGCCATTGTCGCAAACCACCATTCCTGGCTTAAGCTGGCGTGGCGTCAACCACCTCTCGGCCTGGCCCTGCAGAGCAGACAGGACCTCTGCCCCAGTGTGGCTTCTGTCCCCCAAACACACCAGCGCAAGCACGGCATGGCATCTTTTTGCCTGCGTACTTGCGTAGCCCCTTGAACGGCTACGGAGCACCGCTGGTTCAGAGGACAAACCACAGGAAGAGGCCATGGAGGAAGAAGAAGAGGAGGGGGTGGAGGAGAGAGGTGTGTCACAACCAGTAGTAGCATTTTGGAGGCGTGGCGGTGGAACAACCTCCAACACTACTGCACCTTGTCCTGCATCCTTCCCAGCTGCCAAAAGAGTGACCCAATGGGCCGTGAAAGAAAGGTAACGTCCCTGTCCATGCCTGCTGGACCATGAGTCAGCGGTAATATGCACCTTACCGCTGACCGCCCTGTCCAGCGAGGCCAAGACATTGCCTTCCACATGCCGGTAGAGAGCCGGAATAGCCTTCCGTGAGAAAAAGTGGCGTTTGGGAACCTGCCACTGAGGAACCGCACATTGCACAAACTCACAGAAGGGGGCCGAGTCTACCAACTGAAAAGGCAGCAGTTGAAGCGCTAGCAATTTAGCCAAGCTAGCATTCAACCGCTGGGCATGTGGATGGCTGGGAGTGAACTTCTTTCGACGGTCCAGCAGCTGGGGCAGGGAAATTTGCCTGCTAGAATAGGAGGTCGGTGTACTGCTAGCAGAGTGGCCGCAAGTACTTGGCTGTGACACACCTAATTCTACACCTTCATTCCTCTCAGTGCATGTTTCAGAGAGGACTGAAGTTATAGTGGGGTTGGAGATCCCAGCTGATGCGGTGCAAGGAGAGGTCCGCTTTGTTCTTTGGTGTGGGTCTTTGAGGTAGGCTTGCCAACGAGCTGCATGACAGGTCAACATATGTCTGGTCAGGCATGTGGTACCCAAGCGGATGATGTTTTGGCCACGCGATATACGCTTGAGACATATGTTGCAAACAGCAGCTGTGCGATCTGATGCACTAGCCTCAAAAAAGGCCCACACCAAAGAACTTTTTGAATGACGGGCAGAGGCAGCGCCCTGCACAGGCGGAGCTCTGCGGTGTGATTCCGTCGGTGTACTGCCCTTACGCTGGCCACCAAAGGGCATCCTGCCTCGTTGGAGATGTGCCTCCTCCTCATCCTCCTCCTCCTCCTCTCTCCTATTAGGCACCCACGTGGAGTCAGTGACCTCATCATCCCCTCCCTCCTCATCACTGGAGCCAATCTGGCAGTATGCTGCAGCTGCTGGAACATGACTGCCAGATTGGTGTCCTTCTTGAGCATCCCCTCTGTCTGCTCTCACGCTACTGCCTTCCTGTAGCTGGGTTTCATCATCAGACCCTTCGAAACGCTGGGCATCCTCCTGGAGCATGTACCCAACACTGTGCTCAAACAGTTCGGGGGACTCCTCAGGAGGAGGACATGGTGGGTCTAGGGAAGGAGTGACTGATGATGAGTCTGACATTGATACCAGGGAAGAGGACGCTTTGGCAGCTGCTTTGCCAGTACCCTGAGCCTGGGTGAGAGAGGATGAGGAGGAGGAGGAGGGCTTGGTCATCCACTCTACCAAGTCTTCGGCATGATGTGGCTCAACATGTCCAGCTGCCGAAAAGAAGGACAAGCGTGTCCCATGGCCATGTGCTGATGACAATGCACCGCGTCCACGACCAGCACTGTTGCCCCCAGACACAGAGCCTGCTTGCCCTCTTTTATTGCCTCCTGACTGTCTGCCTCTCCTTGTTTGCCTTCCAGACATTCTAATAGATGGCCTGCAGGGAGATGGGAAAAAAGCAATAAGGGCTACCTTCAGGTGTCCTTCTCTGTCCCTTTACTTAAGGATTTCTAAATATGGTTGAGGATGATTGCTTTTGCACAGAATAGCACAACGACAATTTCCCTGACTGGCCAAAAAACAAGGATTTCAAAGATGGTTGATGAGGAATGCTTTAGCACACTATAGCACAAGGAGAATTTCCCTCACTGTCCTTCCCTGTCCCTAGAAACAAGGATTATCACAGTGAAAGAAACTGACACTCTTCCTACCTATAGTTTTCTGTCCCTAGAAAAAATGTTTTTTTAAAGCTGATTGATGATCAATGCTTTAGCACACTATAGCACAAGTAGAATTTCCCTCACTGTCCTTCCCTGTCCCTAGAAACAAGGATTATCACAGTAAAAGAAACTGACACTCTTCCTACCTATAGTTTTCTGTCCCTAGAAAAAATGTTTTTTTAAAGCTGATTGATGATCAATGCTTTAGCACACTATAGCACAAGGAGAATTTCCCTCACTGTCCTTCCCTGTCCCTAGAAACAAGGATTATCACAGTGAAAGAAACTGACACTCTTCCTACCTATAGTTTTCTGTCCCTAGAAAAAATGTTTTTTTAAAGCTGATTGATGATCAATGCTTTAGCACACTATAGCACAAGTAGAATTTCCCTCACTGTCCTTCCCTGTCCCTAGAAACAAGGATTATCACAGTGAAAGAAACTGACACTCTTCCTACCTATAGTTTTCTATCCCTAGAAAAAATGTTTTTTTAACGCTGATTGATGATCAATGCTTTAGCACACTATAGCACAAGGAGAATTTCCCTCACTGTCCTTCCCTGTCCCTAGAAACAAGGATTATCACAGTGAAAGAAACTGACACTCTTCCTACCTATAGTTTTCTGTCCCTAGAAAAAATGTTTTTTTAAAGCTGATTGATGATCAATGCTTTAGCACACTATAGCACAAGGAGAATTTCCCTCACTGTCCTTCCCGGTCCCTAGAAACAAGGATTATCACAGTGAAAGAAACTGACACTCTTCCTACCTATAGTTTTCTGTCCCTAGAAAAAATGTTTTTTTAAAGCTGATTGATGATCAATGCTTTAGCACACTATAGCACAAGTAGAATTTCCCTCACTGTCCTTCCCTGTCCCTAGAAACAAGGATTCGCACAGTAAAACACACTGACACTCTCCCTACCTATCCTTCTCTTTCCCTAAACTAAAGGAATCCAGGTTAAGCAAGAAAAAATAAATGTCACTGTCCCTGCCTATGCTTCTCTTTCCCTGCTCCGGAACACACTACACTAGGCCGCCGTGCTGGCGGCCTTTTATAGTGTGGGGCGTGTACTAAACACCCTCAGCAATAATTGGCCACAGGCATCCTGCCTGTGGCCAATCATTGCTCTCCTCGCTGCCGGCGCTGTGATTGGCCAAGCATGCGGGGTCACAGTGCATGCTTGGCCAATCACAGCGCCTGGATGACACTGCGATGGCGTAGTGCATTGTGGGCCGTTCGCGTCACTCGAATTAGGCGCGAACGGCCCAAATCGTTCGATCTTCGTCGAACGATCGAACAGCCGATGTTCGAGTCGAACGTATGTTCGACTCGAACACCGAGCTCATCCCTACTTATGAGGATAAAAGTCCATCAGACGCTGCGGTTTGCGGGGCTCCTTTCTTTTCCTGGACATGCTGCAGGAGTAATCCAGGTAATCCGGAGGTAGATCGCCTTGTGGGGATGATGTTTTGGGGTCCCGATGGGATGATTCGTGCTGCTATTCCCTGGTTATCACAGGAGCTCCGGTTCTATGCTGCCATTCAGCTTGCACGCAGGCCACGCCCCACACACGATCATTTTTAATGACAATTTAAAAAAAAATCATTTTTCTCGTCAATAAAAACGGTCGTGTGTACACGGCATTACAGTGGAGAACCATACACCTTGGTGCAGATCATATGCCTAGTCACCTCTGCCTCGACAGCTATGGTCTCTCTGAGCAGCTGATTGAAAAAAACATGGAAACTTATGTTCACTGGGTGTGTGCAGGAGTCCAGAGGATTGTGGGAACCCAGAGGATTGCAGGGAAAGAAGTTAAAGGACCCCACACCTGCACTTGAACATGGTGAGTAAAGTAAGGTGACCAGATTTTTAAAATGAAATCTGGGGACGTATTTTTTTTTACTAGTAATGGCGGCAATCAGCAACTCTCTGCCCGTCGCCGCCCGCCTCACAGCCTGTCAAGACTTACTACCTGGGCCCCGGCTACTACTGGGTGGGGAGCGGAGGAAGATCACTCCACCAGGGAAGGTGAGGAGATAGGCAGATGGCTGGCCGGGACTTGAGCCAAGGCAGAAGAACATGCAAGCGGAGCTGAATGGGCACCCGAAACTGAAGAAATATTCACTCCGCTCCAACCAGCACATGATCATCAGAAAGGGGCACAGATAATGAAGAAAATACACCCCCCCCCCCTAAGCTAGTAGGAGCGGCAGAGCGGGGGTCTTTAATTCAGAATTGTTTTTTAAATTCTGCACTGACTGTCTTTGAAATTACTGTTCAAATTCAATCCGGGGACAAAACCGGGGACAGACTTGGTCCGGGGACAGTGTCCTCAATCCGGGGACTGTCCCCAGAAACCGGGGATGTCTGGTCACCCTAGAGTAAAGGGGCATTATGCTACAATGGTAATTGGCCCTAAACAGCACATTAGTGTCATTTCACGTAGCCGTGCCGTTGCACTGTCCGCATGCTTGGTGATCCTTGTCAACATAAGAGTTGATTAAACAAGGACTTGTACCTTTTGCATAAATATAAGTGAGACAATGGCTATTGTAAAGGGAAACATGTACCAGAATAAAAAATGTGGAAACAGTAACTTTTGCTTTAAGGTTTAATCTTAAAACCTAAATCTGCAGGTTCATGGCCTCACATTTCAGCAATTTCTGTGCTTGAAGCACAGTATATTTTCTGCTTTTAGTGTTGAATGACATTTTTCAGTGACAGATTAGGCTTCCTTTTACTGAACTTGTAACTGCTTTCAGCTAAACCCTGTTACCTTGGGGGATATCCAGATGATAAGGTACAAGGAACAAGGACTAAAATATAAATCACTGTAACACTGTTAGCAGTTTAATATCTCTTGCCTTTTTATTTCAGGTGGCAATAATTCAAGCTGTATGACAAAATCAGAAGCACATTGAGGTAAGAGAGAAGAATTAAGTCCAATGAGGTAACGGATGGCAAGCTCGACTCTCACTACATATCACTCTGTTGCCCTTAATTATTATCATATTCTGGTCATTATCTATGATGTGAAATGCAAGATCATAACACATGTTTCTTGGTCCACAAGATAGAGCTGGGATTATACACATCTGTATCTATAGCGGTAATGCAAAAAAGCATACACATTGTACCTCCCAAGACTGAAATAAAGAGCAGTTTTTGCCAGCCAATTCCAAGAGAAAATAGTCAACTTGCCAACATTACATAGGACAAACTAATTTACAGTGGGGCAAAAATGTATTTATTCAGCCACCAATTGTGCAAGTTCTCCCACTTAAAAAGATGAAAGAGGCCTGTAATTGTCATCATAGGTATACCTCAACTATGAGAGACAAAATGTGGAAACAAATCCAGACAATCACATTGTCTGATTTGGAAATAATTTATTTGCAAATTATGGTGGAAAAGAAGTACTTGCATCACATACTAGCTCATTATGAGGTACTTACCTGAGATCGAAGCCCCCGCAGCGGCCCTCGTTCGCCTCCTCCGTCGCCGCCATCTCTCCCGTAGTGACTACCGGGTATCACGGCTCTGACGCTGTGACTGGCCGGAGCCACGATGACATCACTCCCGCACATGCCCGCGGGTGCAACCACTAACGGCAGAAACGGCACGCTCAGTGCGCCTGCGCCCGATGTCTACAGCGCATGCACCGTAGACATCGGTACCGCTATTTCTGCAAATATCTCCTAAACCTTTTAGGTTTGGGAGATATTTTTTGCACCTACAGGTAAGCCTTAATCTAGGCTTACCTATAGGTTAACGTGGTTTTAATGGGTTTACAACCACTTTAAGACTTCTACTGTTTGTTAAATCTGATCACACCCACTATTTGATGTGATTTGGAGGGTGTGTGTGGGGGGAGGGGTTCTTGGGGGTTGTGGTTGAGTTCCAGCACCTATTGTTTGAGAAAAAAAGCCCTGCTTATCTTGAACTACAAAACACCCACCCCACCCCCTGCCCGTGACGTAGAGATGAAAAAATTGAGGAATATTGACATTGTAGGTTAGACAACTGGGCAGAGCTGACACCATTTCTTGCAATTTTAATCTAGAAAAGGCACTGCAGGAAATAAGAAGCTGAGTGCATTTCTGGCAGATACTTAGGTGTTTTCTGTATTGAAAGGGCTAAAACATTGTGAAAAGTTTTTTTTTTTTTTGGCCTTGGCATATACTTTAACCCATGAAGACTGGGACAGTACCAGGAAATCTAAGGGTACTTTCACACTGCCCTGTAGGAAAATCACGGTAAAAACACATGTGCATTTTCACTGCAAATTTGCTGTTTCAGATGCGTTTGCTGTGCGTTGCTGGTGTGTTTTTGGGTGAAAAGGGACATGTGAGTCCCTTATGTGACTTACATTGTGTCACAATGTAAGAGTGTTGGATCGCAATGACCACAAATTTGCATAGCTATGCTGGGCATGTGAAAAGCAGGCAAACAATGGATGTCCAAGAGTCCTAAAAATATTTGCGGAGAACGTCTGCATGATGCCATTAGCCAAATACATTAATGGCTAGTGTATTTAGTGTATATAGTGTAGTGCATTTGTGTTTTTCTTCTGATCATAGCTTGTATGTCAGAACAGTTTTCACTTAAATTGACCGCAACTTGTTCTCACTCTGTCCACACCCATGTCTCAATAAATCTTAACTCACCCTCTCCTATGGCATCACTTTCTCACTGCCTGAACCTAGATGTCATTTAATTTCTGCCTTCTCACTAGTGATCGAGGTTCTGCCAGGAAAATGCATAAAGAGTCTGTTGCTTTTTTTAGAAGTCTTGAAATAACTGCAAAATGAAAGCTGGATAAAGGAGTGAAGGATTTCTGCAAAAGGACTGAAAACTTGAAGCAATTATTTATTTATGTTTCATTTTCAAACCTAATGAATGCGTAAAGAGAATAAAGATTGAATACTATTGCTCCCTTAAGCCCCGTACACACGGTTGGACTTTTGCCCAACAAACTTCGTTTTGAGCAAGTTGGACCAACAATCCGAACGTGTGTACGCTCCATCGGACAAACTTTTTTTGCTTTTTTCTTGTTTTCATCGGACAAAAGTTGGGTCTGCAAACGGACAAACTTTTGCCCAACAAAAGTCCGATGGAGCAAAGTCCTACCGTGTGTACAGAAAACCATAGGACTTTTGTCCGATGGACAAAACAACTAATGTTAAAATCAACCAACAATAGCAGAGGTTGACCAAAGGGTGGCGGTAAAGAGCAGAAAAGAGCAGAAAAACCACGTGATGTTGCAAAAAGTTTTGGGAAAGTTTGCAGAAAAGTCCGAGCGTGTGTATGCTATGGGTGTTCCCGACCAACTCTGTTCAGACAAAAAAACACGGAAAAGTCAGATGGAAGTCCGACCGTGTGTACGGGGCTTTAGTCTCATCTGCCCTCTGATTGTTGTAGGAACAGTGGCCCAGGCAAGGCAGGCCAAGTCAGATATAATTTTTTCTTACCATTGATTCATATCATAGATTCATTATGGGTGATTTCAGAATTCCTAGGGATACTCCAGGCCTTACAGTAAGTGTACGCAGAACAGCTTTGATGTAGCCTTGTGGAAAGATCTGTAGATGGTCAGATGACCTTAGCTGAGAATGCCACAATTAGGTACAATCCAGTTATAAAGGAAAATTAAACCATGAAAGTTAGAGCTACGTAATAATTGCTCCCACCCCCAATAGTACAGACCACCAGGCTAATACTTAACTTCCTCTGTGATCCAGTGATCTTTCCTCTGACACGTGCCGGATAGCTCCTCTTCATACTACACATGCAAGCCATTTGCCTGTTTATTCCTATAGGTAATAGACATGTGCACACTGAAATATTTTGTTTCGGAATTTCGTTTTCGTCCGAAAAAGAAATTTATTTAGTTACTCCCGAAATTCGTTTTTATTTATTTCGTTTTTCGTTAGAAATTGCATTCGTCCGAAAATCTGAATTAATTAAGGTCGAATCTGTCATTGAAGGCTTATGGTGTCTGTCGAATGTTCAAAGAAGATTCGACGGAGCAGTGAAACTGTACGACGCTGCAATCATACATTTCCGGTCGAATGTTCCGCCCACAAGCTATAGAAGAATTCTAATGTTGTATGACTAGTAATAATTATATTTATTCATTACTATTACTAGTCAACCAACATTAGAATTCTTCTATAGCCTATGGGCGGATGCATTTGACCGGAAATGTACGATTGCAGCGTTGTACAGTTTTGCTGCACCGTCGAATCTTCTAACTTTCGATGCTTTGTCGAATCTTCGTCATTCTAGCTATTTTACTGCTCCTCCTCTTTGGTTACAATCAGCCAATAACATTCATCATCAACTTTATTTTTATTTTACTTCCCCCACCCAATTCCAGCAGTGATCTTTTCTCTCTATGTCGAATCTTTTCTCTCTATAATAACAAATCTTTTCTCTCCTATGTCGAATCTTTTCTCTCCTATGTCGAATCTTTTCTCTCCTATGTCGAATCTTTTCTCTCCTATGTCGAATCTTTTCTCTCCTATGTCGAATCTTTTCTCTCCTATGTCGAATCTTTTCTCTCCTATGTCGAATCTTTTCTCTCCTATGTCGAATCTTTTCTCTCCAATGTCGAATCTTTTCTCTCCAATGTCGAATCTTTTCTCTCCTATGTCGAATCTTTTCTCTCCTATGTCGAATCTTTTCTCTCTATAATGTCGAATCTTTTCTCTCTATGTAGAATAATCTTGGACTAATAGAGTTAAGGTTAGGCACATTCGACCACAGGTTCGATAGACACAGATTGTTATTGTCAGCGTCACGTCGAATCTCCTATCTATATCGAACTGTTGTAGCAACGAAAATGAAAATAAAGCATTTGTTTATGTCGGATCTTTCGGTTTTCGGATTCTGTGCTTTCGTTTTCGTTTGTTAAAACGATAACGAAAATAGCTGAAATTCGGACGAAAATGCATTCGGACGAAAACAAATCCACATGTCTAGGTAAGCCATACTCCAAGGAACCACTGGAGGCTGCCATGAATATGACTTGCCCATAGGAATGGAGAGGGCTGCAACGCGCACGAACAACATGAAGAGGAGGTGTGCAGGACCATGTTGGACAAATGTTCGCTGCATTAGGAAGGAAGGTGAGTATTATTCCAGATGGGCTGCTGTCAGGGTAGTGGGACAACTCTTTAAAGCAGTGTTTCTCAACTTCAGTCCTCAAGGCGCCCCAACAGGTCATGTTTTCAGGATTTCCGTCAGATGAAACAGCTTTGGTAATTACGAAGGCAGTGAAACAGATCAAATCACCTGTACAAAATAATGGAAAGCCTGAAAACATGACCTGTTGGGGCGCCTTGAGGACTGGAGTTGAAAACCACTGCTTTAAAGGACATATTCACTAAAAGTATAGTTGTCCTATGAGATACATTAGGGATGATAGCCTATGTAATCAGTAGTTCAGTTTTCTGTCTAGGCATCCTGATTTAAGTCTGGCTTGGAAGTCTGAATATGACTGGTGATTCAGGAAGCAGAGAGAGAGAGAGAGAGAGAGAGAAAGGATATTACACAACACAGGCTTCAGGAAATACATTCCTACTGGCCTTCTACATATGTAGAGTTGTGTGCTCGTTACACAGTGGACTGCACAGAATTCTGTAAATTGTATTACCTTTCTACTTGTTCAATGATTATTATACTCCTTAAATTTCCCCTTGTCTATAAATAGCCTACAGATTGTGATTGGACAAATAGGGAAGCAAGAAAAGCAGAAACATTGCGTAAAAAGGATCTGGTCTACTAATCCGCAAACAAAAAAAAAACATCAATTGCAGCCTCACTGTGCCCATCAATTGCAGCCACTGTGCCCATCAATTGCAGCCACTGTGCCCATCAATTGCAGCCACTGTGCCCATAAATTGCAGCCACTGTGCCCATAAATTGCAGCCACTGTGCCCATAAATTGCAGCCACTGTGTCCATCAATTGCAGCCACTGTGTCATCAAACGCAGCCACTGTGCCCATCAAATGCAGCCACTGTGCCCATCAAATGCAGCCACTGTGCCCATCAAATGCAGCCACTGTGCCCATCAAATGCAGCCACTGTGCCCATCAAATGCAGCCACTGTGCCCATCAAATGCAGCCATTGTGCCCATCAATTGCAGCCACTGTGCCCATCAAACGCAGCCACTGTGCCCATCAAACGCAGCCACTGTGCCATCAAACGCAGCCACTGTGCCATCAAACGCAGCCACTGTGCCATCAAACGCAGCCACTGTGCCATCAAACGCAGCCACTGTGCCATCAAACGCAGCTACTGTGCCCATCAAACACAGCTACTGTGCCCATCAATTGCAGCCACTGTGCCCATCAATTGCAGCCACTGTGCCCATCAATTGCAGCCACTGTGCCCATCAATTGCTGCCACTGTGCCATTAAATGCTGCCACTGTTTCCATCAAATGCTGCCACTTTGCCCAGCAAATACCACCATTGTGCCCCATCAAATGCTGCCACTGTGCCCATCAAATGCCGCCACTGTGCCCATCAAAAGTTAACACTGTGACCCCCCCGCCTGCTCGCCGGCTGCCCGGGCACTTAGCCTATCTTGTGGAGCAGTGGGTGACTGTGGTGAGCTGTGTCCTCCATGCATCTCCTTCCCTTCTCCTGATAGGCGCCCAATCACAGCGCCTGTTGTTTCAGCCAATCGGGTGACAGGTAACACACCCACGCTTCCTGAGTGGCGGAGAGGCGGTTCAGTGTTAGAACAGCGAATATTCATTGGCTGTCCTAACACACCTGGGTGAACTGCGAGCGCAATGCTCTGCACTCGCAGTTCACCTTTTTTTAAGTCTGGTAGAGCCTATGGCTTTAGTCAGGTGCTTCAAAAATACACCCACGCCACTGTAATTCAGGCCACCCGGTGTCCGTAAAGGGGTCGGACACATGGATAAGGGGTGGTGGTGTCAGACAAGGATAGATTCATGCAATGCATGAATCTATACATTATTCATATAGGGGGTGGCTGGAGAGAGGGGGCGGGGCCCTCTTTTTTCTGTAACCCAAATGTTTTAAATCTTCCATGTCCACTGACATAAACAATACATACAAACAATGTACTCTAAAATATGCGTATTACAGATTTCTCATTTATTACAAAAAATCACGTAAAGTATGTTCCTTGCAGAGTAATTTGTAATATGCAACATTTTACTTATTTTTTCCCTTTTTTCAATCCATACAAACAATGTACTCTAAAATATGCGTATTACAGATTTCTCATTTATTACAAACACTTTTTATCTTAAAAATATGGACAACTGAGGTTTGGCTCCCAAACACAAATGTTCTTGTAAGAAAATCTGGCTGTCATCTCCCTAAGAAATATAGGTTTTACTTTCAACAGCGTTTCTGAATAGAGTGTTAGTGAAAAACACAAGGGCGGCAACCTGCCATGCAGCTCATCTGAGACTCTGTTGGCTGTAAAAAAAGGAGACCTGAAAAAAAGATAGTATCTGACAAATATTCAAAAATGTCATACACGGTGCGAACTCTGTGAAATCAAAGACAGGCAATTGGCCATTGGGGAAGCAGTTAGAATGCAGAGCCTCTAGCAAATTGGACAAGTAATTAATTCCCTGAACTTGGCCCAGCAATGGCTGTGTATTTTGTGGAAACTGGGCTTGCACTGTCCGTTCCAATTCTTGGTCCAGCTTTGCTACATCCCAGCTCTCCACTGGGCTGAATGTCAGCAGGAAAATATCTAAGCTGCTCTCAGCATGGGGTTAATGACAGCTGATGTGACCAGACAGAATTACAGTCTGGGGAAGCCTCAGGCTTGGGGACCTGCCAAGACAAATGATAGTCCAAAGAAACAAGACCAAGACCCATCCTAGAGGTGTTATCCTGCCTTTGTCTAAACAGTTGTACAGCAGTAAATATTATGAAATGCCTTTGTCTGACTTGTTGTTCTGACATTGAACCTAGGATCAGTCTGGAGGCTTCTCCATCGGACTGAACTGTCATATTTAAAATTTTGCATTTTAAAATAAATTCCTAGGAGGCGATTCCATACATACTGTTTCACAGTTGCTACGATAATTTAAAATATGTCTTCCAAAGGAAACACCTGATTCCGTAGCAGCATGTACGACAGTTTATATATTTCAACATTACATATTTATTATTTTTTCTTTGGTTCTGCATGTTTAGTTAAACAACTGGCACAAGAATGTGAATACCGTTGGCCTTGAAAGCAGTGGTGGGACTGACTCTAATAAAAATACAACAGAAAAATGGCTTGCTTAATGCAAAGTAACCTTTTCTTTGTTTCCAAAAAGTCATAATTCCACCACTTGGACTAGTAAATAAGTACAGTATATAAATAAAGGGTTTCCTTCATGCCAATTCTTAAAGAAAACTTTTGCTGAGTGAAACTTGGCAGCTGCCATTGATGACCTCTTTGCTAGTTGCCTGACTTTAACTCTGATCCTCTGTCTTCAACACATTTTAAGCCACTGACTTAGAACAGGCATGCATCACAGTGAAATCTGAGCCTCTAATATGAATGATTGGTCCTGATCAATATCTCAGATCAGACTAACTATCTAACTAATATTTGGTCAGAATGACAGCCAGGCTCTGAGCATTTTCAGAAGAAAAGGTAAATAGAAGGCTTCAGGCTTCTTACAGGTTTCCTACAGGAGCTACTCCCAAAGACTAAACAATCAATTCTCCTCTGCTGTTTACTTTTAATTTCCAAGGACTACATATCCCATGATACCTTCCTGCCTGCAAACTGTGATTCCTGTAATGACTCAGCCTTTTGAAACTCTTTTCTGCACATTTGTAGTTCAGAAAGCAGGCTCTGTCAATTAGAAGTAGGAGTAGGCTAGAAAAATGTTATATTTACAGTGGAAATAAATATATATGGATTTTTCATTTTGACAATATCTACATTTTAATGTAGGGTTATTTCCTTTTATTTTTATCGATTTCTATTAAGGACTTTCCTCTGATTTAGGAATTTTGAGATACCCATCTCGTTGTTTATAATAAAGTGCCCATCTATCAGCCAATGGGCCACACCATTGAACAGTTGGAGTTCATGAAAAAGTTCCAGCTGTAAGCTCTGCAATGCATACCCACACAGCCCCCTCAATTCTCGATTCTTCCCCACCTAAGAGCCACTGGTGAACTGGGATCCCCCACCCTGCACAGCTAGGCACACCTAATTTCCACCGTTTCCCAGAGTCAGAAAACAGTCCAGTACTTTTTTTTGTATTTCATTGAGGGGATAAAACTTGGATTGGGATAGGGGTATTATGGGATGCCCACTTAACTTAGAACAACTCTTCAGGGACAACTTTCCTATATGCACTCTATTTACACACCACTGCTTCCTCCAGCACACTTGCTTGCAGATATCCCACCACATGGCACACTGATAGTTAAAGGGGTTGTAAAGGTTCGTTTTTTATTTTCTAAATAGGTTCCATTAAGCTAGTGCTATGTTGGTTCACTTACCTTTTCCTTAGATTTCCCTTCTAAATATTTTTTTTCTTTGTTTTCTTTGTCTGAATTTCTCACTTCCTGTTCCTCCTCAGTAAGCTGTTCAGTAAGCTGTTCTGGCTGACTCCACACCACTCGGATGATGGTGTGAAGTTCAGTGAGGAGAAACAGGAAGTGAGAAATTCAGACAAAGAAAACAAATATTTAGAAGGGAAATCAAAGGAAAAGGTAAGTGAACCAACAATGCACTAGCTTAAAGGAACCTATTTAGAAAATAAAAAACGAACCTTTACAACCCCTTTAATCCAACAAAAATGCAACAGTCAGATTTTTAAGCAAAAGCCCTATACAGGCAGAGACCATGGGCCCCTTTGTCAGTGTAGCAAAGTTCAGTGTCCAGCTTATATTCCTGTGGCTACTGATCCCAAAACCACCTCTTCAGGCACTGCCAGCCTGCCTGGCTGCAGCTGCCTCTCTCACTAGCCCTCCTGGCTACTGCCCACAGTCCTCCCAGACTGTAGAACTTCTGAATATGCTGACTCTCTCCCCGCTGTCAGCACACCTGCTCCCGTGCATCCAGGACAGGATTCCTCCATGTGTTGTAGAGGATCCCACCAGCACCCAAGCCTCAGGCCCGAGATCACCCCCCAGACTAGGGGGTTACCCTCAAGGGCCCCTGACAGCCTCCTCAGAACTTTTTCTCCATCTTCTACCGCCCGTCACTTGCTGACACGACCCCAGAGTATTCAAGAGGTGCCTGCCCCCTGCCAGCCCACTTGCTGGGGATTGGCTGGGGCCCTCCGCAGTACTCCAAGCAGCTCCTCCTAACCTCCCTCCCAATCTTCTGGAAGCTTCTCCAAGGTTCCAGCAAGTAGGGGGAGGTACCAGAGGTGCTGCTTGATGAGTCATCCAGCCTCCCTGAGTCACTCATCCCTAACCCAGATTCAACCCAGCCGGCCCTCCACCAGGCTAAAATGTACCTACACTAACAACTATATACACTTAACTAGCATACTAAGCTAGAGGGTGCTACAAATGCATGTTCAGTTGCTTTTGGAGGAGAGGAAAAGTATAAAAAAAAATACATTTCTTCTAAGGCTATCTGCCCATTTAGCCTTCCATGGCATCAGCCTTCAAATGCCATTATGGAAAATAGAGCTTTAGAGCTACAGTGACAACTTTTGTAGATCTAAGCACCAAATATAAATAGGACATAGATGTGAAGTGAGTGCAAGGTTGTTTTTTTTTATTACAAAAATGTAGTACCTACTGTTTTAGACGTAAATGCACCCCCTTCATCCGGGTTAAAAAAAAAAAAAACCTATCAATACTATAAATGCAGCCTTAATATTATGGTAAGAAAATGTCAAACCAATAGTTATCAACACGAAAAAAATAAAAAATATATTGTAGTTGAAAATATAAATATACAAACAAAAGGATTACCAATGAATTTACAAGGTCAACATTGGCACCAAATGGTCTGCAGAAAAAAAAAAAACTTCCTTATTCTAGCCAATAAATTTTGTATTGGCCAGGGTACTTACTGACAATAGAATAAGAGATGTGCTAAAAAAAAGCTCCTGAATTGCTTGTTTTGCAGATATGCCAAGTTATTGTGGATTTTGTGTATTGAGAAGATAATTAAAGAGTAGTGTTGAGCGAACCCGAACTGTAAAGTTCGGGTCCGTACCGAACTTTAGCTTTTTCCCGAACCCGAACCCGGACTTTGCGCAAAAGTCCGGGTTCGGGTTCGGGTTCGGCAATCTAATTATGCATTTAGAAATGCTTCAGGGGCCAGCCAATCCCCTTTTGATTAGCTGGTGTGCCCTTAGAGGCCATCATAGCCATGCCTACTAATGGCATGGCTGTGATTGGTCAGTGCAACATGTGACCCAGCTTCTATATAAGCTAGAGGCACACAGCACACACGTCACTCTGCTTCAGAATAGATAGGGAGAGGATCTAGTCTGCTGCTGCTGCTTTTAGGGAGAGATAGAAAAATACATGAGTTAGTCTTGATTCTGGAATCTGAGGGAAAAGATAGAGACAGTGTAGTGTAGGGCCAGGTTCCTGTTTTTTGCTTTTAGGGAGAGAGATATATTATATAGGAATAGGAGTCCAGATTCAGAGATATAACTCAGCGATCTGCATAGGTTTACCTGTTTGTGTTGCAGTGCAGTCTTTTTACACTGCTATGAGCCCAGTGTCAGAGAAAATCTACCTTTTATCTGCAAGCTCAGTGCACCAGCACTGCATATATTACCTTGAGAGATACACCGTTTCCATACTGTGGGTGTATTCTGCTCTTGGAAAAAGATCCATTTAGGACAAAAAAAAAAAGGCACTTTATTGTGCTCTTTTCCAAAAGACCCATTGGGCAAAAAAAAAAAAAAAAAATCCATTTTATTTTGCTCGTGCAAAAAAAAAAAACGTTTAGGGCAAAAAAAAAAAAAAAAAAAATTGCACTTTAATGTACGCTTGCAAAAAGAGCCATTTAGGGCCACAAAAAATATTTTGCAGTGTGTTATACATATGTGGAGGTGTGTGAAATAAACAATTTATATATAGTTTTCTTCTACTGTGCTATACTAAAAAAAAAAACTTTTTTTTTGAATAGCATTTTCTGCAGTTCTGTAGCTGTGCGATTCAGCGGTTACGTACTGTGGGTGTATTGTGGTCTTCCAAAAAACGCCATTTAGGGCCACAAAAAATATTTTGCAGTGTGAAATACATATCTGGAGGCGTGTGAAATAAACCATTTCTATATATTTGTCTTCTACTGTGCTATGCTAAAAAAACATTTGACACATCACCGGCCTTACCCAGCCATTGTTGTATTTTTGAACCAGTGTTGACTACCTCGTCCTCCTCCACCGCCGCTTCCACCTACACAGCCACATCCACCGCCACTTCAACCTCCTACTCCATATGGACCTCGTCCTCCTAGGTCAAGATTATCATTTTTTATTTTATTTTTTTGTAGCCCACAGATCCTTTCGCCCTTACCTGCCTTTATGTTGTTGGCTCCTCGCAGGAGGGAGAAAGGCACACTGCACTACCAGCCCGTACCCTCCTATATAAAGAGGTTGAGCGGTGTACTTGACGGGCCGTGTCCAGAGCCGGAGTCAAAACTCCTCCAGAGGATGATTCTCACCTCTACTGTAGGTAGAGGCAAGTCCTTTAATTCCCAGTAAAGTCAATGTCCACACCAGCTGAAACTACAACTCTTATTCTCTCATGGCAAAATAAACTCTACACGGATAGAAAAGGTTAGAGCAAAGAAACAGGACAGCTTAAGGTGTGGAGGAGGTCCAGGCACAAACGTAGCACATTCACTTCACTGCTTAGGTTTCTCAAACAGTTTTAGGTGCACGGTCTCTGCCACAGACCTTGAGGTTGGTCTCTGCCACAGACCGGGTGTACAAGGCCCCTGCCACGGACCTGGAGAACTTTGGTCTCTGCCACAGACCAGGGTGTATAAGGCCCCTGCCATGGGCCGGGTGAATAATGCCTCTGATACACTCAAGATGACCTTGAGCTTCTCCTTCTACGTACCTAGCCCATATCAAGGGGAAGACATCTCTCCAGGGAGTCAACAGACCCTTCCTTCACCGTGACTCCCGCATCGGTCCATCAGAATGATCCTCCCTTCCCTGGAACAGGGTCCCCTACACGAGGCGGCACCCTAAGACTCCTCGACCCTTAGCGGACTCCAGACGAAGGCTCTGGACTCCAGGCTTTACTCCCGCCCCTAGGCCTCCATACCCAGGGCAGCAGGAATTCCAGGATAGTACCTCACTCCGGGCTAAAGGTGCCCGAGATGGAACAGGAACACATGCACCCAGGCCGAAGGCATCTGGGCGCGGACCCCACTGGACATCAGCCCCCAGGTCAAAGGTCTGCCCCTTTTATATGCTCTCCCGGCATGCACAGCAGGTTCACCACCCCGCTGTACTACTGCCAAGAGGGGACACAAAAGGCACAGCACTGTATCGCGGTTCAACCCTAGCCTACCATGGCAGCGCCACCTGTAGACCGCAGGGAACTGCTCACCAATACTGTCCCCCAAGGACAAAATGGTCCATGAATCCTACAGAATTAGGGTGTTTGAGCCTATTTACCACTCAAACACTTCCCTTAAATTTAGCACCCCACTACATTTTTTATTTCAAAGTATTTTATTTTCCCACTAGCTTATCCATTAAATTGAATAATTTATTCCAGAAAGGGCGTATTCTGGGGCATTCCCACCATATGTGTGGCATCGTGTCGTTGAGTTTCTGAGGTTCTTAATGACTTCCCGTACCTCTTCTGCTGAAAAGGGGGCCTCCAGCATATTTTTTTATTTTTTTTATGTTATCTTAAGTTATTTCACTATCCACATTTGTTTGCAGAGCACTTGCCATGCTCTTAACAACATTTTGCTGCCATTTGCAGCCCTCTAGCCCTTTCCATTACTTTTTTAGAGCCTTTTTAGTCCTCAGAAGTCCGGGTCCCTATTGACTTCAATGGGGTTCGGGTTCGGGTTAAAGTTCGGTCCCGAACCCGAACTTTTTTCCGAAGTTCGGCCGAACCCGTCGAACCCGAACATCCAGGTGTCCGCTCAACTCTATTAAAGAGCTCTTCTATCCGCAAGAAAATACATTTTATTGTTGTAGTTACAACAAAACATCATATAACATGTTTTTTTTAGCAGATATGTCACATACAGTACATTCTACGTATAAGACAGGGTTTTTGTAAATGAAGAGACTTAATACAGACAAATTATAAGAACAGACAAAAAAGATGAGTATATTGGTTATTAAATACATTCAATTTACAGCTAGATAATGCACATAGTAATGGCGGTAATCGTAATCCTAATGATGATGATAATAATATTAATAAATATGATAAATATGATAAATAAACAATAGCCAGAAGTTGATCTATAAAAATGACAGATATAGACACATAAATGTAAATGGTATATAGAACTCATAAATACATTAAGAATCTTTAAGCTACTTTCACACTGAGGTGCTTCTCAAGCCACCCCTGTGTGAAAGTCTGAGTGCTTTCACACTGGGGCGGTGCGCTTGAAGGTCGGGAAAAAAGTCCTGCAAGCAGCATCTTTGGGGCAGTGCGGGAGCGGTGTATATATCACTCCTAAACCGCCCCTGCTATTGAAAACAAAAGGTAGCGCTGCAATGCCCTTCTGCAGCGGCGCTTTTAAACCCTTTTCTTGGCCGCTAGCGAGGGTTAAAAGCACCCCACTAGCGTCCGAAATGGGCCGGTAAAGCGCAGCTAAAACAGCGGTAAAGTGCCGCTAAAACTGGCAGCGCTTTACCGCTAACGCCCCCCTCACGCCAGTGTGAAAGTAGCCACGTTTTTGAGCGTTTATCAACGTTTATCAGCGTTTATGAGCGTTTAGCATTTTTTGTGGTCCAAAAAACGACTCCTGAACGCGATTTTAGGGCGTTCAGAAAACAGCCCATAAACTCCACTGCTGATTAACGTCTAAAAACGTCCATGTGTGCATGGACACATAGGATAAAAAAACGCCCAAACTCCAAAAAACGGCCGTTTATGAGCTCCAGTGTGCATGGAGCCTAAATAAAAATGTGAACAAATTTAAAAAAAAGCAAAAACATCTGCAAAAAAGCTTACAAACGCTTGTACAAACACAAAAAAGCCACAAAAAATGACCAAAGACACTCAGCTCAAGTGTAAATGCAGTCTGACCCAAAGGGGATAGGACGTTAGGCAAATTTCGGAGACTAGTAACATATTGGTTGCAATATCACATCGTATCGGCAATAGAGATGATGTCGGTTATCAATATCTCACCTATGTGAGTAAAGCTAAAAACAAATCTAGTAACACTGATGCCTCGTACACACGACCGTTTTTCCCGACGGGAAAACTGCTATGAGAGCTTTTGGTCGGGAATCCCGGCCGTGTGTAAGCTCCATCGCAGTTTTTCCGTCTGGAAAACTGCCGGTCAAAAAAAGAGACCAGGATCTCTTTTTTTCCCATCAGGCCAAAAATCCGAGCGGGAAATCCGTCCGTCTGTATGGTTTTCCGACGGGCAGAAAACCGTGCATGCTCAGAATCAAGTATTAGACGGTCTTTCTGGTAAAACTAGTGTTCGTAATGGAGATAGCACATTCATCACGCTGTAACAGACTGAAAAGAACAAGGCTGAAAAGCGCAAATCGTCTCTCACCAAACTTTTACTAACATGACGATCAGCAAAAGCAGCCCAAAGGGTGGCGCCGTTGGAATGGAACTTTCCCTTTGCAGTGCTGTCGTACGTGTTGTACGTCACCACGCTTTGGACGGGCAGACTTTTGTCTGAGCTTGTGTATGCAAGGCAGCCTGAGAGGAATTCTGTCGGGAAAACCGTCGGTTTTTTATCCGACGGATAAACCAAACGTGTGTACTAGGCATGACCCTAGGAGTATAAACTAATTCTGAAAAAACATCTACAGTAAAAAATTAAATAAAATTTATTTACGGGATTATAGAACGTGAATTGTCAATTCCTCGAAATAGACCTGTTTTTTAATTACATTTGTTTATAGAATTCCTTGGCTTAAAATACAACAGGTCTGTTATGCATAAAGGCAAACTTACGATACAAAACAGGATCAGAAGGACACCATTGTTTGATGGTAGCCTATATCCCACTGAGTTCTATTTATGTGTCAGCTAAAAGTCAGAAGCATGGGGTGCTGTGCTGGGAGCATCTGATGTTGACTTGTTTTCTAGAACAGAGAAAGTCAAGCGGAAGCCCTCAACAAACATAGCTGTACATCCAAGCTAACCCTGACATGGTCCCATACCAAGATCCAGTGTTTGCAGGGGTGTGTCAAGTATGAGGTAGGTCCTTCAGACATCTGAATTCAAGGGGTGGAAAATTGCTCAGAGAGCAGTGGTAATAATGTATTTGTCCTGCCAAAACAACAGAGATATTCATTATATACACACCATTTCTTTTGTCGTGATTAAAGTGAGATTTAAAAATACTGTGGTTTTCAGAAAGACATCTGTAAAGCCTCGTACACGGTCGGACTTCCATCTGACTTTTCCGTGGATTTTTGTCCGAACGGAGTTGGCTGGGAACACCCATAGCATACACACCACAGGACTTTTCAGCAAACTTTCCCAAAACTTTTTCCAACATCACGTGGATTTTCTGCTCTTTTCTGCTCTTTACCGCCACCCTTTGGTCAACTTCTGCTATTGTTGGTTGATTTTAACATTATTTGTTTTGTCCATCGGACAAAAGTCCGATGGATTTCTGTACACACGGTCGGACTTTGCTCCATCGGTCTTTTGTTGGCCAAAAGTTTGTCCGTTTGCAGACCGAACTTTTGTCCGATGAAAACCCAAAAAGTTTGTCCGATGGAGCGTACACACGGTCTGAATATTTGTCAAACTTGCTCAAAATGAAGTTTGTTGGCAAAAAGTCAGACCGTGTGTACGGGGCTTAAGTCATACACTGAACCAAATTGGCAACTGAAAAAGTTTGCAGTTTTTTATTCTTAAAGCGGAATTAAACCCAAAAGCATTATATTACAGCTTGCCAATTCTTAGATGTGATGGTTGCATTTGTTTTCTTTTTTTTTAGGCTTTCTTTCGCTTATTTTTATGTGGTGACCTGGCCAGTACACATGATCAGAAAAGTGTACGAAAAATACTGCTTTCGGAGTAATTTTACGATAATCTGATTAGTGCACAGCTTTCCAGAGCCGATCACGACAGTTTATCCAAAATAATCTGAAGGAGCAAACACGAAAAAATTTCTCGTATGATACCAGATCGTACAATTTTAGTTTAATCAGTACAGTTTTCGTCCATAAATACAATACAAATACACTACAATATAGACATGTGCACTGCCAAAAAATTTGTTTAGTTTTTGTTTTCATTTCATTCGTTTTTTTTTTTCCGGGTCATCGGTTATCATCACAATTTGTAAATTTATAAATTTAAAATAAGAAAGAAAATACGAAATTTCAAAAGAATAACTACCGTATATACTTGAGTATAAGCCAAGATTTCCAGCCCTTTTTTTAAGGCTGAAAATGCCCCCCTCGGCTTATACTCGAGTCAGTGTACCTGATATTGGTGACAGGCTGCGGGTGTCCATTGTTTAAAAGTCACGGCCTCCTCCTGGTCCGTTCCGTGATAGGCGGACATTCTCTCATCCGAGGATGAGAGAATGTCCGTGATTGGCGGAACACTGAACACATTGTCTGCTGGGAAACTGAGTCAGAGGATGAGAGAACGTCTGTAATAGGTGGAACACTGAACACAGTGTCTGCTGGGAAACTGAGTCAGAGGATGAGAGAACGTCTGTAATAGGTGGAACACTGAACACAGTGTCTGCTGGGAAACGCCTATCACGGAACAGGACCAGGAGGAGGCCGCGACTTTTAAACAATGGACGCCCGCAGCCTGTCACCAATTTTAGGTACACTGACTCGTGCACAGTGAGTTTGCAATGGGCACAGTGAGGTTGCAATGGGCACAGTGAGGTTGCAATGGGCACAGTGAGGTTGCAACAGGCACAGTGAGGTTGCAATGGGCACAGTGAGGTTAGGCACAGTGAGGTTGCAATGAGCACAGTGAGGCGTGCAAATGGGCACAGTGAGGCGTGCAAATGGGCACAGTGAAGCTGCAAATGGGCATTGTTAAACCTTGTCAGGAAAGGCTTCACCCGCTGGTGGCGCTGTTGGTCCTATGGATTGCAGTTCTAGTGTCCACCAGCAGGTGTCCTCTTGCAGCCAGTATCTTTGATAGAGGATCTCACCTGCTGGTGGTAATGCCTGATCATTGGGCCGTAGTACCGGCGTCCACCAGCGGGTGTATTCCGGCAGTGTGGGGCAGGCAGCACTTCCTCCGCTCAGCTGTCACGTGAGGACAATCACTGCAGTCCTATAAATACCCGGCGAGCCCTTACATGCTCGCCTTGGTATCTCTCTCTCCTTGAGCCCTGACTGCGCTGCCTGTATTCTGACCTTGAGCCTATACCTCACCTTGAGCCTGTACCTCACCTGACCTGATCTGATCCCCATCCTGAGCCTTTCCTGGACCTGTGCCCCCTGATTACCTTTCATACCTGATTTGCTTGGATCCCTGCCCTGCAGCCTGTCCTCATCTGCTGACTCCCCGTGTATGACCTTGGCCTGGCTACGTTTATGCTTCTGGAACACCCCTTTGTCCATCTACTGATCTGCTGTGTATGACCCTGGCCTGGCTTACGTTAAGACTCTGGTACTGCCCTTAGCTCTATATACTATTTGTTGTTTGTGGGTTGTTTGGTTGGTTTTGCACTGTTTGTATTTACTTATATATCACCTATCTTAATAAACAGCATTATAATTCACTTTACATGCGTTTTTGGTTCTCTCTGTGCAGTCCACACAGTCTGGTCAACTAATTCCCTGACAACCCTCTTTTCCGCTTACAGTAGCTGCTGCATTCTCACCCTAGGCTTATACTCGAGTCAATAAATGTTCCCATTTTTTTGTGGTAAAAGTAGGTGCCTCGGCTTATATTCGGGTCGGCTTATACTCGAGTATATACAGTAACTAACTAACTACAAATACCTAACTATTAAATTCTAGGTATTGGAATTTCCTTTCAACTTTGGCTATTAGACTCCATGCACACTGGACGCTAAAAAAAGCTATAAAAAACGGCAGTAGCCTTTCAACGTTTTTTTTAGCTTTTTAGCAATAGCGTTTATTAGCGTTTTTCAGTGTTTTTTAGCTTTTTTTTTCAATGGATCAAAAAACGCTGGCGAGCTGCGTTTTTGAGCGTTTTTGAGCTTTTATTAGCGTTTATTAGCGTTTTTCTGCGTTTTGAGTTTTCTCCCGCCGAAAAAACGTCACTTTGAACGCGAATTTCTTGCGTTCAGAAAAAAGCCTATAATCTCCACTGCTCATTAATGCTAAAAAACGTCCATGTGTGCATGGACACATAAGCTAACATAGAGTGCAGTTAATGGGCTTTTAAAAAAAACGCCCAAAACGCCAATAAACTGCAGTTTATGAGCTTCAGTGTGCATGGAGCCTTAGTGAACGTAACGAATATGAATTTATCCAAAGTTACGAACTACCCGAAATAACGAATGCCACATCTAAACAAATGGAACGGAATACCGAATTAATAATTAATAATAATAATAAAAATACGTTTATTATTATTTATTATTATTAAATCTTTACATTCCATTTGTTTAGATACGGCATTCGTTATTTCCGATAATTCGTAACTAAAGGAAAAGTTACGTTCACTAACAGACAAATTTGAAAGGAAATTCCAATACCTGGAATTTAATAGTTAGTAATAGTTAAGTTATTATTAGTTATTATTTCAGATTTTAAAATTTTTTGGGCTTCCGAATATTCAAATTTGCGAATATTTGGAAAAATGTGTTAAACTGATTTTTGTTAATTCGTATATTATGCAGCGTGGTGATCGGTGGTACGCTGTGTCCCTGGGACTTGGTGCATCATCAATCTCAGTAAAGAGCCGAAGACGAGGCTCTATACCCATGTTATCAGCTGTGTCCCATCACCGCTGATTACATGTAAAAAAGGAAATGCCAGTCATAAGCATTCCTTTCCTCACACTGACAGCGTGTGAGGAGAGCCAATCAGTGGCATTTTTTCACAGGGGAGATCTGTACAGATAATCAGTGCCCTGATTATCAATGCAGCCCCAAAAGTGCCCAGCAGTGATGCCAATCAGTGCCCATTATTGATGCCAGTAAGTGCCCATCAGTGATGCCAGTCAGTGCTGCCTTTCACTGCCCATCAGTGCCGGCCATCAGTGCTGCCAATCAATGCCCATAAGTGCTGCCTATCAGTGCCCATCAGTGCCACCTATCAGTGCCCATCAGTGATACCTATCAGTGCGCATTAGTGCCACCTCTCAGTGCCCATCAGTGCCACCTATCAGTGCCAACTCATCAGTACCCCTTAGTGCCATGTCATCAGAACCCATCGGTGCCGCCTCATCAGTGCCACAGCGCTCCTACACCGCCCCTGCCCATTGAAATGAATAGGCAGTGCTTACGAAGCGCTTGAAAAGCGATTTGGAAGCACCGCAACACGGTTGCCTTCTTTCCGGCCGCTAGCGGGGGTTAAAAGAGCCGTGCTAGCGGCCTAAAAGCATTACTAAAATGACAGCTTTACCGCTAACGGACCCGCCGCCCCAGTGTGATAGGGGTCTTAATTAAAGCTTATCTCCAGGAAGACAGATGGAATATATACTACATATTCAAGCCATTTTACCTGTCAAAGGATAGGTATTGCTGTACATCCAGTTCTGGGATTTACACAGCTCTGCCACACAGCACAGCTTTGTCTGGCAGGTCTGGAGACCTAATGTTCCTCTGTTGTAAATAGGTAACATTTACAAGTCTTTCTCTCCCCAACCTGTAATTGGACAGTGAATGGAGTTGCCGTAGCCTGATGAGCTAACCCCTCTGTCACTATGCTCCTCTTATCAGCATGGTCCTTGTTGGCACATGAACACTGCAGCACAAATGATTGACTCCTTGTGCTGCTTCTCTCTCTCCCAGCATGGGCTCTGCTGTACCAGTTGATTTGTACAGGTTGATACCAGGTCAAATTCAGAAACTTACTCTGTTTGCATCAAAGTAAAAAAAAAAAAAATACTTGAGTCTTTTAATTCTGCTTGGAGTTCAGCTTCAGGCCATAGACAAAACAATGGTTCCATTTTTATTTATTTTTTTCATGCAAATCTGATATTTTACAGAGATCGTACAAGGAGACATAGTGAAATATGTCACATCCCACCACTCTCCAGTAAGTAGGAGGGTGTGCAGTAAGAATCACAGGAAGGTGAATCCGTGAACTGTCTTCCACGAAAGCTTTTTGATTTTGATCTTCCTCTCATTACTGTCCCTGATTAGCAATGTAATGAGGCGCTTCCCCCTCACTTTTAGAGCTGATATTGTAAACAGTCTCTGCAGTGTAGTTGGCTCACCTATCAATCTGCAATCATGCACAAAGCTAGCATTTGCCTGTTTTGATTCTTATGACAATGGGAGTAGCGCGCTGTAAACAACCTTTCCCCTTTGCACTCTCTGTGACATACAACAAAGGAGACAAGGGAAATTAAACTTGTGTTTGATGTTTTTTTACTTTATTTTATTTATACATATAATTAAAACGAAATCAACTAGCCAGACGCAATAACTAAATCACTGTACATTTCTGGCACATAGCTGAACATTTTTCATAATGATGAGGGAACTTCCAAAGTTTTGCCTCTGTTGAGCTGTTCCTATCAGGAAGCCAATCAGCATTTTAACTGCCGACTCAAAAAATAAGTGCGCGTCCCTTACTTAAGCTGGCCATAAACAAATAGATTTTTTCGCAGGCCCAATGATAAAAAAAAACGCAACAGATTTCTCTATCCATGCTATATGACACATAATAATGAAACTCCCTTGCCAGCTATTGGCATCAGTGGCTATCAGAATAACCAAACAATGGCTGCATCTGATTGGATTCTGCTAAATTTCATGGAAGGTTACACACTAGAAGTTTTAGTTTGTTCAATCCAGTAGGCTGAATGTAAAAAAAAAACAAAGAGATCTCCATACTAACTCAAGCGTTAGTACAGTTATATCCCCTACTGATCAGTGCTCGCAGCTATTGGCTGTCATCGCTGATCGGATGCTGGTTTTCCAGCATGCCCATTCGCTAGAAGCCGGTTTCGATACCAGCTTCTGTAGAACAGACAGCTGTGCACACAAGCCAAAAGTTTGCCAGTTCCTGCCGAACCGACCGTTTTTGGATGATTTTCGGCCCGTGTGTACCCAGCTTAACTTCTTTGATTTTTTAGTTAAAGGAAGTGGGGTAAGAGGGTCCTGATAGAGCCATCCACAAAGCAAATTTTGGCTGGTTGAACAGTTTAAGTTCACTCAGTGGATGCCCAACTTTACTTATCTTTACTGTCCCGAGCCCTCTATCCCCCCACTGCAGATGTGTGTTTACCTGAATTCCACAGCGGTTAGGTCAGTTGGGTCCTTTTCACCATCAACTTTTTTCCCATCATGTGCAACTTTAAATACTCAGGGGACACCCTCCACAGGCTAAGGAATATCGCCTCAACACTAAAAACCTCCACCCAAAAAATACTATGAAAAGAAAAACTGCTAAGGATCAATCAACAATCGACCATCAAAAACACAAAGGCACCACTTCAACTACAACACTTATCATGCGCCCTGATCAACACCAGATCTGCAGTCAAGCACAGACAGGAAATCCACGACTTCATCACCCAAAACAACATATATTGCCTCTTTATCACGGAAAGCTGGCTAACACCTGACTGTTACACTATCCTAACAGAATTGGTGCCTGAGAACTACTGCATCCTAACCGAGCATAGAATAGGACAAAGAGGAGGAGGCCTAGCAGTGATCTACAAATCCCACCTCTCTCTCATCAAACCGACTCTACAGAACTCATTGCCTTTCATGGAGACACTCACTCTGCATCTTCAAACAACACCTCAAGACACCATTCACATACTGCTATGCTACAGACCACCAGGACCAAAGACAAATCTCCTCACACCCTTCACCGAATTCGTCTCGACATACACCTTGAAAACCAAAAACTTTCTGTTACTCTGGGACTTCAACCTCTGGGCTAACTCCACTCAGGACCCCATCGCCACCTCCTGCATCAACCAACTGGAAGAACTAGGTCTGCAGCAACTGATTAATGCCCCCACGCATGGGTCGGGTCACATTCTTGACCTCATCTTAAAACAAAATATGGACATCAACACACTGGACAACATGCCGTTACCATGGACGGACCACCACGCTATCAAATTTAAAATCACCACCAACACCATCTCCCAAAAACCGAAACACTCAATAACAACATACTGGACAAGATCTCAGAAGAAACTACACTCTGAACTCTTCAAAACCACACTATCAAAAAAAAAATGGGAATGCTAAATCAAAACCACTCAATGGAACAAATACTCAACTCCTTAAACAAAGCATTACTACAAACAGCAGACACAGTCACTCTGAAACGTAGAGCACTCATCCGCAAAAACAATTCGGGCTGGTTTAATGACACTCTTACTCTACTGAATCAAGAAAGCAGAAGAGCTGAAAGAGCCTGGAGAAGAAACCCAACAAAGGAAAACCACACAAACTACAAAGCACTCACTAAGTAATATCACAAAGCAATCTTCAAAGCAAAAAAAGAACATTTCTCAAACATCATCTCAAAAGCCCTAAACCGACCGAACTTTTCAAACTAGTGAGTGACTATGAATCCTACCTGCCTAGAGCCTCCAGCAAACGAAACCCAAGAGTTCTGTAATGAGCTATCAGGTTTTTTTATCAACAAAATCGAAAACATTTGTGAAATAATTCAACGGAAAGAAACAGCCAACCTCACTCAGCCAAAGCAAACAGAGGAAATCAATACGAACATTATACAACTGACGAAATTTTCGCAGGTCCCGATCACCATCAACACCACCAAAAACATCATCAGAAGCCTCCGAGAGAGCACATCACCAAATGACATAATTTCTACAAAACTCCTGAAAGAATGTCCCGACATTTTAGCACCTACCATAACACATCTCGTAAATCAATCGTAAATCAATCGTTCAAAGAAGGTATTGTTTCGATCCCCCTCAAGTAAGGCATAATCAAACCCCTCCTAAAGAAAACCTAACCTCAAGCCCAAAGACCCAAACTACCGCAGACCGGTAACAAGCCTCAACACCATCTCCAGGATTATGGAGAAAGCCGTAGTACAAAAGCTACAACTCCATTTGGACACTCACAAACTCTTGGACCCACTACAATCAGGCTTCCGCCCAGGCCATGGCACAGAAACAGCACTTCTCAAAATATGGGATGATGCCCTCGAAGCAGCAGATGACGGAGAATCATGTCTCCTGGTGCTGCTGGACCTTAGTGCAGCGTTCAACACAGTAGATCACAAAACTCTACTCATTCGCCTTAAAGAAGAATCAGGAATCACAGACTCAGATCTACCCTGGTTCGCATCCTTCCTAGATAATCGTTCCCAGACAGTGAAACTAGGAGCCTTCACCTCTGAAACTCATGCAGAGTCCCTCAAGGATCTCCCCTGTCACCCGTGCTCTTCAACATCTACCTCCGCCCACTCTTCAAAATCATCAGCAAACAGGACCTGTGCTACCACTCATATGCTGATGACACTCAAATCTACTTTCGCATCACCGAAAAAAAAGACCAATATCACGGACTAGAAAAATGCCTCACACTGATCGATGATTGGATGACTGAGACCTCCCTCAAACTCAATGGATCCAAAACAGAACTTCTTCTTCTCCATGCAAACCGAAAGACAAAAGCTAAGACTTCATGGACACCACCCCCCATCCTTGGACAGACCATCACCCTGAAGCACCAAAGTCAAAAGTCTCAGAGTCATTTTTGACTCAGAGATGTCTATGGATGCACAAATAGGATCAGTAGTCAGCGGATCTCACCACCTTCTCCGCCTACTGCGTAGACTCATCCCATTCATCCCAGAAGAGGAGATAGCAGTAGTAGTTGGAACAATCATCAATTCCCGACTGGACTACGCAAACTCCCTCTACATAGGACTACCTAAATACCAGATGGCGCGCCTACATGTCGTCCAGAACACGGCAGCCAGACTGATAAGGGGGAAAAAACCCTGGGAATCCATCACCCCATCCCTGAGGAACCTTCATTGGCTAACCGTAAGGGATCGGGTCACTTTCAAGACCCTCTGCCTCACCCACAAATGCACACAAGGAAACGCTCCTCAATATTTATGCGAGAAAATAAAACACTACTCACCCAATCGCATTCTCCGATCAACTAACCAAAACCTCCTCCGCATCCCCAAGTCCCGCTACAAATCGAAGGGAGAACGAAGATTTGCAGTCCAAGGACCACAGCTTTGGAACGCTCTACCCACAAACATCCGCATGGAAGAAAAAAACTTAAGACCCACCTCTTCTGAAGGATCAGGACGGCACTGAATGGAAAAAGTGCCTTGAGGTGATTTAGTTCGCATTTGTAGCGCTATACAAGTTACTCACTCACTCACTCACTCACTCACACTCACAGCCACGGCTTGCCACAAACATACCTTGAGGAGGCAGTGGGGATTGACTGATGCATCCAACGGAGAGATGATTCTCAGATGGAGAAGACCTCAGCAGAAGGGCATTTGTAAGGTCAGCAACCAATGCAAGCAACCATGTTGGACAAGCAGACCTGACTAACAATAATGCCGCGTACACGCGGTCGGAATTTCCGATGGAAAAAGTCCAATGGGAGCTTTTCATTGGATATTCCGATCGTGTGTATGCCCCGACTGACTTTTTCCGTCGAAAATTCCGACGGACTTAGGTAGAGAACATGTTTTCTATTTTTCCATCAGAAAATCCATTTGTCTGTATGGAATTACGATGGGGAAAAAAAACATGCATGCTCGGAAACAATTTGACGCATGCTCGGAAGCATTGAACTTCATTTTTCTTGGCTCGTCGTAGTGTTGTACGTCACCGCGTTTTTTATATAGAAAAAGACGTATACAAACTTAGAACACAATAAACATTCAGCACTACAATTCCCAGCACCAGTGTACAATGTAGCTCCCAAACCAGATAATAGCAGACATCAGAAATCCTTCCATATAGAAATCATAGTAAAGGGGAAGAGGGGGGATAGTATACACAATGTACATTCGTTACATGCATTACAATATCCCCCTACAGCAGTATTAAAGGAAGTCATATGTTCCCATCCAGGCTTACACAAGCCTCTCTAACAAGTCAGAAGGCAGTTAATCTGTAGCGGTTGAGTTGTTGTCTATCCAGCCACCCCACACCTTTTGTACGTCACCGCGTTTTTGAAGGTCGGAATTTGGTGCGACCGTGTGTATGCAAGCCAAGCTTGAGCGGAATTCCGTCGGAAAAAACATCCGTTCGTGTGTAGGCAGCATTAGTGTTCCAATTCACTCCCAAGGGGCTCTGTGCAGGCCACTCAAGTTTCTCCATATCAACCCATATCTTCCTATTAGCACAATTATGCTGGTAATGTCAATCTTCCCAATTTCTGCTGTTTTAGTTGAGACATTCTAAAAAAAACCTTGCCTGTTATGCTCTGACTAGTTGTTGCTACCTCAATGCTGCTACCCAAACATGATGTCTCTAGAACTCCATCAAAGTCCATAAAGCTCCATAAATGGAGAATTGACAAAGTATGGGCACAGAGCATTTCTAAAAGTTCTCTCATCTCTAGGGGATGCATGGGTATCAGAGGTCTACCATCTAACCTCAATAATATGTATTATGACAGTGACTTACAGTATATTTAGAACAGAAATCAAAGACAGCAGGTTGAGTGTATTACACTGATTGTTTAGACTGGTTTGCTTTCTACAGCTGGGCAACAATGTAAAAACCACCGTATTCCTAATGGAATAGCAGATATGTATATATTGTATTTCAAAGTATAGCTTTAAAGTGCTGCTTGTTTTAAGAAATGGTATGATGAAAGCCTATTCCATTTATAAGAACAAACATTTACAAGTTTAATTTTATTACTCTCAAAAGCAGCGTAAAAAGGCCATTAACAAGGTTTTAAATGGGTTCCGTGAATGTGCCCATTTTGATGGAATTTGATAAATATATACCTTCCTGAGAATATTCATACAACTTGGTCACTCACAACCTTTCATGAGTTATTCTAATCTAAGGCATGCCCCTGTCTGATTTTCAACAATTTGGAGCTGCTTGGCACTCATTAGAAAACACCTTTCTCCTAACTGCTTGCTATTTTGAATATAGCAAAGCTTTTGCTAAGCATGTTATTTTATGATAAAAAGATAAAACTCAAAAACATAAATGTAATCTCTTTCAGCTCACCAGTCCTTAGCTGTGGTGGTTGCATTAGTTTTACATTTTCTGGTTAAAGTGAATCCATATTCAATTTTAAACTTTTATCTTTAAAGGGGTTGTAAAGGTTCAGATATTTTAACCACTTCAGCCCCAGAAGGATTTACCCCCTAAATGACTGGGCCATTTTTTGCGATGCAGCACTGCCTCGCTTTAACTGACAATTGTGTGGTCGTGCGGCACTGTACCCCAGGGGTAGGCAAACTTGGCCCTCCAGCTGTGGTGAAACTACAAGTCCCATGAGACATTGCAAGACCCTGACAATCACAGGCATGACTCCTAGAGGCAGAGGCATGATGGGATTTGTAGTTTCACCACAGCTAGAGGCAGAGGTTTCCTACCCCTGCTTTACCCAAACAAAATTGAGGTCCTTTTTTTGCCACAAATTGAGCTTTCATTTGGCAGTATTTGATCACTTGTGCGGTTTTTTATTTTTGCGCTATAAACAAAAAAAGATCGACAATTTGAAAAATATATATATATATATATATATATATATATATATATATATATATACTGTATTTATTGACGTATAACACTCACTTTTTTTACCCTGAAAATAGAGGGTAAACTGTGCCTGCGTGTTATACGAAGGGGGCTGTGGAAAGTTTTTTTCCTGAAAGTTCCCTCTTAAAGTTAGGGTGCGTGTTATACGCCTGTGCGTGTTATACGCGTATATATTTTACTTTTTGCTATAATAAATATCCAAAATGTCTATTGTCTATTGACACAGACAGCGGGACTCGGCCATGCTCCCCACTCCTGTGTCGCTGGGCTTGTTCACGGCGCTGGAACAAATGGGCTCAGGTAAGAAAAAGAGGGGATTTTGGGGGGCACTGAAGCAAAGAAGGATTTTCACCTTAATGCATAGAATGCATTAAGGTGAAAAACTTTGAGACTTTACAATCCCTTTAAGTTTTTAACAAACATTACATATCGCTGCTACCTTTATTAGCTAGAGCAGTTTCTTTTGTGTCCCTTCTTGATTTAGTTTCACATTGTTATTAGGGCTTGACTTTCCTTGACTGGCTTCCTAACTGGCAAAACCTTGCCAGCTACCATTCCCCCTGTCCAGTGAGTTAGCCTCAGAGAGCAGTAAGGCCGCTGTAACGGGAAGGCCTGGGGAACTCAGAATCGCTTAGAAAGTATGAGATAACCTTGCTTCAGCTCCCCCAATGCCTCTTATGTGTCAACCACCCTGTGTCTCTATTAGGGGCACAGGGTGAATGAAAACCCCAATATGGTCTATGATAGCCATATTCAATGCTGCACATACATTGTATCTAGATTGGATGTGTACTGTGAGGGGGGGGGGGGGGGTTGTGTAATCATTGCTGTGAGGAGTTAAGGTGATTTGCATTCTATTGTCTGTTATGAATTAAGTCTGCTACTGTGACGATGTGGATTGGAGCTGGTCGACCGTCTGGCTGCATATTATGGGATGTTGAAGTGTCTCCTGTGAGGAGGGGGGGGAATCACCCCTCCTGCTAAGACTGTTTACTGAAGGAGAAGTTTGAACACACCTGACCTGTATCACCATTGTCATTGGACAGTTTAACCCGCCCTGTTCCCCAAGGATGGGAGGGAAGGGTTTTGAAGAGAAATGTGTTACCATGTGTTTTGAAAATAAAGTCATTCCCTGTTTTGGAACTTGAAATACAGAGCATTGTCTCGTATCTCTGGAAGGATTAATCCTATGGGAAGTGGTCGCCTGGCTGTGGAGGGTCGATAGTGGTTGGGTGTTCAGAGAGGGAATATTTTAAAACGGCGTTACCCCCTTTCGTATTTGGGGTGCCGTTACATTGGTTGGCAGCAGCGGGATTTTCCCTCCAGTTCCTGGGACACTCCAAACCACCACAGTGAATGACCAGCTATGCAGCCGAAGGAGGGTGATGCAGGACCCCGGTCAGTTGAAGATTTGTTTCAGCAACGAGTGCGACAGCGGTTGGCATTATATGGTGCTAACCCATCAGAGACCGCCATACAGGAAGCCATTAGAGACATCGAGCGGCAGGATGAGCGGCAACATGAGCAGAGAATGGCGGAAATACGGCAATCGGAGACAACACCTAAAGAAGCAGCACCAACTGAAAGGAGAGGAGAGATACAGATACCAGCCGCCATGGAAGAGGAATTTAGAAGGAGGTTGCGAGAGATGCAGATACAGCATAGAGGACCAGTATCAGAGGAGGTCCTGCTGGGATGGTCTGATTCGATCCACTGCGAACTCTGAAAGAAAGCGCTAGCTCTCGAGCAGCAACACCAGGGAAAGGTTCTCCCCTCCATCCATGTAAGGTACTGGTCGCAGTATGAAGTACGAATGCTGTTATTGGGAGAATAACCGAAGCAGGAGTGGACAGCGGAGTTAAGCAGGCTGATCCAGGCAGAGATGCGGTTGGACGAGAGCTACAGAGCCCTCCGGTGGTATGTAGCCCAAGAGTGCCCATGGTCAGCGTATGACAGCCCCACGGAAGGCTTTGACTATGATGGCCTGGGATTGTTGTATTGGAGGCTGTCCAGTGACCCTGACTTTGGGAGTGATCAGGAGTGGTGTTTGGAGGAAATGGAGCACAGAGAGCGAAAACTGAATGTCTCGGAAGGGCACTGGGCAGAGGAAGATTTGGAGTTTCTGGCCGTTCAGGGATGGGAGCTGGAGATCGCCTACAGAGAGCTGCTAGAATCTGCTCAGCAGCAGGGTGGTGCTACCTTTGCCTGGGACTATCAGGAAATACCAGTTGGCAACTATGAAATCCTGGCTGAAGAATCAGCAGTGGAAAATCTGAAAATTGCCATCCCTAAAGCCGAAGTGAATGATATGGAGTTCCAGGGAGCTAGCCTGGCTGAAGAATCGGCAGTGGAAAATCTGAAGATTGCCATCCCTAAAGCTGAAGTGGATGATATGGAGTTCCAGGGAGCTAGGGCAGTTGGCTCATCTTCCCAGCTACAGATTACAGAAGTTATGGACTTAAGGGACTGTTCAGAGGATGTTATGGGTTATGCATCGCCTGCCCAAGTACTGGCAGCAGGACAGAGTACTGCAAACCCCTGCTCTACACCCGTGGCAGTTTTGGAGGCCCGAGATGAGAAGGTGATGGTTCCTCTTTCCCAGGGGATTTCAGAGATGCATGGGGGGGAAACAGCCCTTTTCCCTCCCCAACAGTTAGCCAGAGCAGATGGGGTGAAGTCCCCAGCAGAAGTGCTGGCAACAGGGCAGAGTGCTAGCAACCTCTGCCCAGCACCGGAAACAACTGTGGAGTTTCAGGGAGCCGGGGCAGTTGGCCCATCTCTCCAGCAACAAGCTGAGGTGGTAAAGCTTTTACCCCCAGCTGAATCACTGGCAGCAGGGCAGAATGCTACTGGCCGCTGCACACAACTGCCACTTGAGCGGATATTGGTGGATGGGACTACGGTCTCCACTCACAGCAACCCAGCGGAAGAGCTGGCAACAGAGCAGAGTGCCGCGGGCCTCTGCTCTCAACTAACAGAAGAGGGAGTTCCTGTGGTACTGGATGGGACTTCGGTCCTCGCTGACACAAACCCAGAAAATGGTGTGACACTGAGACAGGAGGATGTCAGCCTTGCTTTGCAATCACTGTGGGATTTTCACCTACCACAAGTGGATGGGACTTCGGTCTCCACTTGTGTACCTCGGGGATGCTGGGCAGTCGGCCCGGATCCCCAGCGGCATGAAAGACTGAGCCCAGGCACCCTGTCTTCTCCCCAGCGGCGGGTATGTTCTCTGAGAGAGGCAGAGGTTGGCTGGGTAAGTGATGCTCTGTTTGGAGCAATTTATTTGGGGTACGGTGTGGATACCGGCATTAGAAGAAGGGACCTATGGACTAACTTCGGAGTCAACCCGTCTGGGGTCCCCTCCTCTGTTAGTCTCCTGCCGAAAGGGGAGAGATGTAACGGGAAGGCCCGGGGAACTCGGAATCGCTTAGAAAGTATGAGATACCCTTGCTTCAGCTCCCCCAATGCCTCTTATGTGTCAACCACCCTGTGTCTCTATTAGGGGCACAGGGTGAATGAAAACCCCAATATGGTCTATGATAGCCATATTCAATGCTGCACATACATTGTATCTAGATTGGATGTGTACTGTGAGGGTGGGGGGGGGGTTGTGTAATCATTGCTGTGAGGAGTTAAGGTGATTTGCATTCTATTGTCTATTATGAATTAAGTCTGCTACTGTGACGATGTGGATTGGAGCTGGTCGACCGTCTGGCTGCATATTATGGGATGTTGAAGTGTCTCCTGTGAGGAGGGGGGGGGAATAACCCCTCCTGCTAAGACTGTTTACTGAAGGAGAAGTTTGAACACACCTGACCTGTATCACCATTGTCATTGGACAGTTTAACCCGCCCTGTTCCCCAAGGATGGGAGGGAAGGGTTTTGAAGAGAAATGTGTTACCATGTGTTTTGAAAATAAAGTCATTCCCTGTTTTGGAACTTGAAATACAGAGCGTTGTCTCGTATCTCTTGAAGGATTAATCCTATGGGAAGTGGTCGCCTGGCTGTGGAGGGTCGATAGTGGTTGTGTGTTCAGAGAGGGAAGATTTTAAACGGCGTTACCCCCTTTCGTATTTGGGGTGCCGTTACAGCCGCTCTCTGGACAAAGGGATGGCAGTTGTTGGAGCTCAGCCATGAAATCAGGAATAGTCAGGCAGCAGTGAAAATGTGTAACAAAGAGGCTTTTCTACTTAATAAAGCTAAATGTGGACATGATGTGGACATGATGTTGAAGAATCCACCAGAGAGGTTCTTAGAGGGGACTTTAAGCGGCAATGTCATCATGTCTCAACATAAGGGAAGGCAATAGGGCCAGTTGGTGGATCTGGGCGGCAGTGGCACTGCAGAAAATACACGTTAGATAAAATCAGTTGTATTTTTGTTCTGTGTGGGTATAGTAGGAGGTACTGGCAAATGGGCTTTAAAATGCAGTGCAGGTTTGGCTGTTGATGAATAACAGTTGATGAAACTGTTGATGAATAATTTAAAAGTTTAAGAAGGTAAGGCTTTTTGCTGCCATTTGCATCTTTAGACACCCCTTACAGATGACAGCTACTCGCAGATCAACGTATCACTCTCACCCACAATACAACCGATCATCAAGATAGAATAGGAATATAAAATACCACATTAATTCTTTACCTAACCATATGCTAAGTGAAGGAACAACTACAAATGTTTTATATCTAAAGAACTTGTATTTTTTATTTTTTATTTATTGGTGATGTGTTCTATGCAATTGTTAGAATGTTACTGTAGACTACACTATTAGTTCAAAGAGACAGCGAGGGAAGTCTTTAAGTTAGTAAAATTAAGTACAGTGTTTGCAGGCTCACAACCGCAACTCATGCCGCGTACACACGATCATTTTTCCCGTCGGGAAAAATGTTTTTTTTTTTTTTAACAAGAAAAACGACCGTGTGTGGGCTTTTTTGTCATTTTTCCCGACGGGAAAAACGGCATTAATCACGACGAGAAAAATTAGAACATGCTCTAATTTTTCTCGTTGTGATTCCCGTCGTTTTTTTCCGCGGCAGTTTTCCCATAGGGAAACACTGCCACGGAGCCCACACACGGTCGTTTTTCTCGACCAAAAAAAAAATGTCGGGAAAAACGGACGTGTGTAGGGAACCAAGCCGTTCCCTCGTTTTTCCCGTCGATTTTCTCAACGGTGTTTTCACTGTCGAGAAAATCGAACGTGTGTACGCGGCATAAGTCTGTGAAACATAATAGAATAATTACACTCTGCAAAATGATGATTTCATCACATTGTAGGTGTTAGGCATCTTGCGACTTACTGGGTCTAAGCTTTGACTCCTGCCAACTTACTTAACTTTAAAAACATTTATGGGACTGTGCATGAAAAGAAAAAGACAGTATTGCTACTGACAATTCACACAACGTATACCTATGTATCATAGAAACTATACAGTTCATTTCTTTCCCTCAAGCTTCTGGTGTTAAACTGGACCCCTCATTATTTTTATGTTACAATGCACAGCAACAGTTTTATTTTTAAAAACATGATGTACCTTTCAGCATAAAAGCAGTAGCTGAGCTTCAGCAAAATGACCTTGCCTAGGCTGAGATTATGTCATCAATCTGCTGCAGGCAGGAAAAATTGTTTCCTCATATTCCCCAATATTAGACAATACTGTAATTTTGTAGCACAAGTGAGAGGCAGCAGCAAGGGCTGCTCTGTGTCAGTATACGTGCCACACACATGCCCACCACAGCTAGCCAGCTCTGGCTTTGTACCATCTCATAGCCCCCAAACCACTGCCGTGAACTGGAAGTCCATCGCCAGCCGGAAACCGTAAGTAGATGGCCAGATGGCCCCTTGCTGGCTCCATGTGCAGGATCTCCTGTGCCAAGCACCCCCCTCTAGGCATGCAGAGGACCGGAACTGCAGCGTTCAAGAATCCCTACCAACTAGAATTGTTCCAGCAAACCAGCAAACATTCGGTATGTGTGCATAGCAGCCAGCTTGGCCAGTATTTTGAATGAGCATGCAGGCAAACCAGCAGCCGACCGGCTCCAGAACCAGCACTGACCGGAGGGGGGGGGGGGGGCTGCGGGCATCCCCCTGTCAAAATACAATAGCTTAGTGGGGGAGATGGCTGTACTAACATCAGATTGTTAGTACAGCGACTCAGGCTGGAGCTCTCACTTTTTTTTCATTCAACCCACTGGGAAAACAAAAAAAAAACTGATAGTGTGTACTAGGCTTTACACACATTGCTTAGCATGCACCTACGGACCCTCCCCGACTTTATACAAAATATATATGTGTAGCGCCCTGCTCCTATTGAGTAGGCGCTATGTTTAAATTTAAGATATCTAAGCTGTAGTTTGGCTCAGAAAGATTGTATTAAATTGCTGGTTTCTGTTCCAGTCCAGTGGTGTTGCACTTTTTCAACTTGACTGTAGGTGTCGCTGTCACCACAGGTCAATGTTGGAAATGCAGCAGGCTGGGTGTATTGGGTATTCTTTGCCCAGAAGCTGCCCAGCGGGAGTGGTCCCCCCTGTGCATTCTGGGAAAGGGTACTTAAGGGACAGACACCGTTTCCGAGGGTCTCTGACCTGATGGCCCTCCTGGCCTATGGTGTGCCGTAGCAGCCTGCTGGCCCGAGGCCTCGTTACTGATAGTGGGCCCAGGAGTTTCTGGGGCCTACTGGTCCAGGGGTGGTCCCATGCTGTCTTGCCTGCGGGAAGAAGCTGAGCAATTGGAGACTCAATTGGAGGACGCATCCCGACCCATCTACCTCACAGTGATGCCGGCTTGGCTGAAAGAAACTGGTACTGTGTGACTTTACTTAGACTTTGCAAAAGTTCTGGATCATACAATCCTGTGGCAGAGGATTGTGCAGATACTATGTGTATTCTTCAAGTCTCTGGCAGAGACTATGTATATTCTTCAAGTCTGTGGCAGCGACTTTTGACCGAGCACCGCACCGGCTGCTAGGTCAGTGAGAGAGGCCTATCCGGTGGTTGCTAGATCCAGGGTGGAAACTGTTTGTCCTCTGGATCAAGAGAAGTACCCGTGATCCACAAATACAAGGTACCTGAATCTCCCCTAACCCTCCATCCCTCTAACTGACTTTGTTGAATAAAACCATTGGAAAAAGCGACTATGTGTTGGTGCTGACATCTGTGAGAAACTCTTCAATTGGACCCCTATGACGGACGCGGTGGAACAGTAGGGTAACGTGCAAAGGCCCAAAACAAAACCAGCAGCTCCTGCGGGGGTATTGCTTCATATATATTCATACAACAAATAAAAAATGATTCTCAATCTTTCTGAAAGACACAATCTAGGATCTAGGAAAGCTAGGAATGCTGTTTTGTTCACACAAATCTCAGAATTTGTATTTTCTTAAGGATTTCACAACTAGAAGTCTAAAAAAATAGATTTGTCTTTAGTTTAATAAAATCTGTGCTTTAGACTACTGTATGTGATACTGTGAAGGACAATAGAATAGCAAAATGTTCCCAAAAATAAAATACCACCTGTGATCTTGGCTAGACTGAAATGTCCTGACAGTACGACCTCCATCTTGTTTAATACCCTAGCTGTGTGCAGCTGCTAAAGCCTCAAATTCACATTCAGTCTACATTGTCTACAGTGAGATCTTATTTCACATTCTGCAATCTAAGCCTACTGATGAAATCCCTCTGTGCCAGTCAATCTGCCCAGGGAGCGACTGCAAGCCAAATTCTCCTCTTTAATAAAGATCCATTACATCTTGGAGACTGGTGTTATCCTCTACAGGAAGCTGAGAGCAGGGAAGCCTTGCCATCCATCGCCAAAAGAGGCTGGAAGTCATTTTACGGTACTACTTTTTGAGTGCCAGACATGCAGCAAGACTGTCCCGCTGTATAAAATGTGACAGACACCCTAACGCAATGCATTTTTTTTCAACCGAAAAAAAAAGTAAGCATGTACATACTAAGTATCTAAATCTACTGCAGGAATAACCATAGATATATTAAATCACTATAAATTAAAGGGGAACATACAGTATCTCACAAAAGTGAGTACACCCCTCACATTTTTTTCATGTGACAACGCTGAAGAAATGACACTTTTCTAAAATGTAAAGTAGTGAGTGTACAGCTTGTATAACAGTGTAAATTTGCTGCCCCCTCAAAATAACTCAGCACACAGCCATTAAAGGAGTAGTAAAGTTACATGTTTTTTCACCTTAATGCATCCTATGCATTAAGGTGAAAAAACATTCGACAATACCGCCCCCCCCCCCCGAGCCCCCGTTTTTCTTACCTGGCCCCTCGAAAGTCCCATGCTCGTCCCCGTCATCCTCTTCGTTTTTCTGACTGGCCGCCGATTGGCTACACTGGATAGATTGAAAGCAGCGCATCCATTGGCTGGCGCTGCTGTCAATCACATCCAATGATGCGGCACGCCGGGGGGCGGGGCCGAGTGATACAGTCGGCGGCTATGGCCGCCGCTGTATCACGGGAGCGCGCCCGCAATCACTCCACACCATGCGAGCTCACTCGCATTAAGGTGTGGAGTCCTTGCGGGGAGGAGCCAAGACAGCCGCCGAGGGACCCCAGAAGACCAGGATCGGGGCCACTGTGTGCAAAACGAGCTGCACAGTGGAGGTAAGTATAACATGTTTGTTATTTTTAAGCAAAAAAAAAAAAAGCTTTAGTGCTCCTTTAATGTCTAAACCGCTGGCAACAAAAGTGAGTACACCCCTAAGTGAAAATGTCCAAATTGGGCCCAAAGAGGCAATATTTTGTGTGGCCACCATTATTTTCCAGCACTGCCTTAACCCTCTTGGGCATGGAGTTCACCAGAGCTTCACAGGTTGCCACTGGAGTCCTCTTCCACTCCTCCATGATGACATCACGGAGCTGGTGGATGTTAGAGACCTTGCACATTCCGTTTGAGGATGCCCCACAGATGCTCAATAGGGTTTAGGTCTGGAGACATGCTTGGCCAGTCCATCACTTTTACCCTCAGCTTCTTTAGCAAGGCAGTGGTCGTCTTGGAGGTGTGTTTGTGGTCTTTATCATGTTGGAATACTGCCCTGCGGCCCAGTCTCCGGAGGGAGGGGATCATGCTCTGCTTCAGTATGTCACAGTACATGTTGGTATTCATGGTTCCCTCAATGAACTGTAACTCCCCAGTGCCGGCATTGTATTTAATGATACTGGGGCTGCCATTACGTTTTCAAAGCTTGTGGTGGTTAGTTACAATCATTTGGACTTGTTCTGTAATATTGAAGATTTGTCATAGCTTATCCAAGCCACTTTTTCACTTATGAAGAAGTGAAGAAGAAGTGAAAAAGTGGCTTGGAAAAGCTATGACACATCTTCAACATTACAGAACAAGTCCAAATAAGTGTAACTAACTACCACAAGCTTTAAAAACATAATGGCAGCCGCCCCAGTATTATTAAGTAAATAACTTCTCTGTCTGAAGAAATTATGCCAGGCTCTTGAATTCCTAAATATATATTGCAAGCCTCTGGTGTTTTTGAATTAATTTGCAAACTTTTGATGCTTTTACAAAGCTATCCCTCACAGTGTCCAAATTTGGCCTCCTATTCCACCTGAGCCCACTGCTCTGGCACTCCTATGCTTGGCAATTTTTTATTCCAGCAGCTTCTATTGTCACCAAATGATCAAACAATCCAAGTTTCATCACTGGAAAAAGAAAACATATGATTCTAAATGCATATTTAACTGGGGAGGGCATGGTAATTTCCCTCAATACACTGAGTTTAAGTTACAAAGAGGAATTCCCTTGAATTATAAAAAAAAGAGCCATGACATTATTGGAATATTATTGACTGCTTAGAGGAGATTCATTGATGATTACATGTTTTGCATGATTGGTAAATAAAAGGCTAATACGCCTATTTTATGTCGTATTAACTTTTTTGTATAGTTTATCACACAGGTTAGGTAAATCCATCAGCTGAATTCATTAAACTCAGACATCGGAGTTGGAAGAATCCAGCTTGTTATTTATAAAAGATTCATAGAGTCCACTTTGAGCCAACTTTTGTCTCTTGTGAAGAATAGAGCTGTCAGTGTTTGATTAGCAAAGGTACAATTATTATAGAATCTTACTATCCACAGGAGACACATACATTAAGGAAATCCACCCTGCATCTGTATGCTAGCCTTCTGAAAATTGTCAGCAGTCATTGATACTTTGCAGTATTTTATGGAATGCAGCTGCACATTTGTAAAGTTGAAGGAGATTACCATAAAGGTCTAGGGGATTACTTAATAAGATATTGCCAAGAACAGTGATCTCTAGTTCCCTATAGAATCCAATCAAGAACATGTTTTACCAGTTTAGTGAAGTCAGAACAATACAGCATGATTCCTAATTGGTTGCTATGGGTCCATGCATTTACATATGACTTTTAGGCCAAAATGTCATAACAAAAGATTATAAGGTTAAAAGAGGTTTTAGTCTATATATATTCTTCCTATCCTTCCTTCCAAGTGTTAAGATATCTGTCCTTCCTGCCATGCACCAGTGATGTTGTAGGAATTATTCTGGAATTTCTCAGCTGCTCCATTGCTTCCGAGACAGGATTTCATCAGATATCATCTTTAAACATATGTCTGTGTATGTATTTATGCGTAGGAGTTTGTGATAGGTCGGCATTTCAGAAAATGTATCATCATTTCTTTCAAGATGAGTGTTTAAGTAGGATAGCATTCAGTTGTAATAAAATATCAACCACTTCCACTGTTCTCTGCAAAAAAAACAACTAGTGTCAAAAGAGATAATTATATTATAACACAGGGATAAAGAAATTATTTACATAAAGTAGTCCTTTCCTGTAAAGGATAGCTGTACTTTTATATAAAGTACCATTGTTCTTTGCTTCCCATTCCCTAAACTAAACTGACCCGAATCGGACAACCATAGGTCGCAGGAAACTTTAACACCAGTGGGTGAAATCATCTTCCTCCTGATCACATCCAAGTGGTAGACTCTATGGGGCCACCTACTGTATCAGGAAATGGCCCCTATAGAAGTCTATGGAGTGCTAGTACACAGGAGAGGAAGGCTTCCGCCAGAGGTGCTGAAACTTCCAGCAGATGGTGGTTGTTTCATCTGGTAACAGTGCATCTGAGTTTAGGACACTACCTGCCTGGAGTCTGCATGTTCTCCCTGTGCTTGCGTGGGTTTCCTCCAGGTACTCGGGTTTCCTCCTACACTCCAAAGACATGTTGGTAGGTTAATTGGATCCTGTCTAAATTGGCCAGTATGTATGAATGTGAATTAGATCGTAAGCTCCTTGAGGGCAGGGACTGATGTGAATGTGCAATGTATATGTAAATCGCTGCGTAAATGTATATGTAAATCGCTGTGTAAATTAACAGCGCTATATAAGTACCGTATTTATCGGCGTATAACACGCACTTTTTTCCCCTGAAAATCAGGGGAAAATCGTGGGTGCGTGTTATACGCCGATACTGACATCCCTGAGCTGTCTCCGCTGACTGTGAGTGGAGCGGAGCGAGATACACATAGCCGAATGTCCTCGGCTATACTCGGCTTTTCTCGGCTGCGCTCACAGTCACGCCCAGTCCCGCCATTGGACCTGTGTTATGTCCATCATAGGGCGGGACTCGGCGTGACTGTGAGCGGAGCCGAGAAAAGCCGAGTATAGCCGAGTACACTCGGCTATGTGTATCTCGGCGGCGGCTCCGCCCAGTCCCTGCGTCCCCTGCGTCCCCGGCGTTCTCGGCGGCGTCCGCACAGTCTCGGCGCCAATTTTAAAATGATGCACGGCGACACTGGGGCAAGGCTGCACGGCGACACTGGGGCAAGGCTGCACGGCGACTCTGGGGCAAGGCTGCACGGCGACTCTGGGGCAAGGCTGCAATGGACTCTGGGGCAAGGCTGCAATGGACACTGACAAGGCTGCACTGTGACAAGGCTGCAATGGACACTGACAAGGCTGCACTGTGACAAGGCTGCAATGGACACTGACAAGGCTGCATTTGTAAGTTATTTTTCCTTAAACTTCCCTGCTAAAAGTTTTCTTCCCTAAAATTTCCTCCTAAACTTGGGGTGCGTGTTATACGCCGGTGCGTGTTATACGCCGATAAATACGGTACTATATAAGTTAACTTCTGAGGTTATGTTAAGGTCAGGGGGCAAAAGGATATTACCTTTTTATAATAGGATAGTTAAATATAAATAAATCAAACATTCAGATTTCAGTTTAAATAGGATAGTTACCGCCATTAAAGTTGTCTTCTGATTAGATGCTGTTATTTGCCATAATTATCATAACATTGAAGCCCCGTACACATAGGCCGAATGTCAGGAGACATTGGGCAATTCTTTTAAAAAACGTCCATAATTCCGTCCGTGTGTATGACAATCTGTCCGGAAGAATCCAGCAGCCGACCGACTCCCATTTAGCGCTCTCAGCCAATGGCAGAAAGCGCTGTTCGGAGTGTTCTGGTGGTGGTGGTGGGGGTTAGGCTTGTGCACAACGGAAAAATTCGTTCCGTTTCGGTTCGTTTCTTTCCGGTCCTGTTGATTCGTAATCATTCGTAATTTTGCTAGACGGGATTTTTCGTGTTCGGACTCATTCGTATTTTTGCAAGCAACATTTTTCGTTGAATTTTTTGTTGCTTTATAATTCGTACTTTCGGTAGAGTACGTTGTTTTTCGTTGATTCTGGACACAACTCCTACTTTCGTAACTTTTTTTGGGTTCGTTGATTCGTAATTTTCTGTGTCTCTCTCACGACGACGCTGACTATTATGCCTAATGTGCTTCGAATGGATTTGTACTTTTCGAAATACATAGCGGTTATTTGTAACGATTCGAAATCTCGTATTTTACTTTCGTTTTTTACATGCGGCTATAGCCTCCGCCCCTGTACACCATTTTGAGAGGGAGTTCAGCACGGTGAAGGAGAAGCAGAGAGCAGAGCAGAGTGAGTGTTATTGTGTTTCCAATGGATTTGTACATTCGTAAGTTTTTTCATAACGAATTATGCCGAAGACATTCGGGCATTTGCTATTTTGCGGTATAATTTATTTCGGATTCGGTTTTATTCGTAATTGCTTTGTTCGGAAATTCGAATGCTTCCGAATGTCCGAAAGTTGCTAAATTCGGACGAATTTCGATTCGTTACGAAACGAATTGCACAAGCCTAGTGGGGGTGTCCACAGCTCAGAGGGGGAGATTGCTGTAGTAACTTTGGATGGTTAGTACAGCGGTTTCGACCGGAGCTGACAGTTTTTTTTCCATTCAACCCAAATAAATAGAATAATAATAATAATTGAATAACCCGAATAATTGAATAAAAAAAAACTTGTAATGTGTACCAGCTATTAAGCTAAAGTCAGCAGTATGCCATCCTTCTGATGACATTTACTAAAAGGAAGCCAATACAGAGAGAAATATGTGGGCTGCCATCACTGATCTGCTTCTGACAATGCTAGTTGTCTGGCAGTTTCTTGGCTTCCACAATTTAAGAGAAGCTGACTATAGCAAGCATGCAAATCAACAAAGTCAGAGCTCTGCATACAGGCTGCAGCCAATAGATCAGCATGACAGAGGGGGAACTTCTTTATTACAGGTTTTCATTAAAGCACCACATGCATCATGGCAAAATCAAAAGATTTTGACCTTGAATCTATCACTCATCAAATCATGTAGTAAAGACCCCTTCAATTCTCCTACCCTTTATTGAGTAAAAGAATGGAGTAACTAACACCATGTTATTAAAAAAATAATTCTGCCACACAGTCCCACAGATTCCCTAACCAATTTCTAAAAATTATGGCAACCAAGGGTCGATGATTACCACTTGGACACCTTCAACCCAGAGTTTTTATACATTTAACTTACATATTGTGGTATCCCTTCCAAGAGAGACCCATTTCTAATAATTTACCCCCTCCCCCAAATCCCATTCCATTCCCACCCTACCCATCACTATAACCCTTTGCTCCCCACTATTTTGACCTACTGGACCCCCTCACCTCTACTGCAGATAAGAGTAAAACTTCACTGTGAATACAATGGATCTACTCACATTTTGTTTGTTTTGATACAAACTATGAAGATGCTGCAAAAAAGACTAAAGTGTGGGGGGGCAAACGATCATCTAATTTTCCTTGTCGTTTCACAGCAAGTTGGAACCAAGGGAGAAAATAATGTACGAAAATTCTTGTATGACAAAGGCTATTTTTTGTTGTTTATTGTTTCTGAGTCTTTCGTTTCTGATTTTTCTCATAGGAAAATTGTACAAAAACGGTACACATTAAACGAAAATCGTTTGTTCTGCACCCGTACAAGAAAAATTTGGGAGTTTCTCCCTTTGGTAATTTTGGTTCAGAAGGTTGGAATCGGCTGTCGAAAGTTGTGTACACGCTATCAGAAAATAGTACGATCGTTCCTCGGACAAAAATGTTCATCCGATTTTCTTATAGTGTGTACGAGCCTTTTAGCATGACATGTTTATCCACCTGGACAATGTTGAAACAATTCTTGGGATACCATGTTATGATACTTTAGATGCCTTTATGCAAAATGTGTTGTGGAAAACTTGCATAATGCCTTTCTCTTAATGAAAAATCGAAAGCAGTAACTGAACATTGAAGAAAATGTTTGATTCATTGAGTGGTGCTTACTTTAAAAGGTCTGAATGGTGCATAAATCCTAACTCCAACAAAAGCTTCTTTTCAGTTGTGTCTGTGTAGAAGGAATGGAAAAACACTTTTTTTGTTGTTTGTCCCACTTGGGGAGCTTTACCATTGTCTCCATCAGGAGAGGAAGTGATAGGGAATTTCTCCAATGAGGACAAAGATGTCAATAAAACATTTTTCTTCAGTAAAATTTGTAAGGGTTAAAATCTCTGTTAGTTTATAATTGTTTTACTCCCCTCATTTATTGTTCTGCTGTCACATGGGCAGGACGTAATGTGAAATTTCCCCAACTTGGTCACAAGCAGAAATAAAAACTTAGTAGAATTTTTTATTTTCAAATTCTTAATTTATAAATGAAGTATCCAACAAACTGTATCCAAAAAGGGACACACAGTAAAATAACATAAAATTGAACCATAGAAGTCACATATGGAAAAGACACAGGCTAGATTATTGATTGCCCTATACAGTCAGACTGCCCAAATGCTAAACCTTTACTCAGCCACGGGTTGGACATCACTTTTTTATTTTAACAGAAGGGGATGGGTGGCAGCAAAAGAGCGAAAGAAGGAAAAAAAGAAAAAGAAAATAGAAAAAAGGGGGAGGGAGATGGGAAAGCTAGGGGAGGGGAAAGAGTCAAAACAGTGCAATACTGGTATTAGATGGATAGGGAAAAGGTTGGTGAAAAAAAATCAGTCCCCAGAGCCAGTTTTAAAAAGAGCCTTGCCCCTGTCGGAATAAATAAACATATTTCAGTGGACCCATATCTTAGAGCATAGCTTTCCTCTATTCTGAGCTATGAGTAAGCACTCCTACGTGTGAAACGCGTTAGCTGTCCCTGTTACCCCGTTGCTGTGACATGTAGTGCCTGTTTTATTTTATTTTTCCAATAAAAGCCACGATGGATTGGAGTGCGGCTATCCAGATTTCTTCATTTTTTCCTCATTTCCTCTATTCTGGTCAAAAAGCACCAGGTCTTCCAATATGTTATGTCCTCCAGCTTGTTGAGCCACAATGAGATAAAAGGGGGTGTGGGTCTTTCCATCCCAATGAAATGCAGGATTTGGCTGTGTTAAGCAGATGGCATAGGACTGATTTCTTGTAAGTCTTAACAGGGATGTCAGATAGGTGTAGCAGAAAAAAGGCAAGGTCAACTGAGACCGGATAGTCAGTGACTTGGTAGAGGTAATTACTCTTCCCATCCAAAACAAGTTAGGCTTTAACTGTTGTCTCTGTTGTTTTCGACTATGATCCACAATTTTCACTTTCAACCCGAGAATGTTGTCATAAAATGTGATGGAATTATAGACCCTCCTCTGTGAGGGCTTATACCTAGTACTCAAGGGTTGGGCTCTGCTGTGTAAGTATATGGTAACACTCAATACTCTTGGGCTGTGCTCTGCTGTGTAAGTAGATAATGACAGCTGAAATTCCTTTTAGTTTGGTTGGATATAAACCATGTTATAGTCACCAATACAACAGACTCTGTCCTGTAATAGGATTTATTATATTTGGAATTAATTGTGGTCTATGTTGCCAGGAATATCCCTTTAGTCACCACACCCTCACCTTGATTCCTCCTTTCCAATTTTTCCCCTCTGGATTAATGCTTTCCAAATATGTATAAAGAGTGACACATATACAGTAAATTGCTGATGAAAGGCCAAATATTTTAGCTATGTCAGTGAGCAAAATCTAGAAGGAACCACAATTATGAGGCCAAGTCTAGAAGCTTTTTAGGGTCATATACCTGTTTATGTGTAGACTTATCGTCAGCGAGTCTAAGCCTTTTCCTTATCAGGGGCCAACAAAGGAACAGTCTTGTTTTTATGGATTATTTTTAAGCTGTAAATTTTGTGTTAACACATATTAGCTCTTCTATTTTAATTTTTCAATTTAGGAGTCAAGTTGTGACAGCATTTATTCTGAGAATAAATGTATTACTCTGTCTTCATGATTTCCACTCCATCCCCCTGTGTGACCCTTTAAATTTGTTTTTAAAAAAGTCACCAACACAGCCTGACTGATTTATTGTTGCTGGGTGAGGAATTATTTGATGATCAGCGCTGAGTTTTGATGTATTATTTTTTTTTCTCTTTATTTTAAGATTCTGTCTTTTCTTATCCTACTGCTCTTCACTTCTTTAAAGGGAACCTGCCAGATTAAAAAAGTATGTAGGCTGTTGATAGGGTTGAAGGTGCAAATGTTCAGGCTGTCAGCCTAATGCTGCGTACACTTTCCAACGGGAAAACCTCCGTCGGAATTTCCGATGGAAAAATAGAGAACCTGCTCTCTATCTAAGTCCGTCGGAAATTCCAACAGAAAAAGTCCAATGGCGCAAACACACGGTCGGAATATCCGACGAAAAGCTCCCATCTGACTTTTTCTGTCGGAAATTCCGACCGTGTATACGCGGCATTATTCTTCCTTTGCTACTTAGTGAGTCACTGAAGTAGAACAATAATCAAGCCAGTGGAGTGTTGGAATACCTGATATGCACATCTGTGTTTAAAGTAACTAACCTGTGAAATAAAGAACTCTATACTTACTCTGACAACGGTTGGATGTCTGAGTGGTGGTGTCACCCATGGGCTTACTATGGGCCATCTGATGTCAGCGCTCCCTCCTCTCCCTGCTGCTCACAGATCACATGACTGGACCAGAGTGGCTTGAAAATAAGTAAGTATACAAAACTTTCTTCCATAGGTCATTTAGTATAGGTCAGTTGTCAAAATAGGGCTAAAGGGGGCCTCAGATGAAGCCCCTGACATCACCAAAGTGCCACACATGTTCAATATATGTAATGATTGGGGGGGGGGCTGTCAGAAACTGCAGACCTAATAGAGGAAATGAGAGGCAGAGAGTGTAGAAGTAAGGACATGCTACATTTCTGGCTGGGGATATCCCGCAGAAGACAACTAAAAACTGTGAATTAGCTAGTAGAGATCAATGCTAGTACACTAATAAATGTTCCTTCTACCGACTGGTGAGGTTCGAGGGCCACACATCATATGCCAAAGGGCCACAGGTCAATCACCAGGGGTATATGTGTTAGAAGGGGGAGGAACAGTTTTAAGATAAGTTAGGTTCATCACAAAATACTACTTTAAGGTCAGTGACTAACTAAGTAGTAAAATAAGAATGAAGATTACAGTCCTGCAGCTTACAGTAATACTAAAGGTAAAACCTTAAAAGATATTATGTTTTAATGACTGTGCCACAAGCAAGTATGTAACAGACAGTAAAAACCTCAGTATACTCATTAACCACCTCAATACAGGGCACTTAAAGCGGAGCTCCACCCTAAAGTGGAACTTCCGCTCATCAGAACCCTCCCCCGCTCCGGTGTCACATTTGGCACCTTTCAGAGAGGAGGGGGTGCAGATACCTGTCTTAGACAGGTATTTGCACCCACTTCCGGGAGTCCTCTCTGCGGGTATTCTGCGGGTTGTGCGTCACTTCCCGCCCACGCCCGTTGTGTTCTGGGAAACACACGGCTCCCAGGACACAGCAGGGACCAGTGAGGACGGCGCTGCGCGACTCGCGCATGCGCCGTAGGGAACTGGGCAGTGAAGCCGGAACGCTTCACATCCTGATTCCCTCACCGAGGATGGCGGTGGGGGCAGCAGATAGACAAGCGATTGCTCGTCTTCTGCTGCAGACGTCGCTGGACTCCAGGACAGGTAAGTGTCCTAATATTAAAAGTCAGCAGCTGCAGTATTTGTAGCTGCTGGCTTTTAATATTTTTTTAACGGCCGAGCTCCGCTTTAAACCCCCTTCCTGCCCAAGCCATTTTTCAGCTTTCAGCGCTGTCGCACATTGAATGACAATTGCGCAGACATGCAACACTGTACCCAAATGAATTTTTTATGCCCCCCCCCCCCCACAAATAGAGCTTTATTTTGGTGGTATTTGATCACCTTTGCGGTTTTTATTTCTTGCGCTATAAACAAAAGAAGAGCGACAAGTTTGAAAAAAAAACACAATATTTTTAACTTTTTGCTATAATCAATATCCCAATTAGTTTTTTTAAAACAATTGTCGTGCCACAAACACGAACATAGTGACGTACTACGAGGAATTTCAGCTCTTGAGTGCCACCCTTTGGGCCCCTTCTGCTAATGTCGTGTTTGGTGAGCATTGATTCCGAGCATGCGTGTTTGTACTTTTGACTTTTGTGTGACGGACTTGTGTACTGACTATACGAAAATCAGACACCAGACCGCTGTCCGCTGAAAATTTACTAGCCTGCCATCCAACATGTGTTGGCCGAAAGTTGGGCAATTTTTAGAAGGAGCGTACTAATGGTCAAATTTTAGGACAACAGTCTGTCAAAAGACAATCCTCTGCCAACAATCGGATTGTGTTTACGAGGCTTTAGACTTGCAGCACTCGCACCTTAACCACTTGCTTACTGGGCACTTAAACCCCCTTCGTACCCAGACCAATTTTCAGCTTTCAGCGCTGACGCACTTTGAATAAGAATTGCGTGGTCATGTACCCAAATTATACTTTTATAATTTTTTTCCCACAAATAGAGCTTTCTTTTGGTGGTATTTGATCACCTCTGCGGTTTTATATTTTTTGCGCTATAAACAAAAAAAGACAGAAAATGTATAAAAAAAACACAATATTTTTTTACTTTTTGCTATAATAATATCCCAATTTTTTTTTCAAAAAACTATTTTTTTTCTCAGTTTAGGCCGATACGTATTCTTCTACATATTTTTAGTAAAAAAATTAGCAATAAGCATATAGTGATTGGTTTGCGCAAAAGTTATAGCGCCTACAAAATAGGGGATAGATTTATGAAATTTTTATTATATATATATATATATATATATATTTTTTTTTTACTAGTAATGGCGGTTATCTGCAATTTTTGTCAGGCCTATCGATATTGCGGCGGACATATCGGACACTTTTGACACTATTTTGGGACCATTCACATTTATACAGCGAACAGTGCTATATTACAGTGCATTGATTACTGTATAAATGTGACTGGCAAGGAAGGGATTAACACTAGGGGGCGATCAAGGGGTTAAACATGTTCCCTGGGAGTGATTCTAACTGTGTGGGGGAGGGGAGTGACTGGGGGAGGGGACCGATCTGTGTCCCTATGTACAAGATACACAGCATCGGTCTCCTCTCTCCCTGACAGGACGTGGATCTCTGTGTTTACACACAGAGATCCACATCCTGCCTCTGTAACAGCCGATCGCGCGTACCTGGCGGACATAGCGGCTGCCAGGCACGCGCATCGGCAACACGTGACACGGCGGGCATAGCTGTTCCCCGCCGCGCACCCTCGGCGGCACGTGGGGGGGAATGTAAACAGCAGGACATCCAGGGACGTCCACCCGGCACTTGAGAGCCACGCTGCAGACGTATTTCGTCTATAGCGCGGGTCTCAAGTGGTTAAGTGGCGTTTCCTCATCATTGGAAAAGTTGATTTAGAAATTTCTGGAGTCGGGTGGAAAATGATCAGCAGAACATTGCTTGCATCAGATGCAGTTACTGTTTGGCCCTACCACTATGCAATCAGCTGTGGGTGCGGCGGCTGTCTAAATACAATAGTTGTCAGTAGAGATGTCTCCATCCACACTGCTTATTGTGGATAAAGGAATTGACCGATTTCTTTCTTCCTTCAATCAACAGGCTGAACAAGAAAAATCAAGTCTTGTATGACTACTCTAATGCCGCGTACACACGACCGTTTTTAATGTCATTGAAAAAAACGACGTTTTTCTCGACGTGATTCTTCTCAAGCCTGCCTTGCCTACACACTATCATAAAAAAAATGCTCGAGCAAAAGCGCGAAATGTACGACGGCACTATAAAGGGGAAGTTCCATTCGGATGGCGCCACCCTTTGGGCTGCTTTTGCTGATCCTCGTGTTAGTAAAGTTTGGTGAGAGACGATTCGCGCTTTTCAGCCTCGTGCTCTTCAGTCCGTTACAGCGTGACGAATGTGCTATCTCCATTACGTACGCTAGTTTTACCAGAACGAGCGCTCCCGTCTCGTCACTTGCTTCTGAGCATGCACGTTTTTTTCACGTCGTTAAAGCCCACACACGGCCGTTTTTCATGACGAGAAAAATGACGACGTGAAAAACAACGAGAAAAATTAGAGCATGTTCCAAATTTTTAATGCCCATTTTTCACGTCGTGAAAAATGCTCTGGAGCCCACACACGATTGTTTTTAATGACCCAATAAAAAAATGGCATTTTTCTCGTCATGAAAAACGGTCGTGTGTACGTGGCATAAGATATTTGAAGCATGTAATCGAAACCAGCAGCATCTACCTAGAAATATGTCAGTTTAGGTGGACTGACCCTTGAACTGAGTTTGTTGTTTACAAATGGATACAAACAAGTGCTGAAGTCTACACAGACTATAAAAACAGCTAACAAACTGAAAGCCTATATGTCCCTCTGTCCTGCCTGTCAGAGAAGGGTCCCTGATCTGTTATCAGGCAGTGACAGATTCCGCTGTCTGATTTCTCCTGTCCATTAGGAGGGCTAAATAAAGCACGGTGATAGAGGGTGGCAGGAAGAAAGGGGGAGGGGGGGTCAGGACATCCGTTCCAGCTGCCAAATTTTTCTTTTCCCATGCACCAGGCATGACCTCCACCAATAAAAATCAGGGATGGTCAGCCTGGCACAGGACCCCCCCCCCCCCCCTACAACCACATTACCTAATGCATCACAATTAACCCTTTGCCTGACAGGTAAATATTATATAATGCTGTATGCAGCCCGCCAATGTTATGGCTGCAGCACATATCAGAAACAAACAATACAAACAGGTCACAGAGCTGAGGATATGATGAGGAATGGAACCGATTACAATGAATTGTTCCATTAACTCATTCAGTGTGTAGAGCAAAGGATGTGTAAAGTATAATGCTTCTGGAGCAGGATCAATTATATCACACATTAAGTGCATATGGACTTAAAGTGGATCTAGCATGGGATATATGATTATGTTAAAGCGGTAGTAAAGTCCGCTTTGTGATTTTTACCTACAGGTAAGCCTATAATAAGACTTGCCTGTAGGTAAAATGAAAATCTCCTAAACGTGCACCATTTAGAAGATATTCACCGTGGATGAAGCCGGCACATGCGTTTTGAAGGTCCGGCATGCCGTGCTGTACCTTCAGAGCTTTGTGCCGGAGCCGTGTGACGTCATCACAGGTCTGGACACTCATACAGCCGGAGCCGGCAAACCCAGAAGAAAGACTGGGGGAAGATAGAAGCCCTGTCAGTGGTGGCAATGCTCCGCAGAAGGGCTTCATTCCAAGGTAAGTATTTCATAATGTGCTAGTATGCAATGCAGAGCACATTAGATTTTTTATATACTGATTTAATCAGATAGTTTATAGTCCTCCTGTCAGCCATTGCTGGAACGCATTTATCATTGCGTTCCAGAATACAACACACTTCTATTATGTTGCTGTCCAGATTTTAATTGGCTGGCGAGGCACCACGTGATTGCATTCACGTTATTAACATATTTTCTCTTTTGGGCGTGTCGCTATGCAGTCACAGACCATGCTGTGCCGTCTGTCCCATTATAAAACTCGCGGATGCGCGATGTCAGCAACCTCATAGTGAGGCTTGGTGCGCGCCCGCGACGTTGTGCCATCCTCTCCAATGTCAATTGTGGACGTGCGATGTCAGTAAGTTCACAGTGAGGCTTGGTGCGCGCCCGCACGTCGGATCGAGGCACGGCACGCAAGCGACACTGTATTACTTCCGGAAAATCTGAGCGAGGCTAGATCCGCAGCATGGATCCAGAACGAGGCTTGATACACAAGCCTGCAATGCAATGCGGTCGCTCGTTGTGCGGCTTGGATGAGCTTTTTGTCATATTAATGGCACTGCCTGGTTATACCAGGCTTGTTGCCTTATACAAATAAAGGTTTATTAATTTGGATTAAACATTTAGTAGATAGCCCAGTCCTGCTTGAATCAATTAGAGGCTTGACACACATGGTGGGCGGCCATGTTGGTACACCTCCAGATTTCATGTTATCACATATACGGAGTGAGTCCCAGATAGAGGCTTGGAACACATAGGGGGCTTCCATCTTGGTTGAACCAGGAAGTGATTTATCAACACAGGAACGCCCAGGGGATGGCCTCTCTAACAGGGGGTCACATTATCTATATATTTAGGGTGGGCAGCAGTGGGGGATCACCCCAGATGATGCATTAGGATGCGAAACGCGTCGGGAGACCTTACTGTTGCCATTTTTGACTATTTGACAAGCGCTGTTATACTCTTTTAAATGTAAGTGTTCCTACCTACATTAAATTACCCTTTTATACAGTATCACGCTATGTGCCTTTTCTTTCCTTTACTTTTTTGCAACTCATCTGGTAACACTACCTGGTCCCAATCGGACACTGTCCGTAAGTTTCATCGCACATTCGGACAGGAGCGATTACTTTTTTCCATCCTGGATTGAAGCTTGTGGTTCCCGTTTGAATTGTTGCTGAGGATTTGCTGTTCACAGTGGTTTACCCTTGCCTGGTTGACCCTTTGAACGTATGTTTTTGGGGTCCACTCTCTCCGGTAAGCCTTTTCTACAATCGATTGGTGGTGGTCACTTCACGTCAAGTTTTTTTGGGAGCACTATTATTTTGATTGTCATTCACCATTTAATATTCATTTATTATATTGTCATTTAATGTATGTAATGTATGTGACAGTATTTTTTTGATTTTAACTCATTCAGTGTGTAGAGCAAAGGATGTGTAAAGTATAATGCTTCTGGAGCAGGATCAATTATATCACACATTAAGTGCATATGGACTTAAAGTGGATCTAGCATGGGATATATGATTATGTTAAAGCGGTAGTAAAGTCCGCTTTGTGATTTTTACCTACAGGTAAGCCTAAAATAAGACTTGCCTGTAGGTAAAATGAAAATCTCCTAAACGTGCACCATTTAGAAGATATTCACCGTGGATGAAGCCGGCGCATGCGTTTTGAAGGTCCGGCATGCCGTGCTGTACCTTCAGAGCTTTGTGCCGGAGCCGTGTGACGTCATCACAGGTCTGGACACTCATACAGCCGGAGCCGGCAAACCCCGAAGAAAGACTGGGGGAAGATAGAAGCCCTGTCAGTGGTGGCAATGCTCCGCAGAAGGGCTTCATTCCAAGGTAAGTATTTCATAATGTGCTAGTATGCAATGCAGAGCACATTATGCAGTTGCCTTACAGGTGTTTGTTTTTTATTTTATTTTTATTTTAAACTGTTACGGTTTACTACTGCTTTAAAGGGTATGTAAAGGTCATTTTTTTTTTTTTTTAAATAACAAACATCTTACCTCCACTGTGCAGCTCGTTTTGCACAGAGTGGCCCTGAACCTGGTCTTCTGGGGTCCCTCGGCGGCTGTCTCGGCTCCCCCCCACAAGAACTCATCACCTTCATGCGAGCGAGCTCGTATGGTGATGAGTTCTTGCGGGCGCGCTCCCGTGATACAGCCGACGGCCATAGCTGCTCACTGTATCACTCGGCGCGCCGCGCCATTGGATGCGATTGACAGCAGCGCGAGCCAATGGCTGCGCTGCTTTCAATCAACCAATGAATGAGCCGAGAAGCCTGGCCGAGAAGCAAGCGCGTTCACGGCGTGGGACTTTCGAGGGGTCAGGTAAGTAAACGGTGGGGTGGCGGGGGCGCTAATCCACAGATATTTTTTCACCTTAATGCATAGAATGCATTAAGGTGGAAAAACTTTTACCTTTACAATCCTTTTAAGTGCATGCATGCTAGGGAATGTGTAAATGTAACACTTCCAGGTATGTTCTACCCACTACAGAGATAATTTGCCAAACTCCCCAAACAAAAATTCTCCCTCCTCCCCGTGCAAATCTCCCCCCCCCCCCTGAATCCCCTCCTAGCACTTTATCCCTCTATTCCTCATTCAACCTAAAAACATTTCCCTCCCCCAAATCCCCCCTTCTAGCACAAATCCCCACCCTTCCCAAATCACCCCTCCTTGCACAAATCCTCTACTTCCCACAATATGATTTCCCCTCCTAGCATATATCCCCCCAATCATCTCTACTAGCACAAATCCTCATCCTAAATCCCGTTTCCTAACACAAATCCCGCCCCCCCCCCCCAAAAAAAAAAATTCCTCCTAGCACAAACCCTCTCTTCACAAATAAGCCCCTTCTAGCACATACCCGCAAATTCTCCCTTCTTGCACAAATAGTCTTTCCCCCCCCCCCCCATCACTCCTCCCAGAACAAATCCCACAAATGCCAACTGCTCAGGAGTATGGGATTGCAGCATCAGGGACACCACTGGATGTCAGACCAGGACTTTTTAGGGTTTACTTGCCAAGTCCCTACCTAATTCTTTGCTGGGAAGAGACAGGTGGCAGATAAGCAAACCCTATAAAGTCTCAACCTCAAAGTCCTGATCCAGGAGCACTGCAGTGGCCGGAAGGAAGGAGCTGGAAGGGAGAGAGAGCACAGCCCAACCCTCCAACCCAGCTCTCTCCTCTACTCCAGATATGTCTTGTCTCTACCAGTGCTAAGCTGACAGAAGTAGTGATGGTACTGTAGCTACTTCTCTCAGTTTGTAGCAACAGGAACTCTCCACGTAGCACCCACGGCATGATTGGCTGTCACAGTGCTCACATGATCAGGAGCACATCTCCACAGCTTCCTTGAGTTTTCGGTGACCTTGCATTTTAGGGCACCATGAATGAGCCCTTAAAGTAATCTGCCAGTGAATCTTGTTTGCCTCAAGAGCAAATTCAGCAAATATAAAAAAGAAACCTGTAGTTTTAGTCCATTTTGCAATTCAGTTAATGTAAACACACCTGAAACCTGTTTTGCACTGGGATGTCACATGTCAGCTAAAAGTTAAAATCATGCATGCAGAGTATCTACTCTGTGGTCAGAAGCTGGAGATATGCTTATAAGCTAGGTGCAGCGTAGTGTGGCGGGCAGTAAACACACAGGCAATAGCAATATATTGAAAGAATGTCAGACACAATACAACTAGGCCCTGCAGGAAGGCACGACCATCCAAAGCCACTTATGAATTGTACAGTGGTCTGTAGGTTTGAAAGATGCCAACAGCGTCTGAAATAAGAAGTAGAATCCATCCTAGCCGGTCCACACCCAAAGGGGCTTCCTGAAGCGAGGTAGACATAGTCCCTGCACTGTCCCTACTTCTCCAGAACCTTTCCCTACTTCTAAGCACTGTCCCTACCAGGCAGGAAACCTGTCTCTACACCAGCCATTTGCATAAAGCACACAAAACCCAGGAACCGGAGACTTAAATAGACTCTGCCTGACCCAAGATGGCCACTAAATTTACATGGGGCGCCGGCATCGAATCAGACAGCAGTCTCCTTGTGACCAGAGGAAGTCATAGAGTAACCAAGTTCCACACAACTTTCTTCCCTTTCTGCACGGACGCTTCAGTCGAGCGCCACCTGCAGTGAGGAGTACAGACGGTACCTGCCTACATGGTGAGTGGGCTGTCCGAGGAGAAGGCAGAGGGAAAAAAGTGAGTTTCACCAGCATAATAAACACTACTAGTCTAAAGCAGCACTTCTTACCTTTTTTTAGTCTCAGTAACCTTTAAAAGTATGCAAAATCTCAAGGCTACCCTAGACTAAAATGTGGAAAAAAGGAAATGTGAATCATTAATGGGGAAAGCTGAGCCTGGGACAATGTGCACAACTAACTTGATAAAATTAACTTCATATCAAATCCTCCCATTACATAGTCAGAGTCTCTCATCCATCTATGGTCTAGGGCAGGGGTCTCCAAACCCCGGCCCGCGGGTGTGTTTTGTCCGGCCCCCAGCTTGCCAACACAGCACTGCCGATCTGCTGGTTTTTAAAAGCAGCTGCTGTTATCGGCAGTCTATGTCTGGCAGGTCCAGGACAAAAAGCTGCTCCCCGCACACCCTCCCGTGCTACCAGAGGATTGGCTGCAGTGCTGAGCTGAGGATTGGCTGCGGTGACGTCGTCAGCATGGCACCTCCTGGCTTCCCGCCCACTGTTTTCATTAGGAATCCTTCCACCTTACAGCCTGTGTGTGTAGCAGTGGGCGGGAGTCGGGAGGTCCAGGAGAGCTGAAGTCTGCTCCTACAGTGAATAAGTCGGCTTGTACAGGCAAGCGTCAAATGGGAATAAATCTGAACACATACATGTACATGAGACTCTGCTGGGGACACTGATAATGGGGACATCTATGCTGGGGACACCTATGCTGGGAAAATTATGCTGGGGACACCTATGCTGGGAAAATTATTCTGAGGACACCTATGCTGGGGACACCTATGCTGGGAAAATTATGCTGGGAAAACCTATGCTAGGGACACCTATGCTGGGGAAATTATGCTGGGGACACCTATGCTGGGAAAATAATGCTGGGGACACCTATGCTGGGGACACCTATGCTGGGAAAATAATGCTGGGGACACCTATGCTGGGGACAACTATGCTGGGAAAAATATGCTGGGAAAACCTATGCTAGGGACACCTATGCTGGGGAAATTATGCTGGGGACACCTATGCTGGGAAAATAATGCTGGGGACACCTATGCTGGGAAAATAATGCTGGGGACACCTATGCTGGGAACATTATGCTGGGGACACCTATGCTGGGAAAATTATGCTGGGGACACCTATGCTGGGAAAATTATGCTGGGGACACCTATGCTGGGAAAATTATGCTGGGGACACCTATGCTGGGGACACCTATGCTGGGGACACTGATATTGGGGAGACTCTGATGGGGACACAGATGTGCAGACGTTTTCGGGCCCCGAGTACTTGTAAAATCTACAATGTGGCCCTTGTTTTGAAAAGTTTGGAGACCCCTGGTCTACGGCAAACTGGATCTCATGCTCAGAGCCCCCTAAGGGAACCTATATGACATAAAAAAAAATGAAAAATTATTTTTTGCACGTAACACAGTTTTCATATATGCATTTTTAATGTGTGTTTAACAATTTTTCTTGAGATTAAGAAGGCAATATAGGTATGCTGTAACACAATGCACTTATACTGCTGAAAACAATGAGAAAGAACTGAGCTAAGAGAACAAAGGGCACAAAATCATGGACGCGTGTAAACAGGAATAACGTAATACTCGGCACACGATTTGTACATTTCATGTACAAGGTAATATAAGAGATAACAGGAAGCACACTCCCTAGATAGTACTGAAGCAAGGTCTGTGAGGAAATAATAGGCTAGTAAATCAGCATCATGGCAGCAACTTGTGAAGCAAATAATTTTTATTTATGGGATACTGTATGTGAGGGAGATAATCAGCTTCTTGGAAGCAAAATATTATAATATTAGGTAAAGTAAGTTTGGGTCCCAGCATTTTGGCGCTGCTTTGTTGGCACAGAAGAGTAGGTGCTTGCCATGATGATCCTAGTTAAAACAGACCCAATAATTTTGGAGCTTTCTCACACTCTATGTGTACTGCATTGCAGTGCCTTTCATTGTACATAGAACCCCAATGCATTGCACCAAACAGCACATCGCATGACGTACCACAGTGCACCACAACCCATATGCAGTGCATTGTGGTGCACTGCACAGGGCCGACTTAATGGGCACTCCTGGGCACTGCCCCAGGTGCATGAGAAGCCCATGATCAGGGCAGGAAAAGAGGGAGGGTGGGTACTGTGTTGGGAAGGTGCACTGGTGATCTGGCCACTATACACTTGGTCACTGACACTGTGATAGGGGACACCTGATGTACAGTATATGGGCACTGTGATGGGGGAACATGGTGTATGGGGACACCTGATGCAGGCTGGTAGGGGCCACAGTGCATTACTTTGACCAATGGTCCATGATGCTAAAAAGATGGCACTGTTGAAAATAGGGTCGGGCACTTATTACATTCGTTGTGGTGCATTAGCAGCCTATTCATAATGAATGGGCTGCCTAAATGCAATGCATGTTAACACATGCTTTAACAACAACGAGTGTTCCTTCTACATAGGGGTAAAATTTCAACCTGGATTTTTGGGCTTCATTTTAAAAATAGGGTCATGTACTTTGTTTATTAAATTTGTTATGGCGTGTTGGCAGTCCATTCAGAATGAATAGACTGCCTTCATGCAACACATGTTAATTCATGCCATAACGCACGTTACCTCAGCAGCAGCAAAGATCACACTGGATTGCTGCACAGATCTGTAAGAAATACACAAGGCACACCAAGATTCGAGTAAGAATATATTTACACTATTTTCTTATGTAGCGCCCACTGACCCCTGGAGGTAGGTACAGTACACCCCTAGAGACAGAGAGGGCTATCAATTCACCTCAGGGTGTTGTTCAAGGGCAATAGTGGAAACAATTAACAGATGGGTGGCAGTCCTTTTTTAGATGTTAATAGTTTACTGACTCAAATTCCAAGGTGAGAGGTGAGAGCATTCAAAACACCATTGCCAACCTGCAAACTTAGACTTCAACAATAAACTCCAGTACAAGGAAAAGAGCCTATAAGCTGGAACCAGCAACCTGTACCTTTTCAGAGGTAGCAGCAGTCTCCAGTAACAACCATATCTTCTCTTCAGGAGAATCAACCTGCACCAACTGGGGCTCCATCCAATGGCAAATCTTCTGTACGAGTGTTAACCAGCACCAACTAGGACTTCATCTTGCATTCAGACCAGGACAGCTTCAAGCACATAGGCATCTCCAGGCAAGCAGGCCTGAATAAGCAGCTCACATTACATGCACCCTCCACAGGCTACAGCCTGGCGGGAAAAGAGGGCTTACGTGGTCCTCCTTACATATTTATACTCCCCCGCATTCACCAGCGGTGATAAACCTCCTGCTGGTTGGCTAAAGGAAACACAAATATTCATAACTCAGATTTACTGTAGCATCTCATGCTATTGCCAGAAGTACCAGTTACACCTACTGGCAGCAGAGAGAAACCACAGCTCCACTGAGTTTAGGGAAACCCAAATTAGTATATAGACTAATATAAATCAGCCTGGGCTGACTACCACCCAGCTTGAAAACATTTGGATTACAGCAACTATTTAGGACAGGATGCTACTTGTCAGGCGCATGCTGGCCAGAGCAGTACTAATGCTCAAGGGTGGGCGCAAATATTCATGTGTAAACGTTGGCGCCAAGTGCCATATACAATGACTTGAAAAAGTATTCTTACCCCTTGAAATGTTCCACATTTTGTCATGTTACAACCAAAAACGTAAATGTATTTTATTGTGATTTTATGTTATAGACCAACACAAAGTGGCACATAATTGTGAAGTGGAAGGAACATGATAAATGTTTTTAAATTTTTTTTACAAATAAATATCTGAAAAGTGTGGTGTGCATTTGTATTCAGCCTTCTTTACTCTGATATCTCTAACTAAAATCTAGGAGAACCAATTGCATTCAGAAGTCACCTTTTTAAATAGAGTCCACCTGTGTGTAATTTAATCTCTGTATAAATACAGCTGTACTGTGAAGCCCTCAGAGGTTTGTTAGAGAACCTTAGTGAACAAACAGCATCATGGAGGTCAAGGAACACCCCACACAGGTCAGAGATAACTTTGTGGAGATATTTAAAGCAGGGTTAGGTTATAAAAAAAATATCTCAAGCTTTGAATGTCTCACAGAGCACTGTTCAATCCATCATCCGAAAATGGAAAGATTATGGCAAAACTGAAAACCTACCAAGACATGGCCGTCCACCTAAAAAGACAGGCCGGGCAAGGAAAGCATTAATCAGAGAAGCAGCCAAGAGGTCCATGGTAACTCTGGAGGAACTGCAGAGATCCACAGCTCAGGACAACTATTAGTCGTGCACTCCACAAATCTGGCCTTTATGGAAGAGTGGCAAGAAGAAAGCCATTGTTGAAAGAAAGCCACAAGAAGTCCTGTGTGCAGTTTGCGAGAAGCCATATGGGGGACACAGCAAACATGCGGAAGAAGGTGATCTGGTCAGATGAGACCAAAATTGAACTTTTTGGCCTAAAAGCAAAATGCTATGTGTGATGGAAAACGAACACTGCATATCACCCTGAACACGCCATCCCCACCGTGAAACATGGTGGAGGAAGCATCATGTTGTGGGGATGCTTTTCTTCAGCAGAGGCAGGGAAGTTGGTCAGAGTTAATGGGAAGATGGATGGAGCAAAATACAGGGCAATCTTAGAAGAACACCCGTTGGAGAGTCTGTAAAAGACCTGAGACATCTTCCAGCAGGATAATGACCCTAAAAATATAGCCAGAGCTACAATTGAATGGTTTAGATCAAAGCATATTCATGTGTTAGAATATCTCAGTCAAAGTCCAGACCTATATCCAATTGAGAATCTGTGTCAAGACTTGAAAATTGCTGTTCACAGACCCTCTCCATCCAATCTGACAGAGCTTGAGCTATTTTACAAAGAATAATGGGCAAAATTGTCACACTCTAGATGTGCAAAGCTGGTGGAGAGATACCCAAAAAGACGTGCAGCGGTAAATGCAGCGAAAGGTGGTTCTAAAGGGGGCTGAATATAAATGCACGCCACACTTTTCAGATATTTATTTGTAAAAAAAAAATAAAAACCATTTATGATTTTCCTTCCATTTCACAATTATGTGCCACTTTGTGTTGGTCTATCACATAAAATCCCAATAAAATACATTTAAAATTTTGGTTGTAACGTGACAAAATGTGGAAAATTTCAAGGGGTGGGAATACTTTTTTAAGGCACTGTATAAGTGCAGATGTTTCACTAATTCTTTGCTGTCTGATCTGTAGCTGTACCTGTGTTCTTGAAACCTGATCCTGGTATTCCTGTGTTTCACCAGTTGCCTCTGACTCCGTTGAATCTCTCCTACCTTAACCCTGTACCTGGACTTTGCTTCTTGTCTTTTGCTCATCTGCCTGAACTCACGTTGCCGATCTCTGCCTGTACCCTGACTATTCTTTGCTTGCCGTCAATGCCTGCATCTGATCATCTGTTACCAGCCCATCTTGTCTCTTCTTCTCCGCATACACCTTCCTGGTCCTTGCTGCCTGCTGCCACCAGCTTGGAATCTGCTGGCCTGCCAACGCCTGCCTTTTAACCTTCTGGTCCACCCTGTTGACACATCCACCACACAGAAGACGATCCAGGCACCCATATACCACCACGCTCTTGCGGCCACTGTTACAACATCGGTGGTCCCTGAGCCAGGGTTGTTTGAGAGGTCTTACCTCTGCACGTCAGGTTCAGCCATCAGGTGCGTGACACTACCCTTATACTGCAGTACCCTTTAAGTATGTATTAGAAAAAACATTCAATGTTTTTGAAATACAACTAGTGTAAATACCTGGATTTGACCTGATTTGTGCCCTTTGTCATACCCATGGAACACTCATATAGGGTGGTGCAGTACTTAGGGCAAAATTTGGGTGTTCTGATTTCTTATGTGCCGACAGGAGAGAACAGAGAGATGACCCCATTAGTCTGTTGGTGCTCCTTCACTGTCCAATCAAAGTCTGTGGGCTGGAAGTTGACCTAGTTGTGTTGCCTAACTGCAGTAGCAACTAAGCAGATCTATGAAAATCTCAAAGGTGGGTGAACAAAAATACAAATCCTTTGGCCGGTATGACAATTTCCACGTATGTGAATGTACATACAGTAAATACAGTAGAACCTCGGATTACGAGCATAATCCGTTCCAGGAGAATGCTCGTTATCCAAAGTACTCGCATATCAAAGCGAGTTTCCCCATTGAAGTCAATGGAAACGAAAATAATTAATTCCGCGTTGACTTCAATGGGATGCAATACTGCATGCGGCCAATGGCGGGGGGTGCCGGAGAGCCCCGGAAACGGACGAAAAGGCCCGAGGACACTTCGGCTGACCTCGGCAAACATCGGAAAGACTTCCTACCCGAGATTTGCCGAGGTCAGCCGTGCTGTCCTCTGGCCTTTCCGTGCATTTCTGAATGGCACCGATCAGCTGGAATCGGCGACGTTCGGCTCTGCTCGGCTCAGGCACCCCCCCCCCACCTCAGGCCAAAAGCGGTACTGCACACCGCTTTGGCCTGAATCGTGCTCGTATTGCGAGACAACACTCGCAAACCGAGTCACAATTTTTTAAAATACAGTGCTCGTATTGCGAAACTCTTGTTAACCGCGTTACTCGCAATCCGAGGTTCCATTGTACTTGAAATAAAATGAATGGGCTTTAAAGCGGAGGTGCAGCCAGTTTAAAAAATAAATAAAAAAGTCAGCAGCTACTAACAGTGTACCTGCTGACTTTTAATAAGGACACTTACCTGTCCTACTCGCCCACGATGTCGGTCCCGCCACGACGATCGATCGCTGCTGGCAGGTAACGGCTCCTTCATCCTGACTAAGGGAAACAGGCAGTGAAGCCTTGCGGCTTCACTGCCCGTTTCCTACTGCGCATGCGCCACTCGCACGGCGCTTTGTGAATGGGCGGCTTGCCTCCTGGGATATAAACAGTTCCCAGAAGACAGCGCGCCCCATTCACAAGAAGAGAAAATGGAAGTTCTCAATCCGAGGACAAGGAAGAGGCACAGTAGAGGCAGATTAAGGGACTTCCGCATAGCAACAGGCATTTCGGGTGAGTATAACATATTTTTTTTTTCTATAAATTTTTTTTTTTTTTTTTAGGATTTTTAAAGTAAAAAAAAATTCTGGGTGGACCTCCGCTTTAAACTAAGGTACATGAGTACCACAACATTATCAAAAATCCACTGTATAGAACATCAGCTCTGATTATCCTATGACCCAATACTCACAGCTGCCATGAAGATTGGTCAGCCTTCCACTGGCACTGGGGACACAAAAGTGTATTTAGCCTTGCACAGGGTAGACTAGGGGCTGTGGCCTCGTACACACGACCGATTTTCTCGTCGTAAACAGTCAAGAAAAGTGCCGCGAGAGTTTTTTTGTCTAGAAAAACGTTCGTGTGTATGGTTTTACGACGAGAAACTTGACGAGAATCTCGACGAGAAAATAGAGAACCTGCTCTCTATTTTCTCGTCAGGAGTCCAGATTTCCTCGTCGTGTTTCTCGTCGGCCTGTTTTGTGACGAGAAAATGGTTCGTGTGTATGCTTTTACGACTCTTCCAAAAGCGCGCATGCTCACAAGCAACTATGAGACGGGAGCGCATCTTCTGGTAAAACAAGCCTTCATAATGGAGAGAGCACATTCGTCACGCTCATAAATATTTCATCGTTTAAATGTTCTGCATTGAATTCTTCGTTAGAATGTTACATTAATCAAAACGAGAGACCTTCTTTTGCTGCTGATATTCACACAGAGTTATGCCTTATTTTTAACCTTTTTCATGCTGCTCTTTATAAGATTTATGTGTATTATATCGTGCAAGTTTTTAGGAATAATTTAAATGGTTAGATTTTTCAAAATGATGTTAATTATAATTTCTCAATGTTTTGATAGCGATCTCCCATTTAATTTTCTAATCTATATTTTTAAAATTTCACACCATGTTTTTGAGCTAATCAGATTTAGTTATTCTTTTGGGGGGGTGATATCTGTGCCTTTTATTGTCAGTCAAATGTATCTGCTTACTCCAAAGCTTGTTTTTTTTTATTTAAAAATACACATAGTCAAGTATGAACTTAAACAAAAAACACATTTATTCATGTTTATAAATTAAATAAAGAGAAGGCAGCGCTGGAGAAGCTGCTGCCATTTGTGCATCCCAGGGACCCCAGAGCACACAGCAACCCTGTGTGGACACTAAAATTGGGAGCTTGAGAAGGCCCACATTTCAGAACACAATCTGATGCTGGCCTCCCAGAGGTCAGGAACAGCAGCAGGTGAGATATATGTCCCAAGTGTGTGGTACTACAACAGGCTGCCTTCTGTCCGACCAGTGCGACCACAATGAAGCAAGGCCATCACTTCCTCTTCTTCCTGGCAACCTTCCCTGCAGCCTTTACTGAAGCCTTCCTTCTTCGTTTAGCTGGAGGCTGGCCCACTGGAGGGGTACTCCTGTCAGGAGGAGGAGGTGGAGGTGTAGCAGAAGGGGGTGGGGCAGAAGAAGAAGGTGGAGGTGTAGCAGAAGGGGGTGGGGCAGAAGGTGGAGGTGTAGCAGAAGGGGGTGGGGCAGAAGGTGGAGGGGTAGCAGAAGGGGGTGGGGCAGAAGGTGGAGGGGTAGCAGAAGGGGGTGGGGCAGAAGGTGGAGGGGTAGCAGAAGGGGGTGGGGCAGAAGGTGGAGGGGTAGCAGAAGGGGGTGGGGCAGAAGGTGGAGGGGTAGCAGAAGGGGGTGGGGCAGAAGAGGAAGGTGGAGGTGGAGGTTGAGGTTGGGTCAGTTGGGCCACCTCACATATGGCGGTATTGGGGGTAATTTGCTCCATCACCCCCTTGTTGAGCAAGGTGATGAGCAGGGGTTCGCATAGGAGGCGTTGCTCCATGCTCATCACCTTGAACTTAGCCTCCACTAGGCCGGCAATGGCCTCTTCAGGGGATGTGGGCTCCTTGAGGGTGGCATGGGCCTCTTTAATAAGGGCCATTGCTGCCTCACTGGTGGTCCTGTCCCTCCTGCCTCTTTTGTGAAGCCTGATGGGAGGCACCTGGGATCTGTTGCTTCTCCTTTGCCCTGCCACCTCCTGTCTGCCACTGGGCCCTGCCACCTCCTGTCTGCCACTGGGCCCTGCCACCTCCTGGCTGCCACTGGGCCCTGCCACCTCCTGGCTGCCACTGGGCCCTTCCTCCTCCTGCCTGACAGTTTCCAGACCCTCCTCCTGGCTGATTTCATCCTGTGTATGAAAAAGAAACATAGTTTAATATGTTGGTTTAATCTTTGCATCAAACTTTGTAATCCTGATGGAAGCAATTAGAATGTAAATGCATAAATCCTTGCTTTAAATTTACCACTACATCAGCTTGACTATTTACCACACAATTAAGTGCAGAATAATGTCTACAGATCATGATTTCACTTGTTGAATACAAAATAATGTATGTTTCTCATCCTGACATATTTGGGAAACATTAATTTTATCCCACTACATTTTCAGTTAATACTATACCTGGCTCCAGATGGCCAAATCAGGATCATCCAGGATGGCTGCCTCCTCTTGCTCCAGAGAAGGCTCAGGTTGGCTGCAGGGAAGTCTGGGGGGAAGAGTGGAGAGTGATGGCCTTGGCTCAATGTGGTCATCCAGGAAGGACATCCTGCTGTAGTACCACAAAACCGGGACATAAACATCATCTGCTGCTGCTCCTGACCTCTGAGAAGCCAGCACCTTAGAGCGTTCAGTCCTGTAGGTACCTCTCAAGCTCCCAATTTTAGTGTCCACTTGTTTTGCTGTGGCTGTGGGCACCTTGGTATGCACAAATGGGAGCAGCTTATCCAGCGCTGCTTTTCTCACCCCTTTTTTTTTATGGATGGGGTTTTTGGTCTCCCACAGAGCCGGCAGCTCCCTTACCCGGTCAATAAATTCCGCCAGGAACTCTTTGTCGCTAATAAATACATTCATATTGTATCTGCAAGTAAAATAAATTATATTTAAATAATGTGAGGCAAACAGTCTAACCTCCTTCACATCCTAGTCACCATATATATCCTCCAACAATCTCAAGACAGTATAGGCCAACAATTTTAACAAGTCTCACAAAATCACATACCTTCGTTCGCACGTCCGTCACTTGAACTCCTCTCTCCGCACACCGAACGTACTATAGTCACATGTGTGTTTGCTATATACACACCACGCATGCGTCCAAATTGGAACACGTCGCTCCGCACACGTCGCCCGCCCATGACGTTCTAACTAACATCTTTTCCCCGCCCCTTCTCTTTCGGCGCGCAGACAGATATGGCGGAGTTACAGCAGGTGTCTGATAATTCCGCAACTAGCGAGGAGACAAGCCCGGAGACCGAGGACACGTCACGATCAAGGAGGAGATTCAAGGCATCGAATATGTCTTTGGCGGAGATGGCGGAGATGGTGGACATCTTGGTCAAGGCTGATTATGATGCCAAGCATGGGCCGTATAGCAAACCAAATAGAAGGAAGGCCAAAATCCTCACTAAAGTTGTGAAGAGTCTGAGGGCGAAGTTCGGGGTGAAACGCTCAAATGAGCAGCTCAGAAAGAGGTGGTCAGACCTCAAACTGAGGGAGCCAGACCAGTTGAGGAGCATAAAGAGGATGCTCGCTAAAAGTAAGTAAAATGACGACCTTTCTGCTATTAATCTTTTTAGAAACTTACTTTTTTTTTTTTTAAAGCATATTGGACTCCCTTCCAAAATGTATTATTTTGAACTAGGTTGGGCACAGTAATCGTTCGTTACGTTACCGACACTTCGTTCGGCCACTATCCGTGGTTTTGGCTTATTTAAGACCCCCAAAAGTAATTAGACATCTGCCATTTTTGATCAAGTATTGTGGATAATTTTTAAGTCTAGATGATGTGTTTGTAAGGAGAATGAAATGCAAACTTTAATCAGTGTAAAGGAGAGGACACTCAGCAGCTGCTTCCACATCTGTACTTTGGAGCACTATAGTGTGGGCCACCAGACCCGCCTTTTTTGGGTGTCCCACACAGGTGCATCAGAGTTTATTTGTGGTGCCTCCATGTCCAAAAAATTACATCCAAATGTGAATAATAAACATATTTGGGGTCATAAAGAATGCATTTTTCTTTAAATTCCGCACAAACACACACTTGTACCCCACTTCCAAACAATTTAGCCTGTTTTAAGTTTAAAAATGAGATTTTTACAGTGTGATAAATAGACCTTTGGTTTTATTCTCATAGGGGAGAGAAGACTGGGAGGAGGACACTCCAGGGAGCACATGCACCCCACAACTTCCAAGCAACCCCAAACTCCCAAAGATCCACAACCGAAAGATGTGCAGGAAGTTGAGGTGGAGGAAGGAGAAGTGCAGGAAGGAGAGGTGGATGACGTTGTGGATCTGGTCACCACAACAGGTCAGTATCTGACACCACAGCTTAAGGTAAGCGAGGTAGGCCTGCAGAGTTTTATTAATTTTTTTTTATGGTTTTTAGGGGATGGAAATGTTGTGAAGGATAGCACACCGTTCTCTGCTGACAGTGCCCTCCGCCTCATCCAGCAAGTGATGGAATGTAGCACGGAACTGGACCTAATTAAACAAAGAATCCATGTGATGGAACAAACATTTAAAGACATTCTCGATGTTTTGGGGAGAATTCAATAAGCCATCCAAACACATTTGTTTTTACATGTTTGTTTTTATATTTTTACTAATTTTTTGAGTAACAAAGCAGCCAAAAATTGAATATGCACACAGTGTGTGAACATGTGCTATCTGCCATCAGGGGATATCCATGTACGTCTTTTGTGGGTGCAACACCTTCCTCGTATCAAAAGTCGGTGAACTGAGGAAGGGGATGCACCCCCAAAACACATCCATTGATCACCCCTGATGGCAGATAGCACATGTTGACAATAGGGATCAGGATTGTAAACTTCCTATTTGCAAAAAAGTAAAAATGTGTGCATATTGAATTTTTGACTGGGCAAGGGGTGGCAGGACCCCATATTAGGACGGGCACATAGAGACATAGTTTGTGTAACTGAATGTCTCAGATTGCTCAGAGGTATCCAATGTTGTCATTTTAGAAATGCAAGTGGTATTTTTGTATTTTCATAAGCCAAAATTTGACGGGTTGTGGTCAGGCCAACCCCAAAGTAAAACAAAAAAAAATGTGCAGAGAGTAAAATATTTGAACACAAACAACGTGTAGCTTCTTTTTATAATACACTCTAAGCTTATTTGGTTCTTTTGTAAGGTAACATAGTGAAATTGGTTGTTATTTACTAAAGTAAAATACACTTGCCACTACAAATGCACAAAGACAAACTAGGAGACAGGAAAGAACAAATAATTAAAGGTTTAAAGAAGATTTTTATTGGGATACTTAGACATAGGCTGGCATAGGAATTGCCCCCCTACCCGTGAAATACTCCATGTATTTGTCCCGAACCACACGGGCATTTTGGGGGGGCAAGCCAAGACGGGCAGATTCCAGGCCCGGAAGGGGATTTGCAGGGGAAAGTCCAGCCTCTGGCAAAACTGAGGCCATATATGAATTCGCTTTGCGGCAAAGAAAATTGTGTAGCACACAGCAGCATAACACTACATAGTTTATTTTGTAGTCCGCCAAGTGGATGGAAGTCATAAAAAGGCGGAACCGGCTGGCCATTATGCCGAAGGCATTTTCAGCGACTCTTCGGGCCCTGGCCAGCCGGTAATTGAACACACTCTTCTCTGGGGTCAGGGTCCTCTGTGGAAATGGCCTCATAAGATGCCGTCCGAGTCCGAAGGCTTCATCAGCCAAGAAAACAAAGGGGAGTCCTTCAATATTCCCTGCATCCGGTGGCAATGCAAGGTCGTCACTCTGGAGACGGAGGGCAAACTCCGTCTGGATGAAGGATCCCCCATCGGACATCTGGCCATTCTTCCCTACATCAACATAGAGGAATTCATACCGTGCTGACACCACCGCCATCAGCACAATGCTATGAAACCCCTTGTAGTTGTAGTAGTAGGATCCAGAACGGGGTGGCGGCACGATGCGGACGTGCTTCCCGTCTATGGCACCACCGCAGTTGGGGAAGTCCCACCGCGTGGCAAACTCCGATGCCACAGTCTGCCATTCCTGTGGCGTTGAAGGAAGCTGTGGAGTGAAACAAGATGAAATAATATTAGAAAAACAAAGGCATACATTACAAGCAAATTCAAGACCAAAAAATTAGAGACCAACATCAATCTAATTATACGTTTATTAAGGTGTGTAAAAAAAGTATAATGGAAGGCTCATTTATCATATTCATCACCCCCTCTGATGGGCCATTACTAAATTATTTTGGGGGGGGGAGATGTGTTTGGCCACAGGATAGCATTGCAGTGGCGGTGCGTCCAGAGTGGGCGCTGGAGCACTGTCCCCTCTCTCCTGTGCCCATCACTCAGAACAATACATAGGTTCATGCGTTGCATGAACCTATGTATTGTCTATGCCGCACACTATTCAGGTGGATGGCCTCTTGTAAAGCGACCGACATATGATTAATTGCGTCATTTAGGGGGTTAAAATTGCAGAGCAGAAACAGGTATTAAAAAAGTCTTGCAAATTACAACCTGAGGGATGTAATTGGCTTCCTCAAAGAAAAATCGGGGACGCAAGGAGGGGGCATTCCTTGTGTAAACACTGACAGGCAGCTCTGGCAATCATGTTCACCAAGTCTGTTTAATGGTAACATGATTGGCTGATGCAACATGAAGGGAAGGAGAAGACATCAAGGACAGAAGAAGGATGGCGCTGACCACAAGAAGGTAAGTGCAGGGCTGGGGGGAAACTGGCTGCAATAGAGGGGACTAAATGGCTGCATTGGAGGGGACAACTGGGGGCGTTTATTAGGCAACAGAGCAAAAAAGGAGGAAGTTTATTTCCGAAATTGGGGTTGTAACCCCCCAACATTTGGAGCAACAGGCGCCCCTGCTGGAAAAGTTAGTGAGGGGAAATATTTAGGGAGGATAAAAAAGGGGCAATCTAAAGCTTCCAACATGCATGGGGACAAAGGGGACATTCTCAGCATATTACAATCATGGTAATTAGGAAAGGATGAAAGAAATACAATACATTAGCATACATGTAATACATAAAATGTGATGTGAAGGGAGAAAACTTACCCTAATATAGTCCTCCTGCAGGACTTGTATAATAGCAGAACAGGTGTCTGGGATTATGAGGCCCAGAGCCTGGGGGGAGATGCCTGTGGTGAACTTCAAGTCCTGAAGACTTCTCCCTGTCGCCAGGTAACGCAACGTGGCGATGAGCCTCTGCTCAGCACTGATGGCTTCCCGCATAACGGTGTCCTTCCTGGTAATATAGGGGGACACCAAAGCCAACAGTTCCTGAAAAACGGGGTCAGACATCCTCAGAAAATTCCTGTAGTCCTCAGGATTATTCTCGACGATCTCCCGCAGCAGAGGCATGTGGCAGAATTGGTCCCGCTGGAGCAACCAATTCTTGGTCCATGAACTCCTCCTCACACCATTCATGGACTGGTCTTGGTCCAAAACAAGCAGACCAACACCAAGCGCACGCACAGCACGAACTCGACGACGAGAACGTCCAGGCGACATGGCTAGGAAACGGTCGTCTAATCAGAACGTACAGAACAGAACGCACTTTAGAACAGCAAGGCCTATGAATAACGAACTGAAATTCAGAAACGAACAGGCAATAACGCACTGTAAAACAGATACGACCTGCCTAGACGCCCTGAAAGTCAAGATACGAACCCACAAGCACAAACTGAACGGCAGAAAACGATCTGAAAAGTACGAAGACTGAAAAGCGCGAATCGTCTCTTCCCAAACTTTTACTTCAGACGCGGTAACACGAGATCAGCAAAAGCAGCCCAAGGGGTGGCGCCAAGAAAAAAGATCTTCCCCTTTATAGTGCCGTCGTACGTGCTGGACGTGAGCGCAGAGAACCACGAGGAAATTGGAAAATGACAGTGTGTACGCATAGAAAGCTTGACGAGAAAATCGACAAGCTTAACAAGAATCTCGTCGAAAAAAACGACGTGTTTTTTACGACGAGAAAATCGGTCGTGTGTACGAGGCCTGAGTTTAGTTACAGGCTACAGCAATGTTTTACCATACTGCATTCAGAACATCCCATTTGCCCTATTTAATTTGGTTGAGGGATTTTGATTGCTATGCTGTATAAACCAAAATACCTGTGTTACTTTTTTTTTAAATAATACACACTGACACTGGTAATGTAAGCAAATAATATAATGATGTCTAAGTGGTCTCTTATGAAGTTATACAATTACGTTTTGATTATAATTAGGTATAATGCAGCATAATCTAACCACATATTAGAGAAGAAACATATTTGCAAATTTTAAACAACAGTTTTTTTGTATCCCTTGAACAGTTCAATAATTAAAAGATACATTCTAGGGAATCAGAGTTTCAAGCAGCTGCTTAATATGGAAATGTTCCTAATTAACATCAGAACTAAATTGTGGCTGCCAGCGTAGCTTTATAAAACGTGAATGGAGCATGGACTTAATCCTATGATGTCAGTTCTATAAGTCTTATGATGTCAGTCCTCTTACTCCTATAATGTCAGTCCTATGACATCACTCCTATACATCATATTATGTTAGTCTTACAAGTCCTTTGAAATGAATGCTATATGTCTTATGATGTCAGTCCTACAAATACTATATTGTCAGTCCAATTAGTCTTAACATGTCGGTCCCAAACATCTTCTGATTTCAGCACTATAAGTCGTATGAGTTCAGTTCTATACATCTTATTTTGTTAGTCTTATAAGTCATTTGATGTCAGTCCTAAAAGTCTTATGATGTCATTCCTATAAATCCCACCATATCAGTCCTATAAGTCTTATGATGTCAGTCCTGTACATCTTATTATGTATTATGTATTTACCGATAAAAAAAAGCACTCGGGCTTTCACACTGGAGTGACAGGAGTGGCGCTTTGCAGGCGCTATTTTTAGCGTTAAAACGCCTGTAAAGCACAACAGTGCTTTAAGAGGCCTTATGGAAAACATCCTAGACCTGTTTGCATCTGGGTCAAAAAGGACTTCTCCTTTGCCTCAATATAGCAAATTCCGATTGTCTGTGTGGAACTCCATCGGAGAAAAAACCCACGCATGTTCAGAATCAAGTCGACGCATGCTCGGAAGCATTGAACTTAATTTTTCTCGGCTCGTCTGAGTGTTTTACGTCACGGCGTTTGGGACGGTCGGATTTTTGACTGATGGTGTGTAGGCAAGACTGATGGAAGTCAGCTTCATCGGAAATCCGATGGTAAAATCCATTGGATTTTATTCCATCGGAAATCCGACCGTGTGTACAGGGCTTTAGAGGGAAACGTGTGACCCTAAGATAGTTGGGTATAGTTAATAACATTTGATCAATTAAGGGTCATTAATAAATAAAGTACCCAGTACGATGTGTAATGTATCATGTAAATAATGCATGACACATGATTTCATCAAGGAAAAACATAATAAATAGAAATAAACATAATCATATTGACATATTTAATGGTTGATAGACATGATTGATACAGAAAAGAACAACTGAAAGATTGGTTAAATGCATATACAGATCCAATAATGAAAAATCATAATGAGAAATATAATCATACAATAAAATGCATAATTTAAAATGAACTTGGCTTGGCATCCTTGAATCATAAGACTCATCAAGTAACTTGACACGTTTCATGGCAATTACAGCCACTCATCAGGAGTGGGGATGCACAGGCTTAGGCTACAAGATAAGATGAAATATATATATATATATATATATATATATATATTGTGACAGCAGGAAGGTAAAGTCACCTGGTTGCATCCAGGGGGGTAGATATATTTCGCCCAGATTCAGGCTTTACGCCGACTTATACAACTAGGTGGAGAGTTGTATAAGGCTAGTGGGCTCATGGATGACTCATACCTCTAGGGAGAGTGTGGGGCGTCGTACAGACAGGGAGTTGATGAGACCAGCTGAAGCTTGTCAGCTCATTTAGGCCTCTATAAGAACTCCCAGCTTCATTAGATGTTAGCTCATGCCTGGAACCAGACCTGTGTGGACTGTCTAGGGAGAGTGAACCCCTGTGAGGTGAGACAAAGCCTGTGTGGCTATTTGCTTGGACATTTAAAACCAGGGACTTAGGGACTAGGACAGCACTAGGCTGATCCCAGTTGTTAGTTAGGAAACCTGTATGTTTAGTCAGAGGTCAAGTTGACCAGGATTTATTTTGTTTATGTTTCTTTTGCTTTGCTGTGTTTTGTCACTGTAAATAGAAAATAAACCGCACCTTTTTGATTTTGAAAACCACAACCTCCGTTTGCTGGGCCTGTTTTTGTGTGGGGAGCCCATCTCGGGGGTCACACACACCCGCTGCCGA